>CM060836.1:20062500-21262500 GCA_030762175.1 Metallyticus violacea
TCAGCAGTTTAATTCCCAGTTTTATTTCATGGTTTTTGGTCCAAAAGTGAGCTGCTATTGCTGATTTATCTACCTGTTTAAACCGAATATTCCTAAAATATTCTTTCCTCCGAATTTCCAAATTTCTGTTTGTTTTGCCTATGTAGCTCTATTTACAATCTGCACATTTTATTTTGTAAATTCCTGATTTCTGTTCTGTTGGTATGGAGTCTTTTACTGTGCAGCCTAATAAATTCTTGATGTTGTATCTGTTCTTTGGGGATAACATTATCCCGTGTTCTTTGAAGATTTTCTTGAACTTGTGGTAAATTGGATGGTAGGTGAAACTTTTGAATTTGTATTCTTTTTTTGTGTTTTTCAGTGTGGAAACTTCCCTTATCCCTTTTTGTCTTTTAGATTTATTGATAATTTTTATCACTGTGTCTTTGTTGAAACCATTGATTATAGCTGTCTTTATTATTTGTTTGTATTCTATTTTGTACTCTGTCTCTGTGAGTGGATATTCATCAATCTCTGTGCCAAACTATGAAATATTGCATATTTATGTGGAATGGGATTATAACTCTCATTTTTTATGTATTTTTCTGTGTATGTTTCTTTTCTGTAAATTCCAAAATTCAAACAATCTCCATTTCTTATAATTTTTAAATCTAGAAATGGTAGCAACCCATTTCTTTCTTCTTCTATAGTAAATTGTATGGATTCATGTTCCAAATTAAGAAGTTTCAGGGCATCTATTGAGTGTTTCTTCGGTATTATTGCAAAAATGTCATCCATATACCTATACCATGATTTGAAAATTAAAGGGAAAGCTTTTGTGATGTGTATTTCAAATTAGCTCATGAATAATTCTGCTAGAAAAGGTGACAAAGGGTTTCCCTTAGCTAGGCCTGAAACTTGTTGGTAATATTTTTTGTTGAAGCTGAAGTAATTTTGTTTAATGCAAATATTAGTAAGTTTTAATAAGTCTTCTATTTCTTCTGATTTTAAATTTATTGATGTTAACCGTTTCTTCAGTATAAGCATAAGTTTCTCTATGGGTATGCTTGGGAATAAGGCTTTTACATCAAATGAAACCATTATATCTCCAGCCGTAATTCTGCTATTTTCAAGTTTTTTGACTAGGTCAACTGAATTTTTAATGCTCAAACTTTGGAATCTCTTAAAAGAATTGAAGACTTTGATAAATTTTTTTGCTACCTGATATGTGGGTGAATTGATATTGTTTATTATTGGTCTCATGCTGTTATCATTCTATGCTTTTGGGTCCAAAATACCAATAAAACAGAAATCATATTTATGAAATGAAATGTGCAGATTGTAATAAAAAATACATTAGAAAAATGAAGAGAAATTTAGAAATTCAGAGAAAGGAACACTTTAGGAATATTCGCTTTAAACAAATTGATAAATCAGCAGTTATAGTTCACTTTTGGATGACTGACTGTGTGTTGACTTACAATTGATGATGCGGTCAATGGCCTATGAAACATGTTTTGAATATAGATTTGAATAGTTTAGGATTTTCACAGTGAAATATAGTATCATATAACAAATAATTTATGAGGAAATCAATAAAAAGTTTATAAAATCCAAAGAGCGACATCTTAATATATGCTGGAAAGCTGACGGTAGAACTGTGCTGACAATGAAGGAAATTTGCCTTTGAAACATGTTCAAGTAAGTAGAACAAAACTAGTGAAATTTGAGTGATTTCCTCATAAATAATTTATTATATGATGTTTTGAATAATTTAATGGTAAATAAAGCATAAGAATATTAAATCTACTTACCAGATAATTTAAATTGTAAAAATGCCTCTATTAATTCTTAATAGAAAAATGTTTTTATTATATAGCAGAGTTCCTAAACAAATAACTTTATTGTTGCTCTGAATGTTTTGAATTTATGGCTTATTTTGCATCACATTTCACTATTCTCACCATTTTTGGTAAATATTTCATAACTTTCTTTACCGTCCAATATCTTTGTAAATATTAGCACTTTGTGAATATATTTAATTTTAATTTGACATAAGCAAAATTTTGGAAGAATTGGTTATTTTATATTTGATTTCTATGATCTACCATTTAGAAACATTGTATTATACATTTTTAAAATATTATTTCCATTTAAATGTATGAATATATTTTACTAAAATGAACTTAGTCTGCAAAGAAAAAAACAATTAGATTATTTGCTTCCAAAAATACAATTTTACTGACTTACAATGAAAGTGTGTTGACAGCAACAATAGGGATAGCAGTATCATCTCTTAGTAGCACATATCCTCTTAGTGATGTATCTAACCATTTGAGGAGTGTTCCAAGAGCATGTATCATATTTTCTGCTGTAGTTTTTATTACCCCTTGCAAATAAAGCAGATGCTCATCTTCTGTACTATTTTCTGGTTCACCAGGAAGCTCCAACAAGAAGACCCGTCTTCTACATGCCTCAGTGTCTTTGCAAAAAGAAAAAAAATATGTACATTTTAAGGGAAAAGGAGAAAAAAATTAACATTAAATTTATTTCTAACAATAATGCATTTCTTTGCATGTATTAGAACAAAACAAGAAAAGCTAAGAAAAAAATTTATATTAAAATAATTTATTAACTGAAGGCTGAAGATTTGCAGGTTCTAGTCCCATCTACAACAATGGTGAATTTTAATGCATTTATCTGTGTGTGTGTGTTTTCTTTTATATATGGATGCTCTTTAACATTTCAGGTCATTAGCTTCCCATTCAATTCGGGGCATGAAACGGCCGACAAATTTTGCTCAGATGCCTCTTCTTTCAGGCTTCAGGTCTTTTTTGTGCTGTAAATGTACGACATGGGACCCATGGCTTTACTTCCTTTCTGAAGGAAGCCATACATAGGATTTTTACGCCCTAAAAATTCCATCGATCCTGGTCGGGTTTGAACCCGTGATCTTGGGTTTAGAAGGCAAGTATGGTTACCACTACACCACCAGGACTGACTTTTATCTGTGTTTCCTAATGGTGACTACATCATTACCATTGTGAAATTAGGGGACCATAATGTTCTAAAAGTGTGCATAAAATATCAAAGGGGACAAATGAGGGGTAACAGTTGGATGGGAGAAGAGGAGGAAATATTGCAAGAAATTGTAATGGGGGAACTTTAGGGATTTGGAGATAAAAGTTGACCAGGGTTAGAAGGAAATAAGGCAAAGAATGAAGATATAGAGAGGCAACAGATTTGGGCTAATTTAAGAGATAAGACTTCTTTAAAATTGTACAGAATAATTATAAAAGAGTGGAGGAGACAGAAATATGTAGATTGTTGTGATTTGGGAGGGAAGGGCTGGCCTGAATGTGAGCAAGAGCATTGTTTTTAAAGGGTTTCAGAGGAGATAATGGGGAATGGTGTGTTAAATGCAAACAGTTTGAAGGATATTTCATTGTTTATTAGAATATGAAGGGGTAAAGAGATGGAGGGTGGGTGTATGGGAAGCAAAATGGGATAAATTACAGAAAGAAATTTATAACAAGAGAAATAAAATGATAGGGAAATATTTAGGAAAAGTAAGGGTGAAATGGATTAGAATAGTTAAGAAGGACGAGAGAATTGGGGTATGATTGAAAAATAGTGCTAACAAGGAAAATACAAGAAATGGGGGTTTCATTATGCAGATAACCTTAGGATTCTGTGTCTGAGGCCTCATATAGCTGAATGTTAGATTTATTAGTAGTATAATGTAGGTTAAGTATGTTAATTTGTTATATATTCATAAATGATTACTTAAAAAAAATTGGTGATTAATAGTGGTTTGTTTTGTTTGTATATATTTATAAATATTATATGTAACTGAACCTGAGTCTTCAGGAAATTACAGTAAATAATCACAGATGAATCAAAGATCAACATATGGTGGGAGTGAGTTAAAAATTGTTAATTGATTATATATCATTGCTATTGCTCTGTATCTAGGGTAATGTTTATGTTCAGTCCTAGCCTGTTTAGAACAAGCCATTAGCACTCTTATTTGTTTAAACTCTATATTAATTTGTAACTTACTTATTGACTTACCATCATTTTTGTTTGACATGCCTTGTAATAATATATTTATTTGATTTTATATTTATTAATTTATTTGCAATGACATCCAATATCTGATATGGTCAGAAGAACAAACTAAATTTAATTTTAACTTATTCATTTTTGTTTTATAGGCATGAAGGGCGATGTTTAGCATTTTTTTTTATTCTGTTTCGGTAACATTCCATTGCTCAACTTTAGCTATAAACTGGTTAAATTAAAAATTTAATTGATGTTTTAATGTTCTCAGTTTTGAGAGTGTGATGTCATACCAGTGAATCTGGTAGCAAAATGTACAAAATGATGAAAGTAAATATTTTGATCAGTTATATTCAATTTGAAGAACTATGTCACTTCATATGATGGGGAGCATAGTCAGGCCAAGAAAAATTGTGTGACCATATTAAATTTTGAAAAAAGTAAAGAACAAACAATAGTATGCCACAATGGCAGTTCTTAAAGGCACATTTCTCTAATATAAGCACAATGGGCAAGGAAAGAAATGACTTAACAACCATTCTGTGAGAGACTTGCTTTAGAAAGTTTAATTTCAGACATTTTACTGCAAACATATATTTGATTAAGATTATTATATGATCAAGTCGAACTACATGCTCTTAATGGCTCTGTTTATTTGTTTGTATGTAGAACATGTTTTGCATACTATTATCCGCATTCTCAGCCTACTGTCAACTGCTGGGTAATTCACAGTGTTCCTTTGGGGATGCATATTCTGCTCTGGTGGAGGTGTGATGAACTTAAAGTTTATGTTTTCATTCCTGTAAGTGTCAAAGTTCATTAAACTGTCTCTGTATTTTTTCCTATGTTGCTAGCTCTGTAGATCCTGTGCTTACTTTAATAATTTTGCTTTTTTCACTGTGTCATGGTTTTCTGTCCAGAAATGAGATGCTATAGCTGATTTCTCAATTTGTTTGTATTTTATGCTCCTGAAATGTCCTTTTAACAGAGTTCCTATGTTTCTTCCCCCCATATATACATTTTTGCATTCAGTACATTTTATTTGCTAAATACTCCAAAACACATAAATATGCAGTAATCACAGCTTAACATACAGATTCGTTAACCTACCCATTAATAAGGAAGAATACAAGCAAATAGAAAGAACAGCAATTAAAATGAATTTAGCAAAGAACTAGTTCACAAAAATGTACAGAAGTTCAAGAGGTAGACACATATTAAAGAAACCACAACACTTTCAGCAGGAAAAGATAAGATCATTTTTAAAAACATTCACATATCATCCATGGGCTACGCATATATTTCAAAATATTCTAAAACATTTTAAAGTTAGATTGCACCAATAAACAAATTTAATGTTGAAAATCTCATCAATGGCAATATTAGCTATAGTATTCCACTAGAGAAAAAAAAAGCTATTTACTAAATAAATTGTGCAGAATGCAAAAATGACTACATTGGAAAAATAAAGAGAAATATAGGCACATAATACAAACAAATGGAGAAATCAGCGGTAGTATCTCATTTTTGGACAGAAAACCAATACATAGTGAAAAAACAAAATTATTAAAAACAGCACAGGGACTTACAAAGGTATCAATATAGGAGAAAATCTACATTAATAAATACAGAGACAAATTAATGAACTTCGACACTTCTGGGAATTAAAACACAAACTTCAGTTCATTACACCTCTACCAGAGCAGAATATGCAAAAGGAACATTATGAATTATCCCAGAGGGGACAGTTAGCTGAGGATGCAGATAATGGTGTGTGAAACAAGTAAGTGGAGTCAATAAAAGTGTATTGTTTGGCTCAATAGTACAATAATCTTAATCATATGATTAGCTTCACTGTGCAAGTTCCAATTAGCATTTCAAGTTAATATGTTTGATTATTAAATTGAATTGTTAATTGGAACTTTAATAGTGAAGCAAATCATGTAATTAAATTATTACATGACTTAATTGTACTGCAAACTCTTGTGACTGCAATTACTTGTTTACATCCAGAACATTTTTTGTAGACTGTTGTCTGCATCCTCAAGTTGACAATTAGCTGAGGATGAAGGCAACAGTCTGAGAAATATGTTGTGGATATAAACAAGTACGTAAAGCCACAAGAGTGTGTTGTTTTATTCACTCATACAATTGTTTAATAATATGTTTGATTATTTATATAGTAACAAGGAATAGAAGGCTTTCAACAGGGTGCCTTGGAGAGAGCTGTGGAAGGTTCTTGGGAAATGAAACACTAAGACAAGCCTGATGGAAGCCATTAGAAGCTTCTACATAACCTGTAGAAATTAAGTGTGGACATCAGTAAAACTTCCAAAGAGTTTAGAACCACAGCAGGTGTGGGACAGGATGACATTTACTTCTTTATCACATTGGTGAATGATATAATGAAAGAGTATAAGAGATGTTTCACTCTTGGCAGTTGGAAATTGTCACCAGTGCAGATCTCAGAATTACCTTTTGCCAATGACATAGCCCTTGTGGCCAACTCAGCCAGAAATCTCCAAGCAAATTTGAAAGTGTGACAAGAGATGAGTAGAAAAATATGACCATCAATGCTGAGAAAACTAAAACTATGGTCATTGCACACAATTCAGTTTATCGTACAATTAAACTTAGAGATCAGCAATTTCAAATATCTTGTAGCAATCATTAATCAGGATGGGAAATATGATCAGCAGATTAGCTATAGAATGGCTGCCACAAGTAAACTATTTTGTCATTAATAGAGGATTTACAGGTAAATGAGAAGCCAGTAAAAAGACTAAATAGCATTTTATCATTCAATCTGTCCCTCCACTCCAACTTACACTTCGGAGTCTTGCGTTTTAAATACTCAAAACTGTTGCAGGCTACAGGCAGCAAGATGCATTATTTGAGGAGGGTGGAGGACAAGAGAGGTAAAGACTATGTGTAAAACTGGACCAGATAAAGATAATCTTTAAAAGTAAATCCCCTACATGAAGTTGTGCAGGAGGCAGGTATGAACATGTGATGAGAAGGTCTAAGACTGGTTACCCATAATATGTGTGGAAAGCACATCATAGTGACAATGAGGGCATCCATGGATAAAATGGGAAAACATTATAGAGGATGATCTTACCATAAGAGAAGTAACCTTGAGGGAAGCCAGAAGGAAAGTTCAGGACAGATCGGTATGGAAAGCTCTGTGTAAAACCTCTACAAGGCAAGAGTCTCAATGAAGAAGAAGAAGAAGCAGAAAAAGAAGAAGAAGAAGAACAACAACAACAACAAGGAAAAGGAATAGCTAAAAAAAAAAGTAGGTCTAGTGAGAAATATGCAGTGGTTGCTTAGGGATACAAATGAAGAAGTTAGTTACATGGAATGCATGAAGGGAAGGTGTCATTTTCAGTTTTCAGAATGTGATAACCCAAGCCCTAAGGCTTTCATTCACTAGAATTCCTATTTTTAGTTTCTACATCTCAAAAATACTGTACAGTTCCTTTTTGCAAAACAAATTTTTTAAAAATAAGATGTGCCTCATAGTTTATTATGATTTATGGGCCGTTTCATGCCCTGAATAAAATGGGACACTGATGACCTGTGATGTTAAAGAGTGTCCATAAATAAATAAATAATATCAAACAGTCCAGCTTATTATGCATCTCTAACATAGAAATAAAGAAAGCACTGATCTTTGGTGAAAATGTAGTAACTGCTCTATGTACCATGTGGCTCTACTGTGAGTGGTAACTAATATGAAGAATATTCTGTAAACACACTAGCCATTCTTTCCTAGCAAAAGTTGTATTATTAATGACCTTAAAATAACATTTGCTGGGTCAGAAGTTTGCAGATGACAAGGAATGAAGATGATGCACAATTGGCTAAGGATGGCACCAAAAGCCTTTTCTTGAGGGCATCCTCAAATTTGTGGTCAGGTTGACTAAGCAGGATGACTATGTTAAAAAATAAGGCACAAACAATTTCTGTTAGTACCCTTGTAATAAGTTATATAATTTCTGTTATTTAATTATTTTTCTTAATAAACAGAGCCTGGAAATTCAGGCATTTATTTTGGTTAAAATAGGCAGACAAAAAGGCACTTAAAATATTGATAATATGCAGTAATATAATTAAAATAGGCATTTATTAAAAGTGAATACAGAGAATGATATCAATCATTATTAATGAAAATATGTATAAGATTCTACATAGATATTTTTGTGAAATGAATATGCTATTTAATTTTTATAACTTTTTCACTTCGATATATTGAAATTCTTTATGTGCTTGTTAAAATTCATAGATAATCACAGAAAAAATCCCAAATATCCAAAAATAGCACAGAAAAAGTTTTAAACCTTAAAATAGGCAAAAAAAAAAAAAAAAAAAAGACAAAATAAAAACTGGCCCTACTGATCCCTAATGCATCGGAAAAATGTTCATTTCTATCTGACTCCTAAATATATCCACCCACATAGAAAAGACATTTTGCCCAACTTCCAGGCTCTGCTAATGATGATAATAATAATAATAATAATAATAATAATAATAATAATAATTTATTTTCTTGAACAATTAAACAATTAGTATATAATGTTATATCTAAATAAATATATTATAGGAATAGAAAAACATTTGATATACTTACTGTACTCCTTTCTTGGCATTATATGTAACTCAATATTGTTTTTCTCAGAAGACTGATCACTCTGATTATGTTCCAGCAATGATTTCAAAGTAATTATGAATAACTCTGGAACTTGGCCAGTTGTCACTAAATGGCATGGTTGAGTAAGATTGTAAAGACCGTGAAGAATTTGAAAGTCAGGTTCCATATCCACTATATCAGGCACAATATGAATCTGTGTAACAAAACACAGTTCTGAGATAAATAGCAAAAAGTTTAAGCTATTTAACTGCAACTTAGTAGAACTTTGACAGTGAAGAACATAAATGTTTTGGCTTGTGAGTTAATTACAACTATTTCTTTCACTTACCAAGGTTTACTGAAAGAACATTTCTTAGATCCTTGTCTGCATCCTTGGCTGCTAGTTGACTAATGGACATTCAAATTGCATATTGTACACTTACAGTTGATTTCCGGTGGGAAGTTACATTTTGTAATTACAATAGAATCTCAATATCTCAAAGTGCTTCCATAAATTGACACCTTTGAGTTATTAAAAATTCAAGATATAGAACTTAGGAAAAATATATCTTAATTTACATAATTAGTATCAATTCTAGCCTACTTCAGCACTTCAACTAAGATTTTCATGTTAAAAAAGTTCAGATATTACCAGAGGCAGCTCATCTAAGAGGTTGCTGGTTTGTACTACATACAAAAATTTCAGTGTCTAATTTCCTCTAACTATTAATTAATGCATTTTTAACCATAAAAGAAATAGCTACAATAATATCTAAAGGGGACTTCTTGCTCCTGATTTGTATTTGGTGTTATTGTCTGTTGGAGACTTGGTTTCAGACGTGCTACAAACTAATGTCTTGGTGAGTTAGTGGAGTATTTTGATCAAGGGAAGTGAGAAAAAACAATAGAAGTCTCTTGTTTATATGAGCTATTATGAGCATACACCACCAGAATCATCACTTATGATCATGTGCATTCCCAAGTAAGCTTCCAGTTTTATATGACTGATTGTTGTTGTTTTACAAAGTGAATTAAATGTCTTAAAATTCTAGTATTTAATTATAGTGAAATAGTATATTAATGGCAATACAGTCATATATCATGTGATTAGTGATGCTTTCCCCTGCAGGGCGGTTTTTTCCTATGAGCAAGTCCCCTACTCATTTTTTCAAGCCTTAATGGGAGTAGCAAGCTTACGTGTTGACCTTGCTCACTATCACAGTTGTAGCGCAGCTGTTCCTGGGTATGTGTTGTGTTGTTCATTTCTTAATTTGACAGTATACATAAAATATTATATATCGTGTGTTTACAACAGCACAGCATGTCTTTATGTACGATTCATGTGTTAACTCAATGGTAAAAGAATCATAGCACCAATTTTTTTGGAGCGTACAGTTGATTCTGTTTACTTATGTGAATACCATACTAACTCCTTTTTCCAACCAACAAGGAGCTTGATCATGGAATTTTTCAACAGGACTCTGCCACTGCTCATATTGTTTATAATTCCAGAGAACAACGCATAAGACAGAGTTATTAATAGGAATTTGTGGTCCCCTCGGTCCACTGATTTAACAGCCTGTGATTAGCATCTATGGGGTAAATTAAAAATGCTGAAAACAAGACGAATCTGCATAACATACAAGAACTCAAAGATAATATTTGTCAAAAATTGTCTGTATTTCTCAAAATGAACTGCAGAATGATGAATAATTTCCTAAAGAGATGCCAAAAATGGTGAAGAATGAAGGCAGGCAGTTTCAGCATCTCATTAGTAAGTAAGGAGCCTCTTAATTGGGTTTGTATATTTGTATGTTGGTTTTTTTATTGTTTTACCCTCCTGCTAATCACCAAGATCACAGTTGCCCATAAGCAAAACACTCTGGGGAAACCAAACTGACCTCAAGATATATTATGTGAAAACTTGTAGTTATTTTAATATCAAACAATATAACATTTTATATAACAACTCTCAAGTAATGATAATCAGTCATTTTGGTAGCAGTCAGCTGTTACTGAATGGCAGAGTGAAGTTCCATGGGAATTCATGAAGTAGTTGCATTATTTCGTTTTCTGTTAAATGAATGTACAGAAAATGAATGCTATGTAAAGCTATGTTCTAAGCCTTTATCTTATTGATCATTGGAAGAGAAAATTGAAATTAAAAGACTGAGTAGGCTAACTTTAAGTGTTAATTTGAGTCAAACTGTAATTTCAAAACATGGGAAATACACCTAGTCTTACCATAAATACTGTAATAACTTTTGAGGATGGCTGTACTTCACCCCTTTGCACATTCCTGAGTTGTAGTGATAGTGGTGAACCATTGAGAGTTCAGTTACAGAAGCAGAAAGTTGTTTGATTTAGTTTTCAAGACGGGATGGGGCAATTACAAAAAGCATGTAGCTGTGGTAACTTTGCACAAGGTAGGCAAATCCCCGGTGAGATGTTCAAAATTCTCCAGAAACTAAAAATATGCAGGAGGTTTGTATACTGCACTGTCCAGCACTTTCTTGAGATTGGAACTGTGAAAGATTACAACAAGCAAAGAAGACCAGGCATTGTGCACACTCTAGAAGTGGTAAAAGAAGTGGTAGCACATGTGCAAAGAAATCCGATATAGAGATAGTCAGTGATGGCTTGTGAGCTGAAAATTTCTAAAAATATGCTTACAAATGATGGAAAGGACACATCCTCAGAGGTGAGTTGAAATACCACAGGCTCTTAAAATCAAAATGCTTACTTCTGTGTTATGCAGCAAATGGTCATCAAAGAATCCTTTTCACTGATGAAAAAATGTTCATTGTTCAGGAGATTTTCAATGCCAAAAATGATAGGGTATATGCCCGATGCTCTACAGAAGCTGCTGAAAAGGCTTCAAAGGTCCAGAGGGCCCATTATCCTGCATCTCTTAAGGTGTGATGGGGTGTGAGCTATGAAGTTACCATGGAGATCCATTTCTTTGAAAAAGGGGTCAAAACATCAGCTGAAGTGTACCAGGAGACAGTGTTGGAGAGAATGATCAAGAACTTCAACATATCCTCTTCCATGGATAAAGCTGGAGAGCTTCCAGCAAAATTCAGCTCCAGCATTTAAGGCTTGGACAATCCAGCAGTAGCTTGAGGCCAATGTTCTTGATTATTTCTATCTCAGATTGGCCTTCTGTAAATCTGGACCTAAACCCTGAACTACAATTTGTGGTCCAAGCTTCACGAGATGTTTGCAAGAAGAGACATACAAATATTGAAAGTTTGAAGAGTTCTCTTCGGAAGGCAGCAGTAGATTTCTCAATGGAAGTGTTGCATAATTCAATAGACTGTGAGCATGCCAGAAGTGGTCATTTTTAATATAATTATATGTGATTTCAATTTATTATACATTTAATATTATAAAATATCCCAAGCCATTTTGTGTAAATTTATTGAACTTTGACACATACTTATGGTATGACTAGGTAGAATGCTTTGGTTGAGATAGATTTCATCTTGTAGGTCCAGGCTTTAATCATAGGGCCATTAATAAGTTTGTTGTATGAAAACCAGAAGATTGACTTTTTTAAATAGATGTCTTACTACAATGTTTTTTTTATTCTCTCTCTCTTTCTGTTGTGTATGTTCTGCTACATACATATATGAGATCAATTCTAGTTATTAACTTTCTATATTCAGTAGTAGCAATAGCAGTAGTAGTATGAAAATTGTGCACCAGGTTAATGCTGCTTCAAGTTGCCACTGGAGGTTGCAATGTTGTAAAAATTTTTAGCTAAGCTACTGAATATTAATAGTAATATAATACTCATATATAAAACACTTTACTCATGATTATGTCTTTGAGCAAATCTATGTTAATTTCTTTTGCCTCATATTTTATAGCATTTTATTTTCTACAAAGTCTTCCAGCAGGTTTACAGTTTTTACTTGCCTGAAATGGTTCAAATCCCAACTCTATTGCAAATGTTTGTCTCTGTTCAGAAGTATGGAACCTTGGAGTTTGATTTTGTCCCTCTTACATTGAACTGAAATATTCCATCCTCCAATTAGGGTAACTTGATGTTTCAAAACATGTTCTTTCTTACATAAAATGCAACTCTTGCACTGTATTATTAATTAATTATGTTTTTACTTTCAAAACAGCTGATAGCATATGTATTCTCTAGTGTACCAAATTCTGCCGCAATATCTTTATTTTTTTCATATCTTTTTTCCACTTCATGAATCAGTCATAATTTTAAAAGTCTTTTAAACGCCCCTCAGACCACTTCGCTTTTTCAGATTTTTAACCTTTCATAAAAAAACACAGCTTAAGAAGAGTTTGAAGACAGGTTATTACAAGCCCTTCCTCATCCCATTGCAGTGGTACTCATTGTATTACCTTTAAGTACAGCTACCTGTACTTGCCTATACTGATGGTCAGGGGTAGGATTAGCATTAATGGATTGATTACTGGAAAATTATACTTCCAAAGATAGGAATACCTTAATTACAATGTTTGATAAAATAATTGTACTTTATGCAAATCATTCATTTGAACTCATATGCATTAATTTTCACCTTAACTTTCAGTTAAATAATATTTTTATACATCTGAGAAAACAAAGATTCTTCAAAATGTAAAACAATTTGAGTAATAGAGCTTCAAGTTATAGATGTTACATTGCATATAAATGATATACACTCCTGACAGGATGTTAAAATTATCTTCAGGTATAAAAATTTGAGCTATAGAAGTTTGACTGTATTCTATCATCTGTTGGAATTTTGAGAATATTTGCCTATTGTAGATACACTGAAATTGCTTAATTTACAAGAATCAAAAATAAAGTTTACTGTAAAGAAAAAAACATAACTCACATTTATGGATTTGAAAATTATAAGGAACAAAGATAATTTTAATTTAGTATTTTCAGAAAAAACACATTCTGACAATTACATTAAAATCAATAGTTTCAATTCTAGATCTCACTAGCATGCAATAATCAATAGTTCAACATACAGAATAATAAATGCTCCCTTAATCAAACTAGAATACAATAAAAAGTATAATATCCTATTTTAAAGTATTCAACCTGTTCGTGCTAAGTCATTTACTACATAACAACACATGTTACCGAAGCAAATTGTTTCCATCATCAACTGTTGACTGGATCCGAAGATCACCAAATCAAAACTTCACACGTCCCATGTTCACAAACAATAGATATTGTAGTTAACCTCTTGAACGTCACACTTTCAAACAAAGAAATACATTTCCTAAACAAAGGCCTAAAAACTTGCATTGATTTTTACGAAAAAGTAGAAGAATACACAGTCGACTTTAATACAGCCACACACTAACTAAATGAAAGAGAAAAATTATTTGTTAAAATGAAATGCAGTACAACTCTGGAGAACCAAAAAAACCAAAAAGAAAGGGGGAAAAAAAAAAAAAAAAAAAAAAAAAAATATAGTACTACATTAAAACAGTTAAAAGAAAAACCAGTTATATACACAAAGGTGGATAAAGACAATAAAATCAGTCATTTTAAACAAAAATTATTACATAAACAGAGTAGAAATTATGTTGAAAGTAGAAGACTACAAACCAATTGAAAAG
This sequence comes from Metallyticus violacea, assembly GCA_030762175.1. Classification (NCBI taxonomy): domain Eukaryota; kingdom Metazoa; phylum Arthropoda; class Insecta; order Mantodea; family Metallyticidae; genus Metallyticus; species Metallyticus violacea. The sequence continues at coordinate 20,076,767 of CM060836.1, forward strand.
AATCCACTCAATAGCTGCATTAAAAATTTAACCAAAACACTGAATAAAGTCAAAATACTATCCAATGCTGAAAACCAGAAAATCACACAGAACAACCAATACTACCCAGACTTTATGTAATTCCTAAAATACATAAAAATGATAACACATGAGACCAATAATCAACAATATCAATTCACCCACATACTACCACCCACAGCAAAAATGATGAACATTTTCAACTCTTTTAATAGATTCCAAAGTTTGAGCATCAAAAATTAATTTGACAGAGGAAAAACTTAAAAACAGAAAATTGCAACAGGAGATATAATGGTGTTGTTTGATGTAAAAACTTTATTCCTGAGCATACCAAGAGAGAATCTTATGCAACTGTTAAAGAAATAATTAACTTCCTTACATTTACAAATAGAAGAAATAAAGGACTTACTGAAACTTACAAAATTTGCATCTAACAAAATTTCTTCAGTTTCAACCAAAGATATTTACCAATAAGTTTCCGGGCTAGCTATAGGAAACCCCTTGTCTCCATTTCTAGTGGATTTGTTCATGAGCTCCTTTGAAATACATATCACCAAAGCCTTCCCTTTAATTTTAAAGACATGGTATAGGTATGTAGACAACATATTTGCAATAATACCAAAAAATATTCAATACATGTTACTGCAATTAATGATCAATGTAAGAATCCACAAAGTGAAATGATCATAAAATCTTAAGTATATTAAAAATAAAACTACTTAAAATCATTTTAACAATTTGTAAGACCTTGCTCATATTGTGAACCATAGATTGACTCCATAGAACTTGCAAGTTTTAAGAGTGGACATCAAGAGTATTTTTATGTGTTAACATGATTTTAATTTACTTTTAATCTACCTAAGATTCAATAGATGCTCTGCAACTTCTTAATCTATAACATAAATCTATACAGTTTACCATAGAAGAACAGAGAAATGGTTGGTTCCCATTTCTAGATTTAAAAATCATTAGAAATAAAGACAGTCTGAGCTTTGGAGTACATAGAAAAGAAACACACACAGAAAATTACATAAAAAAATAATAGTTATAACCGCACTCTGCATAAATATGCAGTGTTTCAAAGCTTGGCACACAGATTAATTGACATCCCACTCACAGAAACAGAATACAAAATGGAATACCAACAGATAATTAAGACAGCAACAATCCCTCATTTCAACAAAGACATAGTAATAAAAATGATCAATAAAGTTAAAACAAAAGTCTATAAGAGAAGTTTCCACACTGAAGAACATCAAGGAAAGATACAAATTCAAAAGCTTAATGTACCATCCAACTTACAACAAATTTAAGAGAATATTCAGAGAGCAAGATATAATGTTAGCCCCAAAGAACAAATATAATATCAAGAATTTATTAGTTGCACTGTAAAATACCATACCAACAGAACAGAAATCAGGAATTTATGAAATCAAATGTGTGGATTGTGATCAGAGATATATTGGAAAAACCAAGAGAAATTTTGAAATTTGGAGGAAAGAACACTTTTGGAATATTGGTTTTAAACAGGTTGATTAATCAGTAGTGGCAGCTCACTTATGTGCCAATAATCATGAAATTAAATCAGAGACTAGGCTGTTAAAAGAACTTAACAAACCAATAAAACTATCCACTTGGGAAAAGATTTTTATCTTAAAAAATAAGAAAAATTTGATGATTTTTGATTTCCCACCAATGGATGAACTCGGAAAGTTTCTACTAGAACTATCAGAGACCGCCACAAAAGCATCTTGGGATCCAGTTGCCAGTTCGAGTAGTTGGTCAACAGCTGATGAGGGAGCAATTAGCTTCCAAATCATGTCCTAGTGTTATGTAAGTAAATGGAGTTAAAGTGAACAGGTTGAATACATTAATGTAGGATATATTACCACTCCATTGTCTACAGCATTGTAAGTACAATTATATTAACTTAAAGAGTATAACAACAACAACAACAACAACAACAATAATAATAATAACAATAATAATAAATTTATTTGCTGTCAATAGACTCGTGTACACAAGTAAATGACATTGTCAAAATCTAGAATTAACAATAAGTGTACAAAAGTTTAAAACATTAGTCAAAATAAAACATTTTGTATTATAAATTATAACATAAGAATAGCAAGGTTTAATACAATTAATAAATAATAACTTAACATTAGAACATTTTACTGTGCAGTTACAAGAATTAAAGGAGAATTACACATTTTATCTACAATTATCTACAATTCATCCACCTGTAGAGACATTTCTCAATTAAGAATTCTTTTAGATATCTTTTAAATCTCTCTCCCTTTTTTTATTCTATTGTTGAGCTTTTGATAGTTTGTTGTATCAGATTATGCCTTTGTTAAGTGAATCTTGCTCTAATGCTTTTTTGTGTAAGGTGATTCGATGTAGATTAGCTTTTCCCCATGTGTCGTGTAGCATTGTTATTACTGCATTACTGCCAGCATGCTTTTTGCTATTTACAATCTAATAGTAAGAGCACAGTTAATAAGTTATATTCTCTAAATACTTTTTGATGTGAAGTTCTTTTAAATCTGTATATAATTCTTATACAATGCTTTTGTAAAATTAATAGCCTATTTAGGTTACCAATTGCTATGCTACCCCAGAGTTCTATGCCATATTATAAATGAAGATAAATTATGCCATAATATGCCATTTTCATTACAGCAAAATCCAGATATTTTGAGAGCTTCTTTAACAGATATGATCCTGTGTTTATTTTTTGCATATGTGATTTACACGGTAATTATATGTCAGATTCCTATTAAGGTGTAATACGAAGAAATTAACATATTGAATTGATTCCATTTAACATTATTTCAGGATTATTATTCCTACTATAGTAAAGCTGGAAGGGTAAAATTGTTGTCTTTTTCAATTAATTTTTAGATTATTATTTTCAAAATATTTCAGCATGACTACTGAGGAGTTTGCTATTAAATACTTCTCACTCTCTACCATCTTATCCCAAATTGGTTGCAATGTATCACTCACATATTAAATGACTTTACAATTCTCAAACTGAGGGATATCATTCACATACATAAGATATAAAAAGGGACTAAGAACTGAGTCTTGAGGTACTACACATTTTACTGTCATTCTGTAACAGAAATGTATTAACAAATGTTGCTCAGTATCCTGGTGCATTGTTTGCAATTTGTCAGATATGATTTTAGTAATTCAAGCATTTTCCCTCTTATACCACAACTTTCAAGTTTTACCAATAATAGGTTGATAGATAACTGTCAAATGCCTTTGATAAATCAAGAAAGAATCCCATCACTTTGGCCCTGTTTCACAAAAACATGATCTAATACATATAAGTATATTAGTGCAAGTCCTTGTAAAGTATGATCTTGTAACTTTCTGTTCCACAAAATAAATGCTACACTAGTAAAGTATTAGCAAAAAGTTACAAGTTACATCATACAAGAGTAAAATGGAGGAAAAGCTGTTTGCTATACTTTGCCATACCTTGAATTAGATTTAGGGATATTTAATGCACAGAGCATATTATTGTCATTCCTGCAAAATGCATCTTTCTTGACATAATGATAATTTAAATACTTTATTATGTATTCATTGATAATAATCCACTTTGAGATAATGGTTCCATAAGGCTATGTTTAAAAGCACCAATTTCAGCTGCTGAGAGATGGTAGCAGAATTACTTTCATGGCATGTAGCAAGAACCTTAAAAATACATTGACTAACATGCTGGTCTGAAATATGCATTTGGAACAGGAAATGCCCAATATCAATCATAAGCCACCTAACTTTATCATTATACACAAATATTTATTTATTCTTTCTTTATACATATTCCTACTCCTCATTATCACCACTTTTGCTAATACTCAGTACATTTGGGTCCACTGGTTCCCAAAAGCATTGATAATAAATTTTATGCTAGTATTTGAAGTAACCAATCTCCTACACTTGTACAGAAATTTATACTAATTACCAGTGCCCAACTATTACTAATACTTCTGTGGAACAGACCAATGAAAAATCACTTGTGCATTTGTAAATATGGAATAGTAAAGTACAAGAGTAGCATAAACCTTTGTGGAACAGAATTTTACTAATAACTGCAAGTTACAAGTCCATATACTTGTAATGTATTAGACCATACTTTTGTGGTACCGACATGGGTGGCCAAGGTCTCATGAACGGGAGGTCTGGTGTTCAAATTCCATCAGGATCATCCTTGCTGACTGGGATTTTTCCAAGTTTTCCTCAGTCCTCATAAATGGCAAATGCCAGGGAGGTACCCTAAACTTAAGTCTGGAACATCTCCTTCCTTAAAAAAAAAAGAAAATATTCCTTTCCCAGTTTATCATTGCATCTCATGTATCACAGTGTCGATCGTCTGTGGTGTCTCAGTAGTAAAAACTGAAGTTAAACACCAATTAAAAAAATACTTTTGTGGAACAGGCCCTGGTTCCCAAAATCATTAAAAAGATAATAAATGTTGTGCTAACATTTGAAGTTACCAAATGCTACCAATGTTCCTACACTTGCAGAGAAATTTATACAAATTATGAGTACCTGACTAATAGTAATACTTCTGTGGAATAGAAAAACAAAAAATCACTTGTACATTTGTAAGTATGGAGTAGTAAAGTAAAAGAGTAGCAGAAACCTTTGTGGAACAGAAATTTACTAATAGCTACAAGTTACAAGTCCATACACTTGTATTGTATTAGACAATACTTTTGTGGAATAGGGCCTTTATCTCCATTGTCCAAGTGTGCAAATTATTTATGGATTAGCTCTGCCATAACTATGAATGATGAATCATTCTAATATTTTATGAACAAGTTATTTCCGATAATTATGGCAACCTTCTTAATTTTTATAAATAAATGGCTTTTTAAATAAGGCTATCCTCTTCTCTTATGTCATGTTTATTTATCTTTTCACTTTGCAGAACATCAGCCACTCTATCGTCCATTTTACATTTCTCTTAATACTGAAAAAACTCTATAACTCTTTAGCACTCTTGTTAATATAATAATCCCTCTTTTACATCCAAACTGAAGTCTAAATGCTGCAATATTTCATTTCCTTATTTGCTTGATCATTAGAAGCTGCAGGATTGCCAACTCCATATTCAATTAATCCACTAGATGGAAGACTGCTGGGATTCAATGTTGCTTTGAGTTGAATTACTGTGAACTTATTGTAATAATAGAAAAAGTTTGCAAATTTTATATTCAACTAATGTTCTTCCTTTCTGTCAAAAAGTTACATTTAAATTACATTTTAAATTTAACAACTGGTTTTATGAGCTGAACTTATTTTAGCAAACAGTTCAAGCAAACTGGTGTAAACTGGATGAATGACACCACTGGCTTCAGTAAAGCACTGGTGGATAAAAAGATACAGAGATCAGATAGTAGAAATGAATATAGAAAGTTGCTATATTATTATTCTAGAAAGAGAAATGAACTTAAAAAATTAACATATCATCTTTGGGCTGTTCAAAGAATTTATATCATATAGCTCCTTGGAGCAAATACAATATAAAAAATGTATAAGTACAGTACAAAAAATCTCATAAAATCAAACGATATTGACAAAACTCCCTCAGAAAAGATATCACGCATCTACCAGAATAATTGTTCAGATTGTAATAAAAGTATACATTGGTAAAACAAAAACTAATATAAATGTCAGACTTATATAACATTTCAGGCATATCAAATATAAATAAACAGATGCTTAGCCAATTATTTTTGGGAAATTAATAATGAAATAAAAAAGAAATCAAAATTTTAAAATCATTGGGACTTAGCTTATGGGAAAGGCTCTTAATTAAGAAATATGATTGCCTGATGAATTTCAAAATCCCAGCAGATGATGGATTAATAACAGCATTTTGTAACCCCCTGTCAAAAGTGAGCAGTAAGCATTTATATGCAATTAAAAAAAAATCCATCACATAAGAGCTGTGTAAACTAAGCAAATTCCTCAGCAAGTTGAATAACTTTAAAAATGAAAATAGAATCCAAATTATGGCCTCATTAATTAATGACAAAATAAGTTATGGTTTTACTATGTGGTAATGGGGGAACAATATTAGAATTCTTGCAATCTATAAGTATCACAAAAGCGAAACCATATTTTTAATAATAATAATAATAATAATAATAATAATAGATATTAACCACAAAAATTAATGATATATTATAATTAAATCAAATATATGACCACTGATAGACAAAGCTGCACTGTGTGGGTATTTTTAAACATTTTTAAATGTAACCATGTTTATTAACTGAGCCTTTGATATCATCTTTACATTCACTAAAATAGAGAAATAACAGAACATTTTGAGTTACACTGTGTATTTATGAAGAAGATGTTCATATGTTTCAATAAAATAAAAATAAATTACTATTCAAAACCATCACAATGTACTATGTAAATATACACAATAAACAATTAAAAGATTCATCCATTTTTATTGGCTTTGAAATTTAATTGAAATGTTATTGTAGTAAAAAAATGCAATGAAAACATTTTCTGAAGGTTATTACAGAGTGCTCTTATGTACAAATATAATTCTAAAATATGTATAAGATTAATATTTTACATTTACTATCTTCACGATGATGCCTTTGTTAAATATAAAATATATGCAATGTTATACATACAGCTTATATGCTGAATTAATTTGTCCTATTATTTTAAAACAATAGACAGAAAATGAAATGCAAGAACAGTTTTTAAATTCCAGTTTTCAAATATATCCCCACTACTAAAGTCTGATTTCCCTTATTTTCAGAAACTATTTCCTTATTTTATTTAAATGGCATATATCAAATTTTGTTTTGAAGAAGCAAAAATTTGTGCTGCAAGAGCAATTTTTAAATTAAGTTTTAAACCCCACTCTTTAACTTTCAGTTTTCTGATTTCTCTAATTTTCAGAAACTATTTTCTTATTTTATTTAAATGGTGTATACTGGATTTCGTTGCAAAAAATAAAACTTTGGTGCTGCTAGAACAATTTTAATGTTGGATTTCAGGTAACCCCCCATTTCTAATAATTTGACCTTCAAAAACCATTTTTCTCATTTCATTTCAATGGCATATATCAAGTTTCCTTTAACAAAATTTTAAAATTGTGGCCGCTAGAGCGATTTTTAAATTTCGTTTAGATCCTCCCCCACGATTGCCCTCATTTTCGGAAACTATTTTTATATATTTTTTTAAAAGAAATATTCCCAGTTTGGGTGAGAAAAAACAAAAATTGCGGCCGCTAGAGCTGTTTTTAAAATTTTAAACATTTTTTTTCGCTTTAAGTTGATTCCCCATTCCCAATGGTCCAAATTTGCTGGTTAACGAACTCGACGAATCTTGCTTAATTGGTGATCCATGATGCCGAGTTTCGTTGTGAAAAAACAAAAATTGCGACCACTAGAGCGTTAACGGACATATATTATATATTTTTTATTGTCATTTTCGGTGCCTAGTAATTAGGATGGATGGAGATTTGAAGAAAATTTTGAAAAAATCGTTTCATGGGTACAACTGCAATTCCTTCGGAATGCGGATTCAATCCGAGCTAGGGTCGATGGATTTTTTCGGGCGTAATAATCCTAATATGGCTTCCTTCGGAAGATTTTTTTTTTTTTTTTTTTGGTTGATTGATTTATTTACCGACGCTCTTTAACATCTCAGGTCATCAGCGTCCCCTTATATTCAGGGCGTGAAACGGCCGACAAATTTTGCTCAGGGGCCCCTTCTTTCAGGTTTGAGGTTCTTTTTCGTGCCGTAAATGTACGACACGGGACCATGGCTTTACTTCCCTTCCGAAGAAAGCCACACTTACGATTTTTACGCCCGAAAAAATCCATTGATCCTGGCCGGGTTCGAACCTGCGATCTTGGGTTTAGAAGGCAAGTATGGTTACCACTACACCACCAGGACCGACTTCCTTCGGAAGAGAAGTATAGCCGTGGGTTACATTTCGTAGATATACGACACGAAATTGAACCTCAAGCATGAAAGAAGAGGTCTCCCAAGCAAAGTTTATCGGCCGTTTCACGCCCTAATTTGAATAGGACGCTGATCACCTGAGATGTTAAACAGCGTCTGTAAATAAAAAAACCAATCATTCCTTCGGAATTCGTAATTAGCCATAGTTGACTAGCAACCAAGTATGTGGACATGGATTCACAAAACATGTTCTGCCAATAAACGTTGGTAAGTGAGCAGTAAATGTGTGTAATTGACTCACTAACTAAGGCATTTAATTTATAATTATCTTAAGTGTTCAAAAAATAAAATTAATAGCATTAACTGTATCAATGAATTTTTTTAGTGCTTCAGAAATATATAATTTTAGGTGCATGATCAATCAAATGCTTAAGAGATATAATACCTCAGCAGCTTCGACTGTATAGAATGCAGCTCCCAGCAATCTTTTGTGCCAGAACACAGATAATATCACCTGTAATAAATAATTCAGCATCAAAACCGAACACTGATACTTTTTTTTTAAAATTGTAGTCATACCAAACAAATGTGCTATAAGCCCATTTACATAAGCTGTAACCTCTCCACTTGGCTGATCTAAAAAATAATTTTCCAAATTTCAACTCATCATGGTATTAGATTTATCAAAAAGGGAAATGAAACATGAAGATAAGCTACATTATCACAAACCTAAGTTAATCAGTTTGTTAGCACAACATATTTCAAAATGTTTTCATTAAGATGTGGTTTTATGAAAGAATATATTTTTTATGTTGTTACTGGTTACTCAAGCATTTTAATAAAAACTGTATATAGTTATGCAATTTTTGATATATTTCGAACATCTCATGTTCTGCTTCAAAGGTAGAAGACAAGTGAAAATGGTAAAAATAAATATTGAATAATGTAATGTGTGGAAACAGATAAAGCAAGCAGCAAGAAAGAAAGAAATACAAATATGTAAGATTTAACCTGGTGGTGTACAAGCTTTATACAAAAATATAGCTGCTATCTCTCTATCTCTGAGTAAACTTTCAGGGACATGAATCAGTAATAAGTGTTAAATTAAAAGAAAGTATAATCAAAATCTTTACAGTGAGATAGGACATGTTGGCCAACCAGCAAAGGGAGACTTGGTTTTTACACAGAATGCCTATGATTTTCCTATGGAGCAAAACAACAGAAGACGTTAAACCAATATAAAATGTAATTAATATTGTTGTACGATTGAGTCAAACTATACATCCTCATTGGCTCCATTTACTTGTTTAAATTAGTACATGTTTTGCAGACACTTGTCCACATCATCAGCTAACTGTTGACTGCTGGATAATTTGTTATGCTTTGAGGATGTATATTCTGCTCTAGTGGAAGTTTGAAGAAGTTTATGTTTTCTCGTTTTCTTATTTTTTAAGATGAAAATTTTTTCCCATGTAAATAGCTCTATTGGGTTGTGAAGATGTATCAGCAGCTTAGCCTTTGGTTTAATTTCATGATTTTTGGTCCAAAAGTGAGCTCCTATGGCTGACTGATCAACCTGCTTAAACTGAATATTCTAAAGTGCTCTTTTCTCCAAATTTCCAAATTTCTCTTCATTTTCCCAATGTATCTTTGATCACAATCTGCACATTTGATTTCATAAATTCCCGATTTTTTTTTTCTGTAGGAATGGTGTCTTTTACTGTACAACCTAATAAATTCTTGATATTATATTTGTTTTTTGTGTCTAACATTATTCCATGTTCTTTGAATATCTTCTTAAATTTGCTATTGCTATGGTAATATATCCTAATATAAAATAAGTTTAGGATATATTACCACTCCATTTCAACAGCTTCGTAAGTACAATATTTGCTATGGTAAGTTGGATGTTATGTGAAACTTTTGAATTTATATCTTTCCTTGGTGTTCTTCAGTGTGGAATGCTCTCCTATTGATTTTTGTCCTTAAAAGTTATTGATAAATTTTATTACTGTGTCTTTGTTGAAACCATTGGTTATTGTTGTATTTATTATCTGTTCAAATTCTATTTTGTACTCTGTTTCTGTAATGGGATGCTAATTATCTTGTGCCAAGCCATGAAGTATTCAATATTTATGTGGAATGGGGTTATAACTATGATTTTTTTATGTCCTTTTCTGTGTGTGTTTCTTTTCTATGAATTCCAAAGTTCAGACTATCTCCATTTCTTATGATTTTAGAAATGTGGGCCAACCATTTCTATCTTCTTCTATGGTAAATTGTATAGATTTATGTTGTAGATTAAGAAGCTTTAGAGCACCTATTGAATGTTTTTTTGGAATTATTGCAAATATATTGTCCGCATACCTATTCCATGTCTTGAAAATTAAAGGGAAGGTTTCGGTGATTTCAAAGGAGTTCATGAACATATCCTCTAGAAACAGTTCAAAAGGGTTTCCCATTGCTAAGCTTGATATTTGTTGGTAATATCTTTGGTTGAAAATTAAGAAATTTTGTTGGATGCAAATATTAGTAAGTGTCTGTAAGTCTTTTGTTTCTTCTGTTTGTAAATTAGGGATGTTAACCATTTATTTAACATTTGTATTAGATTCTCTGTTGGTATGCTTAGGAATAAGGCTTTTACATTAAATGACACCATTATATTTCCTGTTGCAATTCCGCTATTTTTAAGTTTTTCCACTAAATAAAACACATTTTTGATACTCAAGCTTTGAAATCTTTTAAAAGAGTTTAAAATGTTCATCAACTTTTTGCTACCTAGTGGGTGAATTGATATTATTGATTATTAGTCTCATGCTGTTATCATTTTTATGCATTTTAGGAAGTGCATAAAGTCCGGATAGTATCAGTTGCTCTGTGTGATTTTCTGTTTTTCAGCATTGAATAGTATTTCGACTTCATTCAGTGATTTGGTTAAGGTTTTAGTTTTTTTTTTTTTTTTTTTGAGCTGATTCTTTTCAATTGGTTTGTAGTCTTCTCCTTTTAATATAATTTCTACTCTGTTTATGTGATTTTTTTGGTCTAAAATGGCTATTTATTGCCTTTATATGGTTTTGCATATATAACTGTTTTCTCTTCTGTTTTATTGTAATTCGGTAATTTTTTTAATTTATTTTGGTTTTTTAGGTTCTCCAAATATATATATTGCATTTCATTTTAATAAACAATTTTTCCCTTTCGTTTACATGGTAGGGTGGCTAAATATTGTTCTATTTTTTTTATGAGAAATCTACATATGTTTTGAGGCCTTTGTTTAGGAGATTAATTTCTTTGTTCAAAAATGTGGTGTTCCAGATGTTGATTATATTGATTATATTATCTATTATCTATTGCTTGTTGGTAAAGTTTTGATTTGGTGTTTACGTAAATTGCAGAATTGGTTTTTTAGTTTATAATTCTTGTTTTTCATTTGATGCAATAAAGTTTTATGTAAATGGTGCTCTAAGTTTTCCATAAATGGAATCCCAATGCTTTCAACAGTGTTAGATGTAAATCATAAATTCCTAAAAAGATTTCATTTAGTGTTTTATATTGTAAACTTTTTTCTATTTAAATTTTTCTCTGCTACTTTCTGGTGTATGCTATTGTCTATTTTAAGTTTTCCTTATGAACTTGGGGGTGACTTTATTTTTTAGGCACACTTTCAGGAAGTTATAAGAAATGGAGATAGTCGGAACTTTGGAATTCATAGAAAAGAAACACATACAGAAAATTACATAAAAAATTATAGTTATAACCACATTCCACATAAATATGCAATGCTTCATAGCTTGGCATGCAGATTAATTAACATTCCACTCACAGAAACAGAATGCAAAATGGAATACCAACAGATAATAAAGATAGCAATAAACAGTTTGAACTAAGATATAGTGATAAAAATGATCAATAAAGTTGAGACAAATGTGTATAAGAGAATTTTCCAATGGTTTCAACAAAGACAATAATAAAAATTATCAATAAATTTTAAAGACAAAAATCAATACAGGTTTCCAAATTGAAGAACAGCAAGGAAAGATATAAATTCAAAAGTTTCACATACCATCCAACTTAACATAGCAAATTTAAGAAGATATTCAAAGAACATACGCTGATGACCTGAGATATTAAAGAACATCCTTAAATAAGCAATCAAAGAACATCGAATAATGTCAGCCCCAAAGAACAAATATAGTATCAAGAAAATATTAGGTTGTACAGTAAAAGACATATCCCAACAGAAAAGAAGTCAGGAATTTATGAAATCTAATGTGCAGATTGTGATCAAAGATACATTGGAAAAATGAAAAGAAATTTGGAAATTAGGAGAAAAGAGCACTTTAGAATATTTAGTTTAAGCAGGTTGACAAGTCACCATAGCAGCTCACTTTTGGACCAAAAATCATGAAATTAAACCAAGTTCCTACTAGAACCATCAGACATCACCATAGGAGAATTCTGGCATCTAGTCACCATTTTGAGTAACAGTAGTCAGTCAAGAGCTGATGATGGGTGTAAGTGCTCCAGAAACATGTCCTAGTTTTATGTAAGTAGAGATATGTGAATGTAATGAATACATTAGTGTCTACAGCTTCATAAGTACAATTTATTTACATAAATGAGATATCGTCTGCATAGGATATAAGTTTATAATCTGGAAACTGTGGCATATCAATTACATAGATTAAAAATATCAGAGGACCCAATACTGAGCTTTATACAACTTCAAAAGTAATTTGAGCCTATTTATGTAGAAACATTGTTTTTATGTAGTGCAGGAATTTGTAAAGGCTTGTAAATGAGATATTTCAAGGTAGTGTTATACAAAATAGTTTACTGTCCTTACAACATAAGCATTGTGTATATGTACCGTTGATGTGTTTCATGACAAATATAAATTGACTTAGCAGATGAAAATAAATACAAACATAAATATAAATTGCAACACCAACCATTGATGATTCAGAGGATGTATCTTCCATGTGATGAATATAATTAGCTTCATCTGGTGTAGAGTTACCCTGCATTAGTGCTGCGTATGAGCTATTATCCTTACAAGCTTCCATTTATTAATTATGTATACTGCAAAGCAAATAGCTCATATTAATTTAAAAAGTTTTGTAAGCTATCAATTTTTAAATTTGCAATAAAAGCATAAACATTTTAAATATTTTCTCCAAAATCCCTTCCACAACTCCAAAAAGTTTCTCTCTCTCTCTCTCTCTTGGTAAAGGAATATCCAGGGGACCAATACAATGAAAGAAGTTGGGTAAAATCAAGTAAGGTAGGGTAGGTAAGTAACTAAACAGAGATAAGCAAGGTAATAAGAAAATATGATAGGTAGGCAGATAAGATAGTCAAGTAAGGAAACTAATGTAGTTCAAGTAATAAATAGGTAAGGTAGTAGTACCATAGGCTAAAGAGATATTTAGGTAAGGTAGATTAGTAAAATAGGAAGCTAGATAAAATTAGTAAGGTAGGGAGTAAGTCAGGTAGAAAAGGTAAGGTAGTGTATAGTATAATAGAAGGCAGATAATAGCCGAATAAGAAAGATAGATGAAAGGTAGGTAGTACCATTGGCAGAGAAGATAGGTAGGTAAGGTAAGTGAGTAAAACAAGAAGCTAGAAAAAACTGGTAAGGTATGAAGCTAAGTCAGATATGGTACATAGGAAAGTAAGTAAACAGAATAGGTAAGGTAAATATGGTGGATAGGCAGATAAAATAACCAAATAAAAAAGATAAGATTAGAGGTAGGTGGTAATACAGGCAGAGAAAATAAGCAGGTAAGGTAGTTAAAGTAGAAAAATAGATAAAATTGGTAAGGTAAGTCGTGGGTTAGCCAAGTCGTGTGGTAGGTAAGGTGCAGAGAAAGTAGGTAGGTAAGGTAGATAGATAAAATAGTTAGGCAGGTAAGGTAGGTTAAGTAGATTGTATATTTAACAGTTCTTCTTAGAGAAGGTTTACAGAGGCTTCAGATAATTTTACATTATATACTTACAAAGTATAATAATGTAATAAGCTAACAACTGTGTCACAAGTACTTTAAATATTTTAATATTCACTATAGTGTGTTCACCCACTTTTTGGTTTACTGTATTTAAAATTTTAAAATAAAATGTAGCAAAATGTACTTTTTAGTTATTGACATTAATATGAACTCGCGTTTCACTGCGAAATCCCAATAACACAAGCTATTCAACTCAGCCTTTGGTACAATATAACAAGCATTCTCCCAAACGTTCAATTTTACCGCTTCACTTAAACAACTGAAATCAACCTTTCAGTCAATTCCATTTGACGTTAGCCCCTGTACAAATTCGCAACAACTAAATGCTAATGTCCGAGCGCCTAGCCACAAGCGAGCGAAAGTGGAGAGCGCCATAGGTAGTATTTTACAGCTACTAGCTAGAAAGTCACACTAACAAACTTACAGCAGCAACAGCAACATACTTCTCAAGCAGCAAAAACATTCTGCAGAAGCAAGATGTTCCTCCAGCAGTAAGGAGAATCTTTTCAGCAGCTTCGATCCAGCTTGTAACGCCAAGTATCATTTATAGGCTGTGTGCTGAAATCAAGTTATTGCAACTTGAAACAAGAACTGAGAGCTTCGTTTCATGCCAATGTTGCCGATAAGAAAGGAAAAAAAGTTGGTGCTATGATTACAGGGCAGTTTGATAACTCCAACCAATTTAATGTATTAGTTTGTTATATGTTGTATGTCAATACGATGGTGTCAATGGGCACTTAATCGGTATTGCATTTCTTCAGAATAGGTTAGATAATTAGTTATTTGCAAGAGCGGTGCAGTAGGTGTTTTTCTATATATTATGTTTGGACATATTAGACTTGATGCTTTGCTTATTTGGAATAATTTTAGTTTTTATTAAATTAATAAATTTCGTGCAAATTTGGTTCAAAATCAGGAATAAAACCGCAATAAAATACTTAAAATTATTGGGAGTTGTAAACATCTTTTCCTCTTGTTGATGGATAATTGTAGTTCTCGGAGCATTCAGTGAGATCGTGGAGCAGCCACAGAGGCCTACGAACACTGAACTTGTCTCATACAATTACCACAGTAGCTTTCAATCTGTATTTACAAAAATTTGTCTGCATCTGCTTAAATAATTACAATAAAAATAAAAAAGAATACTTGGAACAACTCATCCAAACAACAAAAACAGACAAGTCAATCATACAAATTTTATTATATACATGTTTACATATACATTGATATGTTGTAGGCAACATTGAGAAAATCCTTGTATATTTCCACACCTTCGTCAAATTCTTTCCATTAATCGCAAGTGTGGGCCAGCCTATTGTAACTTCAAAACCAGTCTCAACTTCATTTCTGTCTATATTACCTTTCGAAAAGCAAGTTAAAGATGTATTGATACATGTATCACCATGACATTCAAATACCCATTAATGTAAAAAAGTGAGTTTTCTCATAGCCATGTTATATGAACCTGTAGTTCTCATATTCTTTCCAATGTTAGTAAACAAGTGTATCCCCAGTACTGTATGTTGCGTTAAAAGGAAACAGGTTATGGTGTTTATTTTCTTAGTAATCTAAGTGTGACCTTCAATGTGCTATTGTATAAAAGATAAATAGAAAATTTTACGCCAGAGGCAAGGATCCAATGTGAGAGATGGCAAACCCAAGATAAATAAAGAAAATTTTGAAAAGAAAGAAAAAATAAATAAATAAAATATCAAATAAATAAGGTAACCTATTCCCAAACATTACTCCCATAGATCTAATTAAAGAAAATAATTGCATTACTCTACAAGAAACCCCATTTCTCACAGACTGCTGTGCCAAATTTATGGGCCATTTCACTCTCAGAATTGAATGGGATACTGATGATCTGAAGTGTTAAAGAGCTTTGATAAATAAACCAAATAAAAAAAAAATCTCGTTTCTTAACAAAGTTGCAAACTAAACACAAGTACTTGATTTTTATATCAGCATTGTAAAATTTTTACTTTTTAAATTACCACAATAAAAATTATTTTATCTTCGCTGTAGATATTATCCAAATATGGGTTATTCATTGCTTTTAACATCAGTATTTTGATGAATTAATTTTAGCCTTTGTCATTCACATTTTCATATAAAATTATCTTTATTTTTTGACTATATATTACTATTTGTCCTGTTTATCTATTCTCGTAATAATGTGGACAGGAAGAAGAAATAAACTTTAAACTTTGAGTTTTTATTCTTGTGAGATTTTTACGCAGAACAACCCAATGATCTATGAACCAACTTGCTGTGTTTTGCCTATAGGCAACAGCAGTGCTTGTTGCCATCTGCAGGTATTGTAAAGAGGAGCTGACATAACCATACATAAATTTCCTTAACCATTTTAAGAGGTTTCACTTATCAATTTTATGAAAGGAGATACTAAAACTAGCCACCATCATCATTCATACATTAATTGCATTGCTTTAAAATGTAATCACTTGCTATAGTTCACATTAAGTAATGCTGATTATTTCCTGGCACATATTTTTCAATTCTTCGGGTATGTGGGTTTATCTTTTGTATAGTAATTTTAATTTATCCCAGAGATAAAAGTCATACGGAGTAAATAAAAAATTACTGTATATAAGATTAAGGAACATACCCTGGAAGAAACAACATATTCACCAGGTAATAGCCAGCATTACTGAATGTGAACTGCAGTAAGTGATGGATAATGTTTTAAAGAAATGCACTTAATGTAAGAATGATGATGGTGGCTAGCATCTGTATCTCTTTTCATAAAATTGGTAAGTAAAACCTTTTAAAATGGTTAAGGAAATTGTATGGTTTGCCAGCGCCACTATATGATACCCGGACATGGCAACAAACACCACCTGACCTATAGGCAAAACATTGATAGTTGGTTCATTGGGCACTCTGCATAGGCTCTTGCAGATAAACATGATATTGTGCATGGAACAAAGTTTGGCACAGGTTCTAAAATGTATTTGGATTGCTGGTCAGGAATCCCAATATACCCTAGGCTTCCATTTGCCTTTAGATATTAGTGGCAGATTTTCAAGGCAGTAACAAAAGTACAAATATATATAAACAGCGGTTTCTTTGAATAACATTACTGCATATATAAATTTTCAGAGTGGGAACAGAAACAACAGGAAGTCCAAGAGTCTCAACAGATGCAGATCTAGCAGTAAGCTAAATGAATGGTGAGAATGCTCAAGTTCAAGATGGAACAGAGAGGATGATATCACCATCAGAAGAAGAATTTCTCCTGACAAACAAGAGGTGGCATTGGCTAGAGAAAGTAGGTCAAGAGCAGAAGATGGGCCGTGATGGAATCAAGCTCAACCAGTGTTATCTCCTTGCCTTGGGAGCATTTATTGTAGATAGAAGAATTTCAGGAGCATAGTGAATTTGATATTGTTGGAGGTGTGCAGGAAGCCAGTTAATAGTGGGAGAATGCTTAGAAGCAAGAGTAAACTGGATACCTTTAGACACCATTCTGATTTGCAATAGGTGGAGGAAGAGAGATGGTTGTGAAACTTGGATTTTGGAACTGCAAAGGAATGCACAGAGGGTTGAGTGGGGGTTTCTTTAAAGAAATATATACTGGTCCATTTGTAAACTTTGGCCAAAACATGACTAGAGGGTAATGAGATCAGGGTTTTGACTTTATAGACAAACATGTGTGAGGGAAAGTATTAAGGGTAGAGTCTCAAGAGGTTTAGAATGAAGGAGAGAAAGTCTGAAATTAATGGGTTAATGTGGGTATTAATTTGGGAGTGGGATTTGTGTATTGGTTTAATTTACAATCTGCTTGCAAATTTGAAGTTTTACAACCCAGAACTCTTTTAAAAAGTGGAAACTGAATTAGAAAATGTAAGAATGGAATATCCTTTGATGGAGTTTATGTTAGTAGGAGACTTAAATATGAGAGTGGGAGAATTAGAAATTAAAGAATTAGGTGTTTGGGTTGAAGTATGGAGGAAGATTATAACAAGGTATGAGTTAGGCACAGTAAAGATAAGATAGTAAATGAGAAGAGGCTTAAGTCAGTACAGTTTTGTGAGAATAATGGTGGGGAGTTGCCTATGAGATCAAGAGAGCAAGCTTGAAGAAGAGTAATGGGAGTGGACACTAGCACATTCATTCAGAATTAGCTTGTTTAATGCAAGGAGAATATAGTTTAATAATGGGGGAGAAGAAAAATGGAATGTGATTGATTTCTGGTTGGTACTATTAATAGCCATCTTACTCTTGATTGGAGTCATTGAGCAACACCCAGGACAGGAAATGAATCAAGTGGTCAAAATGGTTGGATCCATAAATGAGGAGATAAAGAATCTGAAACAAAAGGAAAACAAAATAGAAAATAGGAAACTGAAAGATAGTAAATCCACAGTAGTAAATTTCAAGGAGGGGATCGAACAAGAAATATAGATTATATGAAAAGATTATTCCATTTGGAGAGAGCAGAGGTTAGCAGTAGGTTTTTAAATTTAATAATTTTTGGAATACATAAATGGTGGGAGCATAGAGTTTCCAGAGATAGATGTCCTATTTAAGTAGAAATTGAAGTTAGAGTTGGCAGGATGGGAGATTGCCGATACTTTCTTCATTGGAAGAAGAGGAGGAAGACCTAGGCCCATTATAGTGAAGTTAGCAATGGCAAAATTCAAATGGATGATTTTAAGGAGTACTAAAAAATTTAAAAGCACCAGAATATACATTGAGCAATATTTCGGAAAGAAAGAGAGGGAAATCAAGAATTAAGTGATAAAAAAATGAAGAAAGTGAGGGAAGAAGGCAAAGCATAAGTGGAAGGGGTAGACTTATGGATAGAAGGTGTAAAATAGGATATCTGCCAATGCAACATGACTAACAAAGAAGGAAGTATGGTCATGAGCCAGAAGCAGAAAAGTGACCTTGAAGCCCAGAGAGATAAGAGTAGTGCAGCTGCATCTCGTAACATGGGGAGAGAGGAAATAAAAACACCTGATATGATGTCACCGAGAAGACAGCTGCTTCCCTGGCTCAGAGGACATGCAAATAGAGGCCTTGGGAGCATGAGCTGGCCTTGACGTATGGAGCGATGAGGGTGATAACATGTTGTCAATGCCAGTGGACACTACCTTGGAAATGCAGTATCAAGTCAATTGCAATAGAGAAACAGTGAGAGTGACCAGAAGCAAGGTGAAATTGAATCAGGTATTAAAGTTAAGTGATGTTATAGGAGTTGTGGAAACAAGGTTGGTAAACAAATCAGTTATGAAGTTATTCATAACTTTGTATTGGTGCTTTAAAGTGAACAATAGAAAACCAAATAATGGTTTTTAAAATGGGCTATAGATTGAGAAATGGTCGTTAAATGGGTGGGAAATAAAAGAAATTTGATTAACTTAGGGTGAGGTTAATTACCAATGTTAGCTGGAATGATTAAAGAAAGTTAGAATTAGCTAAAGTCTATGGGTATATATTTAAGGAAAATATTGGAAATAACTGTCATATGTATGGAACTGATATATAACACCATGGTGGAGGCGAAAATGATATATGGAATAGAAAGGAGGAGCATGCTTTCAAAAACACATTTGTCCATGAAAGATAAAATGGAGAAAAGTCAGAAAAACTGTAACATGTAAACAATATGTCATAAACTCCCCTCCATTATTGAATTACTAACAGATTTATGATCAAGAAAGCTTTTCCTGATGTTGTAAATCCCTTTTAACTTCACATTCCCATAGTTAACTCGTTTCTGTTTAAGGGTGGACACATGTGTTTTTGAATGCAAGCTCCTCAAGTATGGGGATATGATAGCTGGAAGGTCCTGAATTTAATGAATAGATTATGAGTATTGGGACTACTGAGAGTGTCACCTAATAAAACCTGGTAGAATTGGGTAGGTGAACTAGCAAAGGTAGGTAATTAAAAGAATTATGAAATATCTAAATAGAAAAAAATTGTTAGATGATGGAGAGATTATAAAGGAATGTCTTGGTTCACAGGAGAAATTTAAATAGAAAAGATCATAGGATACTTGGAACCCAGAATATTGTTGAAAAAATTCATTTGGGTAATTGTTGGATAAATACGCAATATACATATAGGGGGTTTTGGGAAGAAGTAAGAGGTAGAATCAAACATATTGAGAAACATGAAATCTTTGCAAACTTTAGAGAGAAGAGTCACTGAGAATTTATCTAGACATTAAAAGAGTTTGGGGGGGACAAGTATCTAGAAATTTATGATAAATTGGGCAGAGAAAGTTTCACTTGAGCAGATCAGGAGTAAGGAATTTAAGAGGACTGAGAAAAATTTGTGGGATTGAATGTCCCATGCATGGTGAACCTGATGAGTACCAAAGCATATTATATTGTGAGCAAAGTGGTGGACACTACAGGTATTGAAAGAGAAATTAAATAAATTTGAGGGAGAAATTTTAAAAGAAGACATTAGGAATCAAAGGAGATAAAAATATAAAAATGATGGGAGAATACTTTGGCAAATTTAGGAATAAATGGTGGAGGAAGTTAGAAGAACTATAGGAGAAGAGAGTTTAGGTATATGGGTATCATAAAAATTTGATTATTAGAATAAGAATAGATGTAATGAAATGGTTAGGTTTCCATTACAGCAACAACCTGGAGTTGATGTACAGAAACAGAATAGGTAGGCAATTTTTGATGATGAAGATGCAGGGTATGTCATATTTTGTAATATAATTGGTGCTGAATAAATAAATATTCTGAAAATAATGTTTTTGTTATTTTGAATGGTTGTTGGCAGAAAAAGATGGTACCAGTAAATTTACATATACAAATGCTTATTGGCAATAAGTTAATGTTTTCAAGGTAATGACTGTTTTTGGTGCAAGTTCAAACTTTACACTTATTGTTTCATGGAGTTGTGATGAGAACTTTGGAAGCAGTAAAGACAGTGCATGTGGCTCTGGTACCAAAGTAAATAGTTACAAGTGGATTCTTGAGACGTGTGAGGAATTTTGTAAGATGTTTAAATTGTGTATGTATGGAATGGATTTAAAGATTTTTCTAGGAAAAAATTATGTAACTGTTCAGTTATATGAAATTATTCTTGAATGGGCTGGGGGAAATATGATTATAGCAATAGGTGAAAAAAGAAAGTTAATGATGACTGGTTTGATAAGGAATATAGAGACATGAAAATTTTAGTAAAGGATGCAGTTATTAAAAGGGCAAGGTGAAAAATTCTCGACCTTGCACAGAGGTTTCATTGATATCAATTAATTACTTTTTTTGTCATGTTGCTACATGTTTTCATGTATTGCAATAGCATTAGTCAGTTCTCAACTTGTTCTAATGAATAGGTATGTTTGTACGGCTGTTGAAAAGAGACATGTTGTGTGCGTTTTGTTCAAATGGAGAAACTGGAATACCATGCATGCTGGCATTAATTTCTTTATTTTGGACTGTTTAATGCCAATAAATTCATAAAAGGTTGCTGAGGATTTATAAGGAGTCTGCTCCTTCATTTTCAACTGTTAAGAAATGGGCGACGGAATTTAAATGCAGCCATACTTCTCTTGAAGTTAATCCATATGAGGATGTCCCAAAATTGCAACCACAGAGGAAAACATTGAGCAAGTGCACAATATGGTATTGGACAATTGGCAATTAAAGCTACATGAAATAGCTGGTGCCACAGACATATCACAGGAATATATATAGTGCATTTTACATGAACTAAAGAGGAGAAAGCATTGTGCAATATGGGTGCCACACCTGTTGAATGCTGACCAAAAGTAAATACGAAAAATTTCACAGCAATGTTGGGACCATTTTAAAAAGAATCCAACTGATTTTGTGTGCCGATTTGTTACTTGGATGAGACGTGGGTCCATCACTACTCTTCAGAAAGGAAACAGCAATCAAAGCAGTGGGTGGAAGCTGGTGACTCTGCACCAAAAAAGAAGTCAGTGTCATCTGATGGAACACTTATGGTAAATATTTTCTGGGATGAAAAAGTGATTCTTCTTATTGATTAATTTGTAGAGGGTAAAATGATAACTAACAAACACTATGCAAGCCTTCTGGATCAATTGGATGAAAAAAATACATGAGAAGAGGCCTAGATTGCAAAAGAAAAAAATGTATCTTTCACCAGGACAATGCACCTACCCACAAAGGTGCCTTGACTTTGGGAAAACTGAGGGATCTGAAGTATGAATTGTTGCAACATACACCATATTCACCAGATTTGGCACCCTCTTGACTTCCACACATTCCCACATCTAAAGAAATTTTTGGCTGGAAAACATTTTACATCCATTGAAATTATTGCGGCCATAGATGGCTATTTTGTAGATCTTCCAGCATGGACTCTACTCATTGCAAAAAGTGTTTGACCTCAAAGAGGATTTTTAGAAAAATAGTGCATTTTTGATGTAGAAAGCAATCCTTCACTGCCAGATCCAGAACTTTTCACCTCACTCTCGTAGATGAAAAAATCTGATAGGGCTCTGATGATGTAATTATATAAGAGGTGTAGATTGTTATTTGGGTTTAAGAAACAAGAGTGGGGTAGAATTAAAGCTTTAGATTTTTTTTTTTCTATTTATGTACGCTCTTTAACATATCAGGTCATCAGCGTCCCATTCTATTCAGGGCGTGAAATGGCCAACAAATTTTGCTCGAAGGCCTCTTTTTTCAGACTTGAGGTTCTTTATCATGCCGTAAATGTACGACACAGGACGCACGACTTTACTTCCCTTCCGAAGGAAGCCATACTTAGGATTTTTACGCCCAAAAAATCCATCGGTCCTGGCCAGGATCGAACCCACGATCTTGGGTTTAGGAGGCAAGTATGGTAACCACTACACCACCAGGACCAACAAAGCTTTAGACATTGAACAAAGGATTCATCTAGATGGGAACAGCAAATTTGGAAATCTGTTAATCAGTGAGTGAAAGATGTGAAAAATGTATCTATAAGTTCCAGGAATTGCTTGGATATTTTCGGTGCATATGTATTATGGAAATTAAGAAGTGAAGCATTTTGAATTTGAAACTGTATAATAATTATGTAGAAGAGTTGAATAGACCATTTTCATATCAACCCTATAATCTGGTTGGTAAATTCAAGAGGAATAAAGCAGTAGGAATGTATGGTTTATCTACAACATTCGAACCCGGCCAGGACCGATGGATTTTTTTCGGGGCGTAAAAATCCTAAGTATGGCTTCCTTCGGAAGGGAAGTAAAGCCGTGGGTCCCGTGTCGTACATTTACGCCACGAAAAAGAACCTCAAGCCTGAAAGAGAGGCCTCTGAGCAAAATTTGTCGGCCGTTTCATGCCGAGTTGAATGGGACGCTGATGACCTGAGATGTTAAATAGTGTCCATAAATAAATCAATCAAAAAAAAAATCTACAACATTCTTTAAAATTTGGTATGATAATCTGGGTAGATTAAAATGTTTAACTGGTCTTGTGAATATAATTAATGAAAAGAACAGGGTTCCTGAAAATTGGCAAATATTAATCGTTCACCCCCATATAGCAGGGTAGATCCATAAATTTCCAGTCTAACCATTTTCTAGGTATAATAAAGACAAAAACCATATTTCACTTTTCAGTATAGGTACCCTTATTGCAATACATTTCTCACATCTTTGAATTAACATTTCAGTTCTCCCCCAAAAATAAATTCTTATATGCAAATGGGCATAAACAGATAAACAGCATTCATCGCTTCTTTGCCAGACTTAAATTTCCTTCCTGGAAGTTCTTTCTTGAGTTTTGAGAAGAGGAAATAGTCACTCGGAGCTAGATCTGGGTTGGGATGGATGGTCGATCTCCTCGAAGCCACATTTCTTCACAGCTTCCTTTTCAACAAGAACTTTGTGCACAGGCATGTTGTCGTGAAAGAGGCGCACACCACCACTCAGCTTTCCTCGCCTTTTCTTTTTGATGGAAGCATGTAGTCTGTGCAGTAGGCCAGCATAGTACTCCCCATTTACAGTGGTGTTCCTCTCCTTGAAATCAATGAAGAGTATTCCTTCACAGTCCCAAAAGATTGTAACCATGATCTTCTTGGTTGACTGAGTGACCTTAGCCTTTAGAGGCGGTGCTTCGCCAAGTATATGCTACTCTGTTGATTCTCTTTTGGACAAGGAATAATGGTAGAGGACCACAGTTTCATCTCCTATAACAATCGTTTTTAGAACTTCTCTCTTGTTGCCATAGCAGAACTCCAAAAATGCCGGACAACAGATGACTCTTTGCTGCTTTTGGACTGAGGAAAGAAGTCTAGGTACTCATTTTGTACTAATCTTATTCATGCTTAAATGTTCATGAATAATTCAAAGGACTGTTGTTTTAGAAAGGCCCAACCTTGGTGCTATTTCTGTAACTTTGAGCCAGCAGTCTTCCATAATTTCTCCTTCCACAAAAGCGATGTTTTCAGGAGTGTGCACTTCCAAGGGCCGACCTACAGGCTCTTCATCTTCAGTGCTTTCTCGACCCATTCGAAAAAGTTTGGCCCATCCTTTTATGGTATAATATGAGGGGGATGCTTCCTCATACACACTGTCCAATCTCTGTTTAATTTCATTTGGAGTAAGTCCTTCTTTTGTGAAGAACTTAATAACAGCTCGATACTCCATTTTGAACATGCCACAGTCTTGCCTTCTTTATGCTACTATATCTGAAAAACTGAACACAGCAGAGCAGAAGTTACAGCTGCAATTATTTACTTAACAAATAGGGTATGAAACCAGATGAGGGTTTTGTGATGGCGATAATCCTTATCAGTGAGGCCAGAAACTTATGGACCTGCACTGATATAAGGGGAAAGGAAGTGAGAAATACCTAAACACTTATACAGAAATTGGCTATCCAACTTTGGAAACATTTTTACAGGAATTTTAACCAAGAGAATTCAGGATTGGGCTGAATAAAATCACTGGATATCACCTTATCAGGTTGGCTTTTGAAAGGAAAAAGGTTGAAGGATAATATATTTATAATTAAAACATTAGTAAATAAATATTAATTAAAAGTGGCAGATTATATGCTTTATTTATTGATTTGAAAACAGCTTATGATAGGGGGGTTAGAGAAATGCTTTGTTATAAATTAAATAAAAAAGGCTTAAGTAATAATATGATTAAAATACATTCTGGAGTTATGTGATCAAAAATAGATTTTGTGTTAAATGTGATATTAAAGAGGTAATTGATGTAGAAAGAGAGGTCTTGAGCAAGGTTGTAAATTGAGTTTGGTAACAATAAATTTAATTTATATATTGGATTATTTGAAATATGCCTGGAATTAAAAATGTGGATATTCCAGGGATACTTAGGTTGATGATATTGTGATGTGCTCAATATCAGTGATTAATCTAAAGTTAGCTATAGACTAAATTGAGGTACTGTGGGAATTGGTAAAAGCTGAAATTATGGTATAAATATTATTCAATCTGAGTAAATCTCATGTAAGTGAAACCATAAAGAGTGTTCTAAATAATATATGCAGAAGAGATTATAAAATTATGGTGTTTAAGAAGAATAATAAACTGCATAAAGATGAAAAATGGTTAATAGAAGATAGAGAAGTTCAGTTTGTTGAATGAATTAATTTATTTCAACAAGCAACAGTACAATTAAATTTACATAAACAAAATATCTAAGAATTTAACAATACAAAAACTAAAGTTTTCCCAGCTATATGTATGGTAATGAGCCCCTAAAATAAATTGCCATTTTTCAACTGTGTGTACCCTCAAGGTCCCCTTACTTGTACTTCTCCTCTACTTATCCTTTATTTTTCCTAAGAATTCCCCAATCTTGTTTATTTTTTCTACCCTAATGTCTGATAACATTTTAATTGCCAATTGTATCTTGTAGTTTGTCCCATTTTTCATCCCAGATACTACCCCTTCACCTTTTTACCATTTTACATTCTATTAGACAATGGAACACACAATCTATCTTCCCACATATAATATATCCTTCTTTAAAATTTATTCTTAATACTTTTAGAAATAATACTCTTGAACGTATCCATGCAAGATCTATTCTTCTGAATTTATCACAATTATCTGTATATTTCTCCTGTCCGTAATTACTTTATATAGGTCTATATAACTTTTATCTTCTAAGCTGGCCAAAATCTCTTGCTTCTGAATATCTTCTACCCTCTGTCTCACTTTTTTCCAAAATCCACTGACATTACCTTAACCCAGTTGCCACCCATCCTCCATTCCAATTGTTTCCCCACCTTCTAAACCAACTCTCTTTCCAGTGCATCTCTTTGGTACATAAGACATTCTTTTAGTACATTGTTATTATCTAATTTTAAACACAGGTATTAATATTTCAAGATTCTCTTAGCTATTATACCTTTCCTCCCTACTCTTCCTAGTTCTGCCAAACTCACTCCCCTCAGCAAACTTTTTGGTAACCCAAAACTTCTCTGCGAAACATTCTATGTACTACATCAACCTTTTTCCATCCCTTTGACATTTCCCATACTCCTACTGCATACATCATCTTGGACTCAACCACATCCTCATTTAGTCTTTTTAGCCATTTAATTGGCAATGTGGGAACTTTTTGCAAACTTATTCTGACAATTTAAGTGGTGTGCATGTTACTATCACGACTCAATTTCTCTTAAATGTTAATAATTGACACCACTGTTACAAAAGTTCACTATATTTTATACAATTATTCTGACAACTTTCATAGCTAATTTATCTTTGACTTGTGCACATTTAGACTGCACCTTCCACCTTTCATTATTCGTAAATCTCACCCCCAAATAATTGAATTCTTTCAACACCTCTATTGGGTCTCTGTTTGTGAACCATCTCTTTTATCTTTTCTTAATTTTGTTCCTTTTTGATGTTTTACTATTTATCCTTAGACCCCATTCTGCACAAAATCTAGTAATTTCATCCATGAGATGTTGCAATCCTATCATGGTTATTGCTCCTGTTATTAGATCATCAGAGAAAAGCAATCCTGGTACTTCCTTCTTTCCAATAATTGGACAGTGCCTATTGTTTTTCATGATCCTATGTAGGATATGATCTTTAAACAAATTAAATTATAACAGGCTCAATTTACATCCCTGTCTCAAAGTGAAATTTTGAATTGTATAATCTGTGGTTCTATTACCTTCACATCTGACATATTCAGGATGTTAGTGAGTTTTCATACTTGGAATAAAGTTGAGTAGTAACAGAGATTGGAAAAGGTACTAGAGAATGGCTAAGGAAAAAATGGTACACTTTCGTGTTTATATTTAGCACTGGGTATGAGCATTAAGTGACTTGAAAGAATTTATTCTGCTTTGATTCAGTCACAATGGATTTATGGAACAGAAATCTGGGAATGGACAGTGGATGGCATACTATGGATTTAATTCAAAGAGTTTTTTGTAAGCTTATATTGAGATGGCCCTATAATACAAATAACATTGAAACCATGGCAGAGTTAGGAAAGGTAAGTGTGAGAGGGTTAATGATGGAAAGGATATTGGTATATTTTTAGACTTCTAGAGTTACTTGATTTCTGGGTTAAAATTAATGATTTCAGAAGGGGATTTAAGAGGGAAGTGACAATAAGCCTGGAAGATTTGGACAGGCAAATTTTATTCTCTCAGATTAGAGAGAAAAGTTAATTTTAACATTGTACAAGTGTATAAAAAATGGCCCAGGCACAGAAAAGTATTAAATAAATTGTACTTATGAAGCTGTAAACAATGGAGTGGTAATATATCCTACACTTTGTGTTCAACTTGTTTACACTAAATTCCACTTACATGAAACTAAGACATCTTTCAGGAGCACTCAAACCTATCTTCAGTTCACTGTCAGTGTAGGAAGGAAAAGTATACCGTAATTTTTAGAATGAGTGAAAGGAAAGGGATAGCTTGGTCTCGATTAGATGTTCCAAAATTAAGGGGTTTGAGGGAAAATATTACCCTACATCTGTTCTGTCGGTGGGGAGAAGATGAAATACATATTATTTTTCAGGTAAAGGAACAAATGAATGGAGAATAAGTTTGATAAGCAAGAAATGGTTATTGAGGAATAAAGAAGTTGTAATAAAAAGATTTTTAAAGATCAAACACAGCTATCTAAATTAGGGAAGTTTTTATGGAATGTAAAGATGATATGGAGATAGTGTATAGAGAGAAATAAGAAATTGAGCTAAAATAACTGAATTATACTTTTATTAGATTATTAGACAATGGGATATAATGGATCTAACCATGTAAATCTGTTCTATTTTGAGGTAATGTTTTGGGGGATCTGTTTCAAAAGGGAATTTAGGGGATTATTTATATAAATTTATAAATAAGTAGATGGTTAACAAATGAGCGTGTTGTGGTTTGTTAAGTTTAAAATTTTTTTCTACTCATTGCCATTTTTGGGAGTCAAAAATCTCAATTTTTGGATTTATATGGCCATTTCTGCTTAGAGGATTGCTAGTTGTGTTTCCAGTACACTTTTCAAGGCAATCTAGGAATATTTGTAGGTATCTGGCATTTTATAACCTGTAACATATCTACATACCACCCTAAATGATGAATTTTCTAATATAATTTTATGAATATATCTGCACCTGCAAAGCAAATTTTGCAAATGATTCTGCCAATTTTTGTATATGTTAGCCTTTTGAGGAAAATGCTGCTTATGAATGTTCATTGAAACACATGTTATTGCTGTATATTCAACTTTAATTTTACTTGCAAAAACTACAGTAAAAAACTAGGATTCAAACCTAGGTAGTTACTAATGGATTTGAACTTTATTCACTCAGCCACCACCACTTTTATCTGCACAGCACATTTTGGTCTTTTACTTCAATTGTGTATTTTAGCAAGGCTTGAAATTTTAAAAATGCCAGTTTCAATATCAAGATTTTCTTCCAGAATGCCCCTAATGGCCAATTTTTTCAACATATTTTGATGAATATATCTGCAACTGCAAAGCAGATTTTTTATGCTTCACAAGAAGTAATATCAAAAAGTTCCTGGATTGGTTCATAGTGCACCAATAGATTGCAGTACAGGGTTGCATGATCAGCACAAGGGAGCTGTAACCTTGAACTAGCAGTGTGGTAAGCAATTTACATTTGGAGTAGTGCAATCAGCATTTTTGTCATCACATTCGTGTACTAGTCTGTAATTTTGTCATGGACAGCAAGTTGGAACAAAGAACTTGTATGTTAACCTTGCAAAATTGGCCACAGAGTCATTAAATATGCTTCAGCAAGCTTACAGCAATGATGCAATGTTTCCAGTGGTATAGGCACTTCAAAAGCGGAAGAACATCCTTGGAAGATGACAAGCATCATCCGCAAAAATGAAGTCCAGAAAATTGTTAATGAGGATCATAGGAGAATAATCAACAACCTGGCTGATGATGTTTGTGTGTCATTTAGATCAATACAGGCAAAGGTCGCTGTTTCAACGCCATCAACTGCAGAAGGTTCTACACTCATACAAACTGTAACTTTGGGGTTGCATTCTAAAATTGGCAAAAATGCTGTGACCTGTGAGTTGTTCGCTAAAGAGACTATTTCTAAGGAGAAGGATCAGTTTTAAAATATAGTGTCTCTCTATGCTTTCAATTAATATATAAATATTAATTTTATGTGCAGTAGCTCTCTCTCTGTTTTTCTAATTACTGTGGCTCTACTTCCCCACAGTAAACAGCCATGCTCAGGGGGGCCACAAGTCAAATAACTTCACTGTACAATAAAATTTAAATATTGAAAAAAATGTACACATTGTTACTTCCAAAAGTTTGCAAGTGTGTTTCATTTTTTTTAAATCTATTTCACGATTTTCTGACCAAAAGTGGGCTGCCACTGCCAATTTCTGTTTCTGTTGTAACAGATATTTCTGAAATGGTCTTTGGTATGGGTTTCCAAATTTCTTTTCATTTTTACAATGTATAGCTGATCAGTCTTTGCAATTTATTTGGTAGATACCAGATTTCCTTTCAGAAGGTATAGGATCTTTACAGAAGAATTTTGTAATAATTTTGTCTAATAGCCTGTAGTGGATTTGTGAATAGATTTTGACTCAAGTGCATGGTGAAGAAGTAGATTCTAACTTCATTCATCCAGCATAGCTTGTTCTAATGGCTGAAGCAGATTTGCTCTAATAATGTATTAAATCAATATCAACATGTATGGAAGGGATATGGGGACTGAAGGATAGTTGGAAAGAGATAAATAAATTAATATGTTTTGTAAAACTATGTTAGGTATTCCACTAAATGCAGCTAATGCTAGTGCCCTGTTAGAAATGGAAAAGGTAAGTGTAATGGGATGGGTGTTGGAGAGAGTATTTAAATAATGGTTTAGAGTGCAACAGATGCCACTTGTTTAAAGTTTCAGGAATCCACTTTTAAGAGAAGCTAGTTGGATAGGGAAAGTGGGATATGAATTGACACAGAATGGGATGGGGGAGGATTGGTTATGAAGGGAAGTTTGCCAGATAGATTTTTGGAAAATGATTAGAATCAGATTCAAAGATATAGACAAATTTTTATGAATGAGGGTTATATTGATAAATGTTATAAGAGAGGTTAGCTAGTTTAAATTAGAAATATGGAGATCAAAGGGAATTATAAGAAATCTGGAGCAGAGTGTATGTCCAATGTGTAGAAGTAATGAAAATGCCATTCACATCCTTTCAAATTCCAGAAACAAAAGTGGAGGAGTCAATCAAAGTAAAATGGGTTCGTATGAAATCTGAGATAGCAGTAAAGAAAAATTTTGGGGACAAAACTCAATGAAGGAATTTTGGGGAATATTTGTATAGAGTTACAAATAAATGAGTAGGGATAATTAATAGGTAAATGATCTTTGGTTTTAGTTATTTAGATTCATGGTATGCAGTTGTTTGAATTAAGTAATAATCAGGTTTATTGTATTGTGGATCTACTATTTTAAGGTGTTAATTATTGTTATTATGTCAGCTTTTCATGGCCTGGGAGAGAGCCAGGGCTGAAAGCAAGCTGTGAAGATTGTAATTACTTAGTATTTGAATATCAACATGGCTTTTGTAAGGGTTTATCAACTGTCATGCTATATTGGAATTTATACATAGGGTGTTGATAAATATAGAGCAAGGTAATAAAACAATTGTTATATTTTTAGATTTAACAAAAGCATTTGACTGTATGTCTCATGAGCTCTTATTGCCAAAACTCTTCTCTCATCCTATTTATAAAATTGCATGCAATGTGCTGGAAAAATTTAAATTGCATACATACATTCAAACAAATCAAAATACAATAGGGTAAAAAAAAAATGTTCCACAAAGCTCAGTATTGGGTGCTCTGCTATTTTTAATTTATGTAAATGATATGCTACAGTTTACAGATTATAAACTTTAATGCTATTCAGATGATACCTCATTTATTTGTTCAGACAAAGATTTAAACTATGTGGTAATCAAAGCATCTTTATAGTTACTGCACCTGTCTGATTATTTAAGTTTCTCAACTTAAACTCAATGTTGATAAAACAAAGTGCATTCTATTTCAGCTTAGGAAACAAGAAAATTATTTAAAAGTTTCTTAACTTAAACTCAATATTGATAAAACAAAATGCATTCTATATCAGCTTAGGGAACAAGAAAATGTATGTAAAATAATCACAATGATTCAGTTATTGAGCAAGTAAAAAGAACTAAATTCCTATGAATTTATATTTATAAAACCTTGAACTTTAATGAACATATAAACATCCTGTGCAAAAAATTAGGCTCACATTTATAATTGCTGGAAACGTTTTAAAATTAGTATATTAAGGAATAATATACCCACCTATTCAATATGGGATTGAAATCTGGGATGAAAACTATTGCAAACTTAAACAGGATATTGACATTACAAAAAATAAAGCTTATGGTTTATATATAGTCTAAAAAGTTGTCAGCCTGTAAAAGAAGTGTTTTAAAATCAATATATTTTAACAGTAGTTTCAATTTAAGTGTATGTCATATTTTTAATTAAAAAGAATGAAAGTAACTACATTAAAGCAAGGGCATTATTAATAGTTATAGAGTAGCCATGACAAAGGCTGCTACAGAAAATGATCCCTATATCAGAGTAACTATATTATTCATTAAATTACCAGAATTCATAAAATCTGCACAAGGTAATTTTTAAAATGACAAAGAACCATCTGTTGAGAAAAATGCTTATACAGAATTGATGAATTATAGCTTCTTGTAATTTAGTATGTATGTATATATAAATTGTAAATAGTGTGCTGTAGGAAATTGCTAGATATAATCTCTTATAATTGTAACATGTTAGGCAGTAGTTGTTTATTATGTAGGATACATTGTAAAGAAAAGTAATTTACTTAAAATGTCTTTCACTCACTGAGTAGTAATAAACTATTGATCAAATCTAATATTAGGAAATTAAGGCTGTATTAATTTGTATAATGCAGGTACATTTCTTAACACACTTCACTTACTGTATTTAAGTTAGGACATGTTTCATTTCATATCCAGCAGAGATCATCACATACAACACAATAGACCATTGGACCAACATGAGCACCATGAGCACCAAGAAACACTGGGTCAACAGCTGAGGATGGGAACCATTGTTCCTGAAATATGTCTTAACGTAAATATAGTAACTGAAGTGTCTAAGAAATTTACTTGCATTATATAAATTAATAAATAATACCTTCATTGTAAATAGCTTCAAAATTAAACAAACAAATTAAAGCTAATTATGTAATTTATAATGTGACAAAACCTGAAATGTGTATAGCATGTCTATGATGAATAAACTATTATTATTAATATTTAGTTTTTTTGCACATTACACAGAGTTTATTATGGGCTGCGAGGCAGCCATGGCTGGTATTTTGTCAAAAGATTATCGATTCTTTTCTTGATTTGTTTTATTGTGAACTGTGTATGAGGAATTGTTCTCTAGCTCTTTTTTTAAAATTGAATTCTCTATTAAATGTACATTTATCAAAGTTTTGCTGAGTTGGATGTGTGTTACGTTTTTGGTTAAAGAATCCTATTTCATTTTCAGATGAGGGTACCTATTGACAATGGATAGTTTTATAAATTGGTGTTTTATTTGTCATATTTCATTGCTGAGAGAGGACATTTTTGCCTCTAACGCTGATGATAATTACAGATAATTGCTGTGTAGATGACTTTGATCTCATCATCAAAGTTTTATTTTGTTTTCACAAACTGTTATAGAAAATGCTGTTGAATACCTCTGGTGCCTGCGCTCCTATTAGCAATTTGTAGTGGAAATCTCTCTGCTAATGTAGTTAGAGTTGTTTGAGCAATTTGGGGAAATTTCTTTTTATTAATGTATATTAACAAGGTAACATTCATATTGTATGACTGGTAATTTAATGCCTTTAGTGTTATGCTGATTTGTTTTATTTGGGTGGGGATTTGTAGTTGGTACAAAAAATATTGGCTACTTTTCTTGGATGTATTGGGTTTTAAGGGTTGAGAGATCTATGATTTACTTCACCCATGCTAAGTTTGTAGAAACTTTCAGTTTAATACAAGAAATTGCAGTTTATTTAATTTATAGTTTCAAAGGTAAGCAAGAGTATAAATTGTAGTGTGAAAGTTAATTTCACTACTCCCCCTGTGATTAGTCTTACAGAATTGAATGGTTTCCAGTTTCTCGTGTGTTTGCAGTGGTGATATTGACCATTACTTCAGTTCTGTAATTTATTATAAATTTGATTTGTTTCTATATGTTGTTCAGCATTTCATGTATATTTCCTAATTGCCATATATACGTCACTGTGACACTTTTTTTTTTTCCCCCTGAATTAACTGTAAAGAACCATTTTTAATTTTTCCCACAAGACTCTGCAATGTTGCACACCATCAATGTGTGTCTGCAGGCAATTCACAAAGTGTTCATCAATAGTGTTATCAGCAACACTTCCCAATACTTGTAATTATCTCTGGTAAACATTAAAAAAATTAAGTGTATGGGACAAACCCACATACCTTAGATGAACTGAAAAATAATTTCATCCAGAGATTAATTCACTTTCTCAAAGAACACTAAGAATGAGTAATTTCCTTAGCAGGTATTAAGGTGTAGACAACGAAAGCAGGCAATCCTCCAGTATCTTCCTGCTGGCTGAACACATGACTGTCGAAGTGCAAGTGAATAGTGTCTTATTGGACAGTAACTCTCATATTGTCAGTTTAACTGCAATCTCTTGTTATTGGCTGGCTGAGCACATATGCTTCAGGTATACGATCTTCCCTCCATGTTCACGCTAATGGATAATCTGCCCCCTCAATAAAGCAATTAATACTTCTATGATTGGTTGTTACCAACTAGAATATTAATTTATGGGTTGATGTACACATTCATTAGCATTTTTTCACAATAGCCAAGTTTTATTTAAGATGAACAGAAGACAGAAAACTTATCAGCAGCATTGCAATTTTTATGCAAATGCACATTTTCATCTGATCATTGAAAATAATGCAAAAACTGTTTGATACCATGTTTCAAACTTCAGTGATCAGAATATAAAGAGTATATGCATATTATAACTTTTTTAAAAAATCATAATTTATGAAATAAGCCAACGAACTATTAATATATCCAATGCAAGTGCTTCTAATGAGATTGTCTTAAAAAACAATGTCCCACTTATAAGTGGCAAGATCTTTCCAGCCAGCAATAGCACAAAATCTGCATCTATTTCTTTGATTTTCTCTGGTCTGTTAAATAAGGTGGCTCTATGTTTGACATCAAGCATTTCTTTTTATTTGCATACAAATAAAACATATCTATTTGCATTTAAAATAGTATATTTTGAAATGTGCTTTTCCATAGTTTGAATTTCACTTTTGCAGATTTTGATAAAAATTATACTCTTATGTTAAAATGAATTTTGGGAACCTTTCTGGTTTCATTAAGAGTCTAGAAACTAAATGAATGCCATTGTATGAAGAGTAAAGTTATAGAATCTCTAATAGCATTCACTTCTCAAGCACAAGGGCCCTTGGTGAAGCCATTGAGATAAAAAGCACACATTCTTATCAAAAAATCCTTGGGATAGAGCTGTGTCTAAAATGAAAAGTTTATGCTCACAAAATTGGATAGCTTACATTTGGACCTTACAAATTCACATATTTATGCACAAGTAGTCTTGCCACTCATGTAGTGTAATGATTGTTTTCAGCCTTGAAAAGTTTCCTTGCAGATGACCAAGTACGATATTGAAAATGTTAATGTACAAATTACATTTGGATCACCTCCTTGGTCTAGTGGTTAATATTGCTGGCTGCCATCTTGTAGACCCAGGTTCAATCCCTGATATCCTGCTTAAGAATTTTCTAAGTTAGCGAGGTAAGGAATGAGGTTCACCCAAACTTATGAGGACAACTGGGGAGCTCCTGATAGAAAAGTGGTGTCCTTCAATATCGAAAGTCCTGTGACGGTCAACAGCAGATTGTTGGTGTGCTGATCATGTGCCCTATATTGTCCTCTGCTGATGATGTTGAAAGATGGTGGTAGAGGATGCAGCAGCCGCTAAGATAGGCCCAGGCCTGACATCTCAATAGAGTATAAATCACATTTAATTCTTGTTTTATGATTGAAATAAATTAAGAATGAATTATTTATTAATTAGCTGATTACATTGTTTGATAAAAAAATTGCATACTTCAGACTTTTTGCATATACTAATCAGTAATATATTTTCCTGTATTATCTATGACTGCCAACATAGGGCAGTTAATTACTATGCCTGAAAAAATCTGGTAATTTGGAGTTAAGGAAACAAGCCAAATTTGCTCAGTGTTGTCATCAAAGATGTTTTCTTGAAAATTGCTGGATAGTAAGGAGAAAAGGTGCAAAACTGAGGGCACAAATTGGGGGAAAATGGGAGATGTGAATAAATTCCAGCCAAATGATAACTATTTTGTCATATTAGAATATTATATTCTTTTTCATTATGAATTAGCAATTTTAGAATTAAATTTTTACCTGAAATATACATATGCAAGCAGTACCTACTACCTTCCAGTATCTGCACATCATGGAAATGATATTATAGTGCTGGCCTAGGCACCAGAAATGTTGTACAGTAACACATTTCCATGTGTCTGGTATTATTATACCAACTTATGCATCATTCTAATAATTTTTTTTTCAGAAGAGGAATGCAATAAGGAAAGAGGAGAAATGGTGGTAAATAAATGTGATTACTTAGGAGTAAGATTCAAGTAGTAATGACATGTAGTGAACAAAACAAAATTACATTAGCTAAATGAAAACTTTCTTTGAAAGCTATTAGGGTTTGTGTATACAAAATACAAGGGATGCAAATAAAATAGTTGCAGTAGAGACTAGAATGTTATATGGAGTTGAGATTTAGATACTGGAGGAGGGATGGATAAATGTGAATTCAACTCATAGTAACTTTTATAAACGAATATTGAACTTGCCCCAAGCAATGGTATTTCATAAGTTAATTAGGAATAGATTCCAAGGGGAAAATACTGGAAAGAGTACTAAAATATTGGTTTAAATTTTCATTTTGGATGAACTAAACATTTTATATCTGTTTCTGATTGTACAGGAAACAATTAATCAAGGAGAAACTGGACTAATAAGATTAAGGAATATTGGATAAAATTGATTTGGGAGCAATATGGAGAGAGAATCATTAGAAAATGGTTTCTGGACAGCAATTAAATTAATAAAAGAAGACATTGAAAGGCAAGATATATTTGTTAGTTTCAATTTTAAAACAAATGAGTATATATCAAGAACTTAAAATGGTTTATTCTAGAGAAAGTTGAACAATGCAACAAAATAAAAAGAGAAGGATTTATTTAGCCAAGAATGGGGGTTCTTAAATTGAAAGTTTTTAGAACAAAAGAATATTTAGATAACTGAAGAGTGGAGGTGTCAAATGTTCTAAGCGCCATTTTCTAAATTTTATAGGAAAACAAAAACTACCCATCTATGTTAGCATTTAACTTACATCCCAATCATTGTGAAGACACTTTTACTACAAAATTAATTTGTATAACAAATACATTAGTCAGGGAGAAAAAATGAATAACAATAAGATAAATAGCCTCTTCTAAAATATTTAGAAAACTTTTTATGGTTTCAGTTATATGTTTCAGGACTGTTTTGTGGAACACTAGTCCGCTTCTCAGCTGTTAAATGACTGTTGGATCATTTGTAGAAGTTGGGTGGGTGGGTGTGTGGGTGGGTGGGTAGGGAGGTAGGTAGGTAAATAGGTAGATATCTGAGTTGACTCTAGTCGTCTTGTGATGAACTTGAATAAAGAGCTTTCTGATTCTGGGATATCAAAATTCATTAATTTTTTTTATAATTTTGAATAGTTTGGGATTTTCACAGTGAAATATAGTATCGTACAACAAATTATTTATGAGGAAGTCACTCAAATTTTACTAGTTTTATTCTTTGCCTTTGAAACATGTCCAAGTAAGTGGAATAAAGTGACATTTAGTGGCTTCCTTATAAATAACTTGTTATATCATTAAGTTTTGCTTGTATTTTTTTTATATAAATCCTTTCCTATATATTTCATTCTTTTGGTTGTTGAAAAGATTTTATAACTTAATGCCTTTTTCTATTTCATAGTTTTCATTTCAAAAATGTGCTGTCACAGCTGATTTTTCTGTTTGTTTGTAACGGTAACAGATGTTTCTCCAATGTTCCTTTAACCTAATGCCTATATTTCTCTTTGTTTTTCCTATGTAATTTTTTCACAATCCTTACAATTACTCTGGTAAACACTAGATTGTTTCTCTTTGGACCTAGAATCCATTTTGTTTAATTGTTCAATTTTAATACAAGTTTTACAATGTACTGATTTTAAGGTGCTAAAATGATATTGTACTGCTTGAAATTTTTTTGAAGTTTCTCATTGGCTGATG
The DNA here is from genome assembly GCA_030762175.1 of Metallyticus violacea. Lineage (NCBI taxonomy): Eukaryota > Metazoa > Arthropoda > Insecta > Mantodea > Metallyticidae > Metallyticus > Metallyticus violacea. The sequence continues at coordinate 20,114,709 of CM060836.1, forward strand.
GGTGGTAAATGAACTTTTTAAATATTTTTTCCAGTGCTAAATCACTCAAAGTTACAATTTGCTTAATTTTTTTTGTTTCTGGAATTTTTTAATTATTTTGTTAATCTTCTGTTTGCTGAACCCATTTGATTTACAAGAATAAATATACACACAATTGAAGCCACTCAATCAAATGGGTTCAGCAAACAGATGATAAACAAAATAATTAAAAAAATCCAGAAACAAAAAAGATTAAACAAATCACAACTTTCAGTGATTAAGCACTAGAAAAAATGTTTAAAAAGTTCACTTACCATCCATCAGCCAAGAAGAAATTTCAAAAAATTTTCAAGCAGTACAATAATTTAGCACCTCAAAAATCAATACAGCATAAAACATTTATTGAAATTAAACAAAATGGATTCCAGGCCCAAAGAGAAAAAAATCTAGTATTTACCAGATTAATTGTAAGGATAGTGAAAAATCTACATAGTAAAAACAAAGAGAAATATAGACATTAGGTTGAAGAAAAATCTGTTACAAACAAATAGAAAAATCAGTTGTGACGACACATTTTTGGAATGAAAACAATTAAATAGAAAAAGATATCAAGTCATTAAACTGTTCAACAACCAAAAGAACTAAACATATGGAAAAGGATTTATATATATATATATAAAAATCATGAGCAAAACTTAATGAATTTCAACATTCCGGAATCAGAACTCTCTTTATTCAAGTTTATCACAAGACCACCAGAGTCAACCCAGATACCTACCTATCCTACCACTACGAATGATCCAACAGTCATTTAACAGCTGATGATGTGGACAAATGTTCCACGAAACACGTACTGAGTAAATCTCCTGTTAGTGAAATCATAAAGTGCTTTCTAAATATTTTGACTCAGAAGAGAGAACAAAGCGTGTTTCACTGTATTCGATTCCAAATTCAATTAATATCGAAACAATAAGATTGTTCTATGCGCCATATGATGGAAGAGTCGGTGTGCCATTTAAACTTGTTACCTCCCCCCACTTTTACTGCATTGGTCTTCTCTCGACATCTGTAGTTTGACTGATACTTAAGGTATAAATCTGTAGGGATGAATGAAATGAATTAATGATGGTGCAAATGAGTTCAGAGTCCTTGGCACCTTAATTATATGGCATTTACCTTCTCAGGTTAAGGAAAAACTCTGGAAAAAACCTTACCTAGATAGCTTAACCTGACCAGGATTCAAACCCAGAACCTCCGGATTAGTAGTTGCAAACGATGTCTCGTAAAACTCTGTGCTCTTCAGGAAGAAATAGTAATATGAATGAGGTCTTTCTTATATTCAATGATAATGGGGATGATTTTTCAGGCAAATCACAGATTGCTGTATATCAACCAGATTTTCCTTCTTTAAAACTTCAAAAAACATCCACCCTTCTAATGGCAGGTAAGTTCTTTTATTAGCTATTTATTTAAGATGGAGGAGATTGAAATACTTTAAGTATTGTGCATTTTGAAATGTTGCACATATTTATGTTATCAGCAAATCAAAGGATATATAGCTTTAGCTTAATCTACAATCCTAAGTAAATCTTGTGGAATGAAGGCCATACTTATATTCTTTTTTCTATAACAGTAAAATATTGCAAGTCAAACAGCTATGGCCACTTACTAAATATTTCTGTATTATGAATATTTTCTCTTATAAGCTAATATTATCATGGCATGGAACTTAGAACACCAAGTGGCAGCATAGCATGGCATTTAGAATTGCACTATATTTGAGCTACTTTATCCTTGTATAGGCACTTAGCATATGGCTAGGAATATGCATCTGGGCACATAGAATGTACTTTTGAAATAAAACAAATTTTAAAATGCCACTTAAAACGTTTAACATTTCCACTCCTGTCCATTATGTAACCTACAAGATACAATTTACACATAATCATAGAATGTGAAGAAACCAAGATTCTTAGGAGGATCAAGGAATAAAAAAGTGTTTAATTTACCAAGGAGTATTATGGGGTAAAGATGGTGAATGTGAGATCCAGAATATATTGAAAAAGGAAATTATTTAAGTAAAATAAGAACAAAAAAGTTCAACAAAAGCAATAAATAAAATGAAAGAAAGATTATTAGATTAATAGGCAAATAGAGCTGACTCAATAACCACAGTGTTTTGAATACATTGGAGCTTAGGTAACTTAGCAACTTAAGTGTAGTGATTTATAATTTGCTTACATATATGAGTTATCAAATGTTTGTTGGGGTTAGTGCCTTCTGGAATTGCTGAAGGCACTGATTCTATTTGTTATGCTTTAATTGGCTTTGTGGTGCTCATTTTGTTATAAACAGTTAAATTGCTGAAGGCACTGATTCTATTTGTTATACTTTAATTGGCTTTGTGGTGTTCATTTTGTTATAAACAGTTTATATGTAGAGGTGTGATATGTTTAAGAATAACTCTATCAAGCCTTTTTGGGGATGCAGATCTATTTTAATTATAAAAGAAAGCTGTAATCAAGTAAGATGCTACCAAGGTATACATTGAAAAAAAAAAAAATACTAGAAATATGAGAGATTTAATAAATGAAAGAATATGTACTTCACTTTCCTTTGTAAATTTTCCATTTTTAATGTTAACAAATCATCACTTCACTGAAGATAATAACACAACCGAGGCACTATACATTGGTACCATACTCTTTTCCCTAAACACTTCTATAATTAGAAGGAAACATTAGCACTGATTAAGTTTGATGATCAAGATGATAGATACACATATGTCATAAAAACTAATAACAATAATGTGTAAGATGAATAGCTTTAACAATATAACATTGTAAATGAGTGGATGAATGACACAGTAACTTCAAATATAAAGTAAATACTGTGTACATGATTTATACTCCCCATAAAAATGTTTATTATTATAATACAATGTTAATGGCTTTATATTTTAAAAGACAAAATAACTATGATAATTACAGCTTTTTACATTAATGAAATATATACAGTGATTTGCAAAATGAGGAACCTCCGTCATTTTCAAGCACCTGCACTATGTTGATTATAAATGACACAATATATATTAAAGAGTGCTTCAGACAATTTAGAAGCAATACCCTTTTAAAGTGCCTATATTTTATTGAAATCACAATTTGCAAATACATTAAAAGTCTTCTCTAAAAGTGAACATGGAGAAGCCAAAGTCAAGCTTGTTCAACTAGTATGTCCATATGAACAAAGTTGTTTCAGTATATCTATTCATATCTAGAAGGCTGAAATTGTCAATGCTATAGCATTAATATGAAATATTATATAATTACTTTCCTTCTAGGTTCAAATTATTTAAGATAAACCATATTTCTAAAATATTTAATTCATACCACCGCCTATTATTTTCTATTGCATACATTATGTGGATTAAATACTCCCAAATGAATTTTAACTATTGCATAAAGTGGATTAAATATTCCCAAATGAATTTTCCAAAATGACTTCCTTCTAAAAACAAACAGCAGCTTTAAAGAGAGAAAGAAAGAAAGAAAGAAAGAAAGAAAGAAAGAAAGAAAAAAAAAAGAGTACACTTGCAGGAGCTTATAGTTTAAATTTGCTTTTATGTACATTATAGTTGTATATAATGTACATAATTATATACAGCAGTGTGCAATCCTGTGATGTTTAAGAATGCATTTCAAGAAACACAAAGGACTACATTTTACACAATTCAAGCATATAAAGTTAAAAAATATTTTGTTTTAGTAATTTGAATACAAAGAATGCAACTTTGTGTGTCATCAAGTTTACACTAAATAAATAAATAAAAAAATGCATGAGTAACCTGTCTACACCATATTTTAATGCAGTACATTGATGTGAAGTAATAAAAATTCAAGTTCTATTCTTAAGTATCACATTTCCATCCTTTGTTCACTTGAAAAACCTTCTAATATGGGCAAGTCTGCCTTTATTTAAAATATGGCTTAGGCAAGTTTTTTGTTACATATACATTACTCTAAATAAAGGAATTCCTCTGTATATTTTCCTGTGTTTCAAAAAAGTTAAAGTCGCTGTGGAAAACTGTGTAAGTGCCCCCACCAGAAAAACAAATGTTCCCCCTCACCTCCTTTTTCTTCTTCTTTTGCAGACCGGTACATGTGTCATTGCTAATAAGCTGGTAAAGGATATACTTGTATTTCTTGTGGTTCAAAAAAAATACTCATTAGATGACACATTGCATAAGGTTCACAGGCATTTTAGAGGGAACTAAATATGTGCCCATATCAAATATCAACAAATGTAGGTGAACAAAGTCTCTAAATGGTATTGAGGATTAGGCTACTTTTCATGTGATTAGAAAAGGGCAAAACTTTAGGATCTTTAAAATATGGGGAGTTTCAAACTGCTAAATACTAAGAAAATATTTGTGATTTTATTTTGTGAATAAATTTGTGTATGAAATACAATTATGCAAAGCCTTTAGGCCTTATACAGGGTATCTCTGAATTGCCGTCCACTTGGTTAGAATCCTAAAGAGAGCATAAAGATTGGCCAAAGCCGCTGGTATTAATCTCTACTGTTTTACCATTATATTAAATAAAAGTACTTGTTTCTCTTTCAGTTCTTTTATTTAAAATTGGCTTTCTGGTATTGCTAACACTGTCACCATGTAAGTGACTATTGTGTTTTGTATACTAATATTGAGCTTTGTTGTGACATTGATCTAACCAACATGTTTATTATTGTTAATTCATATAATACTACAATGTTAATAATATGAATACTTATGAAATATTCCATAATAAAACCATGGTTATAGTTATATTTCTGACTTGGATCTACATACATACATATATATGTGCTTTGTATACAAGTGATTGGAGTGGCGGGTTTCTAACAAAGAGGTTACAAATTCGAATCCTGCAACCTCCTAAGGCTTTTTAAACCTGTAATACTCATTTGTTTCTATATAATTAGTCATATTTCTATGTGTTTATTGAAACATTGTTCAGTCTAAAAGAATACTTCTATACAAACTTAGTTGGTTTAAGCATTAGCAGAAAATTACTTTTAAACTGGAATTGCCTATTGCATTGTTATGATACAATGTCTCCAACAACAGCCAGATTTCATTCACCAAGTTCTTAGGCTAAATAAAAGTACTTTCGCCAGGAATTAAAATTTTCAGATGACTTGCCATAATTTATGGATCAAAAATAATTTATATTACTTATCTAAATAGAATCTAGTATAAGATTAATATTGGTTTTGAAGGTGAATTTAATTGTAATTTTTTGGCAGCATAAACTGGTACAACATGGGTTCATAATCCTCATTTGTTCAGTGAAAATCATACCCCGGTGGAAGCTGAATGTATGATGTGGTATTTCAGAAGATCTTATTGGACAAGTCTTCCTGAAAGGCTAACTCAAAAGAGAACATTTCTGTGGATTCATTTAATGGACTATGATCTTTTAGACGATGTCCTGTTCCAGCTGGCAGCATATAACTGGCTACAGATGAATGGGACATCATCAAACACATCCATTAGACAGTACGTAAGAAATCCAAAAAATGTTCTTCAAGAGATAGTCTTCCTTTAGAGAATGGCACATTATGACCTCATGGTACAGGTTTTCCTCCATCATATATATCCACAGAGGTGGATTGGCTGTGGTGGGCCTATATCCTAGCTCCCTAGCTTGCCAAACCTCATACCCATAGATTTCTTTCTATAAGGTGGTGCACTGGTCTACCACAACAGGCCACAAAACATTGTGGTCCTCTACAAATTATTGTTGCTTGTCATTATGTAACACCACAGATCCTATAGTGAGTACACCAGGATACAGAAGTCCTTACCATTGCATATTCTCAGAGGGAAGGTCAACTGAACTCAAGGGATAAGAAAGAACAGCATTGAGGCCTGAGTTATATGTAGTGGATGCCATTGATTATTATATGAATGTAAGTAAATGCAGAGCAAGAGATGGACAGTCCAACAAAAAATATATATTCATATACTAACATTATGTACTAACAGTAATACAGTATTACGGCAATAAAATATTTTTTTTTTGCCAAAATATTAATGCAGTATCAGTTTTTTGTAAAAACCCCCCTTTAGGGCATTATATTGTCACATCCCTTACATTTTGCATTTTATTAAGGTGACAATAGGAAAAATCATACTAAACTGTTCAAAGGGAACACACATGATATGCACCCAGTTTACTAGAATTCAAAATTACATTACCAGAGATACTCCGCAGTCAGACCTGGTGTAATGGACTAACAGTCTCCTTTCAACACTATGGAAATATACAGCAAGTTGAGAGGGTACAAATTATTTATTGCTATGAGATAGAATTAGAATAAAAACATAAATATTAGGGATGTGACATTAGCAATTCAAAGGAATGCTCCTCTAATTAACCATTTGCATTGTCTGTAGTATATTCAACATTCAATTATTTTTTTTTTATTTATTTATGGACACTCTTTAACATCTCAGGTCATTAGCGTCCCATTCAACTCAGGGCGTGAAAAGGCCGACAAATTTTGCTCTCTCTCTCTCTCTCTCTCTCTCTCTCAGAGGCCTCTCTTTCAGATTTGAGGTTCTTTTTCGTACCGTAAATGTTACGACACGGGACCCACGGCTTTACTTCCCTTCGGAAGGAAGGCATACTTAGGATTTTTACGCCCGAAAAAATCCATCAGTACTGGCCGGGTTCGAATCTGCGATCTTGGGTTTAGGAGGCAAGTATGGTAACCACTACACCACCAGGACCAACCCCACATTCAATGAATTTGATGAATACACACCTCTACACTTACAGAGTCACAATTTGCAACAGAATACAATTTGTACCACCCCTGAAATTCTTGTAATATGCAACCGGCATGCCATGCACAACTATGAGTTATAAATTTCAAGAAGTGGACGGCAATTTAGGGGCACCTTATGCACAGGAAAAATACTCTTTAATTATACTTATTCGTGTGTTTATTAGTAATTATATTGTTTTTGATAATCTTGTAATGCATGCTAATTCTTGGTATTTAAATCTTTCTTGAAGAAGTACAGAATATCATTTATATCTTTTTAGGCTTAAAAAATTTTGCTTCATGTTATGCTTTGGTTATTAAAAAAAATCTTATTTCTTTATATCACAATACATAACAGCTTCAAAATTATTTAAACCATTAATAATGGAAGTGCAACAATGTTTTATTTTTTTTCCCCTGACAATTTTAGTTTTTGGACTTACATAGTTTCCCATGAACAGTTCATAATTATTATTTCACATGTAACAGAAAATTAGGAATTTCATAAATTTTACTTTTATTATAGCAACTGCAACCTTAGAACATAATGATTTGTTTTGTGATATAAGGCCTCTATTTTAATATATATATATTGGCCTAAACTTGCTATGCAACATGTAATTCATGTAAACAGTGTGTTTTGGTTCATTTTTATTGGAACAATATACAGATTTTTTCCTTAGAATTTCACCAACTTTTAAAAAAATGCAACAGTTAATATAATAACAATGCTGAAAATGCTCTGGAAGTCCATCAATTTTGAAAATGGCTGTAGATTAAATGTATGTGAAAAGGGAATACATAATTTTATGAACATGTTAGTGTATTTCTTAATACAGGGAAATTAATAGAAAATATTAACAATTAATTATATTCTTGTAATTTAATGCTGTAAAAATTGTTGTTTATGCATATTTACACTATGCTATTTAGAACTATACATGGTAACAGTTTGGGCAACCTGATTTATAAAAGCTAAGCTCTTTAAGTTAACAATGAGCTGCTTTGGATACAAAGTTTTTTTTTTTTTTTTTTAACATTACCCATTTTTATTAGGAAATAAAAGAAAAACTATATATTTTTCTGTGAGAAAGTTGTTATAAAGGGAATTAACTTGTGTACTCACAAACATGTTACAACAAGCAATGCAATATACACACAAAAATAAATGTTCATGAATGAAATGCAGAACTATAATACTCTCTAAAGTATAATTTGCACTATTATGAAAGCTTTAATAACAAACGTTATTTAATGGATGTTTTGTTAAGAAATCAAACAAACATGCAAATAATATTAATTAAAATATTTAGAGCAGAGTATTTAGGTCCACTTTGAAATCATGAAAAGTACCTTCCCAATTACAGAGTTGCTTACAGATAATTTGAAGAGTAAAAAGAGCAAATATTTGATATTTAAAATACTTTTGGAATGGCATTTTATTGTGCTACAGTTATTTCATAGTGTTTTCATCATTGTCAATTATTTTCAGCTCTTTTTTGGTTTGTGCTCACTTTAAAATACTATATTGTTTTAAAATAATGAACACTGCTAGATTTCTAAGAAACTGTTATTCTTTTCTAACAGTGTGAAGGTATTTTAATAAATGAAATAGGAAACATTGGGTAGCAATTTTAGGAAGCCAAATTTAATTATGTAATTTGTATAGCCATAAACACTGTCATAAGCTTTTGGCTTGGACTGTACAAATGGTTCAAAAGGTCATAAACCAAGTTTATGCTGAAGCTAGCTGATGACTGTGTTCAACTGTGAAAGAGAAATCATGTATCTTCTTGTTATTAAAATGGAGTGGGGTGAATATGAAAACAGAGTATCTGTAACTGCTCTGCATAAGTTGGAAAGACACCTACCGAGATATTCCAGACATTAAAAACTCTAAACGTCAACAAAAGGTTTGCATATCAAGCATTCAGAGACTCACTTAGGTTGGTAGCATGAAAGAGTGTCTAAGAGTTTGTTTACCTCACACTGTACAAACAATGCTACATGTTAAAGCAACAGTGGCGCTTGTGTCCACAAAATTCCTGTTTGCAGCAATTTTATTAATTGACCAAACATTTTAGTCACTCTCTTGGGTATTTAATGAACACAGTGAAATATTACACATTTCCTAATGCCATAAATGAAGCAGAGAGAACTGAAATCAAGACAGCTCCTGCAACAATGATCATCGTAGCATTCTCCTCACTGCTGGGAAAGTGTTCACCATTAACTGTCAAGGTAACAGGATATAATGCTTCAAGTTCTAGAGAAGTTTGTGAAAGAGTTTCGAAAAGTCCAAAAGAAATACTGTTGTTTCACTAGATAAATGTGGATGGGCAATATCATGCTACAACAGAACCTGAGTTTAAAAATTAGTATGGCACATTAACAACAAAACTACAGTCTCATGCAAATTAATCATAACAAGTAATTATTTTCATACTTTTCTCAATGGTTAGCAACAGTGTGCTGCATATTGTATTCTTAGATCCCATGTGCTCTCTATGCATTCTTTGCACTGTAATTCATTGTGAATTAATCTGTTATGAATGTTTTAGGATAAAAGTGTATATTTCAATGTGTCATCTTTGATGAATTTTAAGATTAGTGATTAATAATACCCATGTCTTCAATGGATATGACTCCCAGGAAGAGTAATGCCATTGTAGTATTATATCAGCTTCTGACACAAAGAAAGTTTGCTACCAAATTTGGTGTCAGTATAGGCACTATAAATAGAATTATTCAACATCACAAATGGACTGGCTCAATTTCACAGAAGAAAACGAAAACTGAGGGAGGGAAAAGTAAACAATGCCAACTGATGAATGTTTTCTCATCAGAAGAAACAAATCAAACCCCAGGCTCATCACTGTTATGAACTTAGCTCATGAGTTTGGGGAAAGGGGAGTGAATCTGCATATTTCTAATATTCATCGTGAACTTCTGGCAGTTTGAAGGAAAGCCCGCAAACCTGTAAAGAAATGCTTCTAACAGGAGAAATGCACAGGAAATGTCTCTTGTTGGCAGGATTGGACAATGGAACACTGGAAGAAAGTTCTTTTCTCTGATTAGTCACTTTGAAGTGTGCAGGCAGAGAGGGTTCAATCTGTGCGGCAAGCAAATAATGAGGCAACAACTTCGGCACATTTGCAACAAATTGTAAAATACCCTGTGAAGGTGTTTAGAGGGTGTTTCATACATGAAGGGTGTTTCATACCCTTAGTACCAGTAGACAGGATGATGAAATCATACCAGTGCATCTAAATACTGGAAAGAGAGTTGTTGGAGAGCTGCAGAGGTTCCAGATGGTGTTGGAATTTTCCAGCAAGATTTGGCTCCTTACCATACTTCAAAGAAAGTGAAAAAATTCTCCAGTAAGAAGTATATTTGTATGTTAGAATGGCTTGGAAACTTCCCTGATATAGAAAATTGGTAATCTATTTGCAAAAGGAGACTCTCAAAACTTGGCTGTTCCACAAAAATATGCATGATAGAGTCTCCAGTTAAGGTGCTTTAATGATGAACTTAAAAATAAGTACTCAAAGCTTGTGGAATCTATGCCAAACAGAGTAAAGCAACTTATAAAACAAAAAAGATGTCATATTAGCTATTAGCAAAGATTAAAGGTATGTAATAGCTGAATAATCATAAAAAATATAAAATGAGTGTTATTCTTGTGTTCTAATTAATTTGTATGGGACTGTACCATCCCTTCTCAATAATTGTTGGGTTGGGTGTGAAGCATGAAGATTTCAATATACCTCATTTTTGTGAAAAAGGCATAAAATGCAGTGCCCACATGTCTGGACCATCTCATTATGATGTTCAACCAAACTTATGTTTAACATATTCTTAATTAGATAGTATTAGTTCCGACATGAAATGAATTTAAATTTAATATGTTTAACAATTAACTCTGAAGATTATACCTTAGCTCATAAGGCAAGGCTAATACAGTAGTGGATGGAGGCCAATGTATCCCATTTCATCTCCAAGCTGACTGGACCTGTGCTAGCCCTCATCTCAAACAGCAGCTCTTTGCTGGAGCTGAATATCTGCAAGAAGGGGCATCCTATAATAAAAAATGTAAAATGCTCCTTGATGGCAGCAGTGACAGATTTTCCCATTAAGATCATCTGTGTTGCAACAGATGACTGACCAGACACACTTCAAGAAGAGTGAGGATGAAAGATGGATATAATGAAAAATAACCAATGACATTCATGTGTAAAATATGTAGGTGTAACATATTAACAGAAAATTAAAACATTTAACTTATTTGCAAATTGAAGACCTGGAGAGAAGATGATATCAACTCTTTGGTCTACAACCATATCCCAACATGGAAGATTCCCTTATAGGAAATTAAGTTCTGTATCTCATCAATAACACAGAATTTGGAACACTATAAGGGACTTGGGGTAGCACAAAAAGCTTATGGCTGAAGCACAAGAGTTCTCCAAAACTCTCTCCAATACTATTACTATTTGCAAATTAATGTGTAATAGTATTTATTGTTAGACTAGGTACTGCACAGTGTTAAAGTTCAGCTTCACCAGTTATGACAGAGTGCTGCAATAAATTTTCAGCCACGCATAATTAGTGGTATCATATTTTAATCTGCTTTGCTTCATTTTTCATCACTGTACCACGTGTATTAACTTTTCTGAGATGGAACTGAAAGCCTTGACAATCAAGAAACTCGAGAAAAATAGATGCTGTCCAAATATGCATACAATATAAGATCTAGGAAGAAAGTTTATTTACTCATCCAGAACTACTATGTTGATTTGTGCTGTCAAAACACATATGAATATGGACACAAGTAGAGCAAAGCCAGTATAATGAAGATTCTCTGAATGAACAAGTTTACATGGAAAGAATTTTGTCAGGCAAGAGAAATGTTTAAAATGCTATATTGGAAATTTGCTTTAATTTACAATAATATTTTGTTGCAAAGAAGAAAGGAAAGTTCAGTAAGTTTTCACAAAAATTTTATGTTAGAATGCACATTTCATAGATATGCATAAATGTGACATATTTTTCATTTTTCCGTCAGCAATGCCCCATGAATCTTCAATACTGCACAGCAGTGATATGTGTTGATGGGGGACAGAGAATGATACGCAATTCAAAATGATTAACTGCAACTCAAGTTGAAACAAGCAGTATGGGAATATTTTTTTTTATATAATTGCTTTATTACTTTGGATGGGATCTTTCTTGATACCCTAAAACACTCTAATTTGAAGGCCATTATTAACACTTCGGTAGAGTGTACTTTAACAATTTCTCATGAGTTCATAATTTACATATGTTTATTTAATACATTTTTTAGTCATTTAAATTTATGCAAATCCTTTGCTAAATATATACAATGCCCCAAATATGTAAAACAAAGTATTTCTCAAAATCTTTCTTTTAGTTTCATCATAAGATACAGAATATACCTTTTATGCAGCCTTTCCCTACACCAAATTAGAATTGACAAGCATTTCTTATGATGAGCAGATAATTTGTTAAGCAGGTTGCAAGCCTTGACATTGGATTATTTTATGCAGATAATGTGACTGCACAAAAGCTAACTTTTTTGTATGAGATGATGGAAATATTTTTATGTTGGAAAGTCTCTATTCCCTAAGATTACCTATACATATTATATTATATAGTGAAATTACATCATTCATGTGGTATAACTATCATAGCACATGGTCTATTGTTATGTTTCTGTTTACTTCACAGGCTCATTAAAATGGCTGTTATTTTTCTGTCGAGCAGCAACTGGTAAACATCGTAACTTAGAACAGACAATTATGAGCGATGCATTTTTAAAACAGTTAATAAGATTCCATTGACAAAACTGAACCTGGTTTCCTGGAAAATGTGATTTAGGTCAAGAAGTAGAAGAAAAAAGATGCATGCATCGAGATGTGCTGTTGTTGCTAAGTCAACTGAGCAATTCAGGCAAAGCTCATTTGCAAACCTGCAGTAGAATTTGGTAGGTATGGTTGACCACATTAAAAAGGATTTATCTCCGAGGTTATTTTGCTCAACTCATTTGCAGACTTTCAAGAAAGTGTGTTTCTTCTGGAAACATACCCTAATATTATATTAAGGCCAAAGGCTATGTTTTCAGGTCAGTGTGCAAAACCACAGCACACTAAGACAAGCAAGAACAAATTTCACTATATGGAAGAAATTGACTACAATCCAGTGTGTTTGATGATTTGGGCAGGCATGACATCACACTTTTTTTATGTACCTGTGAGTGCTGACAATTTGACTAATTCCACAAGTAGAAGAGAAGGGTCTAACAGAAGAGATGTGGGTATAGCAGGATGGTACTCCAACTCACTTTACTGCTTTAGTTTGTGACCTGTTAAATGAGAATTTCCTGGACACTATTTCCTGACATCTCCAGCACTTCTTCTATGGCATCCTGATTTCACAATACCAGGTAACTCACAGGGTATTATTAAAGTGCCTCATTTTGCTACACAAGCAATGGTGAGCTGGAATATGCAGTGCAGGAGGCCTTCCACTTGGTCAAAGCTGATTGCGTATGTCACAAAGGATTTGTATCCAACATGATGAAACAAATATGGACCCTTTGATCACTAATGAGGTGGATTGATTACTTTACATTAATATATACAATATATAAAGGGGTATATTAGCAGACAGGTAAGACATGAGCAAAACATTTGATTGCTTGGTGGGGATACTCTATGGTCTGAATGGTACGCTGCACAAAACAAATGCTGGATCACATTAAGTTTAGCTTAGCTTTGATGGAAGGTGAGCAATATCTTGAAACTTTAAACATTACTGTAAAGTGTTCCTACCACTGCTTTTTACATTGTATATGTAATGCACCTTTCCTGCCAATTCCTTTCCTCTATGCATGTTTTGCACATGTCTTAACTACCCAATAATAACAGACTTCCTTGTCATTCTGCATGCTGACTGGTTTGTATGATCTCCAGATGTAAATCTTTGTGATTTGTACCTATAAGGCACATTAAGGGATAAAGAGTGTGCAAACCAGTGTTCACAATTTGGCAACCTGCTAGAAACCAGTTTGCAACTCCAACAATACTGACAGAGATATTTGTTAAGTATTAAATAAAAACATTAACAAACTGCCAGGGTTTTCTGGAAGAACAACTTCCAGAAAAAAAACTTGAATTTATTCTGCAATGTATAATGACATGTAAGAATACAATGTCAATATACCCATGGTGGAGACTGCACGAGGATACAGTTAAGACACACAGTTATACTAAAAATATGAGGGTATATTTAAAACCAAAACCATTATAGGATAGTGATTCAATGTTACTGTTACATCTTTTATCATACTTTTGATGCAAAATTATATAAATTTGCTACAAGAATTAATAAAGCTTGTGAAAAGTTGTTGATTAACAGAAGAATTGCAATAAAGTACTATGATATACACGTTACACTGTGGATTAAAAAGTTGTGTTTAACATAAATCTGAGGCAATCCCCTTTCAGTTAAGCAATTCATACAGAAGCACGTGTACAAGATAGTAAGGAAATAATAACTTTATAAAATAAAGCCAAGTTATGACAAACTGATATAAGTGAATATGAATAGCAATATTTTCGATTATGAGATATATTTTCTTTTGCTATAAAACCTAAATTTCAAAGTGCTTTCCAAATAGAAATGGAAAAAGAAATTTTGTTAAATTCTGTAGTACAGCAATCCAGCTCATCAAAACACACTGCTGGCAAGAAATTACGATATTAGAATTGTAATAATACACTGTATTATTCTACAAATTTAGCAAACTGTATTACAATTCTTTCTCCGGTACTACCTAAAACCAATGTGGCACAAAATAATGCTTAGTTCAGGGACGTAAGAAAAGATCATGGTCTACATTTACTTTCATACTGAAGTAGTTAAATGTTAGGATAATAGCCATATATTAGTTTCATGTTGTTTCGCACATAATGCAATTATATATTCTTTTACATTATACGGTAAAACCTCCCTAAACTGAATACCCAATTTAAAAAAGTGTCCAAAATAATACGGAAACTAATGCTTTTAGAAATTGTCTACCCAATCATTGCTAGCTGAAAACCATTGCAAGATTCAAATGTTTGGCAGCTACTTTTACTTCTTTTTGCAAAAGTGATTCACAGCAATATTCTTGCATTACTGCTTAGTTCTTCATTAATCGTATTGTACATTCTCTTTCTTTCTGTACTACAATTTTGTTCTCATTCATTTATAATTACAGTTTTGTTGGAAATAATGTTAGGAACTCTTGATTTGGAAATCCGAAACATCTAAAATTTTCCTATAGCTCACACTATTAAACAAGATGATCAATAGCTTCACTCTTCTTCTCAACGTTAATTCCAATAACTTAAGGCTTACTGATATAGGTCACACAAATTAAAGGTATACTTTTGCACTTCACACTTTAACAGCAAATGATGATCACCATACAAACTTGGAAACAAAATACAATCAAAGTATACCTCTCATTCTCTTCTTGGAAATGCAAATGGCCTCGCTAACATCACATTGTATAAGCACTACATTCAACAGCATTTAATCCTAAACAGATAGCAGAGCTGTAGATAATGTCCAAGTTGAATACCATATGTCCAGGATAGTCTAACATTAAGAGTAATTTGGACATTTTAAATGTTATTTCGTTATATAGGGAAATCCAACTAGAGAGGTTTTACTGCATTTTATTAGGATTCTACAAGTGTGTATGTTTTCCCCCCCAACTACATACAAATCTTTTAAATAATTCTCAAGTTAATGACTTTAACATTACTTATAAATTCTCAAGAAAAATAAATTAATTAACACTGGTATATAGTTTAGCCCTCAAGATGTTATTTCTCATATTTATGTCCTTTTTTTTTTTTTTTTTTTATATGAAGGAAGAAAGCAATCCAAG
Source organism: Metallyticus violacea (assembly GCA_030762175.1). NCBI lineage: Eukaryota > Metazoa > Arthropoda > Insecta > Mantodea > Metallyticidae > Metallyticus > Metallyticus violacea. The sequence goes on from CM060836.1 coordinate 20,130,481, forward strand.
CAAACACTTTCGAAAATATAACTTGAATGTTTATTTAGTTATTAGCTCACTTAAGCTCAAGACTTTATCTAGAACAGACGTCTTAAAGAGCCAGATGAGCTAAGCTTGCTCGTCTTACCTAGCATTGAAACAGCGGAGGAAGGGGGAATTTACTTAAAATATTTCATGTTACCACTAAATTTGATTTCATTATACAAGTTCACATTGCAGTTCTGTTCTGACTGTTCAACCCAACACCTAAGGATATAAGGGATAGAGAAGAAAGAAGTAGTTCAGATTATTCAGATGCAATACGGCACTTGATGACATCAGTAATAAGTTAGAGCACAGCATAGATCAATTGACCCTGCTTAGGATGTATACATATTTCACAACAACCAGTGCATCTGTATCATTTGGCTATCTTCTTCTAGATTACATGTGGATTTCCCCCTACTCCTCCCCCAGCTATGCTACGTAGTACTGCTCAGTTTCTATGACAAACCTGGTCTTAAGATGCCTGATCTAGAGGAAAGGATGTTAGTTATTTCATTATTACACCATGTAATTTCTCTCCCCATTCTGCACATTTGTTTATAAATGTCAACATACAAAATATGCCCAAAGAAATGGCATATTAACACACATTAAGTGAAGCTGCAAAAAAAACTATACAACATATAATTATTCCTGAGATTAGTTATATCAACTTCTGCAGGATCAACTCTGTAATTTTATTAACTTCCATTGCACACTTTTACAGACCCAAATGGTTAATAAAAATTAACTTAGAGGGCATGTAAGTTCTACTTTAACATATTGAACTTAGTATGCTCCAAAATCACTTGCATGAAAGCTTACTTACCCTAAGAAGTAAAAAAGGGAAATGCAAGATGTTCAAAAAAATTATGAAAATTAACTATGTGCACCTTTTATAATAATTTTGATTTTTTTTTGTGTTCATGAGATTGAATCATAATTTCTAATGTATTGTGTCTGTCATACGTTTAAGGACATAATTAGAAAACATTCTTTGGCTTCTGTGCTTAAAATATAGTGAAACCATTTAGTTTTTATTCATGAATCAAATGCCTGCAAAAAATTAAGATTTTTCACTGCAAACTCAATTTCTGTTTTCATAAAATTTGCCTAATTTTAAATTTATGCTTTCAAAATCTTGAGAGTTAACAGCATTAGATCAACAGTTGGATTTGCAAAACTTTTAATAATAAGCTGTGTACCGTAGTTGTAAGTGTGAAAACATGCATACGAGTTGAAAATCAATGTTACAGACATGAAGTGGCATATTAGAATATGTTGGAGTAACTTGAGTTATACCAAAAATACCAAAAAACTTAAGTGTGTTGAAAATGCATTAACATAAATTGAAAAAATTCAAATCAAAGTTCCTATGCTGTAAATCTAAGCTAATCTATGTGAAAACTGATTATAAAATCATCAACATAACAGCAGAGATAGATTATATGATCTTTAGGTTAAAATAAAATATTAATAAGTTGGCTGAGACCCAAAGCCATTCTCTGAGAAATGTTGGACCAAGGTCTAACATAGCCCTATATAAGATTTTGCCAAAAAAAGATGAATAGTACAATGCTGTATATGACATAATGATGAAGAAAGCATGGCAAAAATATGTTTTCTATGATGAAAACAAATCCCACATTAGGCACACTATAATCAGGCGCAAGGTGTCACTTGACAGCTTTGGTATAAGAATATTGTTTTAAAGATCAGATGTAAGAAAGAAGACTGAAAGAGATGCAGAGTTATATCTTTCCTAGAATGTGTGTTTTCTTTCTTATTGCCATCCCATTTAAACAAAGTATTTTTCAAACCACAAGTGTCATGTTTCAATGTCCTCCTGCAAATGATTCCTTTCATAAGGTTAGTTAAGAATTTTTGGGAACTAAACAAGCAAACAGCTCAATTGCAAAGTGACCATCTTTTTCAAATTAAGAGTGAAGAAGAATGATCATTTTTGTGAAAATGAAATTGTGTCCATCAAAAAACAATTACCCATAACTAAGAAGAAGAGGTTTTTACAAGGTTGTAGTGAGAGTGACCATGAGGCATGTATTTGGTTTAATAAAGAAGGCAAATGATGTGATTAATAAGCATGAGAGCATTAATGACAAGCTAGTTGGAAGAATTTGGAATGGACATTTTGGGAAGATGAAAGGTGTTGCATTTCTAAAGTATTTCAGAAATGAGAACTAGGTTAGAGAATATGGAGGACAAATTTACAAATTCAAGAGAAAAGAAAATTAAAGTTTTATAGAGCTAAAGTTTCATTTTGAAAGAAAAATGTTCATAAGTGTGATACAAATAAAAGAGAAGGAACTGTCAGGTTTTATTTAGAAGCATGGGGTCTGAGGAATAGTAAAGGAATGGTTCATGACATTTGTCATATTTGTGGATGGAGGGAAGATGCAATACATATACTGTTTGATTCCAAAAGATACCAATTATTGGAGAAGAAATGGTTAAAGGGGAAAAAATAGTGATGAAGATTTTTAATGACAAGTGGCACATAAATAATCTTGGAAAGTTTCTACAGAAAGCGAACATGGGCTGAAGATTTTGACTAGATTAGTAAACAGAATAAGAACACTGAATTTATTGTTGTGTATCTGAAGATGGGGTATCTCTAATCCTCTTTATTCTAGTAGGTAACTACTAATGAATTATCAATTGAACTTAGCAGAATTTATTTACATAATAAATTTATTGTATCATTTCTTTTTGTTGTTTAATATGATGAGATGTGCTATGGAGATAATTACCAGGGTCAGAACCTATAAATATCCATTAATTTATAATTTACTTACAAACAAGTTTATCTACATAGTTGTTGAGTTAATGTTAATAATAACAGTAGCAAAAAAGGAAATGTGGGCCTATCAGCAAAATTAAGCAGAACATTATTACTGCCACTTTAACTGTAAATTTATGTGCTAATGTCAATAGCTGTGAATATAACCAGGAAAACAATTGTGAACTGCCTGGCACCATTACCTCAGATTATGAAGCATTATCACTAACTTCATGCAGAGATGTCAAATAATACTTTATACAGGCCACATTACAGCACAGCCAAGTTTCTAGCACCTACAGTGAACCTGCCATTTGAGCTGGAAGAGATGCAGTAGTAATGATTTGGGAGAATATAACCTTTGAAGTTATTGAAGCCTCTACATTGTTGATGTAGAGATATGTGCAAATGGGAGAAATGTTTCTCTTTCAGCAAGATATTGCTTAAAAAAATTGGATCAATAGCATCTGGCTCACCTGACAATACTATAGAAAATATATGGTACTCTACTGCAGTAAATCAGGCAAGTGAAAACCTAAATCCAACAGAATGTGGTTGCCTTGAAGACAGAGGTATTCAAAGAAAATGAAATAATATTAGAGATAAGATATTATGGAAAAGAACATTAAATATAGATGAAGAAAATAACATAAAAGTAGTAGCAGAATACTTGGGAAGATTAAGAAAAAAGCTGATTAGAAAGAAAAGATGTTATACAGGGGTTAGTTTTAAACATAAATTTTGTACATTTATATATTCAGAAGTAATGTGTCATCTACAGTTCAAGGACATTTGTCCTTGTCACTGCGTGTCTTGTGATTATAAATGTGCAGGAGTAACTGAAGCAAGTGATATCCCCAGTGTGTGTGTCCATACCATAAGAGCTTGAGCCACAATGGCCGACAGATTCCATTATAGAATTGGACAGAAAATGAGGTTGGGGCAGTTGTCCACTATGAATGAGCATGTGGCATGAGTTGTACAGAAATCCATGTGACTTGTTGAGGTCTGGATGTGATGTCGGAGCAAATAGTTTGGTGATGATGGTGTCAGTTCTGTGATGGGTAACCATGGGTGATATTCCCTCAGCACTGAATATCAGATGTGCCCAAGACACCACATCATTAGGGAAATCCTCGACTACCGCAAAGTGACAGGACGATGGGTGCTTCAACAGTTGACTCCCAAATCTCAAAGAATGGGCAGCACATCTCCTTCATTGTGAACAGGAAGGCAATTTATTTTTTATCCGTGAAGGAGAACGAGAGGGTATACCACTATACCTCAGAGAGACAGTGTGTCTCCTAGGTGCCTCCAAGGAATGGAAACATCCAAGATCCCCTGTCTAGAAGGATTTCAAAGTAACTCAATCTGCTCGTATAGTCATGTAGACTGAGGGTACAATTACTGCCCAATGATATTGTGATACACTAAGCACATTGAAAGCTACTATTCAATGAAATGAGACCGAAACTGCTATGATCAGGATGTTGTGCTTCTTCATGACAATGCAAGACCTTACTCAGTGGCAGCAACAGCAGCTCTTCTGTGGAGATTTGGCTGAGAAAGCATGAAACATACCCCCCCTTACAGTCCTAATCTAGTGCCCAGTGACTTTCACTTGCTCCCAGCTCTGAAGAAGGAGCTGTCTGGACACCATTATAGCAGCAATGACATAGAATGCGCTGTTTCTGTTTTTTTCTGGATGCAGGACACAGAGTTCTATTAGAGCAGGTTTTTAAAACTTATTAAGAGATATGATAAGTGTCTTAATGTTTCTGGAAGCTATGTGGAAAATTAAGAGAGATGTCTCTTTCTATTGTCAATGTATTTTGATTTCCTCAATAAAGGTCCTGGACATAACAGACTCACAAAATCATTTTCGGAGCTACCCTAGTATATCTGAGGAATTTCTAATTATGAATAAGAATAACTAAAGTGGGGATTGGGCAATCACTGGATGGATGATTCAGATGAATATAGATTTAAAGAAATGGATATAATAACTTCATCAATACAGACAACCTGGAGTAAGGCTGTATTGATAAGTGCAGGCAACTTGAAAAGAAGTTTTCTAATACTGCATGTGCTGTAGAGTTATTTGTAGCTTTTTAATTTTTTTTTTTTTTTATTATTGATGGAAATATCTATATTTTCTTGATTTGGGTTTAAGTGAAATAATTTTCAGACATAATTGAGCCCAAGTCTTCTTGATATTCCAGCAGGAAAATGCTGATGAGCAAAGAATGAGGGTTCAACAGTTAATTAATCAAAATTAAAGAAACTTTAAACATTATGTAAAGGCATTATTATTATTATTTAATAAATTCATTTACAAAGGGGTACTTTGTGGCAAAGAATCTTTCTAGTTTTGCAGGAACTTTATGTTGAACCGCATGAAAACTTGTTACATACAAACAATTATTGGCAGTATCTGTAGAATTTTTCAATAACAATTTCTGAGATAATCCAAATATTGTTCTTTTCATTGTGCCTTTAACTTTTGACAGACAATATAGTTAAAAATCCAGTCAACAATACGCATATGTAAATGTATTTTTATTCAGATTTTTTTGGATATAGTGAATTGAAGTTCATTTTAAATCATTACAATTTGGAATGAATTTAAGTTTATATTTTATGGCTAGTAATGTCCCTTTTTGTTTCTGCATACAAATGGCTCACAAATCATTAGCAGCCTTTCAAATCGGTAAACCTTACTAACAAACTACACCTTTGCACCTCACGATTAATTTCTAGTATTTAGCAATATGATGCAATGATCTGTGTAGTGTTTTTTGTTTTAAAGTTATTTTATAATATCAAAACTTAACCTATTTACTGCATTTTCAGTATGTTGGTTAAGTTTTACAACATGTGCATGTATTTACAGAGTTAGAATATGTATGAAAAATGACATACTACTGAATACAAGCATACAGCAAAATAAAACCAGAATGTAACAGTAAAACCCTCCCATTTCTCTAGTAGTTTCTTACAGCTGTTGTGTAGCAGGCTATTAAATATTCTAACAATGATAATTATGTTTATCAAATTTCAACTTATGCTGAACTACTATATAAAATATTCATTTATTTATCAACCGAGTGTCTAATAAAATTTATGGTATAGATATAGACCAGCACATTCTTGTTCATTTCATCATCATAAGAGAAAAGTCTGCACAGGACGTAAAACAACTAGAGCACTGGTAATGGGCAATTTAAAAGTTCAACAAGGAAAAAAACTGTTAGGCTTCCTTTATGCACCAAGTAAGGGGAAACCATCTTTATAACAACACTTGATTTGGTGTCTCTCTTCCATGTTGTACTATGACCCCCAAGATTCAACACTTCCTGCATTTTGCCACTACCTGGTGCATTTCCCTCCCCTTGCTCAGACAAAGGTTAGTTTTACTTCTTGTAATGTTGTTCTTCCATGTCATACAAACATATCACACTCTCTTATTTATAAAACAAAAAATTATGCATTATTTGTATTTTTTATCTATCATTCATGTGTAAATATTGAGGGGAGGGAGATGATCTAAGTGTCAAACATGCACTTTATGCTACTTAAGTCTTACTAAAAACCTTGTAATCAAAACATTTTTTTTTCAAGTTAAAAAATTAACAAATGAGACAACAGTTTCTTTTTTCTTTCCTTCTCATGCTTATTGAAGTCTGGCTGTGTTCATTTTCGCTGTCTCACAGAATCCTTGCCATGGTCAGGAGTGTTCTTCCTGCAACACCAAAGAAATAGATTAAAGTAAAGTTTTTGTTCCAAATGTTCCCACAGCAAAAGCACAAGTTACCTACTTTCAGAATGAAAGGTAAAAATCTCTTTTCCCCGAAAAAAATTTAACAGAGAACACCAGTTTCCCTATACATTTTTTAACACAGTTAGACTGCAATACACACTTAATATCATTTGGGCACCAACATTCTTTTAACTCATTTGTGTAATGCAAAAAATGTTGGTTGCTTTTTAATTGCTGCACTGCTTTGAAGTGTACCACACTAAACTATTATTCTAGGTGTATATAATTGGTAAGTTGATAAGTATTATGACTTTGGATGCATAATTTGAGTCAAAAAACCTGCTTAAATTATCTTTAGAACTATTGGTAAATGAACATACTTTTCACAACCCTCTGTAGGTATTTAAATCTGATTTTTGTAACCTGGGAAGGACATTTAAATATGACATGAATTGTTACCATAGTAAGTTTTGGCTTCTCATTATTACCAAAATAAGAAGCTGGCAAAATATGTGAAAATGTTGCTTGTTACTTGCCACTTTGCAACTGCATTAGTTTGCTAATAGCCAAGAGGGAAACAAAAAATATTTTTCTTTAGTTTTCAAAATGGTAATATTTGCATAAAAATTTATAGTTTTATATATCAGGAATTTTAACAGTGAAATATACTATAGTACCATTTCTGACCAAAAAGACAAGGAATAAGAAAGAAAGAAAGAAAGAAAGAATGAAAGAAAGAAAGAACACCAACAATAATAATCCCAAAATGAACCAACACTCTTAAAAGCTTTTCAAAAACCCATAGAATTAAACAGTATGGGAAAATATCTTCTTGAACAAAAAGAAAGAAAATTTAGTTCATTTTGATTTTCCAAACAACAATAACCTCATCACTAAATTAATAAAATAATTGCAAAATCATAAATATCATTAATCATTTCTCATTATTATTGATGTATGTAAGGGGTATATTATGAATTTGAAACATAGAATATTAATGTAATTAGTGCATAATCTTGGTAATTGTGATACAAATAAACATTTAGCGCATGAATGGAAGTGATGCACTAATTTTCACAATAGTTCAGAATGAAGATTATACATATGTTGCATACGTTTTATGCAACTTCAGCAATGAAATATTTTTAAAAAGTATTACAAATTTGCAAAATGTGATGTTATGACACATTATATTGCATAGTTTCTTAGTACTCATTTCTGTAACGTTATTTTGTTCTTGTTTTGAAGAATTCAAATGGAAATGGATGCTAATTTCGTAACATTTGATATTGAAAATATGGATATCATTCCAGAAGAAATTAGAAAGGAAACTGAGGTACCTGAGAGTTTGTTAATTCCTCAAAAATCGAAAATTATACACAAAAAGGAATCTGACAAGTTCTGTACATAGAGAAAAGAGAAACATCCTAGTTCGACTAATGAAAAAATCTTATTAGCTTATTTTTCAGAGCTGATGAATATATAATACATATAACGTTTATTGATTATTAATAGCTAAGTAATTTAAATTTACATCCTTAGATTTATTTTTTTCAGTGGAAGATATACATGCCTTTGACACTCCGGTGTGTGTATTTGAAAGTTAAACATATGGTGAAAATGAAAGAAAATATTGACATTTCATCATTTGTTTAATAAAATGGTACTCAAGTTTGAATGTTAGTACACTTGTTATGGCAACAATTTTAGCTTTTTTTTACAGGTACATTGTTTAAAATTGTGTTGTGAAAGAGTGATGACTTTACCGAATACCAGTTGCTGGGTAACCTTTTATTGGCACCAATGTCAGAATTATGCTAATTGTGCATAATTTAGAGCATCATAAGAAGCATGTTGTAATGCTAGATTTGTATAACATTTATTTTAATTAATTGATATCATTGTATGATTAGCTTCACTGTGCAAGTTTGAATTTATATTTAAGTATTTATTTTAATATTTGCAATTTCACTTTTCACAAAATTTATCAATTTCTATTTCTTTTAGTGACTTAAAATCAGCATTCATTACTGAGGAGAGACTGCAGCTGTATCTTATTGAGAACATGAGCATAGAAGAGAACTCATATACATTCCATGAAGCACTCACTTTCACATGGGGCAGAGTTCTGGCCAAATTACTAAAATGGACGGAATAATCATTAAATTTGTCATGATGTTGATAGATAATATAAAGCATCCCATAATAACTTTAACTGCTATCTTCCAACATTTTCAATTTGCAGCTCAGCACTTAAAACTGAAATATCTAAGTTTCTGAGGAATTCCTGCACAAATTGAAGTCATCAGTACCTGCATTTGTTTTAACATAAACTCATTCTTTTCTTTCTGAAGGAAAACCATTCATTCTTTAAAATAACAATATATTGTAAACTAGCTACATAAAAGCAAAATTAGGTGCATAATCTAAAATTATACTTACACTTCCGGGCTACCATCAGTATCACTTTCTTCCAATTCTGTCTTGTTGCGTTTTTTTTCATAGATTAAGATAATTGTGCATAGGACTATAACTTCAGCACAAATACCAAGAAATGGCCAAAGTGCAGCAAGTTTATCTAGAATAAATAAGAATAAAATTAAAAGGAAAAGAATTGTATACATATGGAAATATTATTGAGCATTTCTTTCATTAAAGCTGCTGAATGATACTTAATGCACACCATTTTGTAGACAGTGCAACAAAGAGCAATAACAAGAAATTTGAGATAGAACTCTGGATCAAAGTGTTCAATCTTATATGTTATGTCTTAAAGTTTTAAATGAATATGCATGCCATTCATTTTTACCAAGTTCCATTTGAAATGATAATAAATAACAGCTGATGTCACTGACAAGATACCTTTATTCAATTACTTATATTAGCATCTGGTGCATCTCTGAAACTTTTCTTTAATAATAATAATAATAATAATAATAATAATAATTCCCCCCATTTCAACTCAACTAGAGACCATGTAAACAGTCCAATACAACTGACTTTGCAATAATTCTCCATTCTGTCTGTGTTTTTTTTCTTTCTTCTCTCTTCAGTCCAGATGTAATTCCTTTACCTGGAAACCTTTGAAGTTATATATTGACATTCTAAATTTTGTTCTGTCCTTTATTATGAGGGGTGTTCTAAAAGTTCTCAGCCTGACTCAGAGATGTCATGAAGATGACCAATCTTTTAGACAGAGGGCTGTAATGCTTTAGATGCATAAGTGTAGTCACTTGTTTGGCGATGATCATGTAAACAAACTGTGTTAACATTTTGTACAAAATGGATATAACACTGAAAATCGAGGCATGATAAAGTACTTTGTTTTGAAGGGTTTACCCCATCAAAAATACAAAAGGAGTTAGATTCCAAATTAAAAGATTCATCCACTTCATTTTCGATGGTTAAAAAGTGGGCCGCTGAATTTAAGCATAGCCATACATCCATGCAAGATGATGAGTGCTCAGGGCATCCCAAAACTTGCTGAAACTGCCAAGATTGTGTCAAAAATTCACAATGCTTTCCTTAATGATTACCGATTGAAAGTACAAAAGTTGGTTAATATTGCAAAAACCAAGATAGGCTATGTCCACTACATTTTACACAAAGTTTTGGGTATGAGAAAGCTTTCAGCTTGTTCCGGAGGTTGTGGGTTTGATTCCCAGTCAGGTCAAGTTTTCTGGGTAAGTTAAAAAAGCTTATTATGGAAATATTTACAAAGCCCTATTTGCAGAATGCAAAGTCGATTTCAAAGTGCACTGATCTGTTTCACTGTATTTGTTAAAAGATATTAAGCTTCTTAATTTGATTAAAGTATTTATAAATGGGGATATTTGCTTTTGCATTGATATTACATTGAAGTACATTTTTGTGAAAGAGTTAAGTATGTTAATGGATTTCAAATGCTAATTGGAACCTGTACAGTGAAGCTAATCATACAATTACTATCATTTTATGATTGTATCAAACTACACACTCTTATTGGCTCCACTTACTAATTTATATGTAGTATATGGTTCAGGGACCTTCGTTCACATCCTCAGCTACAGTCAACTGCTGGATAATTCTTTATGCTCTGGGGATGTATATTCTGCTCTGGTGGAGGTGTGATAAACTTAAAAGTTTATGTTTTATCCCAGAAGTGTCAAAGTTCATTAATCTGTTTCTGTATTTTATAATTTTGCTTTATGCACTATGCTGTGGTTTTCTCTAAGCATAATGAATTATCCAGTAGTCAATTGATGGCTGAGGATGCGGGCGAAGGTCTTGAAACATGCACTACAATTAAATAAGTGGAGCAAACAAGAGTATGGTTTGACTCAATCAATCATGCAATGTTCTTAATTATATGTTAAGTGATGTTAAATAAGAATTGTTTTCGAATATAAATTTGATTTTTGCTTTTACTTTCCTCAAGGATTTTCTGTGACCAAATATTAGGGACTCTTAAAACCTTCCAAAAATAGAAATAAATTAAAACTGTGAAGCACTAACCAGAAAATAGTTACAACTATTATAAAACTTAAATGCCAGCATACACTCTGTCTGAAAACCATGCACACCAGTTGTTTCACAGTAAACTTATAACACTTTTCTGGTTATTTTTCGTCTACCTTGTAATTACAAGCAACTATTAATCTAACAGTTTTTAATGCCACTGTAAAGTTCCATTTTATTTAAAAGTTTATATATATAATGTAACAAATTAACAGTAATTATGATGGAGGAAAAGGATAAAACACTAAGAAAAAAATCACACTTCAGATAGCTATATTTCAGACTCCATGAGTCCGAAATATAGCTATTTGAAGTGTGACTTTTTCTTAGTGTTTTATCCTTATATATATTACTCATTCTTTTTGAAGATATTAAGAAACAGGAAATCTTGTTAGCTTTACAGAATGAAATTCACGAAGAATTTATTGAAAGATAAAGGGTTTGGAGGAGGGAAAGTATCTAGAAATTTGTGATAAAATGGGGAGGGAAGGATCTGTTTGGGCCAGAATAAGAGTAAGGAATTTAAGGGTCGATCTCACCGACCTTGATTAACTTTAATTCCTATTTAATTCTCCTTTAATTGGGGTGTTGTATCTCACCATCAACAATTGGATGGTGATCTGTCATTAAACTCCAATTAAGTTAATTGGCATATATTTGACCATTTAACAAGTAAATTCTCAATTAACTTTTCATCATGGCAAGGCGAATGTTAAATATGCTATTTGAAGACCACATTATTCCAAAATGGCTGAGGATAATTTGCAAAAGACAATATTTATTTAATAATATGGAGAAAACAGATTTCCAAATGCGGTTTCTGCTGAGTAAAGTTTCAGCATTAGATATTTTCTATAGTTGACCTAGAATTCCCAACAGACAGGTGCAATTTTTATATATTTAAATAATGCTAAAAGTCTTTTTATTATTTTGCCATAAATATTAAATAAAACAGGAATCTTTATGTTGTAGGTTATGTTAAGTTACACTAATGAGGTTATGTCTTCCCATATTTTGTAAGTTGGTTATCTGAACTGTCAAATACTCAGTTTACAATGAAATGTAATTGAGAGTAGCATATTCTGTTTCTTAAGGAATCAAGCCATTTCTCCAATGAATGTACACATCAAATTAACACTACAGATGCATAGCAGGAAGTGATTTCGGTGGATTTACGAGTAATGGCCCAACAAACTGTGTATCGAATGAGTGCTGCAATAGCTCATCTTCATCCCTTACACATTACATTATCTTCTTTCCCTTTATTCCTGACATTTAATTGTCATGAAAAACGAATGAATAATGATCTCTGGTATTTTACAAATAATGTAAAGAGTGTTCTTTGCTGTTTACATGGTCTTTTTAATCATGGATTTTCTATAACTCAAAAGGCCATGATGACTTAAATCTGAATTAGCTAATTTACTGCAAATTTAGTTTGGTGAGATGCAAAAGATGTAATTGGGTATTAACTTCCTGAATTAACTTAAATCTTAATTAGTTAATTCTCAATTTATAAGAAATTGGTGAGATTGGCCCTAACAGGATTAAGAAATATCTAAGCGAATGAATGTCCCATATGGGTGAACCTGATAATGAGAACCAAAGCATAATATAATATGAACAAACAAGTGGTGGAGACTACAGGTATGGAAAGATAAACAGAAAATTTGAGAGAGAAATTTTAATAATGAAGATTTTAGGAATTAAAAGAGATAAAAGTGGTGGAAGAATACTTGGACAAAGTTAGAAATAAATGATGGAGGAAGATTAGAAGGATTACAGGAAAAGAGAGTTTAGATATACATTAATAAGAATTTCATTATTAGAATAAGTAATGGAAGTGATGAAATTGATTATGGTTTGGTCTCCAATACATTAACAACCTGGAGTTATGATGTATTGGAACTGAAAACAGTTTAGGTAACTTTTGGGTATATTTTATACTAACGCATTCAACATGTTCACACTAACTCCACTTACTTACATAACAATAGGACTCAGTCGGTCAATAGCTGATGATGGAAGAGAGGGCTTCCAAAACATATCCTAGTGTTATGTAAGTATGTGGAGTTAGTGTAAACATGTTGAATAAATTTGTGTAGAATATATTACCACTCCATTATCTACAGCTTTGTAAGTACAATTTATTCACTTAACTTTTAAGTAGTCTGTAAGATGGTGGGTATGTTATTTATTTTGTAATATATTTGGTGATAAATATAGTATTGGTTGGTAATATAATTAGAAGTTAGTAATTTTCAGATTGTATTTAGTTTTTTGTTATATTTTTATTTTATAAAAAGGTATATATAGTATTGGTTAACATTTGAACCTGGTTCCTTGGATATTCCAGAAGGCTATTACTAACGAACCAAGGACTAGGGTTTAAAATTAATAATAATATTTGGTTATTTGTAAAATATATACATTTTAATTGAAATGTTGTGTTTGTTGGAAAAATAAATTCAAATACTTACTCTTTCTCCCAATCAAAACTGAAACTGATAGATGCATGTAATTTTACAGTTTGAAAACCTTACAGTGACTGAAGAACATCCTGAGAAAAAACCCTTAATGATAACCTGACTCAATAAAAGCAAACATGTATGGTTGCTAAACAGGCAGCAATAGCATAAATCTTTGACAAAAAGGAAGAAAGGATCACTCACCTTTAACTCTTACATTAGTTTCAGACATGGATGCATTTGGGAAGACACTATTCTGACCCAAGCATGAATAAACCCCACGGTCTTCTAATGTTGCTTTTTCTAGTCGGAAGATTGCCGAATCTTCCTTTTTCTCAATGGTGACACGATCTGAATTTTTGTCATAAATTACATCACCTACAAATCAAAATGAAGAAAAAGAGTGCTTTTACTACTGACTGAAAACAATTTGCCATTAAATATTATTTATCTGTAACTCTTAAATAAGTATAATGAATTGATTTACAGTTTTAAATCTTGTCATGCTTTCATATTGTTTTCTATTTAAATGCCCTAAAATTTTAAATTTATATTATAGCTGAACAAGATACACAATATTTCAAAAGCTAGAAAATTAACTGGCTAAAAAACAATATGGGGGTAATTATATAATTTTTGGGATTCTACTAAATGGAAGATCATTACTCATCCACACTATTTCTTTTCAAAGTAGTTACCCCACAGTTGCATCCTATAGAACCAATTATGCAATGCTTCTTTAGAGATGGCACCTACATCCTCTCCATAGCATGCAACAGCTCCTTCTGGACTCCCAAATTAATGGTACCACACTTTTTTCTTGACCCTTGGAAAAGGCAAAAGCAACAGGGTGCCACATCTAGGCTATAGTGGGTGGTTCACCAGTGCTATTCTTGCAGAAATTCCATTGTTTCAAAATGAGTCAAGTCTTTTTCTTTGGTCTTCTTTCTTTTAGTTTTCTAACGACCCTGGGGTACCATTTAGTTCCTATAGTAGAAGGGTTGCAATATGGCAACTTGCTGAGAAGAAACTGGCAACCTCTTCTGGCCTATATTTCGACATTGCATAACCTTTACTGCGGATCATCATCTGAGAAGACTGCCTCTTTGATTCCAGGTTGTACTGGTAAAATCTAACTTTTATCATATTTGAAGATATTTCTGAACATATCAGAAGTTACCATTTCGAAATGATGAGCCATTTCCTGGCCCGTTCCATAAGTAAAGGAATGTTGTTAAATTACCAGTAATCTTAATATCTACTGATAGCCTATCTTTTACAGTGGGGGAAAAAGGAATTACTGTACCATTTTTGCTCATTAACCAACCCTCTTTGTCATTCATTTACACTATCTTCATTCATTTAAACTTTTCATTGCACGTTTGGGCACTTTCTTGTGATTCTTTCTTTTGCCTGTTCCTTATTTGTTGTCTGATGTCTTCAATTAAGTTAAGGTGATTGTAGGTGTTTTTTAATAAATCCAGGGTTATTCTGCTGTCTGTATGGCTTGTTACTATCTTATCTTGCATGCGGTATGTTCTCCTATATTCTCCAGAAACTTGAGGATTGCCACGCAGTTTTTATTAAATTTATATTGAAAATGACTTAGGAGTATATTGTTTTCAATTATGGGCACCCGAGCATCTACTCTATGCTTGCTTCTGCTGCCATCTATGTACATTTATTTTCTAATTTCTCAGCTATAGTAACTACACTGAATGGCAAAAAAGTGAAACACATTTTTTAAAACATATTTTAAAATAAAAATCTGTATTTAACGAAACAAAAACATTATTAAAATAGAATTTCTTGAACAATTATTTAACAATATTTTATTATCCAAGTATTTTAAGCACAAATTCTACCTCATTATTGATTATAATGCAGAAAAGTCTTTACAATAAACAGAACTTTTTAAAAATGTTGGATAATATCACTTTTTATGGCTCTATGGTTCTCTACCTGTTTGTATAAGATAACCACAGTTTCAATAATGAGTGCTGCCACCTCTGGTGCTAATTACAGCTGCTAATTTGTTAGGCATGCTCCAGATAAGATCTGCAATTTTCTCTTGTAGTATCAGTTTCCATTCCGCTTAAAGTGCAGTCCAAAGATCTGCCAGTGAGTCAGATAATCGACCCTTAACATGCCTCTCAAGCATATTCCAGGCACGTTCTATCGGATTCAGGTCTGGACTGCGTGCTGACTCTACCATATGTTCAATTCCTACCATATCAAGGAACTCAGAAACACACCAAACAATGTGTGAACTAGCATTATTGTGCATAACAATAATGCCCCCTATAAGAGCTGTAAAAGGTACTACATAATCAGCAAGAATTTCCTTATACAAATGAGTCAGTATTAGGTGACACTAAAACTTCACTAACTGGTTAATTCTTCAGAACAAGTCATTCGCTCTCATCTTCAGCTGGGGACCGGCTAACTCATCGCAGAAAAGACAAACTGTTCAAAGCTACCGCCAATCTCAAGGAATTGGCAACATGGGAAAAGATTTATATTTTAAAAAATAAACATAAGAGTTTTGAATTTTGACATTCCACCAATGGAATTCCTGTTCTGTTATCTAATGGAACCACCAAATGCCACTACGTCACCTGCTAGAGTTAGTTGGTCCCCAGCTGAAGATGAGAGCGAATGCTCTTGAAATATGTTCTGAAGAATTAACCAATTAGTGAAGTTTTAGTGTCACCTAATACTGACTCATTTGTATATGTAACAACTTCACTGTTCCTAATTTCTTTTAAGATTACAAGAGTTTCTTGTACTGATGAGCTGTCAATGACCCATTCTGGATGAACACCAGTTCCATTCTTGCTTCAAAGTTGAACCCTGGGCAAACCAATAGTGAGCCTCCATTAAAAGGTGTCCTTGAAGAGAAAGTGCAGGGTACATGATGTTCTCCTGCCCTTCTCCATACTCATCTGGTGCCTTCACAGAACTTGTTTTCATCCGTGAAGAGCACCATGCTGAATTCCTCCATAGTCCAGTTTTGATGGGTACGAGCAAACTGCATCCATGAAATGTGGTGTTCCCTGGTCAGCAATGGTCCTTTTACAGGTTTCCTGGACTGTAAATTCACTTCATACAGCTTCTAACTGTCCTTTCACCGATGTTAAAATGCTGTACCTGCTGCAATTTATTCCTGGTCTCCTCTGGTTTTGCATGCTGATCTGAAGAACTTGCATTAAAAGAAAGCGATTGTTGCAATAAAGGTACACCTACGTTCAGAACCAGCCTCCTGGTTTATATACCATCCTCTCTGAACCTCTGGACAGTGCTGCATACATCGGAATGAGAAGTGCAAATGATGTTAGCACCATAACGCAGACTTTGTCCATCCTCAACTAATGCCACTGCCCTTGCTCTATCTTAAAATGTAAGAGTCATTTCAAAATGTTAAAACTGATTTATCATTGTTTTCATTACATCCTCTAATTATTCAAAAACATCTTACTACATTTTTAAGTTCAATATGTATATCCTTGCTACTGCACACAGAGCCTCATAAGATGCTGCATGGAATGCCTTCGCCACTTTAATAAGTATGAGCCTTTGTACTCTTTGTAATTTAATTGCCCTGGTTTCTTTACAAGCTGAGTCGAGTTGGTGCTGCATATGACAACAATAATAGTATTGCTCCATTATAAACAGGCCTAAATACGTCAAATTTACATACCCAGTTGATTTTTGCAGACTTTGAAGTTAAATTTTTTTATCAGTAACTGCCTCCAAATGTTTCATATTGTCTGTTTGTTGCAGTACGTTGTTATTGAGACCCCTTATCTCCCTGTAAGTCACTTGCAGATCATGCTTTACTATGGCTTCTACACAAGCAATGTTTTCATCTATGTCTACTGTTGCTGGTGCCCCAAATACTCCTCCTCTTTCAAGACTTCTTCCCATCAAAATTATATAAACCTGTTAAAGATTTTTGCACATGAAGGAGCAAATTCTGGAAAAGCTCTTTGTAATTTTTCAGGAATTTTTGTACACTCAGGCTGCACTTATAATCATATAACTATCATTACAAAAAATGCTCTCGAGTCATCTGTATCTTAGCACATTAGACAGCTGCTGCAACAGAGGGTGTTGCATGCTAACTTCCACAATGGTTACTAATCAAGACACATTCTTTCCAGTTTTATCAACTGGAAACCATATCTCTGATAGTTTCTTCAAATACCAAAAATGAACACCATTTATATGGTTTTCAGGCATGGAGCTCATAACTTCTCTAATTTTTTTTTAATATGGACGTGCAAAGAACAAATTAAAAATTGTTTCTGAAAAGGGTTTTCTAGTTCTTCTGGCTATAATCTTTATATTGCATCAAATGCAATTCCTTGTAAATGGAAATATAACACATGAACATAAGTAAATGCATTTACTCACCAAACTG
This sequence comes from Metallyticus violacea, assembly GCA_030762175.1. Lineage (NCBI taxonomy): Eukaryota > Metazoa > Arthropoda > Insecta > Mantodea > Metallyticidae > Metallyticus > Metallyticus violacea. The sequence goes on from CM060836.1 coordinate 20,148,441, forward strand.
CCAGGTAATATCAGGATCTGGTTTTCCGAGTACTACACACACAATTTCCAAAGTCTCACCCTCCACAACAGTAACATCTTTTTCTTTCATCCTAACTATTGGTTTCACTGCAAAATATGATAGAGAAATCAGAAGTCATAACAAGCAATGTTTTCTATGAAGTTTTTCTTTGACTTATCTCTTTTCCAGTTCCTTTAGTGGTTCAACAAACAAACCTATGAAACTAGTGGATTTTTAGTAGTCACAGAAAGGGTTAAAAATTATGAAAATTTTACCTTTGACATTTTTACCTATCAGAAACCTATGGAATTTTTACTTTTTAATTAATTAATTTATTATGCTTTTTCTAATTACTAAATATATTGAATTTAAAATGCTGGATAATCTATTTTTGTTGCCCCATTTCCCAAAAAACTTATTTAACTCGTACAAAATGCATGTGTTTTCAGGATTTAATATACAGATTTGCTTTAAATTTTAAGTTATGTTTAATAAATATTTGTTTAATTCAAATGGCTTTTATTCAATTAAATACTTTTTACCAAATTACCTATAGAAAATGAAAGAAGTTTTGTAAACACTCATTACATATAAAAATAACATTTATCTAATAATACCATAATAATTTTATTGCAGACCATAGATTCTACATTTGAGTTTCAGTTAAAGTCAGAATTTATACATATACAAGTTAAAATTAAATATAACATTGTATGCTTACACTTTCTCTAACCTATCATTTATCATCATTTATCAATCAATCATAAAGAAAGGATACACGATTTATGTTTTATGCTGTCTTTACATAGACTCACAGGAAATGTGCTTGAGAATAAAATTGTCAGATAGTAAAAGGTGAATGAAATGAGTAGGGGAGGGTATAGGGCTAATTATCTCAGATTAGTTAAACAGGATCCTTACACACCAATAAACAGGGTGTTAGCGTGTATAAGGCCCTAAGGAATAAGCAACTCTCAAGGATAGAAATTTGGCCAAATGGGTTTAGTTAAAAAAGAATGAAGGTTTAGTATTGTAGGAAATATAACTTAATAGTGTATTGAATGTATAAATTACCTTTAATGTTGTGCTTTGTTTTTGTTGGATCAAAGCCCAGTCCCCTGGATATTCCAGTAGTTAGCTGCTGATGAACCGGGGACTGGGGGGATGAGCCAATCAAAAATTGGAATAAATTTTGATTGGATTCAGTGCCTTTGAGAACTGCCGAAGGCACTGTTCCTAATTGTTATATTTAAAAATAATGTTTTTTTTTAATTTGGGTTTATTTTGTATTTAAAAAAAAATGTACGCAATGTATGAGAAATACATAGTTGCTATGTGCCAAATCCTGTTTCTCTTCTTTCTTCCTTTCATCTGTAGGGTAAGTGACTTCCCACATCCTTTATTTTATTGGTCTAGAGTGGTGTGGAACTATTAAGTATGATGATATCATTGCCCAGCTCTGGAGTTACTGAGAGCATAATTCGAATGAGAAAAAGAGTAGCAGCATCTTCAAAGGGTGAACATGTTTTTTGGTGACTTTGCTTAAATTTTTAGGGGTTTTCTTTGATCAATGTTTCAGCTTTAATCCATACCTCTCAGCTAAGCAAACCAATCAGAGCTCAGTTCCACAGGCACTCCCAATATATATACCACCCCAATTTCCAGTCAGTCACTGGCTTGTCTTCAAGAAATTACATCTTTAAATCCATACCCCTCAGTTAAGCAAACCAATCAGAGCTCAATTCCACAGGCACCCCCAACATATATATACACCATCACAATTTCCAGTCAGTCATTGGCTTGTCTTCAAGAAATTACATCTAGCACGCCACTGCAGTCATGGATGAACCTTTGGGAAGATGGAGAAGAATCCCATTGGACCACGGCCTTACAGCCTGGGAGACTCAGTTTGCATAGTTCACATTGGCTATGAAAGCCCACATTTTACAATTATTAAAAACAGTTGAACAACCAAAGGAATTAAACATATGGGAAAGGATTTTCACACACTCACAAAAAGAGCAATGACTCTTCATTCAAGTTTTTGCAAGACCACCAGAGTCAACTCACATATCTAGCAACTCAACTTCAATGAATGATTCAACAGTTGTTTAACAGCTGAGGATGTGGACTAAATCCATGAAATATGTCCTGAATAAATCAGCAGTAAGTGAAGCCAGAATGAGTGTTTTTAAATAGTTGACCAATGAATGATTCAAAGTTGTTTAACAGCTGAGGATGTGGACAAAATCCATGAAATATGTCCTGAATAAATCAGCAGTAAGTGAAGCCAGAATGAGTGTTTTTAAATAGTTGACTCATAAAAGATTATTAATGTGTGCTTTACTGTGTTAGACTCCTAATTTAATTAATACTGAAACTTAAAAACAAATTTACATAAAGGAGATGAACTATGTTCAATGTGTTGTAATGCTTTGAAATGATTTCATTTCATTGTCTCATCTGAAAACATCAATGCTGGGCCTTAGAATGTAGTTTTTGGGCTTATAGGCTGTGGTTCAGTTGATCAGTTAACATGTGATGCCTGTGACTTCATCAAGCATCTTCAGAGAGTAGTGACTCTTGGCTGGTTAAACTCTAGTTCACAACTGGAGTCACAAGTGAAACGTCAGGTTTTAACTCATTAAATGGACCACAAACTATAAGCCTGGAATCTACATTCTACTAGATCAATGCCAGCCATGAAAGCTTAAGTATGTATATCAATGTTGGAATGTCCTAAGTTCTTTGTTTCAAAGAAATAAAGGCAGCACTTTTATAATAACAAGAAGTTATATGCATTTCCTTAATTTCTCAGTACAAAGTTTAAATATTTTTTTAAATATTATTCAGGAATGTTGCATTATTCTACAATACATGGGAACCTCTGTAGTTTTTATTTCCAATGCCATAATTAAGAACTCTTTTACAATATTACGAACTTTTCAATTACTATTGCTTTTGAATGTTTTAAATATTAGTAAAAAACTTACCTACAACCCTGATATCTTTTGATTCTGAAGCACTCCCATTAATTGCTTTAGTGAAGATAGCCTTACAGGTGTAGTTGTCAGCATCCTCTGCTGTGGGATCTTTTATTATAAGTTTGTTTTCTGCAGGATTTATCACGATTCTATCAGAACTATTAAGAAGCTGGTTATTCTTATACCACTCCATTTTAATATTACTTTCTGTGACATTGCACTGTAGTTCTAAGTCTGTCCTGAAGTCCAGAACTTTGTAGTTTGCATCATCATAATTCGGTGTAATAGTGTCCGCTAAAAAGAAAAAGAGTTTTTAGTTAAAATTGCATTTGTTAATGATAGGGTCATAAAAATTTGAAATGTTTTTTTAGACATACCATTTCAACCCATTATTTACAAAAACATCTGTTTGTGCAGCAAGCTTTAAATAATTTGCACACATACACACAGTGCTAACTATAACAAACATAGTAAAAATAGATTTTTTACATATAAGGGTCATTGAAAATTTTGGGAATGGACTACAAGGAGTTGTGTCAAGCTAGTGCACATTTTCCAAGTTTTAGACTGAAATTTATATAGCAATATATGCAAGTCTGATAATGCTCCTACAATGTGTGGTGTCAGTACTTCTGTTTATGTGTATGCAGGTGATACTGTGCCAGATGCTAGCATAAATCTCAGGAAAGAGCATTTTTGTGCTGTGATTTACTATGACTTGAAAGTCAGTTTAGGGGGAGAGAGAATGACTTGAAAGATTGCATTGTCCATTTGGGGAGATTTGCCCTTTGCAATCCACTATTTATCGATGGTTTGCAGATTTTAGGACAGGAAAGGGCTCCCTCGAAGATGAGGACTATGCAGAACAGCTCGCTACAGCAACAATAGATGAAAATATGATGAAAGCATAGCATATATTGCAGTAAGATCATCTCTGTACATATTATCAGATTCAAGAAGCCCTGAACATTGGGGATCAGAAGCAGTGAAAACAATCCTCAAAGAAAATTTCATGTATGGAAGCTCTGCAGTTATTTTTCTGCTCACCTCACAGATAAGCAGAAACAAAGCATGTGTGGAATGGTGCCACGAAATGTGGGAAAAATTTAATGGAGAAAGGTCAAAAAACATATTTAACATCATAACGGGTGACAAAAGCTAGATATATCAGTATGATTCAGAAACTAGACAACAATCATCAATCTGGAGAGGATTCCCCAACAAAAATGAGGCAAGCAAGAAATGTTAGCAAGATGATCTGTTCTTTCTTCTCAGCTACTGGCTACTTTGTTACAGTTCCACTAGAGAGATAAAAGATTGTCACTGGAAGCTAGCTAGATAATACACCACAATATTCCTGCCTCTTATGTATTGAGAACACAGCATCCTAAGACTGGTCTGCATGGAACCCTGTTGCAGCCCAACAACGTCTCTGCCCACACTGCACTGGAAACAACTCAATTACCGAAAGAGTCAAATATGTCACATCCTCCCTACAGTCCAGGTTTGGGGTTTGGCTCAATGAGACTTTATTTCCCAAAAATAAAAGAAAAAAATTCATGGTCAATGATTTGAATCACCTGAAGCTGCGGTGGCTGCATACAAAGAATTTGTTTTCATTCACAAAACTTAGAGTAACCCTCATATGTTAACTATATTATAAAGGCATATTACTGCAGCTATTTTAGGCTTTCACAGTTTATTGTTAAAAAGAGTAATATAACTGCAGTAGCACAATCAGCAAACAATTACATAGACATTTAACTATCTCTTGTTTAACCATACATGTCCTAGACAATAAAAATGTTACACTAATTTGTTCAAATATTACTCATCATTCTTACTTATTTGCAAATAATGGTTTTAAAATAAAAGTCATTATAAATACAAATGTTCCATCTGATTTATATAATGCAGAGCTATAAAGGGTAATGTAAGTTATTTTTGGTCTGCATCTCAAATAAGTACAGAATACACTGGGCCATGGTCAAGCCAGTTGCCTGTCATAACAACAGTTAGTTTCCTTACTGATGGTTGCACATGTATGCCAGTTTGCTGGAATGACAGCAAGGCTTATTTCTGTTTGTGTTATTACAGGCTATTGGTGTGCCAGTATTAGTGCAGCAAATCTTATTGTATTGTATCAAGTTTAGCAAGAACTAGAGCAGAGAAAAAATAAAGTCTACAGGTATAACCCCCAGACTGTAGAGTAACTTGTGAATACAAATTATATTAAAAACTGTCAGAAATGTGTAACTGCAGACACCACTTATTAATTTTATAACAGAGGATGATATACAACTAATGTTGTGTGTAAGTTAATGCTGATCATAGTTTTGCAAGAAGAAATGTGAGGTAAACCATCACTGGAATGGCAATCGGCATGAACTTAGCTTTGCACAGCTTGTGTTCAGTTGTGGACACAGGCCAAAAATAACCTCTACAAGTTGGATTTGTACTTGAAGCTTTCACGGCCTTGATTATTAATGATAACAGCATTTTAGATGATCAGTCATAATAAAATTTGAGCTTTCAGCTATCTGCAACTATGTGGTAATCATCAACTAAAGTGAAACTTATTAGAAGGCCAGGTTGGTAACCAGCCTGTGTACTGTTGCTGCATCCCTGCCCGTGCTAGGGCTTAACAGCAGTGTGGGATGTCTGTGTGGATAAGGGAGTGGAATGAATGGAGACAGTGCTAGACCTCTCCATATAGTTGCAGGTGGATCTGATGACTGGGTGATAGATGTGGACATGCCCTGAAAACTTGATCGCTGTTTTCAGCTGCTAACTGTTGTATTTTAAACATGAATTTCTTTTGAAATTGTTCTGTTAAAAGGTTTAAAGCAATTGTCATTCAAGATGCCTGCAGGTCAAGTGAGGCACCTTGAATTTTGTCTTTGATCTTTCTTGGCAGTTATATTTGCCTAAAGGACAAATGAGAGCACTCTCATGATGAGGCATTTTAGCATAGAATTTTTTGCTCGGTGCCTTCCCCTCCATATAAGGGAAGGCTTCTTGCAGTAATCTGGTGGGAGAGCAAAGATAAAGAGAATTGATAGCTCTAAGCCCATTGTAGAGGGAGCAGCCAACTGTTTACTGCCATGGCCCAGATTTGACAAACGTAGAGCATGATTGAGATGATTACAGCTTTGAAGAGGTGTAGCTTTAAATGACCTGGCATCGCTTTTGAACTGAATACAGGGATCAGTTTAGCAATTACTCCCTGAAACCTGTGAGCAGTTTTGGTGATGTAGCCCTTAAAAGTTAAACTTTTGACGTTGAACTACCAAATAAGTGAGGAAATTTTCCCATTGTATTTCTTGTTGTCTGTATGTGAGTGTGGGGAAATTAGCTTCAATCATTTGTAGCCAAAGCAACCAGCAAAATCAATGATTCATATTAACTTCACCATTACAAGAATGTGCTCATTCATAACAATTCAAATAAAATTCTATATTAGACAATCAACTTACAACATTTAGTATTTGTTGAATGACCATGATATCTTTCTGGTTGTTGTGTAGTATTCTGCTGTACCTTAGCAGATACAAAGATCATGTTATTAATCAAAGTTTTGTTAAGATAAGTTAGGCATGCACTATGGACTACATGCACTGTTAGTGGAACCAAATTTAACTTAATAATTTTTTATATTTGCATGAGTATTTACATCTGGAGGAGTATGGAAAATAAATAAGGCACAGGATGATTGGTATGATAGTTAATATTGTATGACATAGGCACTCTCAGCATGTATGCCACCATCTTTCATGATGGCCACAATTTGCAGAATATCAACCATTTCATAATAAATCATACAATATTATTTGGTATCCAACTATGCCATATAATAGAGATTGTAGGCTTTCACAGCTGGTGTCAATGTACAAGTAAGACTTCCAGTCTATACAGTCATTGTTGACTGGAACTCAGATGTTTCATCAGTGACTATGGCTGATATCCTCGGTCGCATGGTTGATGTTTCTGAAGCACTCTTCCAATTGTCTCAGAGGCAACTGTACCCTAAGAGGATTGTGTTGCTGTTTTATATGGGAGGGAGTGCTCAGTTGAGTGGCTTCTGATTGGTTCTGAATTACTTGCCCCTGATTGGATTGCTGTAACAATTCTTTGGGGGATCTTATATAGTATAAAATGTTTTATTATTTAAGGATGCTTTTTAACATTTTTGGTCGTTAGCATCACATTAAAGTCACAGCATGAAACAATCATGAAATTTTGCCCAGAGGCCTTTTCTTTCAGACTTGAGGTTCTTTTGTGCTGTAAATTTACATTAGTATTACTTTGTTTCCAAAGGAAACCACACTTTAAGATTTTTACACCGTAAAAATCCATCAACCCTGGCCAGGTTTGAGCCTGCAACCTTGAGTCTACAAGATGAGGTAGTTACCACTAGACAACCAGGAATGATGTAGCATAGGATGTCAGGTTTTATTCTTTTTTGTTAAAATTGAGTGGGTGTTTATAGTTTCCCAGTATAGGCCAGCATAGTAGTGTGTACTTTTTGATTAAAAAATGGTATTCTCGCAATGAGTGATATAATTTCCATCTTAGAGAGCATTTCCTACCACTGCTAATTTGTCTGTCTGACCTCAGCAAAGGTTCCTCTCGTTTCAGCCAGTCATGTGTTTGTGCTACACTATGTGGTAGTTTCTGTTGGGCAGTATATATCAGCCTAGAAGTCTTAGCTTATGCATATGCCATTTAACTATTAAAAATGCTGATTTTTTTTTTTTTAATTTTTCAAGCATTTAAGGACTGCCGCAGTTTCTCCCAAGAGATATGTGATAATTTGCAACTGATATTTGTTTTCAAGCATGAAGAATTTGATATAAACACAGCGTCTTACTCAAGTTGTGAATAAATTCTGGAGTGTGTACAATAAAATCTATACTGAAGTAAAAAGGACTCATATGAAGACTTTTAATGCACACTATTGACTGGAAATGTCTGCTGAAATTTTTTCAACGCTCTCAATTGTTTTTATGTGCATTAATGTGATTTATACAAAGGAAGTCTTGGTTAAAATATGAGGGTAAATTGAAAAGTTCTCAGAATAAAGCACAAAATAATAGCATATTTTTTTGAAATTATTCTTATTTTTCAACACAGCCTCCCTTGGCATTAATGCAATTTGTCCAGCAATGCTCCAAAGCATTTATCCTATCATGAAAGTCTGATTGCTCCAGGCATATAATTGATGGTTTTAGCCCTTCAATAAATGAAAATCCCTTTCCACCAAGGCATTTTTTCCCCTCGGTTTAGGGAACATATGGAAGTCCGATGATGCCAAGTCAGGTGAATAAATCAGATGTGGCAGCAAATAATATCCCAGTTCATTAATTTTTTTCCATTGCAATGACACATATGAGGGCGAGCATTACCTTGATGCAGGATGACTTTCCTCTTTCATAAACCAGGTATTTTCTTGTGTATTTTCATCTTCAATAGGTCCAAAAGGTTAGCATAATATGCTCTAGTGATAAATGTTCCAATGGGATGATAATCAATTATCAGTACACCCTTGGCATCCCAGAAAATGAAGCCATGATATTTCTGACCTAATTAACACACTTGGCCTTCTTTGGCAGTGGATAATTGTGATGCTTTTATTGTTTAGACTGCTGTTTTGTTTCAGGTGTATAATAGTGAACCAATATTTCATCAATGGTCACAAATCTGAAAGTAGGAAAATAATTTTAGTATTAATTCATATGAGAATATTTTAACTGAAAGGGATAATCGTTAAACAGGTCAAACTTTGCTGAGAGATTTGCTCTCTGATTTGCTTTTAATTCAGAGTTAGCTGTTGCAACACACTTCTTACTGACAAATATTTAAAGCACAATTATTCCCTCAAAATGTGAAATAGACATTATCCTGAAATGCTCAGAAATTGGAGACCTTTAATTGGCAATCTTCCGAAACATGCCGTGCATCATATGGATAACTGCTGATATGACAGATTTTAGAAGTATTCTGTGTGGGTCATCTTCCAAACTTTCACAGCTGCATTTAAATTGTGTGGTCTACTTGGAAACAGTTGAAAACGATGGTGCACAGTCCTCTAAGAGTGTTTGTCTTACCTGTATGAATTTCTGTTGCATTCATACTCTTCTTTACCAATAACTGTACGATGCTCGATATTTGTCATTTTTCCCTTTACACAAACATCTATAGTTAATGCAATTCTTTACCCATTCATGTATTATTGCACAAATATTTCTATGGAAAATGATGGGTTATGATAACTAAACTCTTGGGAACTGCTGATACAATCTATGGGTAACTCCGAGAACTTTTCAAATGACCCTCTTAACGCAATCTACAAAGATTTGTAAGTGTTAATAAGATTGGCAGGGAGGATTTATGGGCAGCTAAAAATAAAATTTTCTTGGCATTAATCAAATCTTTACACTGTCAGCAAATTCATTTTGTGGAGAAAAGAAAATAAAGAATAAAAAAACATTTACTAGGAAAGAGTTTAAAATGAAAATAAATTTGAGATGGCATTAAATTATTGAAAGGAACTACAGCAGTTATACTTAATTTCATCAGCAGAAGCTAAAACACTTGGAAAGTGAAAACGGTTCAGCATTTATATTTAGATGCAAATAATTTAGCATCTACCAATAATAGGCTCTTGATGCTATAATGTCACTGACTTGAGGTGTTCCATTATTAAACTGAACCTATGTTTCAGCTAAATGACAGGACTAATAAATGTAAATCTGAAAAGCAGTCCAATTTTGTTACATATCTAATTGTTAATTCATGCAAAGTAATAAGAGTCCTTATCACAAATGCTTGCAGGCTAATACATTCATTCTTTAAATAGAACAATTTTTCACGGTTGATATCATTTATTTGTATAAGACTTGCAGCAATGCTGCAAATATGAAACTTGCACTTCCAATTTTCCCTACGGTAAATTAATCATATTCTACAATGTTCTTGCTTCTCATGCAACCTTTCATTTATTATGTAATATTACCTTGCTATGAAAATTTAACTGGTGTCAGTTTAATGATCATCAAAGATATTTAATACACAGAGTCATAAATACTGTTCCAAATCTTGAAAGGAATCGTACCAGGTATTTTGGTGATAGGTAAGTATCGTAATTTCTAAACATACTAAAACCTGAATAAAGAGGAATAAAGTTATATTGTTATTGGACTGTAGACAACACATGGGATGGATATAAAAGTCTAAAAACTACCGTTTCCTTTTACACATGCCATACATCAGTTTTTATCTACCTGCCAATTGGTAACTCTCAATATGTGATTTGGAAAGAAAATAGTGTTGCTATCCTACTAATGAACAAATGAGGGGATATTATTGTTCTCAGCATGTCTAGAGGAATAGCATAGCTGTTCAAAACATTCAGCATCACTAGTGCACAATCTGTAGATGAACGAATACAAAGCTGTACAGTAATTCTGCAAATTTGGAACTGCCCTAAAGTGATGTTTTTCTAAAAGTCAGCAGTGTGCATGGATTAAAATTGAGGTGGCACATGTTAGGAATGTGAGGAAATGTCAAGCAGGTCTGTGAGAAGCCTGTAGCAATGAAACTTGCTGTATCAAATGGTGGTTCATGAGGTGCCAGACTTTCGAAAAGGATGCAACTGAGTGGAAGCTGCACCACATTTAAGGTCATTTTGTCCTTGAAGCACATTATATTGATTTTATTAAATCACTGTTGGTGTTGGGTTATTGATGGACAGTGAAGGAGTTAGTAACAGAAGTCAGAACCAGTCACACTACAGTGTTGCAGTAAGGGACTCCCTCTCAAACATCAGCAAAAACACCTTAGTTAAGGATATCGAGTATCGTCCAGTAGTGTAACAGCAGGTGATAAATGTAGCACGACTGAATGAATATAAAAATCTCTAGATTATAGAATTATGGTTTTATTATTTATGAATATGTTGCCATTACTTTCTTTCCAGCCCTCATAGCTTGTGTTCTTGCTTTATTTATATTGATGTTGTAGTTTGAGTATACCGAACTTGTTTAAGTGTTTAAGAATCCTGAAACCTAGTGACCAGATATTAGTTACTGTTTGATACTATTGCTTGAGTCCAGGTGCAGTAAAATAAGCACATTACTTACACATACAGTGTTGCTACAATAGCCCTTCATAGGGTGAAAAATCACCAAGCAAGATTTTGATAAAATGTTTGTGTACTCTTCCATGCTTCACTGAAACTGATGCTGTTGATGACTGGAGATCCAGGAGCATGCACTCTATGATGCCCACAGCTGTTTCCAAAGCTATGGATACCCCGTTTTCAGCAGAATCCAGTTGGGAAGCAAACTATGATGGAACCCAATTTTTTCTTTGTTAGGTACAGTTCAATGTATCTTATAACAATGAAGGTCTAAAGAAAGAGAATGAATGGATGATGAAATCTGTGCACAAATGGGCCTGTAGCCCGATATGCCTGAAATTAGCCGTCATTCACCATTTCAGGGTAAGGGAAACTAAAAAAAATCTTATCTAGACAACTAACTTTATGGGATTCAAACCCAGAACCTCTGGAATTGCAAGCAGACATGCTGACCATAAGACCACAGAAAGGCCCTGAGAAGAACATAACCAGGAGAACCATGATCAGAGTGCTTAGGTAAGACCTTAGACATGCAGTACTGTGCTTTTTTCAACAGCAGAACTCAGGCAGCAGAAAGTGTTCAGATACAAACTGCATTACACTAAGAATGCTACTGGAAATGTATTTTAATTGGCGAGAAAGTGTTCAGTATCAAAAAAAGCTATGACAATTACCTCAACATACCTCAACACCACGAGAAGCTTGTGAGGTCATTAAGGTCCTCTAGTTGTGATTTGGTGAGGAATGAACTATGATGGTGTCACCAAGCTCTATATCTGTTAAAATGGTTTGAAGACAATCACCAAAGTGTACAAAACCAGTTTGCTGGTACCTGAATGCAGAATTGTTCAAGAACAAATATTGAAGGTTCCAGCAAGATTCAGTTCCAGTCCCCAAATCTGAATCCCCTCGATTACAAACTGTGCTCAGTGATTGAAGGTGTGGTTTGCACGAAAAGGCAAGTAATATTGAGAGTTTTAAGCGGTTCTTTGACTCAGCAGTGGCAGATTTTCCAATCAAGGTACTACATATTGCTTTTAGACGAATGGCTAGAGAGACTTTGGTCATCTTTGAGTGTAAAGAACTTATAGGTACTAATGTTTGAAATACATATAAGGATAACATATCAAAAGCAAATGATAAATATTAAAAATATTGTAGGTAATTACTTAACTAAAACCATATAACAGTATTGATGGTAAGACTAGATAGACAGTTTTCAGGACAATATGCACACTAGAGATTCCGCTGAGTACCATCTTCTTTATCTTATCATAAAATACACATTTATAATCTAGATCTAACTGGGCTGTACTAAGGAAAATGATTTGAATATAAGGCAAAGATTATTGAGGGAGAGGGGAAAGGCACTGCAACTTCATGATTTCCTTAACAATGACTTACAACTTTCTTCACAGTCTTTTCCTTAAAACAGCTCAGCAATAAATACCCAAATATATGGAAGAATGTAAAGAAGTAAAATATCTGGGAAAAATAACATTTATTTCTAGAGATCAATTTTGATTTTGGTTTGAGTTTTCCAACAAGTAGATTTTTGAGAACTGTGATTGATGGAGACCAAAAGTCTATATTAAGATTGAAATTTTATAAAATAAAAATCCCATAGAAATACACACTGCTTTGAGTGTGGTTTGTGATGAATTCACAGTGAACCGCAGCAAAGTTTCTCATTTAGCTAATCATTTTTCATACTGGTCACAACAGCACAGACAATGACCCAAAAACTGGAGGTGCTGGAATATGACAGTGTGTGTGCTTCCAGAAATTGTTCCTTACGATGGAGTGTTGTATACAATGCCAAGGACAGTACTTTGAAAAACTGTAACAAATACAACTCCTCTGTAACAATAGTGAGGTTTAAGGGTGAAAAACTTGTAAAGCATGCTCTTCAAAATGATTGTTGTGTGACATGAGGAACTTTCAGAAGCCATGGGGATTCCACCAATATCAGTATATTGTGTTTTGACAAATGATTTACAGAAAAGAAAAAGTTGTACATGATGGGTTCCTCACTTCATGAATGCTGAATAGAAACAGAAATGCAGGGACATTGCAAATTATTGGGAAGGAAGAAGCAGAAGAGGAAGAGATTCGACAATGAAAATCATGCATTTTTGCGTCAAATTGTCACTATTGATGAAACATGGATTAGAGACTTTTGAACTGGACTTAAAATCACAATTTGGGTGGAGAAGTTCATATTTCCCAAGACCAAGACAATTTTGATGATTGCAAAGGACAAACAAATGTATGCTATTGATCCCTAAGGAATCATCATGACAGAGTTCCATCATCAATTGTACTAAACACTTATCCTCCTTGACAATGCCCACATCAGGAATATTGTGATCAATAAGATGCGGAAATACGGATAGGAAGTATTACTCATTCCCCTACAATCCAGATATAAGTGCACCACATAAATTTATTCTAATAGTTAAAAAACCTTATGCAAGAATGCTGTTTTCCTGCTCTGGAATAGCTTTCTGCTGCCATTACCCGAGCTGTTTGACGAATGAACAAAAATGTTGCTTTGAATGCAAAAGCACAGCTTCCTAAGCATTATGATTGATCATTGAGAAGCAGAAAGACTGCATTAAAGAACTATAAAGAGGTAACTGTCAAAAAACGTGTAAGTAAAAAAAAAAGTGTGCATTATATATGAAATGACTCTTCATGCATACACCTTACAGTCCCAATCATGAGACTTCTTTGCCACCTTCAAGGTTAGCGATTTCCCAGTCCTGAAAAAGCATTTGTACTTTATATAAAGTGCTGGAATATAGCAGTCAGTGTATATGTGTGCTTCTGGAAATGGTTCCTTAGGATGGAGTGTTGTACACAATGCCAAGGACAGTACTTTGAAAAACTGTAACAAATACAACTCCTCTGTAACAATAGTGAGGTTTAAGGGTGCACAACTACAATGATAATTAGCACCCTAACAAAATCAGACTTTGTTTCTGCATTATTTCAAAACTTATCCATGATACTCTTAAATCCAGAGGATTTGTTGGTAACAGGGGAGATTCTACTTCTTTTGCTATTTGTAAGTTATTGAGATATTCCTTGTTAGCTCTTACCAAGTGTTTTTTTTTTTTTCTTTTCCTGTAGGGCATCTATGTTATCTCTGGTATTGATTTGATATGGAGGAAATCATTATGGGTTCATTTTGTGTGTAAGTTATAATGTTGTAGCTGAGCTGGTGTGATTTTGCTGTTTCAGTTATTAGTCCTACTATGTTGTCTCTATTGTAGCTTCTGAAATTTAGTTTTCAAAGGATTTCTTGTCACTGCTTCAGAAACGGCTATTTTTATTTCTAATTCATTATTATGGTCTTCAGGTTTTCTTGAAAATGGGAAAAGTTTCTTCAAATGCACATTATGGTTTCATATTCAAACGAATGTTAAATTCCACTTTTATATCATGTTCAAATGCACATTTAATAACTCACTTTGATCATTATCAGGACGAGTCGTAATAACATGGACCGATTTTCAGTATAAGCGCAGGATGTATTTGAGTATTTTCATAGAGAATACATGCCCTTAAACGCCTTGTCTACCACGACGGAGATCGAGGTCATGAAGTCGTGGAGTCGTGAGTGGGAGGTCTGGGATTCATTTCCACCAGGACGGTTCCTGAGAATTTTCCCTGAGTAATTAAAAAAAATTAAAAATAAAAATTATCAATTTTTCATTTCATCTCATGCGTTATCAGTGTCCACCGCTTGTGATGCCTCAGTAGTTAATATGGGCGTTAAACAATGTTACAAAAAAGTTTTTTGTTGTACTGTTGAGCATTAAAGTTATTAAATAGTTTCATTGGGTTCGATGAAATTCCACTCAACAGATTACTGATTACTATGCCCTGTTGTATTGTAAATCCACAATTGCGCAACATTAGTAACATGAAATGGCGACATGACATGCACATACTGTATTGCCCAATAGCAGATCACACGCGGCGATACAACGTTGGAACGAAACGCGACGAAGTTGGAGTTTATCAAAGGCATTATACAGCATGTCTGTTTTTTTAGACAATAAATAATTAACATTGATATTCATCAGCAAACGGTTCCCTTTAGGCTATTCTGAGTTGTTTACTCACATCTCTTGTAGGATTCATATGATATGTGAAGCATCTTTAGTTATTGCAAGTTTTAAGTTGGTGCAACTGACTGTATGTTTAAAACAATTAATAATAATAATAATAATAATAATAATAATAATAATAATAATAATAATAATAATAATAAAGCTGCTTGCTGGGGGCTGGGGAGAGAAATTTATCGTTTATTATGTCCTAATACATTGCTGCAATTCTCGACTTCGTTACATCTATTGTTGGCCTATTATTGCATAGAGCGTTTGATTGTAGGTAGTCACGAAATAGAGGGCAAACAGAGAACATCTTATGATGCTACTTTCAAGCGCAATGTAATTCTTTAAAAAATGGTAACAGAAAATCAAGAAGCGAGTTCAATGTAGTTGAGAGCAACGTTCGCTTGTGGGGGTATTATTTGCAACTAAAGCTAAGTAGAAAGAAATTCACTAGTCCTCGCAAAGGAAGACATTCTGACAATGAAGGAAAAGTTCTGGGATTCGTATATGAAAGGAATAACAACGGACAATTATTTTTTTAATAGGGTTTAATGCCCGTTTTTACTGTTGAGGCACACAGACGGTAGACACTGATGATACACGAAATGAAATGATTAAATGGGAAAGTTTTTTTTAATAACGTTCCAGGCCTAAATTAAGGGCATTTGCTATTTATGAGAACTGAAGAAAATCTGGAAATACCCTCAGTCAGAGAGGACGGTCCTGGCGGGAATCGAACCCTAGACCTTCCGCTCATGAGTCCACGCCTTAACGATCTCGGCCACTCGTGGTGGTTACTATGGCGAGACCATAAGAAATAACATTTTCTTCTTTGACTTATGTAAACTGTCCTGGCAACAACACCAGTGATCGATTTTTTCCTATGTGCTACAAGATGGAACAACAGTTTCACTTATAAATGCTATGTTCTGATTGTTTTATGAATAGAACGGGCTTACACCGCATTTTTTTTTTTTTTTTTTTTTTTAAGTTTCGAATTTGGGGGACGCATTACATTCGCGTGTATATTCCAAAGTCACGGGAGCATAGCCATCTGTTTGGCGGAATTTCGCCTAACCCGAGGCGACTATTTCTTTAGTGCCCTATAACAATGCGTTTACGGGCATATATTCCCTATTTTATAATACTCAAAATATCCTCTGAGGCATGTTTGAAAGTTGTGTTCGGTGTTATCCTAATTCACCCTGAATTTAAAATAAGTGGTTATCATCCGCTTGGCCTTTTTTTTTTTTTTTTTTTTTTTGTGCTGTCATGCTAAAGATTCAATCAAATAATATTTAATAACTGTTTTAGACGAATATTTAGAACAGTTTATTTTTCCAGTCGAACAAAATAGCTTCATGATCAATGTTTTTTTTAAATCCATAAGTAAAAGGATTGCAATCTTATTGTGATTACATTATTATGCCACCAAGACAAAATTCTTGATCTGTCTTTAATGTCAATGAGCAGATGACTGCTGGATCTACAGCTGTGCTAGTATCCACCAGATTGTTCTGTTTCACTGATGGGCAAAACACAGCTATGCTCTTAAGGTCTGCAGCTACAATCTAATGCCACTCAAGCATCTGCCCATTTGATAAAGACTCTGTGTATCAGTTATCAATATTATTTCACACTGGTTAGTATCTGTTTACACAATTCCAATTTTGCATAAGATACCTTACCACTCAGCACATAAATATGGTGGCTTTCATTAACAAATGAATTACATCGATAACTTCCTGAGTGAGAAGGTTTAGCACGAGACACTGAGAGATGGGATATGATTCTAGGATTCCCATCATTTGGCTCCTCTAAAGTAATGGAATAACCATTTTGAGAATCAGGAATAATTGGTCTTGTATCTCTCTGCCATTTTATCCAATCAAAAACTGTGACGTTGCAAGTGATGCTAAATGCTTCACCTTCTAGCACCACACTTTTATCCCCATACAAAAGTCGAGCATGTCCTAAACACAACAAAGCAACAATGGTATTCATTTCACAGAGCTACTTCTTGCATTAAATACATGTAAACAGAGGGAGCTAGACAGAGTATCAGTGGACTTATCTTTGATTTGAGATCACATAAAAGTTGAACAAAATTGCTGCTATTTTCATTTACTAACAAATGTTCTTTTCACAAACAACAAACCTATATCTGTTAGTACCATAGAGCAGTGGTAGCATGTCTTTAGGATAGGTTGAGACATGGGGTGTCAAAATTAATGTAAAATCTAATTTACACCAAGAAAATGGCTATGTAATGTTATCATAAAAATTATTTAATGTTCAAAATTTGCCATTGTGACTATAATAATGTAATTGAGTTCATGTACCATGCCTCATCCTTAAATCTTCTTTTGTATAACTTCAATCTTCTCATCCTTTTTCTGTGCAAACACATCAATGACTGTTAAAATGAATTCTTGACATTTCATTGAACCTTTTATCATCCTTTTCTCTATAATCCTAGTAAGATATGGCATTATTCCATTTATTAGAAATAGAGAATAAACTGTTATAAATGAACAGCTACAAACATATAATATGGTTCACAGTCCCATGCAGACTAAAATACAATAAAAAAGTTTAACAGCAAGTTGCAAAAATTATGACATAGTACACGGTAGTTACTGTTTATATAAAATAATTACATAATTCCATATCACCATAATACAATAAAAAATAGAAAAATACTATATTTTAAAATTATATTGTCCACTTCCCGGTCCATTTGTTCGGCTTCAGTTTGCACAAAATTCCAGAAGAGGGCAAACAATCTGCAAGGATGGGTCAAGCCTAGCCTACACAGTAACAAAATTCCACAAAAGACCCCCTTTACTGCTCCCTTACAAAGAAAAACTGCTGCTATATAAGACAGGTTGAGCCTTTGATCTTATTATTGATGATTGGATTTTTAGTCAAAGATAGCACTAGTTCAAATGAGAAATATTTCAATTAATCAATAAAGTTAACCCTTTAACCCACATAGAATATTGCATACATTCAGCCTTACAGTCTAATGGAAGCTTCACCCCTGCTACAAAGTGATCTGAAAGTTACTCAGTCCCCAAAACATTTTTGTCAATGAATTTTACTTACCAATAATTAAAAATATGCATGCACTCATGCTGATCTAATACATTAATGTAGGCTACATAATTGGCACTACAATCTCATTTGTGCTATTCTTGCATTGCATGAACAGAACACATTTGAAAAACTTTGTTTAAAATGTAATTTTTGCTATTAAAATTACAGCTACCTGGTCTATTAAGCTGTAGTCAGTATTGAAGTTTAAAACCAAAACTCTTGCTAACTCTTACGATTAGTGACTTCAGTGGGAATGCGAGTCTTATGACTAGTTGTTGGAAAATGGATCTAACAACAACACCAACTATAGGATAATATTGAGAAAAACTGTAATTTTAATGATAATAATACTAATGCTTGTCATGCAAGGCTGAAAAGTATTGTAGAATTTTTCTTTAACTTTATCTATGCTGTTGCTTTTTTGTCATTCTTTGATGACTAATTTTAAAGTTCACCCTTTTCATTATCTGCAGTCCCATTTATTTTAAAGTCCATTTTACAGGCTGGGTGAGAAATAACTCCCAATTATAACATGCATATAACTTTTGTATATATTAATATTTTTTGTAACTTAATACATGGTTTCTTTACAGTGGTAGAACGTGACTTGTAATGGCACATTGCATTACAGCATCACAGTGCTGGAGAGAGTTCAGGTGGTCACCCGTTATGAAGTGTCTGGCATTCTGTTGTGCAAGTGCAGGGCCTTGTGCAACACAGGATATTGGCAGATACTCATATAGTAAGTGAAGTGTGTAAATAAGTTACTCAAGGTGTATCATTTTAAATATGATGACTTCACTGCAAACAGCTTCAAAAATTATACATATAACTCATAGAAGTGTTTGTCCCTTGACATCCAGGTCAGAGGAAAATGTGCAAATGGTGCGGAATATGTTCACCGTAAGTACCCTAAAAGTAAACACAAGCTAGTGAAAGTGGTCTTTCTCACCATCCAATCAGAAATATTAAAAAAAAAAAAATAGATTTTCATCTCTGGAAGCCACATTACTGTTAGGAGTTATCATCCATGGAGTATGGTGAGATATGGTCAGATGGTATGGAGACTCGCCCAAGTTGTTCAGGAACATCATTTGGAGCGACAATGCTATTTTTCATGTCAGAGTTTGTTAACTGCCACAAGTGTCATTATTGGGCACATCATGAAAAGTCTCAAAGCCATCCTAACGTCACAGTGTGGTTGGCATAACATTAAACAAAGTTGTGGGTCCATTCATTCTTCCAGATACACCATGAATGAAGAATGGTAGCGAGTCATGCTGAAAAATGAAGCTTGACCAATTGTTTCTACCTAGGATAACATTAATGACCTCATTTTCTTGCAGGCCAACATGGAGTCCTGACCTCACTCCATTTGACTTCTTCCTAGGGGTTGGACAAAGGAAAAGTGTAATGCATCATTCCAAAAAATTTGGATGAAATGGATGATCACATTTGCTGCATCCTCACTAACATACCACAGGAGTATCAGCTAATATTAGTCGAAAATATCCCCCATAGGTTACAAATATGATGCAAAATGCCAGTGCATATGAGGAGTTTTAAATTTTATTGCAAAGAATTTCTACCACGTTAAACTCCACAATAAAAATTGTTTCACTACAATAGACCAATTACTAAGAAAGTTATAGTCATATTACAATAGGGAATTACTTCTCACTCACCCTGTGTGTATAAATTTAAGAGTTTCATTATTTAATTGGGATGAGAAACTTTCACTCTGAATAAGGATTAAGCATAAAACAACACTTATGACACTAAAGCTTATTTGTTTCTACAATTGTCACCCATACAAGAACATATAAGATCTAAAATTCAATATCTTTGTTAATCTGGCAAATCACTCTAAGATTTCAGACAAACTCTATATGTTGACTAGAAGACAAGATGGCATCATCATACATGCTGAAAGATATGAGGAATCTTAAAATTGATCCCTAGGATTAAGGCCAAAGTTCGACATTTGTGCATGAACCAGGTGACAGAACTAAAGAAGAAATTGAATTTTTTCTGAAGACTTTCAAAATCAAAATAAGGAGGGTGCTAAAAATAAGCTGCTAAGTTAAAGCAATTTGGTAAAGGATGCTAACAAAAAACCAGTAAAGCCTGTTATTAGGGCACTGAATTTGGAGACAACTAAAGTTTTACAAAAGATTAATTGATACTGGATTCACAGAAGGACGTGATTTGTCATAAACATTTATAGACCTAAAAATCTATGTGTTAAAACTACGTTATATGTTATTTAAAAACATCTCGTTCTGCCCGTTTTTTTTTATTCTGAATGAAACAAAACATAAATTAACAGAGCTATAAAAAGAACGAAAGACTCGAAAAAATACTATGTGGGTAAAAGAAACGGCGTAAAGCCCCCTCCCCTAGCTCCAAAAACCATTAACATAATAAACCGACCGCACACATTTCACACAAAACTGGTGACAAATTTACGGCGCTAGCACCCCTGATTTAATCTGCCAAACAACGAATATCTCCCGCATGCTACAAGTGCTGTTGGAGATATCTAAACAATTTTCAGTGGTTTACATCAAGACACTAAATATAATTCTAGCCAATTCAGAGCTAGCTTATTACGAAGGCTGAGAATGATTTTTCTTTTTTTCGTCACATAGTGGAGATCCCGTGGTGAAACGATTTTTCATAAGAACAAATCTCAAATGATTAGCGGAAAAATTTGGAAACGTGTACGAATATACATCTTAGTACAGGACGCCAGCAGCAAAGAGCCAGTGTTTGCCAGTCGGCTTTCGTAATGGACAATACGCTGCCCTGAAATTTTGATTTCAGAAATCCGGTGTGGAAGCGTACGCAATTTTACAGCAACATACTACAATGGTGCTTTGCCACAATCAAGCAAACTTCGTTTGTTCAAAGAGTTTGGGAAGGGCCGTGTTGAACAACCATTGCAGTGAACGAGACCATGATTAACAGTTGCCGCAGATATATGAATAACACTGCATAGATTGCCAGACATGTTGCAGATTTCCCCTGGTAGTTCGCTCACCATTATTCACGATCGCTTACACGTGAGACCATATGTGTCAGATGGGTGCCTGCTGACGCCTGAACAGAAGATGGTGCGAGTGGGCGTATGTCGGGAGCTTCAACGTCTGGTCACGACGAGACATGCCTGAATGCCATCATTACAGACGACGAGACTTGGCTTCATTATGATCCCGAAAGCAAACAGGAATCACCTAGTTTTCAGACACCAAAGAAAGTAAAGATTGTTCGGTTGGCAGGAAAAGTTATAGTGGTTTCGTTTGAGACTGTCCATGTACTCCTTTCGCAAATGGCTAATGGGAAGTGTTACAAAACTGTTATGAAAACGCCATAAGCTGCATCCATGAGATTGGCGTCTTCAACATGACAAAAGACGCTCTTACGTTTGCAACATGAATGCGCTACCCTCCATATGGTCAGGACGTATATCCGTGCTATTTTTTTCTGTTCCTCAAAAACGAGCTGCGGGGCCAGCGTTTGTTTCATTCTACGGCTGTCGTGAAGAAGGTGGAGGTGGTTCTGAAGACAATGTCAGTAATAATGTTTCCAGTACGTCTTGTAGGACTGGCAGACATGTTGGATCATGATACAACTCCATGGGGACTACTTCGAATAATAATAATAATAATAATAATAATAATAATAATAATAATAATAATAATAATAATAATAAATGTCTTTGACTAGCCCCTGTTTTATGTTGGATTGCAATACTGCAAGACTTTAATTTTAAATAAAAATTTGGTAGCTGAAATGACGAGCCTGATTCATCAATGTACATATGTATGATTAGTAACCGATATCAGTTCGTCAGGAAAATTTCTCCAAATCCTTGCACAAACTGAAGGTCATAGTTAAGAGATAAGAAGTAAAAGCAAGTAATGCCTTATCTGAAGACATAGTCCGGAAGAATGATATCTGCAACTTTTTGCTCTTCTAGTCTTCAAAATATTACTAGAATTCGCTTTGATTTATTCTGTAAATCAAAGATGCCGCATCATCGCGAGGAAAAAAATATACGAATGCTGTTTCATAAATCCGTGTACTAGATTATTTTAAGCGTTAACTTGACAACGTGGTCCTGCAATTTACACGATTAATCAGTTACGAAACTTAGTTTGTGTCTGAGTGACTATCATGTTTAAATTTGTGAACAAGCGTTCAAAATGGAAAAAACCCGAATTTCGTGTATTCGTAAAACATTGGATATTTTTTGAAAGGTGCAACGCCCGCAGTATTAAGGCGAAGGTGAACAAAACTTTTAATAGTGTATAACGCCCATTTTTACTACCGAGGCATCACAGGCGGCGAACACCGATGATACACGCAATGAAATTAAACATTTGGAAAGGATGTTTCTTAAGAAAGGCCTTTCAGGCCTAAGTTAAGGGTACCTCCCCGATATTTGCCATGTATAACTGAGGACAATCTAGAAAACGCCTCGTTGAGGAGGATTGTCCTGACGAGAATCGAACCCCACACCTTCCGCTCACAAGTCCGTCTTAACGATCTCGGTCACCCGTGCCGGTGAACAAACATGGCAGCAAATCTGCACTTTCGTTTAGAATGATGTATAAATGGATTGGTGAGTTTAAATGTGGCTTAACGAGCACAAGCCATGCGGGCCGTTCCATGTCGAAACAACGATTCCCGAAATGATTGGGGGGGGGGGGGGAACATGACATGATGCTGAGCGATTGGAGATGCGGAAGATTGCTGAACTGTGGACGTTTCTGTAGATAGGGTGATAATATTTTGCACATTCACTTACAAATGCAAAATGTATTGGCGAGGCGGGTGTCGCGATTTTTGCTAACGGTTGACCAGAAAATGAGGAGTGGTCACTTACGCGCAGATTTTCGGGCTGTTTAAACAGGATAAAAGTAAATTTTGGTTCACCACTACACGGGGAAACCGAAGCAGTCGAAATAGTGGGTTGCAACCGGAGAAGGTGCTCCCAAGAATGCGGGCAAAGTGATGGCGACCGTCTTTTGGGTCAGCCACGGCGTAATTTAATTGGCTTTTTAGAAAAAGGCAAATACATTAACCGGTGAATATTAAGCTATGATAAGAAGCAATTGAACAATGCGATCAAGAAGAATCGTTCTCATTTCGCGAAGAAAAAGGTTTTGCACAAATCTGCAATTTCATCGACAAAATTATTCCTTTCTCATCTCCCTACGCTCCTGATTTGTTTGGCTCCTACGATTACAGAAATGGCTAGCAGAAAAGAAATTCGCATTAAATGAGGAAGTTGACGCCGAAACAGATGCGTATATTGCAGAGCTAAAAAACCGCATTAAATGAATGGGATAAACATAAGAAAATTGCTGCGTTAAAAGATTGTGTTGATAGATAAAACAATTTTGTTAAAAAAATCTAATTTTATTTTCGCACGACTTACCGAACAGCCCTCATATATATAACACTGTATTACTAACAGTTATAAGGTAATGACTCAATTAAAATTAATTTCCAAAAATCTCAAAGAACCCTCTAGATAAAACTGAATTCCATTTAGTAAAACGAAAAACTGGTACAAATCGTAAAATATGGTAGTTCATATGGTTTGAGCAACAGGACCAATGAAATAACCTCATGAATGACTTTTTCTGATATCCACATATATATATATTGACTAATCTTATAAGTCAAAAAGATAATTCACAGTGCTAAGTCACTTTAATTCGGGCATTGAAATCATAGGGCCGAGAGAAGCAAATTATTCCATTTTCAAAGGCTAAGTGATGAAAAAAAGTGAGAAACTGAAATACTCGCAGAAAACCTGCCCATAAACTGCTATGTCCGCCACAATCCGCTTAACGGTCGCCTCGGCGGAACGCAAGTGATCTAACCGTTACTAGGACGTAGCGCCGCATTATAAAGTTAAAAAGGATGAAGCAAATAAAAAATGCTCCTATAAACGATATAAGTTTACAACCACTCCATTTTACGTTAACCCTCCTTGTTATATAGACCATTATCATTTAGTTGGTAATTAGTAAGTCAATATTCTAGATGTTCTAAGTGCTGTAGGTTGATATGGCAATCAAGCAATACACAACTGCAGTTTACCGACCCCACGCAATCGTCATCTTAGAGCCGTAAAAAATGGAGCGTAGCTTTCTGTTGGTACTGCAGATATTATAGGCAGAAAAGCTCCCACTTCGACAATGCAGAACCAGCATATTAATTGCCCTCCTTTTGGTAGGTATAACACAATGAGATATGGAGGATCCAGTTTGAGTGCATTAGCTAAGCTTGTGATCTCCCCCCCCCCCCCTCTACCTCAACCTCACTTAAACGTTTTTTAGCTAAACACCTCCAAGAACACAGCAATCTGGTATTAAATTGTTTGTAATTGTACAATTCATAACCATTTGAATTGGAAAGACTATACTAATCTTCTAAACATAGCAGTGCAATACATGCATTATTAAATAGTTTATCATGTCTATTTCAGGTCAAAATGAAACATGGTCTCACATCTTGCGGAAACTCAGTTGAAAGTAAATGCATCTTCCTATTACAGAAAAAAGCCATACAAATAATCTCTGGTACACATTGCAGACATTCATGCAGAAACCTCTTTAGGCAATTAGTAATTGTAATTCACTAATGAGAATATATATTATCTTTCATGAACTTTTATATAAGGAGTAAAGACAAATTTGTACAAAATCAAAATATTTATAATAAGAATACCAAGCAAAAATCAAATCTACAAAGACTGATTTCAATATTTTTTGTCATCAAAAAGGAGTTTATTACATGTGCAATACAAAATGCTCTTCTCCCTAGCCTGAAAGCCTTAATAAACAATGATAAATTCTTCAAATCTTCTCTTAAAAATTATCTCTGTAAAAAGGTCTATTGTTCCATAAAGGAATATATGAATGTCAATACATTATACTGATTCAAAAAAACTCTGTAATGAGTTCATACCAATTTATAAGTAAACATATACACAGATGTACATATATTCTGTTTCTTACACATGTAGAATGTATACTATTGTAATGACAAATTCTACGTTTGAAAGTCTTTATGACTGTTTTGCAAACTCATGAAATTCTCTAATAATGGTCTGACTCCTAAGGCAACAGAACTGTTAAAATACCACCTCTACTGTGATCCTCATGGGAATCTCATATCTCAATTTTGCCCTTATGGAAAACTGGCTGAATCTGCAAATAGCTGTTTTTAATGCTCTCTATGTGCTTTATATAGTTTTTCCAGTTTTTCAAATTTACTAAATAATTAAACTCTCACACATGTAACCCTTTAAGTTTTGTGAAGAAAATTTTCTCTTTTTCTGCAACCAAATCATTTCAATATGGTTTAGTACCCAGTGTCATGGCAGCAAACATAAAATTGTATTATCTATATGAATGAAGCTTCTATTGCATACTTTTGTTTACATTGATAACATATATGGAGCAGTATTGCATGGGTGGCCGAGGTTGTTAAGATGTAGACTTGTGAGCGGGATGTCTGGGTTTCAATTTCCACTAGGAATGTCCTCCCTGACTGAGATTTTTCCAAGGTTTTCCTCATAAATGGCAAATGCTGGAGAGATACTCTAAACTTAGGCCTGAACGTTTCTTTTCTTAAAAAAATCCTTTCCCAATTTATAACTTCATCTCATATATCATCAGTGTCCATCGCCTGTGATGCGTCAGAGTTAAAATGGGTATTAAACACTATTAAACTAAAAAAAATCTGGAGCAGTACAAGTACTATAAAAATTGAATGGAGTACTACAATGTTGTGCTGAGTTTTTTCCTAAACTCTATGGGATATTATCATAGACTATTACTAATAATCTTTCTAGACATTTAAGGGCAGAATGTTCAAAGCAGTTTTCAAATGTGGTGGAGTCCATTGTACTATGGTACACTGTTAGAGCATTAGTCATATTTTTGTGTGAAATTAAGAGTGTATTTTTAATAAATCTGAGCTGGTTTCCACTATACATTAGAACTATTCTTTCAACTTTGTCTGAAGCCAAAACCACTCATTTTTAGCATTATTAGATCAATGCTTCTTATGAATGGTGCTGGTGTCATACCAAGTCTTATCCAAGCGTTCATCACTGTAGAATTCTTGAGATCAATTACTGTATATTTCTCGCAGATAATACCTCAAAGCAATAATGTTATTGGATTCTGCCCTAGTCGATATTAAGTTTACATCCTATAAGCAAGTCCCATGGTGTGCAGTTACATATTTATTTGATGTTGGATGACAGTGAGGAAACTCGTAAACAGATCCTTTAGTCTTGACCTGTAATATTCTATTAAGTATTTGCACTGTAGATGACACTCCTGCCATACTTTCCTTGTAGACCCAAGATTGTGGGTACAACCATGGCCAGAATTGATCAAATTTTTCAGGCGTAAAAATCCTAAGTATGGCTTCTTTTGGAACGGAAGTAAAGACATGGGTTCCATGTCATAGATTTACAGCACATAAAAAAACCTCAAGCCTAAAGGAAGAGACCTCTGTGCAAAATTTGTCAGTCATCTCATGCCCTACATTGAATTGGATGCTCATGATCTGAGATGTTAAAGAGCATCTGTAAATAAAACATCCTGTCTAGAAATATTCATATACTGTTCATTGGTATATATCATCCTTGTAATCATCAACTTTATCAAACTGAAATTTCTTTCTTTTGGAATAGGCTTTTCTTTGTTGGTATGTAATAGCCATTTGCAGCTTTGATTCCAGAAAGTTTCTTTACTGCAGTTAAGACCTACACCTGTTGCTTTATTTATTAATATCTGTATGTTTTAATACATCATTTTACACAATTGTAAAAAAAATTCTGTACATTTTCCTCTTTGTTTTGTAACTTTGTGTTACATTTTTTCCACTCGCATTCTCTCTAATGAAGAAAACAGACCAAGTACAAGTGTAGTTTCTCTGAATGAAGACAAAAAAGAGCAATGCAACAGGTGCATGAGTTGTGAATTCTTTATTAAGCCAAGGATTGAAAAAGTCAAGACATTTCGAACTACATGTTCATAATTAAAATGTTAATTGGAACTTGCACAGTGAAGCCAATCATATAATTGATATTATTGTATGATTTAGTTGAACTACACACTCTTAATGCTTGATACAAGTGAAACATTAAGAATGTGTAGTTTAAATAAATCATATAATAATATCAATTACATGTTCATAGTTTGCACCATTGCACCTTGTGTCTAAGCACTATACTACTAGTGACTGCTTTAATTGCATGGCAGGGAGACAAACAAGATCATATATATAAAATTTTTTCCAGAAGAAAAAGATAATTTGACACCAATAGTAAATACTGTAATCTGCATTCAATAATTTTTTATCATGACTACTCAAAAGAGACTAGAAAATTCTGGGTCACTGGACTGTACACAATGCCAAAGAGTAGCTCAAGAAGTAATGATGAACAAAACTGTGAAAATAAGCACTGAATTAAAATTGTACATTTAAAATGCATAAAGATTAGTTTACTGCTAATACTTCATTTCAAGGGTACTTTGAAAGCTCTTAATATAGCATATATACAATTGGCTTTCCTAACAATGACGAAAATGCTTTAAAGATAGTGGAAATTTAACATGAATGGAATGCTTTACTTACAGTCTTCCATTAAAATCAATATGCCTAATAGTCACTTAAGTCCTGCTTAACGTTGCTGCACTTTCTTATAAGTAGACTGGAGGACTCTATGGTTAGGAAAGAAATAGTCCTAGGGGTCTTCCTAGACATAGAAGGTGCATCTGATAACACCTCTTATAAATCTATGGTTCTGGCTGCTCAAAAACATGGAGTCAATGACACCCTTTATAGGCAGATAAACTCAATGCTCAGAAGCAGACATATTATAGTGGAAATGAAAGGAATCATTGTTATGAGAAGCTGCCCACAGGGGAGAATTCTTTCCCTCTTGTTTGGAGCCTCGTGATGGGTGATCTACTCCAAGATATGACCTAGGAAGGTTATTATATAAAGGCTATGCAGACGGCATAAGCAGTGATTATTTTTGGGAAATTTTCCAATACATACATTGTGGGCTGAGAAAAATTCACAACTGGTGCATGCAGGAGGGTCTGTCTATCAATCCTAGCAAAACAGTTGTCTGTTTTACTAACATAAAAAAATCTAAAAGGCCTAGGAAATCTTAAACTAGCCAGCTCAATTCAAGTCAGTTAAATATTTAAACCTTGTATTGGATAAGAAATTAATTTTGAACAATCATATTCACATTATTCCCCATAGAGCCAGGTGTCTTTTGTGATCATCAAATGCACAATGGAATCCACCTAGGACCTAAAACCTATGTTGCAGATATATTATGGTGCCATCATTTGGTGGTAGACACCATTAAAAACTACTATAGCATGTATTTTACCAAGCTACAGTGACTAGTGTGTCTATGTGCTACAGGGGCCTTTAAGTACTTCAACCATTGCATTGGAAACTCTTGGGTTTCCCTCCCATGGACATCTATTTACAAGCAAAGTTAGGCTTACTGCATATCACTTAGTACAAATAGGGAATTGGAGTAGTAGTTTTGAATATACCTACACTTTAAATTTCCTGGATATTTCAGTATTGAGCATGAGGCCTGACCTAATGAAAATTCAATGTTGTTCTCTCCCTCCATTTAAGGAAACTCTCAGATCTTGAGAAGGCTGCATAGAAGGAATCATGCATAAAAAAATAACATGACCAACTTGTAAGTTTACTGATGGACAGATCTTGAGAAGGCTGCATAGAAGGAATCATGCATAAAAAATAACATGACCAACTTGTAAGTTTACTGATGGATCCAGAATAGGGAAACATTTGGGTGCAGGTTTATATAGCCCATCTCCATACACAAACATATAAACCTTTGGAAACACTCCACAACGTTTCAAGAAGAAGTATTTGCTATCCTGAACTGTACTTTTAGAGGAAGGGTTACCATAATAAATAAGTTTGCATCCTCTCAGATATTCAAGTGCCCTAAAAGCACTTTCCTCCAAACAGGTTAAATCTAACTGGCATGGGAACGCCTAAATACCATAATTGTCCTAGCATCTAGCAACAGGCTTGAACTGCAGTAGATGCAAAGTATCCAGGCATTTGTGGAAATGAAATAACAGAACAGTTGGCTAAAAAGGGTTCTAAAACATCCTTTGTTGACCATGAACCGATGGTTAGAATCAGCATAAGTACTCCCAAAACTGCAATAAAATCATGGTAAGGGTAAGACACCAACTTAGGTGTAAATACAAGCTAAATTACACTCTTTCCTTATCTCTTCTCAAATTGGGTAGAACAGATATAAGGAAAGTAGTTTCATTAATTACTGAATATGGTCACTTCAGGAAACATCTGAAGTGCGACTCCATAAGAAAAACTAATCTGTAGAATGTGCAAACATGATGAGGAGGCTACCTTGCATGTCCTGTCTGAGTGCCCATTCTTGGTAAGAAAGAGAACTATTCTCTCTATAACCAGGGAAGACCTACGAATTGATACTAACTTTGGAACCAAGATACTGCAACTTGTTCAAGGAATAGATTTTGGAAAACAATGTAGCACAATAAGCGTTATAGGTTGCTGAAGGTCTAAACTCCACTAAATCCCTGTTATCTTATCTTAATTACAGCCTTTCAAGCAAAAAGCAAATTCAAATGTCTATTTAACGCTGCCTATTTCCCCTTAAAAATTTGAATTAAAGCAATTTAACTTCAATATAAATCATCTTCAAGTGATGGGCTGACCTCCTATCCTTCATAAATCTGTAGGTGCTTAGTGTAGCTAAATTCAAATGGTTTCTATTATCCCTCATCACACAGAACAGGTCTGAGACCTAATCCTTGTAAGTTAATCACAAATGACAAAATTATCTTTTTCACCCCAAAAGCCATTTTTTCATCATGTTCCTAGGTCTTTCCACAGCTTACTTTCCCTTGGTTGGTACAGTAACAGCTGTTTTGTTAGTTTAACTATAGACAGTCGTGTAATGTAGTTTTTCGTTTGTTAAAGTTTAATGTCCCTCATAACAATGAAAGTCTAGAGATGACCAATAAATGTTTGTTAAAATTATGCGTAAATGATGTAATTATGTGTGCAATTCACAATGCTCAAAGTTACCTGGCATTTCAGCGTACGGAAAAACTTCACAAAAGATCTTACCAGGTAACTGACCCTATGGAAATGTTATGTTGAATTGTTCTTATAGTTTCACTCAACATGTGATTAATAACTACTACATCCAGCTATACATCTCAGAAATCTACTTCTAATTCTTTTATCAGATCTAGTCATTGACCAATTCACTCACCATGCACCAGTCAAGTACTGCCATGGTTTTGTAAAATTTCAGTAACAGTTTTTTCTTGTTTGTGTGTTTTATTTTACCACAGATATTCTGAAATGTATGTAAACCATTATCACTGTAATGATTTATATCATGCTACAGGTAGTTAAAATTTAGTACTCCTTTTATAGAAATATTATTTGAGTTTTACCACAAAAATCACGACTTCTCTTTGCCACAGAATATCTAAAGTTAGGTCATTTGAGTTACAGGCCAGCAGAGTATGTCTGCATAATCATAAAAAAAGTATAATGCAGTCTGAAGCCAGTCATAAAAATGTATAATGCACATGCAGGTAGAGCTTGTGGGAGGTTGATTTTGTCAATGAGTGCTTCGCGTTAATTGGTACTTTCTTTGTGTGTAAACTGTGTGCCACTTGTTCTTAATTAGTTATGCCACAGTTTATGTACAATACAAATGGGAAAACAAATTCTTGCAGAGAATTGGTAACGCAATTTGAATGAAAATATGTTCTAAGTATAGAAACTGTTCCACTTGTTAAAAGAGACAGGATCTCTCAATGAAAGAAATGTTTTCTGAACCACCATGTTCTTATGAATGAAAAGTAGATGAAATATACGAATTTCTTATGCAGATGCTGAGGGAGCATTTTTAACATAGCCTAGTGCTTATTATTAGTAGTTTTAAATACAGTATCAAAGTATGCTTTACGGAAAAATAAATTTCTTATACTAAATAAAAATACAAACTTTATGCATGGCAACCTTTATCTCCCTTTTTTCAGTTGCAGCTGTGCTCAAATGGCCTGTAACTCAAATAACCTAACTGTAGGTAACACAGAACTAATTTTATAGAGCTGGAATGTGGCTAATTGAAGCATATCTTACTTGATCATCACCAAACAAAATTGTTTAAAATACTTGAACCATTTTAAAATAATGTTAAATTGGATTTGTTCCTCTGCAATGGCTGTGTTGATACAATGATAAAAAAAATATAGGTAGCATTGAACAGCCCTGTCTTACATCCAAATTAATAAATACTGTCTTGAAACTAATAAAGTTCCCTTTGTCAATCAATATTGATGGTCATTTCTTGTCATATATTATATCTTTAATACTGTTTGAGATGCCCTTTACTTGATACTGTTACATAATTTCTTATGGAACACTTTGTCACGTGCAATTATACAGTCCACAAAGGATATTTGCATTTCCAAATTATACTTCTATCTCTTTTACATTATTTACTTCTATAATGAATGTACAATCTGCACCAGATCCACATTTAAATCACTGTTAAAACGTTATTTAGGTTTTACATGACTGATATTGTTATTATAGAAATTAATATTAAACTATTTTGCCATGTTATTGATTTAAATTAATTTAAAAACCAGAGCTTTAGCCAACACTACAATCAGCATCATCAATGGACTGAAAGTGTCTGCAGAGGCCACAGTGCTAAACCATTATAAGTGGGACAGTGTAGAAGTGTTGGGTGAGCTGTGGCACAGACATTTGTTGACCAGTAATGGATTGAAAGTCTTACTTATTTGAAACGTCTCACTTTGTTCATATTATCTGGATGTTGCTCTATTTCTAAGGCCTCTCTCTAGCCAGATTAATTGCAACAATTGAATTGCAACTGAGGAAATTGTAAAAACAGTAGAAAATTTTAATCTGGCTAGAGAAAAAAGCCTTAGAAATAGAGCAACATCTGCATAATATAAACAAGACACTGATGATGCTGATCGCAGTGTTGGCAAACTCTGGTTTTTAAATTAATTTATACCAATGACCATGACAAAATAGCCCAGTAATGATCAAATAATCAAATTCAAATCAATATTATTTGCTTTTGCCCATTTAATTTTTACATGAATTTTTGTCCCTTTTTTGATTTGAAAACTGTATGAGATAAAATGCTCATTATAAATGAGAAAAAAATAGATTATAAAGATCATGATAACAGTGATGTCGGATGCAACAAGACATACAGATCCAATAAATTAACTTATAGAACAAAATTCTTCAAAATGAGCATATGGTACATTCAATACACTTATATATAATATTATACTTTCATAATAATACAAATGGAATTGGGCACAAATGTGTATTGGTTATTATCAAATCACTCGCTACAGAATTTGGTGCTAGAGACTTTCCATAGTCTAGAGCATAATTTATATTATATTTTCCATGGTACAGTTTACACATATGATTTCATACTCATGGTTGGCGTTAGCAAATAATATCACTTTTAGTCATTCCTAATATCAGCAAAGTATAATCATGTTCGATACATCAATATTTGTCTGAATGTGATCTGAAGGATTTGCTGTCAAATGAGAGTATCCATCTGAACTATATATTGCTTTTGCAAGATTAAAAGTCAATGGTATTGGAGAAATAAGCAATGAAAAAATTGAAATCAACATGGATATTTTATTAGCATCAACATAACATTTGCTCACCTGGAAAAATAAAAGGAACAAATGAAAATTACATTAAAAATTTAGTTTTCTCAGTGCTGATTATTAATGTCAATTTCAAAGGAAATTATCATAGAGATCCTCCAAGCTTTTAGTCACACAGCTACAATGGCTGAAAGCTTTTGGAGGAAAATGAGATTTTCATTTGGCTGATTTCCTTGAAACCGTCATTAATATTTACATTGTTAATAGATTAAAAGAAACTAATAAATATGGGCTATTGTGGATTCAATATAATGGAATCGTAATTATAATTATAAAACTAGACCCATGCTCACTCCTCTACTTAACCTTATCTTTATTACAGCAAAGTTGGAGAAACATGACATCTGCCACCCAAACATACATGCTCTCTTCAAAACTAAATATATTGTACTTTTTGTATTTCCACATAAGGCAACTTGATAAATGTTTTTTTCCCAAATTGCTGTTGAAAATTCCTATTTCTTAAACTGCTATGATTTTACAAAAATTATAGACAAATTTTTCCATTAAAAATGTACAAAGGTCCAATTTGAAATTTTAACTATTCCATGTAAATATATATTATCCCTCATGAACTTTTATACATTTAAAAGGAGTTTGTTTTAGTACAAAATGCTCTTCCCTTTAGCTTAAAAGCCTTAAAAAACAATGATAATTCCTTTAAATCTGCTCTTAGAAAATACCTATCATTCTGTAAAGGAAATATGAGTGACAATATATTATACTGAGTTAAAAATGCTACAATAATTTTATATTAATGCATATGTAAACATGCATATGGTAAAATTTGTGTGATTCAGTGATTTGTCTGTTTCTGCTTTTCTGTTTGGTTGAGTTGTTCTAGGTGTTGCTTTTTAATTTTTTTGTAACTATTTATGTAGATGTACACAATATTTTTTGAAAATGTAGATTGTATGCTGTGGTAAATGTATATGATAAGTTCTATGCACGTAGGTCTCTGTATCTGGTTTGCAAACTAACTGAATGCTCCAGGAACTAAACTTAACATACCTACCCAAATTCATTGAACAAGTAATTCAAACTCTACAAAGTGATTCTATAAACCCTGGTTACAATTTATAGACTTGCTTCAGAAGATTCTGGACAGGTACATTTAGAAAGAAACATTGCATTTTAGACTTACAATTTATTTAGATTCAAGAAAGAAAGCACCTATCTAAAAATGTGAGGTAATAAAAATAAATGTTGTACATAATAAACATAACATTATGCAGACCAAAATATAATGAACAAGTAAAAGTAATAATTCTGGCAGTAATTCCCCCATATGTAAGAGTAATTTAAAAAATAACAGCCTTCACCAAGAGGTTGGGCGGGGTCAAAACGACGATTTAAGATGCACATCATTGTCCACCATATCAGGAACACATATCTGGAGGAGAGATAAGATATCTTCCTATACTATATTAATTTCGCAATAGAATCGGAATAAAACTTTTGTCTTCAATTACAAAAAAAAAAACCGTAAATTTATATTACTTCATCATAAGATATATCAATGACTGCTTCGCTGAACAATAATGTTTGATGGATATTCTCATATTGAAACAAACTTTTACATAGCAGGTTAAGCGCCGTACAATGACGAATTGCATTGCGTTAAGTAGGCCAAGTCAAAAGACCCCGAACTGACTTCAATTCAATATTCACATAAGCTGACTGTAGATTTTACTATTAGTGCGTAAGATTTTATATACATACCTGTAACAGCAGAAAATATGCTTGAAATACATATAAATAACACGCTAAATAAAAAACACTGTAGTATTGATTCCATTCTTAATATCGGTATCATGTCTGTGCAAATAAACCCCTGTCCACACTCACACACAAAAACTTAATAAACAACTATAAATATATTCTAATTTCTTCTTTAACGCCAACCATGAAGGTGAATATTAACCCAACCCTCCTAGTTGTAAGGCAAATCAGCAAGATGGCGTGTATATATGATTGTACGAGACGAAAATAAGTGCATTTTTTATCAAAGGAATCAGGGCATGCGCAGCAACTATAATTTTTGTTACGTCACCACAATATGACGTTTAAATGTAATTACAAACACTGACGAAATAAACAATGCAGCAACCTTATCCGTTTTGTAGCTGATATTGGTAATTTTTCTGTGTCATGTAATATCATACCGTGCACATTCGGTAAAATTTTTAGAATCGTGTTTGATAAATTGAAGAGACTTTCCTCCAGATTACAATTGAAAAGACTTTCCTCCAGGCTACAGTTGAAAGGGTAGGTGCTGAAACTGTAGTTTTTGTTCATAGGGCCCGGATTTTGAACAATTCCAGTTGCAAAAGCGTCCGCGAGAGGGGGGGGGGGGGGGCACAGAGGGACAGTTGTCCTTCCTTCAAAGTGTTTAACATCATAAATTTCCATTTAATAGCCATAGCACTGATGTTTTAAATTAAAGTATTTAAGGTGAACATTATTGATTAACTCTATGTCATATCGATTTTAAAATTAGATTGTTTAGTTATTTTTCAAACCTAGTAAATTTCAATTATCGTTTACTTTCAAAAATATATTGCCCCTCCCTCAAAAATATTCTGCGGATGCCCTTGCCCAGTTGTATCTGTTTGACACTAAATGTGTATTTAGAAGTAGGGCCCCTTGCCAAACCCAGTCCTGAAACATTCTTCTATTTTCTCAAATATTATTTTAGTTTCTTACCTAATAAATGAAAGCGTGCAATAAACCTAGGATACTTAAAAAATAAACCCTACTCTGTAATAAAATATCTTGGTAAACAACCAATAATCCTCTCTCCCCTAAACAATTTTTAAAATGTATCTGTTTATTAGGAAAAGGTGCAACTATTTTACCAGTATTATTTAATGGAGCATACTACTGGAGTAATTCTCAGGCCGTGTCTCAGGCGTGTGCTAAAGAACGTATCATTATTGACATACAAGAATTAAGCCAAAGACCTGTTCTGAATCCTGACGGATCAAATGAACCATTTAAATTTAGCTATACTTGGCACATATGAATGTCAAAAGGATAGTGGTCAGCCCATCATAAAGACGTATATAATTACATAACAATTTAAATAGCCTGATTATGAGGAATGAAGGGCTTGAATTTTTACAAGATAGTGGCCAAAGCACACTACTGGAAATTTCTTTTTCAAGAAGTGAAACTGAACTTCATACAATTCTCAAAAAAGGGTGTACAACTCCAGAGTCGCATATTCAAAAAGATATTCGAAAACACGTGCATATCAGATTTCATGGTACGAACAGCACAAATGGCTATGTGGGAGTTCTACGAAACTTATTTTGTTGACTTTGTTTCCTATTAAATACAAGAAAGAAGTTTCGTCCTCTATTAATTTCTACGATATCAAGAACTTGTTAAGATGTTTAGTTCGGAATCTTTTATAACATTATTTGAATACCATGATTGTGTATAAGGAACTGTCCAAATAGTTTTCAGAATTTCATAAAACGTTAGAATCCTGTTTATCCTTGTTTATCCGGATCGATTTTCGATTTTTATCCGCTCTTTTCCAATTGTGAATCATTTGTCTCTGATGAAAGCTTCTTCTTGAAATTTGGTGGTTTAGAAAGTTTAAATTGAAGAATTTGTGAAGAAATCCAACTTTCAGACGTTGATGAAATATTTTTATTGTTCAGATGTGATGTGAATTATGTAAATTCATGAAAACGGACAATGACGATGGCCATGGAATGACGAATGACGAATTCATTATCCCATGTACTTCTGTAGATAATTACGATAGTATAGTGGAATCGAAAATGAGACTGTTCACGATCAGGAAAGAATATTCTCATATGGAGGCAAGGATGAAGCCTGATGAGGCTTACTGACGACTTAGAACGCTAAATTTGTGAAACGCCTGTGTAATTGTGCTGCATACAAAATGATATACAAATTGGCACAAAATAAACATACTTCATGAATATTTTTGTGGTAGGCGTATATTATGATTCACTTTACTATGGTAGATGAAGTCTCTCAAGAGAAGCAACGAAACTAGTACGTTTTAACATGTACATATGTATTTTTAGTGTTTTGTAATTTTGAAAATAAATGGTTGACCAATGGTCCACAATATATAAGTGACGATAGTGTACATACTATATAATATCTTTTTCAGATATTTAGATTATCCCAATTTTTGTTACGTAAATAACTTCCCAGCCAATAGAGATAAACTATATTATAGTATTACACTTTATTTGTTTTTGCATTTGAGTGCTACCTTAGAGTATAGCTATTGCTGTTTCATTGGGCTACAAACTTCGAAATAACTGTTGATACTATTGGTATGCATGGAAATAACAGAAGACAGTAGAAATTTGATTAGCAATGGCTGCTTATTTTGTTTTGAAATTACTGTCAGTGGGGTAAAATAAATTCATGAAAATGAAATAAATTAGCAGACAGAGGAAACAAAGTTGGACGTTTTCAATTCTAGTTCTGTATTTTTCTAGCTAGTCTGTATTTTTTAATTTTTCTTCACGGTAATTTTGTAATGCAGTCGATCAATGTTTGATTATGGGAGAAAATGTAGGATTTGCTGCTGTGCATGTATATGTGGACGAAAACATTAGAGATGTACCACTTAACAGCTCCACAACGGTAGAGGATGTATGTATTGAAGTTTCAAAGCAGATAGGAATAGGCCCTGTAGCCCGTCATCTGTTTTCCCTCAGACTTCGTGGTTCAAAGATTTGGTTTAACCCAAGTTGTAGATTAGCAGACATAAAACCAAACACCGAATATGATTTTCGCCTTCGATTTAAGATTCCAAGTCTAAATAGACTAAGAAAACTAGATATTAAAGCTTATGACTATTATTTTCATCAAGCAAGAAATGATGTAATGAATAATGATATACCAGATATAAGCTATGAAAAATACAAATGGGAATTACTTGGTCTAGGAGTAGCAGATATGTACAGAGTGATGCTGGAGAAGGGAGTTGAACGTGATATAGTAGAAAGTGAATATAAAAAATATGTTCCTAAAGAAGTTATTAAGCATCATTTCTTCTTCATTAAGAAACCAATTCACGATAGTCTTGGAAAAATAAAGAAAAGCACCCAACATGATGCATGGTATGTGAAAGGAGAGTACTTAAAACAGTTTGAAGAAATGGCTCCAAATTATTTAAGTGAAGAGTTCAAGGCATTAACAGATGAATATGGTAGTGTCCAGAGTATACTTATAAAGGTCAACCCATTCCATGAAGAGCAACCTGGCATTAGAATCCGTTATGATGGTAAAAAAGAGGTGAGGAAATTTAAAATGTTAAATACATAATGGTTGTCCCAGTAAGGTATTTGCCAATCACACATTTGGGCCACAGCAGCTCCAACTAATGGGAACCCAGTTTATATTTAACACTCTTACACCTTAATAAAAGCATACATATAATCTTATTTTTAATAATATGGATAAATGCTCATAATGTGCAAAATAAATACCTAAATCACCATAGAATATTGTCAGAGACACATTTCTCTTTCTACACTTCCGCATGTGGTGTCATTCATGATTTACTACAGAGTGAGTGCACACAGTATTGCTTTGGCATATGAAAAATATTCAGTGGTGAAGCCTCTGTCCAAAAAGGGAGAAAAGGTAAATGTCTCTAATTATACACCTATAGCTATTTCACCTACATTTTCTAAGGTGTTTGAGAAAGTAATGTACAATAGACTTTAATGAAAGAATGAATAGTGTTTAACGCCCGTTTTTGCTTCAGAGGCACCACAGGCGATGGACATTGATGATACATGAAATGAAATTATATATTGGGAAAGGATTTATTTTTAAGGAAGGAAACGTTCCAGGCCTAAGTTTAGGGTACCTCCCCGACATTTGCCATTTATGAGGACTGAGGAAAACCTGGAAAAAACTTGTCAGAGAGGACGGTCCTGGCGGGATTTGAACCCCAGACCTCCCGCTCACGAATCCGCGATTTAACGACCTCGGCCACCCATGGAGGTAAATAAACTTTACTATTATCTTGAGAGTTGTTAGTGACAGTTTGGCTTTAGAAAAGGAATTTCAACAGAAAATGCAATCTATAAATGCACTAATGAAATTTTAACTGCATTTAATGAACGAGAACATGTAGGAGGAATATTTTGTGATTTAGCAAAGGCTTTCGATTGTGTCAGTCATGAAATTCTGATAGATAAATTAACTTTCTACAATATAAAAAACCAATATTTAAAATGTTTTATATGCGACCTTGAAAAAAAGTAGTAATAAATTGTCCCTTTAAAAATAAAAATAATGCTTCAGAGTGGGGAGTGATTAATCATACAGTGCGTCAAGGATTTGTTCTGGGGCCTCTTCTTTTTCCAATGCATTTAAATGATTTCTCCTTATCTATCCAAGATGTAGGAAATACTGTTCTATTTGCAATGACACAAACATATTAATAACTGGAAATAGCCTTAATGATTGTGCCATTAAACTAAATCTGGTTCCGAGTTCTTTGTGTGTATGGTTCAAAGCAAACAAATTGTCTCTAAATCTAGATAAAACAAATGTTATGAAATTCATCTCTCACAGATCTTCTGATCCACAATTACAGATAGGATATCATAACAGTGTACTTCTACAAACCAAATATATTCAATTCCTTGGTTTAATTATTGATAAACATCCGAATTGGAGAGATCACATCGATCTTATCATACCTATAATCTTAGCAGTGCATGCTATGCAATTTGTCCATTAATAATGCTGGAGTCAATTAAGACTTTAAAACTAGATTATTATGCTTACTTCAAATCAATAATGAAATACAGTGTTATATTTTGGGGAAATTCAGTTAAAAGTGAGCGTGTCTTCCTATTACAGAAAAAAGCCATTCGAATAATTTGCTGGTATACATAACAGACATTCATGCAGGAATCTCTTTAGATCATGTGAAATTTTAACTCTTCCATGTGAATATAGATTATCCCTCATGAAATATTATATAAGAAATAAAGAAAAATTTGTTCAAAATCAAAATATATATGACAAGAATACTAGACAAAAAAGCAAATTACATAGACAATTTCAACACTTTCCTGCCATCAAAAAGAAGTTCATTATGAAAGCATTTTGGTACATAATGCTCTTCCTTCTAGCTTAAAAGTCTTAATAAACAAAGAAAATTCCTTTAAATCTACTCTTAGAAAATATTTATCTAAAAAGGCCCATTATTCTGTAAGGAATATATGAGTGACAATATATACTGAGTTAAAAACACTGCAATAATTTTATTTCAATGTATATGTAAACTTGTATATAGTAAAATTTGTGTGATTAAATGAATTTTCTGTTTCTTTGTTTTTGACGTTTGGTTGAGTTGTTCTAGGTGTGCTTTTAAATTTTTTGTACTATATATGTGGATTGTGTGCTACTGTGGTAATTGTATAAGACAAGTTCTATATTCGTAGGTCTCTGTGACTGCCTTGCAATTCCTGAATGCTCCAGGAACTAAACTAAACTACGCTACAGAGCTTGAAATGATAGCCATTCACTGCATGTATTATGGCAAGGTGTTGTAGCTCATAGTTGGCTTCTATCTATTCCTTTACGGTCATTGCATTGGTAGCATAAATGTCATTATATTTTGGCTTTCTTTCAGTAGTGATGTGAATGGTATCAGCAACTTTAGAGACTGCAATTCTAATAGCATCAGTTTTTTGCATAATTTATAAATTAGTTTCAATGGAGTGCCCTTGAAGATGCATGGCTCTTGCTTTAGGAATGTTTTTTAGAGGCCTTTAGGTAGTTCACAAACACGGTATCCAATTTGCCTATCTGAGAACATTGCTTGTTGGATGTTGTTTTAGCATTTTGCGTTGATTGATTTTTCCTAAAACCAAACCAGTCATTAGGGATATAATTATCCACTAACTTAGTAAGTATTAAGATCATAATCTGCATTATAGCAGATCTTCCAGATCATGTCTATAGCCTGTTGTATATAGAATTTTCAAATAATAGTCACAAATGGTAATATGTGGTGAACATGGATCCATAACCCTCTAAAAATTGTTTTGAAATACTCTTTTAGAGCCTCCAAAGAATCACAAGCAATGTAGCATTGTATTTATAATGATTTATTAAGTATCCTTTCAACAATATGTAAGTAACAGAGCATTAGTATACACTCTACAGTATATTACTTTTGACATAGTCTGGAATCGAAAATAAATAAAAACTGAGACCTAATAGGCTAATTTAAAGACATATATTCTTTCTATGCATCAAAATTGACAAGAAATAGTCATTACTGTTAAAGAGGTAAAAAAATCATATAATTCTTTGGTGTAATGAATGGAACTTTGTGATTGATTGATTTTTTTGTTTGATTGTTAGTTCAGAGATCAGGTTCTTAACTGTCTCTCTTAGAACTATCATCCAATCATGAAGTCTTTTTATTATCAATGACTCTGCCCACTTTATGGATTTTACATATAAGTGACGATCTGCCAAATCTTAAGTGTATCATCCGTGATGATGAGGACAATTGTATGCCCCCGGAAACTTGGAAGCAACTGCTATTCACCTGGTGATCTGAGAAAACTTCTAGAAATGTTATTAAGGAAAGCTACAAGTGTAGACTAATAAAAGAGGAAGGTATTAAATATTAATTATAGGATACAATTGGGAAATCATAAATGTCTTCCAAATGAGCACAAGAAGGGAGAAAGAACAATGCTGTCAAGTGTGTGTATATGGGGGGGGGGGTTCCTTTGTAGTATATAGTTTAGCTCTTGTATTATTAAAACTTGTGTTATATTTTTGTCTCTGAATGCAGTTAAGTATATGCATTGCTTTGCTACATATGTTTTTCTCTCTTTACAGTGGCATCAACTGTGTACCATTGAAGATTTATGCTATATTTCTGTACGAAATGATGGAACAGTAGAAATTTCAAGAAAAAATGGAATACCTTCATACCTCAAGTTTCAGTCAATTCCGTGCATGTTTTCCTTTGTTAGTTCACTGGATGGCTATTATCGCTTAATGGTAAAATGGACCTTCAATTTGTGTAAGGATGTTCCCACACCGTCCTTACAAAGGCTGTATGCAATAAAGTGCCATGGACCAGTTGGGTAGGTGATATAATAT
Organism: Metallyticus violacea; assembly: GCA_030762175.1. Lineage (NCBI taxonomy): Eukaryota > Metazoa > Arthropoda > Insecta > Mantodea > Metallyticidae > Metallyticus > Metallyticus violacea. The sequence continues at coordinate 20,190,793 of CM060836.1, forward strand.
AATGTTTGCATCACACAGATCCTAAAAAAGATATGTGGACCACATAAGTGGAGTAATACAGAGAGAGCATATAATGAAGGTATTGTAATGAAGGAGAAGAAGTTTACATGACTAATTTTTAACACTTTTAAAATAAAGTTGTAACTAATAGAAGACATTGAATAAATTATCGGCTTTCTACACTTGCATGACTTGAAACTATGTGGAGTGCTTCTTTAATTTATATTTATTTAAATAGCACTAAGTTAAAAATGTTACAATATGGCCTGTTTTCAACCCAGGTTCTACTCTAGGCCAATATTTTAAATCACTCAGATACAAAAATTGTCGTTAACATACTAATTATTACCATTCAAACTACCTATATTTAACAGTGTTTGCTAAAGCCCCAGTCCTCAGTAGCTTCCTATTGCCATATCCAGAGGATGTTGGCACACTACTAAACAAAGAAACACTATAACAACATAAACTAAAACATTTTATACAATTCTATAATCACCCAAAATTAGCAATAAAACTGTTTTCATTTGTAGAAACCTGCCCTTAGCTTATATCCACACATTTAAACTTTTAATTTACTATACATAATCACAATATCACTACCAGCCAGTTACACAAGGTAACACAATCAAACTCAAACTCACAGATCCTCTCTCTTCATTGACTATAATCATTTGTTCTTAACTATATACAAATATTCCCAAAGTTTCCCAGTTTGTCTTTGGTCACCAAACATTTTCTTTACCACAATTTGCTTATTTAACTCCAACCATTTACCATATATTACTTGCTGTCTCCATTCACTTGTATCTGAGCATTCAAACAAAATATGTTCTACATTTGCCATATATAGCAAACACCATGCTCACAATTACTTCAAAAAACCTTAAGTTCCAAATTCAAAAAACCTTAGGCTCCAAATTCTTAATCTAAACCGTGCCATCCTCTCACTCTTCTGCTTATTATACTTACTAATGTATCTATCTGCCTCTTTTAACAACCCCTTTTTTCTCCTGGTAGAGCACTGGTGACTTCTTCCCACTCATAATAGAATATAATATCTGTCCATCTATATACTCAAATCTTACTCTAATCTGTTTCCAAAACCCCCCCTTCCAAATCACTTCTTCTTACCCATTCATCACCCATTCCATTCCTTGTTAACTCTTCCCCAACTTTGTTTACCCAGTAGAAATCCTCGACCCAAGACTCCTGAAATTTTAAATATTCATTTAACAAAGAAACCTCTGATGTCTGTTCTATCCTAAACCAGTATTTCAAAACTCTCTTCATTATCCACCTCTCACGCCAACCGTCCCCATTTCCAACAGTGCCCCTGCATTTGCAGCATTTTGTAGAATTCCCAACACAGTCCTACAAAACCTACTGAGATTCCTATCTATCAATTTCCAACTTTCCTCTATTCCTCATATATTAGTGTCATGCCCACCTTGATCCATCAGTGCTCTGCTCTATAAATTTTTTCCAACCAATTCAGCTTCATCTTTGGTGCAACAAACATACATTGCTTAATTACCTTCAAAGATATTAAATCAATGGTTAACAAGATTGCTTTTGTATGAATAAATTCATGTGATATATGTCGTACTAAACACTCTTATTGCTTCACTTGTGTGATATTTGGAACTGGTTTCGAAGACCTTCGTCTTCATCTTCGGCCAAGGGTATGACTGATTGGAGAATCCAATGGCTCTGTAGAGTTGAAGTGCTGCCCTGGTGATGTTTTAATGTACTTAAAGTTGGTGTTTTCTACCTTTGATTGATTGATTTATTTATGGACGCTCTTTAACAGCTGAGGTCATCAGCATCCCATTCAACTCAGGGCGTGAAACGGCCGACAAATTTTGCTCAGAGGCCTCTCTTTCAGGCTTGAGGTTCTTTTTCATGCCGTAAATTTACGACACGGGACCCACGGCTTTACTTCCCTTCCGAAGGAAGCCATACTTAGGATTTTTACGCCCGAAAAAAATCCATCGGTCCTGGCCGGGTTCGAACCCGCGATCTTGGGTATAGGAGGCAAGTATGGTAACCACTACACCACCAGGACCGACTTTCTACCTTTGGAATATCAAAGTTCATTAATGGATCTCTGTATTTATGAATGTAAATTTTTTCCCAAGTATCCGGTTCTGTATGTCCTTGAGTCTCTTTTAATAAATCCACCTTCACTATCTTGTGATTATTTTTCCAAAAATGGTATGCCACAGCTGATCTATCTGTCTGTTTATATTTTATGTTCCTGAAATGCTGTTTCTAACATGTGCCTATATTCCTCTTTGTTTTTCCAATATAGATTTTTTCACAATCTGCACATGTTATTCTGTAAATACCAGCTTTTTTCTCTTGTGGGGTCTTTACAGCCATTTTATCTTTCAAGATGTTTCCTAAATTAAATCTGTTGGTGGATGCTAATTTTATATTGAAACCTTTAAAACTATTTTGAAATTTTTCATTGCTTTTGGATGATATGTAAATTTTTTAAAAATTGGTTTTTTTATATCTGCTGATAATGTGATGGTATTAATAAGTTTTTTCCTTTTAAATCTTTCCACCTTTTTTTGCACTAGGTCTTTATTAAAGCCATTTAAAATTGCCATTTCTTCTATTTTATTGTATTCTTTTTTAAACTCTTCTTTACTAATTGGTAAATTAACCAAACGATATGTCAAGTTGTTGAAAACTGTATGTTTGTGTATTAGATGGTTAAAACCATTGATATGATTATCTGTATGTGTATTTTTTTCTATTTATCCCAAAGTTCACATTCTCATGGTTCTTCATAATTTTAATATCTAAAAATGGTAACCTGTTATCATTTTCTATTTCACATGTAAAAGAAATGCTTGTTTTGTATATTCAGCAGCTTTAAGGCATCATCAATCAGATTTTTGTTTACTATAGAAAAAAATGTCCTCTATATATATATATATATCTGTACCAAATCTTAAAAATGTGTGGAAAGGCAGAAGTAATGTGCATCTCAAATCTGCTCATGTAGAGGTTTGGCAAAAAAGGTGATAAAGGGCTACCCATAGTAAGTCCTGTTTGTTGTTTATAAAATTTTTCTCTAAATGTAAAAAATGATTGATTTATGCAAATTTTTATGAGGTTAGTATATTCCTTTTTCTTTTGTTTATCCCACTGACTGGAGGAGCTCAGAACCATTCCTAAGTATACGAATTCCATCACAATCTATATCTTCCTCCTCAACATACACCACTTTTCATCCCTCCTCAGCTTATTTCCCTTATTAAATATCATTATTTTGATCTTTTCCTGATTCACTTTAAGATCCCATTCTTTACATATCTCATAGTTTCTATTAACACATATCTTAATCCTATCACTGAAATAGATGCTGTCATTAAATCATCAGCTTAAAGAAAACCCAGAATTTCCAATTTGTTTATTGTTGGTTTGTGTATGTTTACTTGCTGTAAACTTACCATTATATCATCTGTAAACAAACTGAAAGGAATAGGTACATCTTTACTGTCATATAAAACAAAATTATTTTTCATCATAATCTCCATCCACTTGAAGGCACTTATCCTACCTACTTTTCATCATAGAAACTTAAAAAACTTAGCATCATAATCACAGAAGAATTCTTAAACAGCTGTAATCACAGAATAATCACACTCAAATTTTGTTCCTTGGATACTTCTCTTTAGCTTTGTAAATAAATAAAAATAATTTGGGAGTTGATTGGGTGAGTATGGTGGATGTGTCATTAGTCTAAAACCAGCATATGAATTACATTAAAATAAACAAGGCTTTTATGTGCTGGGAGTATTTCCTGATGAAAGAGAATTTCACACAACAGTTTTGCACTTCATTTCTCTTTAATGTAATCATGGAGTTTGGAACAATGAAGCATGTTGTCTTGATGCTAAACATTAGGTTGATTCCCTAAAATAAGTAAAGCACCAAGAATATATCAAAATCATCCCAAAAAGATATAATACCAAGTTACAAGAAAGTTGGAATTAATAAAAGTAATTGCAAGAACTGTAATTAAATGTATATAAGGAAAACAAACAGAAATTTAGAAGTAGTTTTAAATAGCAGGAATTCTTATAGTGAAATGTAACTATAATATAACTATAATGTAACTATAATGTAACAAATTATTATTGAGAAATTTGAAAATTCAAACCAAAGTGCACTTCAGAAATATAAAATATAAACAGATTGAAAAATCAGCAGTTGTGGCACATTTCTATTCTAAAAATCACAATGTTTAACAAGAACATAAATTATTAAATACAGCTAGAAGTTCAGCAGAGTTATCAACAAGGGAAACCATTTTTATTCTAAAAACCAAGACATCATGAACAGCGAAGCAATAAATAATTTGATAATAGTAGTTGGCAGTAGTAAAACTATTTACTTCACTTGTTTAAAATTTAGGACATGTTTCAAGAGTATTTGCTCCCATCATCAGCTGTAGACTGACTTAATCATCTTGTAGTAAAGCAAATACTTTTGAAACATCTTCTATATTTTAAACAAGTGAAGTAAATAGTGTTACTACTCCAACTGCTTTTATCAAATTATCATTTACTTCACTGTTAACAACTTCTGTTTAATTCATCATTTTTATTTATATATTTGCTTATTTTTTAATGCTTTATTTTTTGTCACTTTAATTCCATTGGTATTCTCGTAATGTCTGTAGACTGCGAACTGAAAACTGTAGGTGTAAGTGTGTAGGGGTAAATGAAATTAAGTGTATTAATGATGGTACTTTAATGCTCTATATATTGTCACTTTGACTGTATTGGTCTTCTCATGATGTCTATAGATTGTGGACTGAATACTATAGGTGTAAATCTGTAGGGATAAATAAAATGTATTAATGATGCTGCAAATGAGCTCCTAGTCCTTGACACCTTAAAGCTATTTAGCGTTCCCCTTCTCAAAGTAAGGAAAAACTCAAAAAAATCTCGAACCTAGGATATCCAGATTAGTACTTGCAAATGCCACCACAAGACTATGGAGGCAGTCAAATATTATATTGTTCTTAATATAGTAAGCCTTGGAATGTAATCTCCACTACTCAATTTATTTATTATACAAGGTATAAGTCATAAGTCATGGCAACTATTATTTTTATTGCGAACAAGTGAAAAAAACCTAAGATATACAATTGAAATGTATGTAATGATACTTTCGAATGAAGCCACCAGATGGTATATGTTAGCAGAGCTGCATGTTCCAATATTCTCCCAATTTCAATTGATGAGCAACAGTGGTCAGGAATGGAAGTCACTAAGAGAAACAATGTAATGTTTGTATGTGAAAATAGCATTTCTCCATGGCAGGAATGCACAAGAATGCCACACAAAGCTACAGGAAGCACTTGGTGCACATGCCCTGCCCTACTGAACAGTGTCCAGTGGACAGAGGTCTTCAAACAGGGCAGAATTTTTGCAGCCGATCTGCCATGCAGTGGGCATTCAGTATCCTTGGACAAAGATGTACAGCTGATGGTGGTGGAACATTGCTTACATGATGATGGGTGCTGGGCACTTATAGAATTAAAAGAGCAAAAAGGAATTCCATCAAAAACCTTGGAAGGCATTTAAGGGAGACCCTAAACATGCAGAAAATGTATGCAAAGTGGATGCTTTATCAATTAAGAAAGGTACAGAAGTGAACTCACCATGAAACATGTCACTTCAATCTGGTAAGATTTCAGGAAAAAATCCATCTCATAACTGTTCGATAGAGCAGGACACATGTAGTGCTTCGTGTAACATGCAGCTTTCTCATGAATTCCTGCCACAGAGAAATGGTATTATCACATATACTCATCACATTGTTCACTTGTCGTGACCTCCATTCCTGATCACTGTCGCTCACCAATTGAACTTCTGGGCATGCTGAGACATACAGCTCTGCTCACATACACCATCTGGTGTCTTCATTTGAAAGTACATTCCATACACTTTCAATCATATATCTTAAATTTTTTGTGTTCTTCCTTATTGACGGAAAAAAAAAATATTTGTGATTTATCCTTCATTTGTATGTCAAATTAAGTGGAAAGTCTATCTTTATTAGCTTACAAGTTGTATTAGATTAAAGCAGAACCTCTGAGAATATTTAAAGAAAAATGGAAATATAAGCTGAATGCTCTTATACTGTATGAGAAAGATTTAGCACCAAAATTAATTCTTGAAAGTGTGGTAAACTTAATTGGAAATGTTTTTTCATGTCAACTAGTAAAGAATTGGCCTTAGGAGCTTAGATGTTAAAGAACAACATGTGAACTCCAAAAAGTGTAAGTGTAAGTCAGTGACATACTGTATAAATTTTATGGCTAGTAGAAAGGAAATAGATAGGAGGGATAAGAGAAAATAACTGAGTTTTTTAAGAAAAGTAAGACAAAGAATGGAAAACCTAAAAATAAAAAATATTTGGGAGTAGGTATCAAAAATCCTTCAATATATTGATTTTTATGACAAATCAGGAAGGGAAAGTTATGTTTCGTTATGTGACTGAGGGAGAGGTCCATTTTGTAAACAATAGATATTGCTGTTCACGCATAGGAGAATTCTAAGAAAACAAATTTTGCTTAAGAAATGGTAGGCAAAAAAGCTGAGGGAAAAAGAAAAAGAAAACTGTAATATGAGTAGTTTTGAATTGGGGAATTTCCTCATAAATAGTTTGCTATATTAGTAATATGAATTAAGTTAGTAGGAAAATTCTTAGGTAAAGTCAAATTGATTGATTTGGTTTATTTACAGATGCTCTTTAACATCTCAGGCCATCAGCACTCCATTCTATTTAGGGTGTGAAATGGCCGACAAATTTTGCTCAGAGGCCTCTTCTTTCAGGCTTGAAGTTCTTTTTCATGCCGTAAATGTAGTACATGAGACCCATGGCATTATTTCCCTTCTGAAGGAAGTCATACTTAGGATTTTTATGGCCAAAAAACCCATTGATCCTGGCTGGGTTTGAACCCATGATTTTGGGTTTTGGAGGCAAGTATGGTTACCACTACACCACCAGGATCAACTGGTAGGTAGAGTCAAAGAAAAATGGCAGGAAAATAAAAATAAAGGGAAAAGTAAATATAATGATGGTGTTCCACAGAATCAGTGTCCTATTTGTGAAGGAAATGAAGATATTGAACATAAGTATATAGTGCCAAGGGACAGACCTGTGGAGGAGGAAGTTATTAAAGTGGAAATGGCTTAAACTAGACAGGAAAAGAACTTGAATAGAAATGTTCAGTAAGCATAATAAAAACTAAGGACAGTTCTTGAATAAGGGTTAAAAAAATTAGAATAGATCAGTGAAAAAAAAAGGAGGTAGTTTAAGCATAATTGTATGTTGACATAAATTTCAATAATTTGGTAAATTTTTCAAGTAGGAATTATAAATTATATATTGAATATGTTTGGCTAAGAGCTTGCGCTGAAGGCCTTGTCATATTCATAATATGTATTTGCCTATTGCAAATAAATAAATAAAAAGATATAATGAGAGGGTGACAAATCATGTCAACTCATAATACTCACAACCAGGGTGTTAGGGTATATTAGGGTAATTTGGAATATTAGCAACTTATAATTCATTTAACTTTTATTTTCTAGTTGGATTATGAAATGTTATAATTATGTTAATATGAGGGGATGTAGTAAAGTTTTAATTATCACCTTTAAAAATTTTTATAGTAGGTTTGTTTTGATTTTCAGTTATTAACTCTTTTGTACATGGTCACCATCCAGATTTACACATTTTTCCCAGCATTTCTTGACCCTCTGAATATTATTATTGTAGGAATCTGCAGATTGTGCCTAAAGTACACCCACTTCATTAATGACGTGTTGTCACATCAGTAGCCCAGCAATGGATTTTTCTTTTCTGGGAACAAGAAAAAAAAGTTTCTTGGTGCGAGATCAGGCAAATTGCAAAATCTCAAAGCCACATCCCTTGCTTTGTCAACTGCAAATTGAGATGAGTAAGTTGGTGCATTGTCAGCTAGGAGATAAGCATACTGACAGCATTTCTTTTTCAGAGCATCTTGCAATTTGTCCAGAAGATTGCTGTAGTATGTGCCAGTGATGGTTTGTTCCTTTGCAAAGTAACCTGTGAGGATGACTCCACGATAGTTCCAAAAAATTGAGAGCATGATCTTCCCTACTGACTTTTGCACCTTTACTTTTTTTTGGTGGGAGGGAATTTGCATGCTTCCACTTCATGCTCATGATTGGTCTATGGATCTTACTGATTAGATCGATGATTCATCCATTGTTATCAGATAACCAAAACAATCCTCTTCACTCTGTTCCAACAGCCTCAACATCTGTCTTGAAAGGTCATATTTATTTCTGGAAAGGGGTTAGTAAATGTGGAACCTGGTATACGGACATCTAGACATGTGCAGTTTGTCATGAATAATTTTCCACACACTACCAGTTTCATTCATGATTATTTGGATGGTTGCTTGTCTGTCTTCCAGGATTAAAATTCCACTTTCTTCATCACTTTGGCTGCATTGCCCTTCAATGATGGTTTTCCAGGTCTTGTCTCATTTGTGAGGGACATGTAAACACTTTGGAGATTTCTTTTCCACCTCACAATCTCACAATAGTGTCATAAGATGGGCAATTTTTTCCATAAACGACTACCATCTCATCATGAATTTGTTGGGTATTATTACCCTTCAAACTTTATCATGCTGTGAGCCTCTTTTTTCTCCATCTTACATTTTACTTACTTCTGGCACAAACTGTAAAAAATAAAGAGCACAATGAGCTAATCTTCTGAATATCATTTGCTTGAGACCTAAGGCCAGCATCTTCTGGAATCCAGAGGATGGGGGCTCTCTTTTTATTGATTTATTTTGAACTGGTGCCTTCAGAATAAGCCAAAAACCTAGATTTTATTAATAAAAATAAGATTAAATTTTACTTGATTGATCTCAGTTATTTATAAATTAATGTATTGAATTATTTGATTAATATGAACATAAATTTGAATTGTAATGCTTTTCTTTTTGGTAATAATACATTCATTGGTTCATTCGTGTTGACTGAGCATGTGACCTAATCAAAGAATATCATTGGTTGACTACCAAGCACATAGCATAGGTAAGTGGCTTTACAAATGTTACAATTGCAACTATATCCATTGACTATTTCGGACTTAGTAAGGTGTCTGTAAGATGGGCACCATGAATGTAGATGCAAAAGTTATCTCTTCAGAAGTAAATTTTATCCTGTTTAATCACAATCACTGCCTTTTACTAACAGGAGAGCTCTTAAAAGCCTAAGAAATGTAAATCTAGGCAATTCCATCCTGGAATACTCTGAGTCAGTAAAAGTTCTATTTCTTATACTGGGACAATTACATTGACATTCTCTGTAGAGCCAGGTGATCTCTTATAACCATCAAATGCACTATTGGAACAACCTGGGGCTTAAAGTCATACATCAACCATGGGCTATATGTTGCAATGGTCAGGTTCCACTGCAACATGGCAGAGACATTACAAATTACTATAGCAGGTAAGTGTACTAGGGTCTTCAGAAGTATTCCAACCATTGCACTGAAGACTTTGCTAGGTCTCCCTCCCATGGACATCTATTTACAAGTGAAAGCTAAGCTCGCTGCATATCGCTTGGTGCAGACAGAGAATTGGAGAAGGAACTCTGTAACTACTGGGTATACCTGCATTCTAAATTTCCTGGATATTCCAGTACTGAACATGAGGTTTGATCTCATGAATACTCAATATTATTCTCTCCCTCCATTTAAGGTAGTTCTCGAATTTTGAGAAGACTAGAAGACTAGATGGAAGATGCCTGAAAAAGGATGTGACCAATTAATGTGTTACATCAGTGGATCCCTTGTAGAGACACAATCAGGTACAGGCATATATGGCCTATTTCAAGGACAGATACCAGTGTAAGTCTTGGGAAATATTGCAGAGTTTTCAGCAAAAGCATTGGGTATCATGATCTGTGCTCTTAGAGGATTTGAGAAAGGCTCTCGTGATAAACAAATTCTCATCCTCACAGATAGCCAAAGTACTTAAAAACATTTCTTTCTGACCAAGTAAAATCTAAACTGGTATGGGAATGCGAAAATGTCCTGACTACCCTGGCTTCTCTCAAAATGCATCAACTCCTGTGGGTGCCAGGACATCAGGTGTTTATGGAAATGAAAAAGCAGATCAGCTTGCAAAAAAGGGTACTGATATACCCTTTTTGGCCCTGAATCCATGGTTGGTATTAGTATATATACTGCTAATACTGCGGTACTAACTTGGATTGCGATTAACCTATCCTTGACAAAAACAAGCTAGGACATTGGTCCTAGGCCCAAGCAACACTCTTTCCTCATCTCTCCTAAAATTGGACAAAAGAGGGAGGGATAAGGAAAGTAGTAGTGTTAATTAATGAACATGGTCACTTCAGAGAACATCTGTGTAAAGGGGACTCTATAAAATGAACCCATTTGCAGAATGGGCAGAGAGGATGAAAAGACTGCCTTGTGTATCCTATTTAATTGCCCATTCCTGGTGAGAAAGAGACTTACTCTTTCTATAAGAGTAAGACCTGGGAAGGAATGCTGACATTGGAACCAAAATATTCAAACTTGTTAAACAAACAGATTTTGGGAAACAGTGAAAGCGTTTCTTCCAATGGAGTTACACAATAAGCCTTTTAGGCTGATGTGCTGGAGGTTGACAAAACTCAAAGAAACCCCCCTTTTTTTAAATATAAATCTAAACCATAATCACTTTGTTATGATTGATATAACTGGGTTCTACCATTTTGATCCTTAGTAAACTTAAAGTGACATCAAGAACTCCATCAAATCTATCAAATTTACGGTGCATTCCTCTTCATGTTCTTCAGCATGCTGAGGGAATTTTAATAATTGATTCTCAAGAACATAACCACATGGTCAAAAGCCAGTTTTATGCATCATTATTTACTAAAATTTGTCGTTGCATTAAAAGAAAAGAAGACTAGAAGTCGCATGGAATTCTCTTTTTCTCAGGACAGTACTCTGGCACACAACAACCTCATTTCCTTCATGATACTGGTTTTACACTTATATATTGATCCCATGTAGCTCCAAGCGACTTTTATTTATTTCCAAAGCTGAAGGAAAGTATCATGGTAACAAAATTTGTGAATGTAGATGCTGTTGAGGAATTATTCTATGATCAAGACACTGAGCTTTATAAGAAAGATATAGCTTCTGGCTATCAAGATGTTAGTTCAGCAAATTTTATTTTATTTTACTTTTTTAAAGACGCTACTTTGTATTAAGAGTGGCAGACTACTTAGAAAAGAAACAGGCATATCTTTCTTTTTTTTGTTTTACTTCCTTCCATTTGAATTTATTTCTCTTTACATCTACAAACAATTTTAAATATTACAATAAGACTATGTATTTGTCAGTTCCATAATACTAGCTGACAATATAAAATAAATACATATAATTATGATTCTATTACAATATTTTAATTCTACACACTTCATCGAACTGTTATCCTATAATGTGAGCTATTTATTTCCTTAGGACTATCACACTAACACCCAGGTTATTGGTGTATAATAATCCTGTTTCTAATGTTAATTTACTTCCATTCCCTCCCTTATTAAATTTATCACTCATTAACTTTGTGACCATTTTTTTATCATTTCTTCCTCACCTTCCTTAAATACACTGTAAATCCATAAATTATTATACTGCTAAGGTTATACTTCTTTCTACATTTCCTTCCATCATCCTCTTCCTCATTCTTATCCATTTTTCTCTAATACCTAAAAAGTAGTTTTATATCCTTCTCTCCTTTTTCAGTCGGTCCTGGTGGTGTAGTGGTTACCATACTTGCTTCCTATACCCAAAACGCGGGTTCAAACCCGGCCAGGACCGATGGATTTTTTCGGGCGTAAAAATCCTAAGTATGGCTTCCTTCGGAAGGGAAGTAAAGCCGTGGGTCCCGTGTCGTACATTTGCGGCACGAAAAAGAACCTCAAGCCTGAAAGAGAGGCCTCTGAGCAAAATTTGTCGGCCGTTTCACGCCCTGAGTTGAATGGGACGCTGATGACCTGAGCTGTTAAAGAGCGTCCTTAAATAAATCAATCAAAAAAAAAATCTCCTTTTTCAGTTAAAATCTTCCCAATTAAAATTTCCCCATCTAAATTTTCACATTTTTTTATTCCAAACCTTTTATCTCCACAACTTTGTTTGATTACAGTATAACAAACAATGAAAATGTGTATTAGTTTTTCCATACACAATTTCCTATTCCTTTATCATATCCTAATCCTTTTAAATTCATAACTCCAGTTCTAGTCCAAGTTCTAGTTTCTACTTGTCTTATTACATTCTATATATTTTTCCCCACCCTATACTATTTTTATTCCCCTATAAAGTTTCAATTAACTCTTTTTACCTAAACTATAATTATTTCTTGTCATTCAATATCTTACAATCTTAGATTTCTTTCTTTCGTCTCTTTCGAAAACCCTCTGTTTTTGCATTCCCTAGTTATCCACAATTTTCCTAAACCTATCTGTTGTAAAATTTCCTGTGCTTTGAAATACCATGATTCTTTCCACTTACATTTCTCCTGTATACTAAAACTATCTTTAATAATATTATTATCTTCTAATGTGGTAATTCTGAATAAATATTTCATATTCATATCTTTGTGATAAAACTCAGTGTCTTGATCACAAGAGGGATTACTGAACTGCTAGAACAGCTGGAATAACCTTGTTCAAGTGTATCATGATTATGTTGAAAAAAAAACTTGTTTTATATATAAGGGACTATAAATATTGCATAACCCAAATAAAATCACTATGCATTGTGTAAAATACAAAGCTACCTATTTAATTTTTGGTGTTCTACTAATTAGAAGTCCATACCTCATCAACTATGCCTATTTCTTTTCTAAGTAGTCTCTACCACTCTTGATGCAAAGTAATAGGATAGGTCCATAAGTTTCCGACCTAACCATTTTCTAGGTATGATAAAGACAAAAAATATATTTCACTTTTCAATGTTGTTACCCTTTATAGCAATACACTTCTCACATGTTTCAATTAACATTGGAATCCCCCCTCCCAAAAATAGTCAGAAGTCTTGTCTGCAAAATGGGCATAGACAGTATCCATCACTTCTTCGTCACATTTAAATTTCTTCCTCGAAGATTCTTCTTGATTTTGAGAAGAGGAAATAGTCACTGGGAGCTAAATCTGGACTGTAGGATGGATGGTCAATCTCCTCAAAGCCACATTCCTTTGCAGCTTCCTTTGCAACAAAAGCTGTGTGCAAGGGGCGCTGTTGTGAAGAAGGTGCACACAACCCCTCAGCTTTCCTCTCCTTTTCTCTTTGATGGAAGCATGTAGTCTGTGCAATAGGCCAGTATAATACTTCCCATTTACTGTGGTGTTCTTCTCCTTATAGTCAATGAAGAGTATTCCTCCACCGCCCCAAAAGATTGTGGCCATGATCTTCTTGATTGACTGAGTGACCTTGGCCTTTAGAGGCAGTGCTTTGCCAGGTTTATGCCACCCTATTGATTCTCTTTTGGACAAAGGATCATAGTAGAGGACCATAGTTTTATCTCCTGTAACAATGGTTTGCACAACTTCTCTCTTGTTCCCACAGCAGAGGTCCAAAAATGCTTGACAACAGATGACTCCTTGCTGCTTTTGGATTGAGGAAAGAAGTCTTGCACTAACCTTACTCATGCTTAAATGTTCATGAATAATCCAAAGAACTGTTGTTTTAGTGCTTGCTGCTATTTCTGTAACTTTGAGCCGCCAGTCTTCCATAATTTCTCTTTCTACAAAAACGATGTTTTCAGCAGTGAGCACCTCTAAGGGCTAACCTGTGTGCTCTTTGTCTTAATGCTTTCGTGGCCCATTCTTTTACAGTAGAATATGAGGGGGGAGCTTTCCCATATACACCATCCAATCACTGTTTAATTTCATTTGGATTAAGTTCTTCTTTTGTGAAGAACTTAATAACATCTTATACTCCATTTTGAACATGTCACAATCTTCTACACACAGCCTTTTTATTCAACTATATATGAACAACTGAACACAGTGGAGCAGAAGTTACAGCTGTATTTATTTAACAGATAAGGTATGACACCAGATAAGGGTTTTGTGCAAGCAATAATTCTTATCGGCAAGGCTGGAAACTTATGGATCTACCTTCATAGCATTCTTAAAAAATAAATAAATAAAAAATAAAAGAAAAATTTGCCGAACTAACATCTTATAGCTGCTATGTCAATGCATAGTATCGCTAATTTTATTTACTACTTTATTGTTCATTATTACAATAGAACAGCCCCTTGATACAATATTTTTTGCAAATAATTCATACCTAACTTTAACTTATCTACAGTTATTGGAAGCCAAAAACTTTACATTAAACTATATTACTAATACTAATGCTGCCTCAGCAGTTTATGTATACTTTAATCCAACCACAAACATGGTTGGTTAGTTGCTAGTGCCATTGAGGATGCTTACATTTATTTTATCATTTTTACCCTAGCTTCTGAATTAAGAGCTTCCAAATTATTTCTCTTTGTTTGTTGCTGTCAAGTTGCCTGCATTTCATTAGATGTTCTTTGTTTAGGATAAAATTCACATCCTTACACAATGGGTGACTGTTCATGATTAATTTCATCCTGAAGAAATGTTCCGGCAGCCAATTATTAAAGCGGAATTGGTTAACTCCAATTTTTCTTGGTTGCTATAAAAGACGTTTAAAAGTTTTCAGATCTTTATAAACTAGCATGACTGTAATCTGCTTAACATTACCCACGTGTATACAAGGAGATGGGATTACAGTGCACCTTTTACCAATTGTCTATAACTAATGCATTCTGATATCTGGACCTCTCTTCAACCTGGAACACAGTGTTGATAACCATCATTGGGAAGAGTTGTTGGTTTTCAGGATGTCTACTGATGTCTGTTCTTCTCTTCTTTGGAACTAATCTTAGAATTAGTTTTGTGATGCTTTTTAGAGATGGCACCAATCTCCTTATAGGTCACAACAGCTTCTTCTGAACTCCAAAATTGATGGCCCCTCAGTTTTTATTTGACAGTTGGAAATAGAAAAAAAGTCAGAGCAAGCCAGATCTGGACTCTACAGTGGGTTATTTCTCAACTTTTGATTTGTGGAGAAATTCCATTGTTTTCAAAGTGTGGAGAAGCATTTTCTTAGTGAAGCAATAATCCTTGTAACTCAGACTTCTTTCTGTTAAGTTTTCTGAAGACACACAGAAGGCAAACTATGGGTGCCATTGTCTTAGATATTGCTTTCTGGAGTGGAATGGTGCAAGATGGCAACGTACAGAGAAGAACTTGCAACTACACTTTGACATTGCTTATCCTTTATTAGAGGGTAGTCATTTGGATTTTCATTCCGAGTAATCATATTGGTAAGTCCAGGTTTTGTCACCCGTGAAGATATTTTAGAAATATCAAGAGCTGCCTTGTTGAAAGTGAACCATTTCCTGTCACCATTCCAATCTTGCTGCCCTTTTCTTCTGTGTGGTTGTAGAGTATCCAACACAACAAAGCTCCCTCACAAGATATTTTCTCAGGATTTCTCACACCTGCAACAGATTAATATTTAGACTCCTTTATCTTCCTTTTAGTTACTTGCAGATTGTTCTTCACATGGCTTCTACATGAGGAATGTTTCCATCTGCTGATGGCTGTTCCTCCTCTTCAAAGCAACCAAACCAATTATAGATTTTTGTATATAAAAAAGCAGTGTCTGGAAAAATTTTCTGTGATTTTCTGAGCATTCTTGTTGGCTAAGGCTTAATTTATAATTGTAGAAAATCATTGCACAGTAATGCTCTCAAGTCACTTGTATTTAAAAACATCAGACAGCAAGTGCAGACCACAAATAATATTTGGCTGTAGCCATGCTAACTTTCACTCTGGTAACTAATCAAGACACATTCTTTACAGTGCTACTAAGAGGTAACTTACATTTTTCATAGTTTCTTCAAATCCCAAAATTAAATAGTAAAACTCATAGAGTACCAAAAGAGAAAATATTTGCTGAACACATACAAAGGGGATGTAAATGCCTCTTCCATTCATATTAATTTGCATTTATTTTAAAAACAAGTAATTGTTAATGAAATGCTTTCTTTTGCAGAGGAGAGTTTTCATATGCCAAACTGGAGGAAAAGCGTAACAATACTCCTGGATGCTTTATACTCAGGGAAAGTGAAACAAAATATGATGTTTACTACTTAGATGTTTGTACCAAAGAAAGGCAAGTATAGTGAAAATGCATTGTTTTGATATATCTATAAAGCACAAATGAAACACTTTTTTTTAAATGATGTTTAACATTCTTTTAATGATGAGGCATCACAGACAGTGAACCCCTTTTTTTATATATAGAGTTTAACACCCATTATAACTACTCAGGCACCATAGGCAGGCAGTGGACACTGATAATACATGAGATGAAATGATAAATTGGGAAAGGATTTTTTTTAAGAAAGGAAACATTACAAACATACTTTTAGGATTGTTGATTGGTTAACTTTGGATGCTCTTTAACATCTCAGGTCGTCACTTCCCATTCAATTCAGGGCATGAAGTGGCCAATAAATTTTGCTCAGAAGCTCCTTCTTTCATGCATGACATTCTTTCATGTGCCATAAATCTACCACACAGGACCTACAGCTTTATTTCCATTCTGAAGGAAGCAATATTTGGGATTTTTACACCTGAAAAAATCCATCAATCCTGCAATCTTGTGTCTGAGGCAAGTATGGTTACCACTAGACCACAGGATTGAAATTTTTAGCTCTTCTATCATATCACTCTGAAAATGATGTAAAAATCAAAAACATATTTTCCTTTTTAAAACATACAGTGTGTTATAATCATGCAAAAGAAATACTGTGTATATCTTCATTCTTCTCTGATTAACCAGCACAAACTTTGCCATTCGTGTCCTATATACTAATGTGTGTGAAGGATGCAATTTCTTGAGGTACCTAAATAGCTAACTGAGCATACTTGGGATGCTCAAAAATTCATTGCACTGAAATGAACATGGAGATATTAAATTACTATTCTCAAATTCTTGGTAATGAGAAGTAGAAATGTGCTGTTTGAATTGAGCATAGATAACTAGTCATCTCTGAGTCGTAGAGTTTTATCCTTAGTAATCATAGTGAATGAATGCTGTGTTTAATTCATCAACTGCCAGATTCTCTTGTTAAGGTTTGACGACATAGAGGACTGTGAAATGAAACAAGGAGGCATTTGTTGGATGCGATTTTTAAGAAATAAAAACCTATTGGCATTAACAAAAATATATTTGGAAATGTAGTTTTTCTTATATATTTGTATCATAAATTTTTCTCCAGTCTGTATTTATTTTTAACATAGTAGTCACAAATATATACATACTGTTTTAAAGTGTATGTTATATGCAGCATGTGATACAATGAAACCTTTTATAAGTAGTTGTGAATAGCGGGAATTTTCACAGTGAAATATAGTATAATATAATAAATTAATATTGAGGGAATCACTCAAATTTCACTAATTTTGTCCCACTTACTTGGACATGTTTCAAAGGCTGTTGTCTTCATCTTCAGTGTGGTTCCACTATCTGCTTCCCTGCATGGTATTAAGATGTTGCTCTGTGGATTTTATGAACTCAGTGATGGGGTTAATATTGTTTGGGAGATCAAAATTAACCAAATTTTCCTTGTTTTTGTTTATGAATATATTTTCCCACCTGTTAATTCTGTTGGTTTTTGAAGAACTTTTAAGAGTTTTTATTCCTTTTGGAATCTGTGGTTCATTTGCTAGAAATGGTATGCTAGTGCTGATTTTTCGTGTGTTTATATTTTATGTTTGTTATATGTTCCTTATACTCTGTGGTAATATTTCTTTTTACTTGCCTATGTATTTCATATTACAGTCTTTGCAACCCATTTCATAGATGCCTGATTGTTTTCCTGGCAGAATTTTATCTTTTGTATTGGTTTTTAGGAGGTTTTTTAAACTATATTTCTTTAATGGAGCCAAAATGATGTGTCTCTCTAAAAATCTTCAGAAATTTTTATGTGCCCATGGGTCGAATGTAAATTTCTTATACATATGGTCTCCTTTGTAGCCTTTTAGTTTGGTGATATCTTTTATTTGTTTTTTTAATTTTTCTATTTTCTTGTTGACCAGATCTATCGTGTAGCGATTTTTCTGTGCTATATCTATGATTTTATGATACTCCAAATTGTATTCTGTCTTGCTTATTGGTGGGTTTGTTAATCTGAATGTGAGACTATTGATTATGGTGAATTTATGTTGTTCTGGATTGTGACTGTTGTTCTTTATATAATCATCTCTGTGGGTATCTTTTATTAATATGCCAAATTGCAGATTATTGCCATTTTTGTATAAGTTTTATATCCAAGAAAGGAAGAACCTTGTTGTTTTCTATTTCCTTTGTGAATTAAACAGTGCTGACTTGTAGGTTGAGTAGTTTTATTGCAACCTCTTTATATTTTTCATTTACTATTGCAAAGACATCATCAACATAATGGTACCAACATTTGTATATATGTGGAAAAGCCTAAATTAATTTTATTTCCAAGAAACCACCAGCACTGTTTAATTCACAATGAGTTTCTCACCAAGAATGGTGAGAGTGTGTTTCCTATTGCTAGACCCTTCTTTTGTGTATAACTATTGCCTCTGAATGTGAAATAGATTTTATGTATACCAATTTTGGTGAGTTTCAGATATTGTTCTATTACTTTTCCAGGTAGGTTTATTGAGGTTAGTCATTTCTTTATGATATTTATTAGATTTTCATTGGGGGTACTAGGAAACAGAGAGACCACATCATAAGAAACTAGCAAATCCCTGTTTTCCAGTTTTCCTTCTTGGATATAAAACTTATAAAAAATGGCAATAATCTGCAATTTGGCATATTAATAAAAGATACCCACAGAGATGATTATATAAAGAACAACAGTCACAATCCAGAACAACATAAATTCACCATAATCAATAGTCTCACATTCAGATTAACAAACCCACCAATAAGCAAGACAGAATACAATTTGGAGTATCATAAAATCATAGATATAGCACAGAAAAATCGCTACACAATAGATCTGGTCAACAAGAAAATAGAAAAATTAAAAAAACAAATAAAAGATATCACCAAACTAAAAGGCTACAAAGGAGACCATATATATAAGAAATTTACATTCGACCCATGGGCACATAAAAATTTCTGAAGATTTTTAGAGAGACACATCATTTTGGCTCCATTAAAGAAATATAGTTTAAAAAACCTCCTAAAAACCAACACAAAAGATAAAATTCTGCCAGGAAAACAATCAGGCATCTATGAAATGGGTTGCAAAGACTGTAATATGAAATACATAGGCAAGTAAAAAGAAATATTACCACAGAGTATAAGGAACACATAACAAACATAAAATATAAACACACGAAAAATCAGCACTAGCATACCATTTCTAGCAAATGAACCACAGATTCCAAAAGGAATAAAAACTCTTAAAAGTTCTTCAAAAACCAACAGAATTAATAGGTGGGAAAATATATTCATAAACAAAAACAAGGAAAATTTGGTTAATTTTGATCTCCCAAACAATATTAACCTCATCACTGAGTTCATAAAATCCACAGAGCAACATCTTAATACCATGCAGGGAAGCAGATAGTGGAACCACACTGAAGATATAGACAATGGCCTTTGAAACATGTCCAAGTAATTGGAACAAAATTAATGAAATTTGGGTGATTTCCTCAATAGTAATTTGTTACAGTGAAACCTGTTTAAGACAGAACTGACTTGTTCCCAATTTTTTCCCCCTTTCTAATTTGGACAGATTTCCATGTTATTCAGATATGAAGTTTAATGAATCATCTCATCATGTGCAGACAATAAGGCATTCTTGCAATCTCTTCTCCATGCAAAGATAGCAGTTTTTAGGAAGTACCCTATAAACAAACTTCTTGCCCCATTGTATACATTGCTTGAATAATAATCTTCTAATGTAATACTTTCAGTTTTTCTGCTAACTCACTCACTTCTGTGGTTTTAGATGCATAAAGGGGAGTAATGCAAATTAAAACTAAATTTGAGTAATACAACTCAAAAAACAGAAAAAGAGATAGTGACATTGACCATTATGTTCTTAATTATCTAGTGAGTTGATTTGATGATCTTATGCTCCACTTACTGTTGAATTATGCAAAATTAGTTTCACAGGCTTTTGCCTGCATCCTCTGTTGCAAGTCGACTGTCGACTTCGTTGTTGGTTGGCTGAAAAACTGTGTAGCTCTTGTGGACATTTTATGTTATGAACTTCTGGATTAATTTGTCCTCTTTTTGGATCTCAAAGTTCATAACCTTATCCTCATAAAAAATTTTATATAAATTTTTTCCCATATTCCCAGCTCAACGGGTCAATCTACGAATTCCTATAATTTCACTCATACTTCTCTATCATGTTTATCTCTCCAAAAGCGATGTGCAACTGCTGATTTCTCTATCTGATTGTACCTTATGTTTCTCCAATGTTCCTTCAGCCTGATTCCAATGCTTCTTTTTGTTTTTATATATATTCTTTGTTACATTCTGAAAAGTTGATTTTGTATATTCCTGGCTTCTTCTCTTCCAGTATTCTATCATTATCACCAGAATTCAGCAGATTTTTTAGGCTAAACTTGTTCACTGGGGACAAAGTGACCATTGTTAAAAAAAATATAATAAGTAGCACTAGCACAACCATTTTTATGGAAATGTGTTCAGTTACATACATATTGTGGCATACTGTGTAGTTTCTTGTAGTATTTTTGTTAATTTAGTATTATTAGAGTGAAAAAGTTTGTTAAGGAGAATGTCTGTCAGTGGTGGTTGGTTGTCAACCATATAGAAATTTCTAGAAGCAAGTCTTGTGCTGTATCCTGATTGGTGGTTGGTAGTCCCCCACCTAAGGGAAGTGGGAAGTGGTTAGGAAAGTTTTAGTGGGAATATACCACCAAAAAGGCAGGAATATCGTGTCTCAAACCTTTCTCCCTCCAGCTTGGAACCATGTGAGACAGTTAAATCAGATATGTAGAAATTATAATACTTGCTCTTCGATAACCTGGAAGAATGTAATAAATCTTAGAATACCATATAGTGAAAAGAAAAAGTTTTTGATTTAACAAAACCTCTCCCATACATAGTAAGCCAGTGCATAATTTGAGTCAGTTCAACTACTTAGGTTTTGTTCTCATATCAAGGTGCCATAGGATGTAGTATTTGAAAGTTAAAGAACAAGAATCATGACAATATATGGTACTGTACTCTCCAATATATAGTTAAGTATAAGTATGGTAGACTGCTTCAGTTTCTGTTTTATTTCAAAATATGCAGGTTTTGAAATGAACAAGTTTCACTGTTTAACATAACAAATAGAGAGCAAAATATGAACAGAATGTACATGTTGCATATATGCATAGCAGCAAAGGTCAGAAGCAGAGAGGCAGAAGTGTCAGGTCTAGAAAGTATTCAAGACTATTATTTTTTCTGCCTTAGGAATGATATAGTGTTAAACTGAAAACAAATTTCCCTTAAAACTCTTATGCATCATACATGAAAGGCATTGTGTCTTAAGAACAAAATGTGGATTATTTGCATTTAGGAAGAAGCATTTATAATTCTTTGTCTTATTTTGTAGTTCAAAACCAAAGACATATAAGATAGAAAAGATTCAGCAAGATGAATACTTGTTCAGTGGGGATGGCAAGATATATAGCAGTATAACAGATATCGTAGCTACATACCGCAACAGTAATAGTACAATCTGCCTTCAGGAGTGCCTGCCACCATCAGAATATGGTAATATAAATTGTAATTTTTAATTTATTTATTTTTTTAATGCTTAGGTAGTAAAGGTGACTCTCTTTAAATATTGATGTAATTAATATATTTGCTTGCAGATAAGTCAAACTTGTTACTTTGTCAACCAGAAGGTAGCACATTGGACCTGACAACTGCTAGCAGTACCGTTGCTGGTCTTTTAACAGCAGCTCCGCAGTGTATCAATGTCAAGGATCTACAGGTTTATAAAAGTATGTCATTTGTTATGTTTATATGTTTGTTATTCCTAGAAATGCATAGTATGACCAAAAATACAGACACAAACCATTTGCAAATAGCTGGAATATGTGATGTTTTAATTTCTTTTTAGTGCAAGGTCTGTCAAAAAATAAATAAACTTTTTCAAAATTTGGGCTTAGCATCTTACTGAGCTTTGTCTCCTTTAAACTAATCTCCCCATCTATTGATACACTCACTCCTTCCATCAGTTGCAGTTCTGACGTGTTTCTTGAGCTTGCACAAAGTTTCGTCTGCAAATTTAGTTTTATCTCCTCAAAAGAATTAAAATCTTCAACCTTTCATTATGGATTTCAGCTTAGAAAATAAAAAAGTCTGCAGGTGCTAAACCAGGAGAGTATGAAGGGCGGGAGAGAAGTCATCTTGTTTCTGTTCAAAGCAATGATGAATGAATGGCACTATCATGTTACAGATTTCCTGAATTGTCTGTCAAAATCCAGGCTATTCCTTCTCATGTTTACTTGGAGACAGCTTGACAATAACAGTGATTCACAGTTTGACCCTAATGATAGAAATTCGGTATGAATGACAGACACCCTGAATGATGAAGAAAACTGTCAACAGCACTTTGATATTTGACCTGATCTTATGTGCTGTTTAGGCAGTGAAGATTTTCCAACCCATTCGGATTATTTAAAGTTTGTCACATCATTGTAACATAGATACATGTTTTATCACCAGTGGTCATTCTACTCATAAAAGTTGCATCCTATTTGAAGTTATCCAAAAACTCCTGATAGAAGATGATGCAGTTGTTTTCCTGTTCTTGGTGTCATCAAGGGACAAACCTTGATGCATGCCAAGTTTTTCTGTCAGCATTTCATGACATGGTATCACAGAAATGTCTAATTTTTCGGCAATTTCTCAAAAAATTAGGCACCGATATTCATGGATAATCCAGTTAGTTCTGGCCACATGAATGTCATTAGTTGACATCAATAGATGTCTGGGACATGGGTAATCAACTACAGATCCAAATCGCTTTTAAATCAGTAGATCACTCATAGCACTGAGTACAACTTACAGTTATCTCCAGAGCCCGGAAATTAAGCAGAATTCCTTTTTCTATCTGGGTGAATATATTTAAGAGTCAAATAGGAATTACTAATTTTCCGTACATTTGGGGCCAGCAGTGGCAGCTTTTATTTTGCCTGTTTTGCCTATTTTGGCTTCAGTTGCCTATTTTAAAACCCTTTTTTGCATGTTTTAGATCACTATGGCTTTTTTCTGTGATTATTTATACATTTTAAAAAGCAAATAAAGAATTTTAATACATCAAAGTGAAAAAAGCTATAAAACTTAAATGGCATGTTCACCTCACAAAAATATATATTCAGAATCTTATAATAGATTTATTTATTTTCAAGCAGTTAAAAACTTTCTCCTGAACCCATTTACTTAAGCTCTTTAAATAGCTGAACCTTCATTAGTGAAAGAAATACAAGGTTACCTTGGGCATATGAATACCAGGAAAAATAAAAAGGATGAGGCAAGCACTGTAGTTTTGAATAGTCCTGCCAAATGATCTTGTATTAATCTGCTTGAGACAATTCTAGAAAATTAGTGCTGGGAGTAACTTCTCAGTTACATAAATGTAATAAATAATTGCAAGCAAAGATGAAAGCAGTACAGCTGTGCCATAAACTATCCCTACAATGTGTTCAGTATGGAAGTAAGATAGATACTAACTTGTTTCCCTTATAAACACAAAAAAATGAACTTGGCAAAAAACTACTGCGCTTCTTTTGCTCATTTATCAGGACTACTTTACTTTGTCATGATCAACATTTTTATGATACCCTGGAAGGTGAATGTTCTGTTGTAACTAGTATGAGTTCTTCTAAAATAGCTTATTTTAAATATTATCAATTCATTTCAGTGGAAGTAAAATTTTTTTCCATGACGACAAATGTTCTCTCTGGCAAGCAGCTGACTATGACAGTTCATTCCTTGAAAAATCTTGTTGTATGCTTGTAACCAAGAAAAGTACTTAAGTATTTTAATTATGTAATAAAGAAAGTATTAACTATCTTAAATACCTATTTTCATAAATAATGAGTGATATTAATCTCTTTTTTGCTTTTAATAAATGCAAATATGCAGTAATTATACTATGCCTATTTTCAGTATTTTAAGCATTTTTTTGCCTGCATATTTTAAGAAAAGTAAATGCCTGAGCTTCCAGACTCTAGTTATCTCCATAAATTTGTTTTGTCATCTCATGATTCTGGTATTTTTTTTTTTTTTTGATTAGTGTTTAACACCCGTTTTTACTACCGAGGCACCACAGACAGTGACACTGATGATACATGAGATGAAATGATGTATTAAAAAAGGATTTTTTTAAGGAAACGTTCCAGGCCTAAGTTTAGGGTACCTCCCCAGCATTTGCCATTTATGAGGACTGAAGAAAACCTTGAAAAAACCTCAGTCAGGGAGGACGGTCCTGATAAGATTCGAACCCTAGACCTCCCGCTCACAAATTCGCACCTTAACGACCTCGGCCACCTGTGATTCTGGTAAATATTTACAAAATTTCATGCAAAATTAATGTTAATGCACAGCTCATGATTGTCCACATCTCAATAGTCACAGATTGGTTACAACTCTATTGCAAAGAAAGCAATAAGGATCTCAACTATGCAGCAAACAATAAGTATCTTGTCAAAGTCAGAGCTATTCATACTACCAATCATTTTTTGCTAAAACACTTCTTTAGTACAAAATTTTGAAAGTGTGAATATTTTTGAACAGACTTTGTACAGTATTTGACAAAAAATAAATAAATAAATAAAAAAGTTTAAAAAAAAAGTTATCCCCAAATTCTAAGTTTCAATCGGAGAACAGGGACACTTATAAACATTACATTTACAATGAGCATGTAGTGACTGCACAGTACAGTAGGAGCTTTGCCTATAAACATAATGTTCACAATCATAAGCTTCTGGAAAGAGAAAATTAGTGTAGAGTAGTGGTGAATGAGCAATTTAGAAGGCATTACTCTTCTACATAAGCTCCTCATGCCTGAGGCGAACCTGAGCTCTTAACCATGACAGAGCTAATGGAACATAACACACTAATCAGTGTGTTTAGCACTGTACCAAGTAGAATTTAGAGGAATTTTGCATTTAAGAGAAGACTCATTTTTGTCACCAGAGGTACATAAATGGTATGTTTTCACAATGTGTATATTTATTAACATGGATTATGTAACAAGAAAGACTGAAAGATGTTTATCACTGTTAAAATATGTGTTAGGAATGAAGAGGGGACATTCAAGAGAAACATTTTCCACTGCATATAATTATATAACATTGTTAATCATATATGCTCACATACACTTTGTAATAACAAATTGTGTTGATAGGAGTTGTTAGTTAAGGGTTTTTGTGCCAGTCTGCAAAGTGGTATCATTTAATTTAGAGTGGTTCATCTTTGGTATTGCTTTGTAAAACTGCAACTGAAATCACTGGTATGCTTTGGCAAACCTTTAAGAACAATGCTGTTTGCAAACCACAAGTCTACAAGTGATTTTCTCCATTTTGAAAAAGCTGACATATCAACTGGCTAAGACCTGGCTAACCTTCAATGAGTACAAATATAAAAAAACAAAAAATTTTCAAGATGCCATTAATGAAAATTAACAAAAGAGAGCACATTTCTGAGGAAACAAATGTCATGAAATACTGTCAGTTAATTTTAATAGAAAATTTGCACATGAAACAGGTATATGTAAAGTGACTACTTGCTTATTCCCAGAGGAGCAGACCACCATGGATGGCTGAAACCATTAAGGTGCAGGCTTAAGAATGTGAGGTCTGGGATTCGATTCCTGCCAGTACAGTTCTCCCTGACAGGTTTTTTCCAGGTTTTCCACAGTGCTCATAAATGGCAAATGCTGGGAAGATATCCTAAATAAAGGCCTGGAAAGTTTCCCTCCTTAAAAAAAATTTACGAATTTATCATTTCTTATCATGTATCATCAGTGTTCATCGCCTGTGATGGATGCCTCAGCAGTAAAATGAGTGCTAAACACTATTCAATAGAGGAGCAGAAAGATACTTTTAAGAAATTTTGCCATGTCTTAAAGGAGGAATTTTGTAGAACCTGAACTTACTTACAAAGATCATGGCTGTCGACAAATCTTCATGCTATGTTTTAGACCTAGAGACGAAGTAAGAGTGAAAAACATTCAAATTCAGCAAGACCCAAGCAAGCATATCTAGTTTGATCAAGGGTCAAGACTATGTTGATTTGTTTTTTTTATGTGAATGGGATTATGCATAGGGAATTTGTTTCTTTAGGACAAATGTGAATCATTATTTTTAACGCAATACAATGGCCTTTTTAAAAGTTATAATTATGACCCATAGATTGCAGCAATAATTTCAAACCAGTTAATGGATTAAAGTCCACAATCTGAAGGACCATAGTAGGTGTTACTTTTTGTTTCAATGCAGATGTATGCATCTTGGATAAATGCTAATATGAACAGTGTGCAGTAATTGAATTCTTTATGAAGAAGGATATGACAGCAATATCTAGGAAACTATTTTCAACCGATTCCAATTGGACTACCAAGTTAAAAGTTGTGAAAGCTTGTATGTAGCAGACTGCTAAAATCTGTCACCATATCAGAAATTGTTGAAAAATTCACAATATGGTACTAAGCATTGACAGTTAAACATGGCAGAAATTGCTGAAGCTTTAACTGAATGAGTTTTTCACATTGTGATGGAGGAATCATGCATGAAAGAATTAGCCTGTAAGATGGGTGCTGCAGCTGTTGACCTGATCAGAATGCAAATCTCTGAGCAAAGTTGGCACTTTTATGGATCTCTGTGAACTTGGCCATGATTTGCAGTCACATCACCTTTATTACCAAATTTGGCTCCATCAAACTTCTATTTCTCCCCAAAGCTGAGAAAATTCTTTGATGAAAAGAATTTTTATCCATTTAAGAACTTAAATTATCTGCAAGTCTGGAGGAATCTTATTTCCTTGAAAGTATAAAGACTTTAGAACATAGTTTAACTAAATGCATTAGTGCCAAGGGAGAGTATGTGAGAAATAATAACTATTTCAAAAGTGTCAATATTTATTTTCATTCTGAGAACCTTTAAAATGACTGTAAGGGTGTGCAACAGAAATGGTTGAATTTTGGAGAAGTGAGATTGTAGCTGTATCATTGCAATGCATTGGCACACACAGCTTTTTTTATTACCATGAACAAAAAAAAAGAACTCTTAAAAAAGCTCTTCGGTGATGTGGGTAAAGAGAATTAGACCTTAAACAGTCCAGAGTTCCAGAACTGTTTTCAACAAGGAAAAAGGTTGGGACATATGCATTGACTGACTTGGAGAATACTTTCATATAAAGTTTTACAGCATCTTTTACTTGTTTTATGTTTATTACAGCAAATATATCATCATGTCAGTACCAAACTTTCAAAATGAGGGAGAAAGCCTCAGTGATGTGCATTTCAAATAGTTCATGAATTGGTTGGCTAAAAAAGGTGATAATAGATTACCTATTACTAGTTCTACTTTTAAAACTACAATAGCCTACAATTAAATTCACTGTCAAAACTGAAACAGAAAATGTATTGCAAATTTTTAATCTGAAAATATTAAAATGTAATAATAAACTTGAATTCAGTATCTACAGAAAAAACACACACAAAGACAATTATGTAAAAGCCCATAGTTTCAGTACTAGATCACATAAAGCAGCAGCATTCAACAGCATGACATACTATACCACAGACAAAAAAGAATATAAGAATATCTACACAATAGAAGTCACTAAGTCAATAGCAAAGGGATAATCAACAACAAAAAAATTTAAATTCCCAAAATAAAAATGAATTAAACAAATCATAAGTCTGTGCAATATACCAGAGACAATTTTTTAAAAAAAACTCACATAGTACCCACTAGCTAGTCATAAATTTTGAAACATTTTCAAATGGCACAGTATCATCTTAGCACTTCAAAACTCATTTGATAAATTTTGAAAAATTTATTAAAAATAAACTAAACAAATTCAAAGCCCAATGAGAAAAACATTGGAATTCACCAGATTAATTGTTGATATTGTAAAAAAATTTGCATAGGAAAAACAAAGAAAAATATAGGCATAAGCTTGATGGAATATTGGAGAAACATTCATTATAAGCAAATAGAAAAATTACCAGTGTGGCATCATATTTTTGGAAATAGAAAAATTAATCAATTTATTAAAAACAGTTCAACAACAAAGGAATGAAACACATGGGAAAGAATTTACATAAAAAACATGAGCAAAACCTAATAAATTTTGACATCCCAGAAGAAGGTAGTTCTTTATTCAGATTTATTGCGAGACCACCAGAGTAACTCATATACCTACCAACTCAACTTAAACAAATAATCCAACAGTCATTTAAAACTTAAATGTAAAATTGGAACTTAAACACAGTGAAGCCAATCATATTAATGGATATCATTGTATGATTAGTTGAACTACACACTCTTAAAGCTTCACTTACTTTTTATAAATGTATGGAACCGGTTTCGAGAACATTTTGTTCCCATCTTCAGCCATGCTAAGGTTCAACTGTCAACATTCCCACGGCTCAACGAATGATCCGACAGTTGAACCTTAGCATGGCTGAAGATGGGAACAAAATGTTCTCGAAACCGGTTCCATACATTTATAAAAAGTAAGTGAAGCTTTAAGAGTGTGTAGTTCAACTAATCATACAATGATATCCATTAATAAGTCATTTAAAAGCTGAGGATGTGGACAGAGGTCCACAGACATATCCTGAGTAAACCTCCAGTAAGTAAAGATAGAAAGGATGTTTTAAATAGCTTGACTCACAAAAGATTATTATTTAATTAGAACTTTATTAGGTGCCTGGACATCAAGGTATAAAAGGCAATAAAATGGAGATTAACTGGCCAAAAAAAAAGGTATTAAAATTGATTTTATAGGACCAGAACTTTCTGCAGCATTAATAAAAAAATTGTTAGAACTGCATTATTTCAATGGACCAAGAAAGAACATCAGATGAGATGTAAGAGCTTTCTCAGTCAAGAACTAGGTAAAAAGTTGATTAAAACATTTGATAGCACCATGGCTGAGGACCTACTGAGTAAGGTCAGAAAGCAAACCAGGAAAGCTATTGGAATGACTATTATTGCAAATTGGACATTCTGGAAACAGTAACAGAGAATGAAACTCTACCATGGAAATTCCACTGCTGTTTATATGAACAGTCTCTTAAGATATCAAAACACATCTTACTAGAGTATAAAACCCTGGAAAGATAAAAACATCTCTATTAACTCACTGAAGCTCTAGATTTGAAACTACAAAGGTAGGATTTTAGCATTGTACAAAAGACTCTTGTGGCTTAAGTGCCAAAGTGTATTTTCACACTCCAATGTCAACAAGTGTGAGGTTAACCAACTAATGGGCATTTTTTCACAATACCAGCTTTGGTAGAATCATATGCAAACATTTTGCCCATCTTCTTCCCACTCCATGCTGGAATAGAATGTTTATTTTAAACTTTCATTACAAGGAGTATAACAGTTATTTTAACATTTGTTATGTATTGACTATTAAACAATTTATTTAACAATTTGTACTCCTTATATCTTACTAGCCTCGTTGCTGCATTTAAGCCCGATAATCTCAAATATTCGGTTACTGAATTATAGAGCCCTTCATACTATTTCAGTCTACTTCCTCACACTGTACACATTCTTCACTATCTTGCTTAATAATTTTTCTCATCCATTTAGCGCTCACTGTACCTAAGTATATACCGATTTCCAACATCCTTTTTCTCATTTTTACATTCAAACTTTTTTCCCCCACAATTTTCTTTGGTAATTTAGACCATCTTTGCATTTCCAACTTCTCCCTAAAAAACTTGGTTTTCTCACATTCCAGTAATATATGCCATTTATTATCTTGCTGACTACATAATGGGCATTTATCCAGCTTCCCCCTTACTCTTAAACCCTTCAATTTCATAGCTCCTGTTCTCGCCAATGCAAAACCTTTTCTTGCTGGTTTTATCACATATTTCAACATAGTTTTCCTTATTCCAAACTCTTTTCATTTCTCTATATACACTCAATGATGTTTTCAGTTTAAAACTAGCAAATAGTAGGCTATTAATATGTTTGATTCTTAACCTAATTTCTTTCCAGAACCCCCTTCCTAATGCTCCTATGGCCTCCACATGTCCCCAAAACCAATTTTTTCTAGATTTGCTTTTATCTTGTTGAGGCAAGTACCACCTTGATTAAGCCTTTGCTGATATAAAACACTATGCTTCTCTAAATTACAAATTCTAAACCAGTATTTCAATACCATTCCACACTAAGGGCAAAGAGGATACCCATTTTCTGTTTTGCAGCTGAGTGAACAATGTTCAGGGTAGTTTATTAACTGGATAAACAGGTGGTGTAACCAAGCAAGAAGTGTGTGTTACTACTTATGGCTAAACTAGTTAGTTACAATATAAAAATTCATGTTATAAATTAATTGTCCAAAGATTTATAATATGGCACCATATAAAGAATTTCCAGATGGAGTATTCAAATATGTTCATTTTGAAAACCTTGTTACTTCATTTGCTTGCAGATCAAAAGAAGGAAGGTCAAGGAGGAATGTCTTTAGTTTATCGCAGTATTTGGAAACCCTCTAAAAGTAAGAAGGTAGAAGCAGCTCTAAAAATTTTGAAAGAGGACTGCAGAGATAAGTATTTAAAGGTAACTGCTTTTGCTAAATATTAAGACAAAAAAATAGTAGATGCATTATTTACACTTTTGTTTAGGACTGGACTGAGCACGTTGGCTGAAGGTGTAAAGTTTTGAGACTCATACTCAGGAGGTCCTAGGTTCAAATCCTCAAGCTAATTTATCTGGTTGAGGTTTCCATGGATTTCCTCATTTCACTCTAAGAAGGGCTAATGCTGGGTTAGATTTCTCTGGCAAGGATTCACATTCCATTTCATCATTCATCTTCATTCCACCTATTTGTGTGTCTGCATCTTCTTGCAAGTGAACCAAGCAAGTATTGAAATTGACACTTTAGTAGCTTTAGTGAACATAGGTTGCTTGTACTTATTGAAGAATTTGACTATAAAAGGAGCTAATATATTTTGTAAGTTATGCCACATAGAGTTCAAAGGCAGTAGAGGGATTTTCATCAAGATTGATTGTAATTTAAAACAGCATATTAAAAGTATCAAATTATTTGGGAGAAATGAAGGCAATATATCATCTTTGTCAAGAGATTCAAATTTGTGGGTACAGCATTTTTAAAAGGTCTTTGTCAAATGATAGTATGCTGTAACATCCCTTTCACAAGTTACAAAATTGCACTTTCTAATATTTTTTTCTACCAGAAATGCATAGGAAGTTCCTTGCAAGTTAACTTTATATAAATAGCATTTGGTTTCTTGCTAAGATGGTGTTATAAATAACTTAAGTCCCTTTTGTCTAAAAATATACCAAGAAAGCAAACTTTTCAATTTCTTTTTACACTCTACAAATTGTAATTGTTTATTGTAATGTAACTGAAAATATGAATAAAAAATACAAATATGAAAATATCTAATTTTATTTTACTATTGAAACTTTATATATAAAAAAATCAAGTACTGCACTGGAAGCCTTTCAAACAGAATGTGTAAACTGGCCAGATATGAACTAAGGACTAAACTGAAAAAGATAAAGTAAATAAAATGACATGGAAACTATCCTCATTCATTTCAATTACAAATAAAACAAGCCACTTCATTATTCTCATCATCACTTTAGATTAGCTTAGATAACAGGGAGGGATTTGTTGGAGTTCTGTTGACTTCCTGCACCTCAGCGTAAAACACTTATTGTGCAACTCTATAGGAAGAGATACTGTCATTTTTTACCAAAATCCTTTAACAAGTGGAAGTATTTTGGTTCCAATGTCAGCATCCATTCCCAAACCTTCCCTGGTTATAGAAAGAATAACTTTCTAACCAGGGATGAGCAATTAAACAAGATATGTGAGGCAATCTCCCCATTCTGGTTGCACAATCTGCATCTTTATAGAGTCCCACTAATAGATGTTTTCTGAAGTGACCATGTTCATTAACTAACAATATTACTTTCCTTATTCCTCCTCTTCTGTCCAGTTTTAGGAGAGATGGGGAAAGAGTGTTGCTTGATCGTAGGACCAATTTACTAGTTTGTATTTTAAATATTAATTCAATTTGGAATCAAACACAGTGAAACACCCATTAATAATCTCTTCTGAGTAGGATATTTAGAACACTCTTTATGGTTTCACTTACTGATATTTACTTGGCATATTTTTTTTGGAACATATAAATAGATAAACGAGCTGTGGTACACATTTTTGGAA
The DNA here is from genome assembly GCA_030762175.1 of Metallyticus violacea. Taxonomy (NCBI): domain Eukaryota; kingdom Metazoa; phylum Arthropoda; class Insecta; order Mantodea; family Metallyticidae; genus Metallyticus; species Metallyticus violacea. Next base: position 20,223,427 of record CM060836.1, read on the forward strand.
TGAAAACCATGAAATAGAAAAAGGCATCTAGTTATTAAAAACTGTTCAACAATCGAAAGAACTAAATTATGGAAAAGGATTTATATAAAAAGCATGAGCATAACCTTATGAAATTTGACATTCCGGAAGTAAGTTTATCACTATACCACCAAAGTCAACCTGGATACCTACGTACCCAGCTTCTATGAATGATCCAACAGTCGTTTAACAGCTGATGATGTGGGAAAAGTTCCACAAAACATATGTCCTGAATAAATCTCATGTAAGTGAAACCATAAAGAGTGATCTAAATATCCTACTCAGAAGAGATTGTTCCTAACTTGTTTTTGTCCAGAGTAGGTTTACCACCTAATATGACTTTGGCTTTAAGTGAGTGATAGACTACACTTTGTCCTCTTCCTGTCTTTTCACTTCAGATTTGATTACATTACATTAATTATATTCTGAATGTAATTAACTTCATGAGTGTTGAAGTGATGACAAAGGTGTTTTATTTGTAAGATATGAAAGTAATTTAGAAATGTGTTTTGCATTAAAATGTTACTGATTCTATTCCAGGATTTTCTAGAGCTTGCTGGAAAGTGGGCAATGCTAAAATCAAATGCAATAGTAAAGTTGTATGGTGTAACATTGTCTAGTCCATTTGCAATGGTAATGGAGTATCTTAGTTTAGGAACTCTGGATGTCTATTTAAGGGAGCATAAGCAAAGCGTGAAGCCAGTGGATCTAGTTGAAGCTGGAGCATTCCTTGCAACAGCTCTTTGGCATCTTGTGAGTAATTATTATTATTATTATTATTATTATTATTATTATTATTATTATTATTATTATTATTATTATTATTATTATTATTATATTTCCTTAGAGTATCTTTCAAATTCAAAAGCTGAAATATACTTTAAGAAATGGGATCATGGAGTTAATTATGGAAAGACAAAGATTAGGATCCTATAAGAATGTATTAAATATAAATTATAACTAACTCCACATATTTATGCGACATTAGGACATATTTCAGAGCAATCATGTGGATGAACTCATCAAGAGACTTAGCAATCTTTGTTTTGCCATTAACACATTACAAATGTCTGGGGATAAGAATATTGCATATTGTATATTTTACATATTTCCACTCTCGATTAAAATATGGTATAGTAATTTGGGAAAATACAGAGAATAGTAAAAAATTTTAACATTACAAAAATTAGTAATAAAATTTACTAATGTTTGAAATATTACAACTATCAGGAGTATCAACTGAATTGATAGAATCAACTCAGTGCATTAATTTCAAGAAATTAAGGGATTATACCTTGATAGAAATCTGACATATAACTATCATGTAGATCACATATGCAAGAAAATAAGCATTGGATTATATCTGTTAAAGGAACTCTCAAAATATCTGGATACTGCTCTACTGAGAATGACATATTATGGTATATTTAAAATGATACAGTATGGGTAACTTATTTACACACTTCACTTACTATGTTTTCCTAAGTTGGCAAAGATTTAGAAATTTGATGTCGACTGCAATCTTTCTCTTTTTTATTTGTAAATTTAGATAAGATTTTATTTCTCTCTTAACGTTTCCAAACTTGAGGTTATACATGATTAAAAGACTATGGCCTACCTCTGGGACTGCCATCTTGTTATTGAAAATGCCACATGTTGGTCAAATTGATGCTTCTCAGGACTGTGCATCTAATATATCTTTTATGTATAATTTTTGAAGCTGTTTACAGTGAAGCTATTATATTTAAAATGATACACTATGGGTAACTTATTTACACACTTCACTTACTATATTTTCCTAAATATAGTGTATCATTTTATTATATTATAAATATATTTTTATTATATTTAAAATGATACACTATGGGTAACTTATTTACACACTTCACTTACTATATTTTCCTAAATATAGTGTATCATTTTAAATATAATAAAAGGAAATAAAAGGAAATAAAATTGCCATTTTAGACCAAGAAGAATACAAAAATAGAGTTGAAAATATGTTAATGGGAGAAGCCTATAAACCAATAGAAAAGAATCCACTCAACCGATGCACAAAAAACCTGAGTAAAACATTAAACGAAGTGAATACACTATCCACTACAGAAAAAATGAAAATCACACAGAGCAACCCGGTAATACCCAGACTTTATGCACTCCCAAAAATACACAAAAATGATAACAGCATGAGACCAATAATTAATAACATAAACTCACCCACATACCAACTAGCAAAAAAACTAATCAATATTTTCAATTCTTTTAAAAAATTCCAAAGCTTAAGTATTAAAAATTCATTTGAGCTAGTTGAAAAACTTAAACATAGCAAAATAAAAACTGAGGATATAATGGTGTCATTCGACGTGAAAGCCTTATTTCCGAGTATTCCAATAGTAAACTTGATGCAAAATTTAAAAAAATGGTTAACATCAATAAACTTAATATCAGAAGAAGTGGATGATTTGATGAAATTAACAGATATATGCATCCAACAAAACTTCTTTAGTTTCAATAGAAAATATTATCAACAAGTTTCTGGCCTAGCCATGGGAAATCCTTTGTCTCCATTTTTGGCGGATCTTTTCATGAGCTTCTTTGAAATACACATTACAAAAGCATTTCCGTGGATCTTCAAGACATGGCATAGATATGTGGACGACATATTCGCAATAATACCTAAAAAACATTCTACAGATGCATCGAAACTCCTCAACTTACAACACAAATCTGTACAGTTTACCATAGAAGAAGAGAAAAATGGTTGTCTCCCATTCCTTGATTTAAAAATAATAAGAAATGCAAACAGTTTTAACTTTGGAATTCACAGGAAACAAACACACACAGAAAATTACATAAAAAATGATAGCTATAACCCCACCCCACATAAATTTGCAGTGTTTCACAGTTTAGCACACAGACTAATCAACATCCCATTGACTGTAACCGAGTACAAAATGGAACACCAACATATAATGAAGACGGCTATAACTAATGGTTTCAACACAGACTCAATAACAAAAATCATCAAAAAAGCAAAAAGACAAAAATCGATTAAGGAAGTCTCCACACTTAAAAACACCCAAGACAGATATAAATTCAAAAGTTTCACATACCACCCAACTTACCACAACAAATTTAAGAAGATATTCAAAGAGCATGGAATTATGTTAGCCCCAAAGAACAAATACAATATAAAAAATTTAGTAGACTGCACAATGAAAGATACCATTCCCACAGAACAAAAATCAGGAATATATGAGATTAAATGTGCAGATTGTGAACAGAGCTACATTGGGAAAACAAAAAGAAATTTAGAAATTCGAAGAAAAGAACATTTTAGGAACATTAGATTGAAACAGATAGACAAATCAGCAATAGCAGCTCATTTTTGGAACAAAAATCATGAAATAAAACCAGAAATTAAATTATTGAAACAACTTCGCAAACCAATAGAACTATCCACATGGGAGAGAATTTTCATTTTAAAAAATAAGAACAACTTAATGAATTTTGATTTTCCGCCGCTGGATGAACTCAGCAAGTTTCTATTAGAGCCACGAGATACCACCACAGGGGCGAACGGGCATCCATCCCCCGTTTCGAACAACGGCACTCAGTCAACAGCAGCCGATGATGGGAGGAACCTCTCCCGAAACTAGTCCAAAGTTTTAAATAAGTAAGTGGAGTTAGTGTTAACAACTGAAAGCATTAATGTAACATATAAGCTAATGTACATCGAATCACCTTAAACAAAAAAGCAGCAAAATGTAATCCATATATCAAAGGTGTGATTTTGTATAATAAACTACCAGAGACTGTAAAACTGAAAAAAGGGGAGAAATTTAAGAGAAATTTTAGAATCCTTTTTTCTTGATTGAGAAATGCCTAAGCAGGGTGGATAAATTGTAGATAATTATAGATAAAAATGTGTAACTCTCCTTTAATTCTTATAACTATGTACTAAAATGCTCTAAGAATAAATTATGTGTTGATTTTGTTAACTTTGCTATTCTTATGCTATACTTTCTATTATGAATTATTTTGACTAAAGTTTTAAACTTATACACACTTTGGTAACTCTAGATTTTGTCATTGTCTGAAACTTGTGAGCACAAGTCTGTTGACAGCAACAAATTATTATTATTATTATTATTATTATTATTATTATTATTATTATTATTATTATTATTATTATTTAATATTTTTATTTATTTTTTTTAACAGCCAAATATTCTGATATTACCATCTTTGTACATATTGTATGTGAAATTATCCATGTGTAAATTTAAAACCAATCCTATGATATACTCACATAATATTAGAGGGATATCAAATTATACATAAGCGCCCTATAATATACAGCCCTATATGGCCATTCTTTTGCCCTTAATCAAGACTATATAATAAATTACCAGAGGAATTAAAACAAATTCAACAAGTGTACACATTTAAAAATCAACCAAATGACTTATTAATTAAAAACTGTTACTTCTCAATAAAGAAATTCCTAAAAGACTAAATATGTCTGTACATTCATTTGTAGTGCAATATCCTACTTTATTAGATAAACTATTAAAATGACCTAATTATAAAGCTTATAACCTTAAGTTTTCATATCTGTCGTGTTACTGTAAACATTTGTATACTGGTTAAACTGGTTTTATGTTTACATCAAATGGTGGAATTTTCTATTGAAATATTAGGATAAAATAAATCAATTGGTCTTTACCTATTTGGCTTTGGCCATTCTTAAGTGTAACCCCCATGAATACAATTTGTGTTTGACAATAAGTTTCTTTACTTAATTTTAAGTTAAATCTAATTATTATTATTTCAGTTTCTGAAATAACACAAAATGAAATAACATAATTAGAGAACCTCTGTGTAACACCTATAATCCTTGCTAAATTCTTTCTTCGTTTGTCAGTAGTCTCATATTGAAATTTCTGAAGACAGAGATTCACCCACTATTTTATATAAATCTTTCACATCATAAGGTTCTTTTTCCATTTTTTTTTCTTATTTATTTTCCTCAGCATTGCTCTCCTTTAAGCTCATACTCTGTTCAATTTCTTCTTGCACTCATCAGTCACTAATTAACAAATAAACTTTACATATTGCAATGTAATTGGCCTGGTGTAGAACTTGGGTTGAACCAGGCATATTGTATCTGAAACAGTTAATTAAATAAATAAATATTCCACTGTATTTCAATTCAAAACAGCATTTGCTGATTAATTTTATAATCCTAAATGTATTATATGAGTATCAACAATTTTAATACTAACTTTACAAATCACCAAACATTCATTTTTTAACTATCCACATGTTTATTTTTATTTTTAACTCTATACATTTGAAATAGATACCCCAGAATACTAACTCAAAATAGAACAGACCTAAATGGTTACACATATAGATGACATTGCCTAATAATGTAATAAAATATAATTTACTTATTTTAATTCAATTTCTTACTTCTCTCTACTGACCATCTGCATTTCATCTTTATCTTCCATCAAAACTGCCCTAATTTAGATATCTGCATTTGGTCTTCACAAATATTTCTTACTATAACTTCTTTATTCCTGAATGACAATTTCCTGCTTATCAAACTTACTCTCTACTCATTTGTTCATTTGCACTGAAAAATAATATGCATCTCATCTTCCTTTTCCCTGCAGATAGCGCAGACCCCTGGAGTGACATCCTTCGTCAAACCCTTTTTGAATAATAATAATAATAATAATAATAATAATAATAACAACAACAACAACCTACTATTTTATTAGATAAGCTACTCAATAACTGATAATGTATGAACCTCCTTATATTATATTAACCTATTTGTATAACTGCAAAGTCTTAAGTTCTTGCAATTTTATTTGTTATTGTAAATAATTGATTGATGACAAAACCAGATTTATATGTAATCAAATGGTGGAAATTATTAATATGAACTGAACATGAATATGGGCATTGTCATTTTTAAAAATTGTGATTTGCTGAGTTTTAAAATCAAGCTTAATATAAAGGTTTATGAATTTGGTAACATACTCAGCATGACTTCTCCCTGTCTTATTGATTAACATTTCTTTACCATCACAGAAATGAAAATATAAGCATAAATAAGGAACTTTATGAAGGTGTTTAACCAAGTCAGGAGTGTCATTGAAATTTAGGGGAAATATAGTAGGAGGTAATTTGCTTCTGGTATGTTTGTATACTCCTGGTATTCCAAACAGGGAAATGGCAATGAATAATTTATTACTTAAGCAATGTTAAATAATTTCTGATGTTGATATTTTGCTCTAGGAAGACCAAGGAGTAATACATGGAAACATAAGATGTCGCAAACTCCTAGTTGCTGCACATGATGAAAACACATTTCTAGTTCGTCTAACTGATCCTGGGCTGCATACATATTCAGCTTCTGAGTGAGTATAATTATTATAATAAATAAATGTATATGTTTTATGAATATATATATATTCATACAACATAAATGAAAAATAATGTAACACTATTAACAATGTAACTAAAATAACAATAACTAGAAAAGCAGAAAAGGATAAAACACTAAGAAAAATTCACAGATTAGTAATCACTGTATTTTGAACTGCTTGAGTTCTTCCGTGGCAAGAGGTTAAGTGCACTTCAATTTGAATGTGAATTTTTCTTAGTGTTTTATCCTTTTATATATACATACATATATATTTCTTATGTGGCTGGATTTAAAAGAGGTTTTTATGCTTATATGGCATATATAAAGTGTATCCATAATTTTTCAGAATGATGTCATTTGACCAACAGTTATAGTAGTGCAGTATAACAGTAGCATATCTGGGAGTCAGGGTACAAAATTTGATGTAAGTGGGTGAAGATGCTGGATTGTTGCATCCTTTTATATGGAGTTGAGTATTAACCAGTGGTTATAAGATGTTGCATGTGAAAGGAATAACGGAAATGTCTGAAAAATATCAGAGACAATGGAAGTGATTTGGCAAGCATTTGGGAAAAAAGCACAGATATTTGAATGGAATGGTTGTTCAGAACTGGTTGAACATCTACTGAGGATGACAAGCAGCCACATCAGCAGCAAAATGTTGGGCATGGTTGCCAAAATTCAACAGCTCTTTCCTGAGAATCAATGTCCAGCCATTTGTTATCTGGTTATGGGACATCCCAGTGGATCCTGTGTGATGAATTTAGCATGCAATTGATTGGAAGCAGCTTGTTAACATCTGCAAATTTCATATTTATCTGCTCTCTAATCATACTTATGAGGGTTGTTTTAAAAGTTCTCAGCCTGACTCGGAGATGTCATGAAGATAGTCAAATTATTAGGGTAGTTGTTAAGCATCATCCTTTAGATAGAGCACTGTAGACTTTCAGATGCATAGTATAATCGCTTGTTTGCAATGATTGTGTAAACATATTAGTGTTACCATTTTCTACAAAATGGATAAAATTGAAATATGAACTGTGATAAAGTACTTTGTTTTGAAGTGTTTAACCCCAACAGAAATACAAAAGGAGTTAGATTCTACATTAAAGGAATCTTTCCCTATGTTTTTGCCGATTAAAAAGTGGGCTGCTGAATTTAAGCATGGTCGTCAGCCATTCAAAATGATGAGCTCGCAGGGCATCCCAAAACTGCTATGACTGACATGATTGTATAAAAATTCATTGTGCTCTGCTCAATGATCATCAATTGAAGGTACATGAGTTGGCTGACATTGCAAAGACTTCAATAGGCCATATGCATAACATTTTATAGAAAGTTTTGGACATAAGAAAACATTCTGCTCGTCAATGGGTGCCATGTTTGTTAACAATAGACCAAAAACGCATTCATGAACATTTCACAAGAGTGTTTAGACTTGTTTAAATGCAATCCCAGTGAGTTTCTTTGATGTTTCATAACAGTTGCTGAAACATGGATTCATCACTGAATGCCAGAGATGAAGGAGCAGTCCAAACAGGTGACACAGGTGACAGTGCACCAAAGAAAGCAAAAAAGTTCCATCTTCAGGAAAAGTCACGGCTATGATTTTCTGGGATTCTCATGGTAGGTGCTTGTAAACTATCTCTACAAGGGCAGAACCTTCACCGGGGAGTATTGCAGTTCACTACAGGACCGACTAAAGGATTCTATATGGGCTAAACATCCACACCTAGCAGAAAAGAAAAGTTCTCTTTCATGATGATAATTCACCTTCAGACACTTCTGGGATTGTTGCTGCAAAGTTCCATGACATTTGTTTCGAAGTGCTTCCACATCCACTATATTTGCTGGATTTGGCTCTCAGCTTTTTGTTCCCAAACTTTTTTTTTTATTTGTTTATTTATGGACGCTCTTTAACATCACAGGTCATCAGCGTCCCATTCTATTCAGGGCATGAAATGGCCGACAAATTTTGCTCAGAGGCCTCTTCTTTTGGGCTTGAGGTTCTTTATCATGCCATAAATGTATGACATGGGACCCACGGCTTTACTTCCCTTCCGAAGGAATCCATACCTAGGATTTTACACCCGAAAAAATACATCGATCCTGGCAGGGTTTGAACCCATCATCTTGGGTTTACAAGGCAAGTATGGTTATCACTACACCACCAGGACCGACAAATCTGAAGAGATAGCTGGGTGGATGAAGATTCACATCAAATGATGAGGTTGAAGTTGAGATAGGCATTTATTTTTCACAGTTTGATAAATCTTATTCTGCTGAAGATATTAAAAAGTTAGAAAGTTGTTGAACTAAATATTTTGATTTACAAGATGGCAATGTTGAAAAATAAAAATAACATTTCTCATAAATCTTGTGTTTTCTTCATCAGGCCAAGAACTTTTAGAACCCATATGTACTGAACATTGATTTCTATTCAGTGCCTCTTTGCTGGTATACTTAAAAATTTTTCTTATAGATGCATAATTTAAATCTTCTTTGTTGTTTTGGATACCACATTATATATTTTTTTAATATTTGTCCTTTGACACTTACAGTTTTTTTATAATACATGTTTGTTCCAGAATCCATTGGATTCCACCAGAATGTCATTCCAATTTTCAGTATTGTCGAGCTTCAGTGCCAGCTGATGTCTGGGCATTTGGTACAACACTCTGGGAAATATTTGCTTATGGCGAGTGTCCCCCCGATTCCTCAAGCTTAAGCTCAACTAAAAAGGTAATACTTCATGGTATGTGAGAATAGGTCATAATCAGAAAAATTGAAAAAATGTCCATTTTTAGCCAGTTAGATTGCTTACATTAGAAATTGCATATTTTGCTCTATGGTATGCATCTTTCTTTTGCAATGGTCTACATATTTAAATTTATTTTTCGAGGGTAAAAAAAATGAGTAAAGTAATTAAGATTATTGTAGGACTGAGTCAAACAATACACTCTTATTGGTTCCATTTCTGGTTTAAATGTAGAACATGCTTTGCAGACCATTGTCCACAGTTAACTGTCAACTGCTGGATAATTCGTTATGCTATGGGGAAGTATAAGCTGCTCTGGTGGAAATGTGATGAACTGAAAGTTTATGTTTTCATCTCAGAAAGTTCAAAATTCTTTAAGCGTTATCTGTATTTATAATTGTAGATTTTCTTCCATGGCACGAGCTCTGTAGGTCCCTATACTGATTTTAATAATTTTACTTTTTTCACTATGTAGCGGTTTTCTGTTCATAAATGAGATGCTACTACTGATTTCTCCATTTGTTTGTATTTAATTTCCCTGAAGTGTTCTTTTAACCTTATGCCTATGTTTCTCTTTGTTTTTTCTGTAGATTCCAAATTCCAGGTTGAAATCCAAATCAACATAGCATTCCCATACACATTTAAAATCTGGTATACAGATATATGTTGACAGAAAACACATCAGTGATGCCATAAAACTTCTGAATATATGATATAAACACATCGTTCACAAATGAAACAGAAGTAGATAACATGCTACCATTCTTGGACATTAAAATAATAAAACATCAAAGCAATGTAGAATTTAGAAGAAAGAACACACATCTATACAATCACAATGAAGCTAACAGATTTAACCCAAAAGCACATAAACATAACTTAACACACAAGACTCATTAAACCTGTGAATTATCAAGAAAGAATATTCCGGAGAATACAAGCAAATAGAAAGAACAGCAACTAAAAATGGATTTAGCAAAGAACTGGTTCACAAAAAAGTACTGTAGTTCAAGAGACAGAAACTTATTAAACATATCAGAACACTTTCAGAAGGTAAAGATATAATATTGTTTAAAAAAAAAAAGGTCATATATCATCTGTGTGCTACACACAAATTTCAAAATATTCTAAAAGATTTTAATATTAGAATATAACCAGTAAACAGATTTAATGTTGAGCATCTTCTGAATGGTAACATTAATGAAAATATTCCATCAGAGAAAAAGCAGGTATTGTGCAGATTGTGAAAAAAAAATCTATATTGGAAAAACAAAGAGAAGCATAGGCACATGGTTAAAAGAGCATTCCAGGAACATTATATATAATAAATTAAGAAATCAACAGTGGCATCTCATTTCTGAACAGAGAACTATAACATAATTGAAAAAGCAAAATTATTAAAGTCAGCACAAGAACCTACAGAACTAGCAACATTGCAGAAAACCTACACATATAAATACAGAGACAGATTAATGAACTTTAACACTTCTGGGGATGAAAACATAAGCTTTAAGTTCATCACACCTTCACCAGAGCAGAATAAGCATTGCCAGAGGAACATCGTGAATTATTCAGCAGTCGACAATTAGCTAAGGTTGCAGATAATCCGTCTGCGATTTGTTCTAAACATAAACAAAAGTGAAGCTAATAAGAGTGTGTAGTTCGACTCAGTCATACAATAACCTTAATTACATAATTAAATAATAAATTTGTTTATAAATATTGTATTATGAAGCTCTTGACAATGGAGTGGTAATATATCCTAAACTTAGGATTTCATTTTTTTTTTCCCCCCCACTAAACTCTTTTAAGTAAGTAAATGGAGTTTAGTGAAAAAAAATGAATACCTAAGTTTAGGAAATAAATTTGTTGTTGGTTAGAATTGTTATTTTGGTTGAATAGAGTTTTCCTTTGGTTTTTAGATTGTGTTGTTAAGTTCACACTCATGAAATCCATTCAAGTATTCAAGTTAATGCCAAGGAGTAAGTTAATTTTCAAAAAAGCCCAATTTTATAATTTTGAATGTTGCAGTACTATCAGAATGGAAAGAAATTACCACGTCTGACAGATTTTCCTGTGGATATTTATCGATTAATGCTGGAATGTTGGGACCTTGACCCCTACAGAAGGAAGAAGCCACAAGCCATCATGCGAGATATAAACCAGATATTATATCAAGGTATAGTACACTGCAATGAATATTTTATTCCTGTTGCTGAGAGTAGTAAAAATTATTATTTTTTTTGGAAATATGCTTATTTATCAGTCAGTAAGATGTGATTATTGTTTTTATTTCAAATCATTTGAACACTTATCTCTTTCTCACTCTCATTTACGTCTTAAAGTAATATTTTGTACTGAGAAGTGAATCACATTGATCTGTTGCTCATTCTCTATTCAAAAAAATTTTAGTTATTACTTTCCTTGATAATAAATTCAAGCACTGTATGAAGAGAATATACAGGGAATTTATTAATAAGATTAACACATTAGGCTGCTGGGAAAATGGAAGCTTCCCAAGCAGCAATATTACACTTCCTCTTTCTACATTTTCTTTTGTTATTATTTGTTTTCCTATCTTTTATTTCTTAATATATTGAACACTTATTTAATATGATCAGAAGCAAAAGAGCATTGGGGATGCTAATATTTATCATTTTTTCCCTAGCTTCCCAATAAAGAGCTTCCAAATTATTTTTAATTTGTTTGTTGCTATCAAATTAGCTGCATTTCATTATGTGTTCTTTGTTTAGGATAGATTCACATCATTACACAATAGAGTAGCTGTCCTTTCAATAAAATATCTTTAAAGTCTTTAGATCTTCATATAGGTTTCTTTTATAAAGGTTTTTGTTGGATATTTTGTTGTTCTAGTTCAGTTATTAATGTTTTGTAGAATGTAGGCTTTCATGGCCTGTGTCAACTATGCAAACTGAATCTTCTGGGCTGTAAGAGCATGGTCTTATAGGTTTCTTCTCCATCTTTCCCAATCAGAGATTTAAGATAGATGAGTGCTCAGGGCATCCCAAAACTGCTATGACTGATGAGATTGTAACAAAAGTTCACAATACCTTACTCAATGATCACTTATTGAAGGTACATCAGTTAGCTGACATTGTAAAGACGTCGATAGCTGTGGCTACTGTGTTTTACACAAAGTTTTCCGCTCTATGGGGCCACATTTGTTAACAAAGGACCAAAAATAGATTCGAATGAGCATTTTGCAAGTGTGTTAAACTTGTTTCAATGCAACTGCAGAGGGTTTCTCCAACATTTCTTAACAATAGTACAAACATGAATTCATTAGTACATGTCAGAGACAAAGGAGTAGTTCAAGTGGGGGGTAACAAGTGAAAGTGCACCATAGAAAGCAAACACAGCTCTATATGCAGGAAAAGTCATGACTGAGGTTTTCTGGAATTCTCATGGTGTGTTGCTCCAGAAGGGTAGAACCATCACCAGGAAGTATTTTATACTTCACTACTGGACCAACTGAAGGATGCTATTTGGGCCAAATGTTAACACATTGCAAAAAGAAAGTTTTCTTTAATCATAATGCACCTTAACATACATCTGGTATTGTTGCTGCAAAACTGGATAACCTTTGCTTCCAAGCGCTTCTGCTTCTGCCATATTCAACAGATTTGACTCCAAGCAATTACTTTTTGTTCCCAAACCTGGAGAAATTGCTGGGTATACAAAGATTCACATCAAATGATGAAGTTGAAGCTGAGAGAGATGCTTATCTTTCACAGTTGGACAAATCTTATTTTACTGAAGGTGTTAAAAAGTTGTACTAAACATATTGATTTATAAGGTGACAATGCTGGGGGGAAAAAAAATAGAAGACATGTGTCATGTGTTTTCTTGGTCCGGCTGAGAATTTAAGATTGTTCCTCATATACAGGACAACAAATAAAGGTAACATCGAATTACCTAAACATGTTAAAAAAAACTACAGTTTTTTTTTACAGTTGAAAGATTTAATATTTGTGGTTATATCAATAAATGGTTTTGAATCCTCACCGAGACTATGGCCAATCTGTATGTATAAGCTTATCTCACCCTGTGCTTTACTTGGGAACTGTATAAAACACAGTTAAACGAAGTTAACATTGTCAATATTTCATTTTAATTCCAACTATTACATAATTTTCAAGATATATGCATATAATTATTTTTGACCTTTTTGCACTACTTAAGTTTATAATCTTTACTCACAGCCCTTCAACTTTGTAAATAAATCTATTATTTTAATTTTGAAAGTTATGATTTTTCTAAACATATCAGAAAACTTTTATTACAGTTTTTAACTCCAGACGTGTGCAGGTGTATGCATCTCCAAGAGTTCTGCGAGGGTTAAGTAACTCCACAATGGATAATAGTATTTCTGATTCAAATGCAAGTTTGTTTTCAGGAAAAACAGGTTAGTTACTTAGTTTCTTAGTTACTTTTAATGCTTCAGTGTTAAAATAAAGTTTATAAGGTTACAATACTCATTAGTAGCCAGGAATAATTAAAGAATTCTAGCTTAAAAAATCTGTTATATATATGGACTACAAATTAGATTATATTTTTAAACTTAGTATCAGATTTATATGATTACTTCCAGAGATATGTTCAATAAAGAATGATCATAATTTTTTTTACAACATGCCTTTACATATCCTCATCATTTTGATGATCTTTCTCAAATAGTCCCTATTGAACACATTGCACCTGTTCCAACTTTTCTGTTTGTCCTGAAACACATGCTGGAAATCATTTTATGACAGGTCCTTCAGAATCACCTCTGCAGTCTTCACCACTGCTTCTGATGATGGAAAATGCATATTTGGGAAAAAGAAAAAGTCAAAGGGGGCTAAATCTGGACTGTAGGGAGGGTAAGGTACACACTTCACGTTGATTTTTGTGTAATATTTAGCAACAGCATTTGCTGTGTGTGGCATACATTATCATGGTGCAGCATCCAGCTTGTCGTATGGAAATATGGTGTTACAGGGTTTTCTGAACATCTCTGTAGTATCATATAACAAATTATTTATGAGGAAGTCACACAAATTTCACTAGTTTTGTTCCAGTTACTTGGATATGTTTCAAAGGCAAATTTCCTTTATCGTCAGTACGGTTCCATTGTCAGCTTTTCAGCTTGGTATTAAGATGTCGCTCCTTGGATTTTATAAACTTTTTGATGAGATTAGTTATTTGGAAGATCAAAATTGATTAATTTTTTTTTTTTTTTTCATTCAAGAATATATTTTCCCACACTGATAATTCTATGGGTTTTTGAAGAGCTTTTAAGAGTTTTGGTTCATTTTGGAACTCACGTTTTTTTTTTTTTTGCCAGAAATGGTATGCTACTGCTGATTTTCCACATGTTTATATTTTACACTTCTTATGTGCTCCTTAAACCATGTGATAATGTTCCTTTTTGTTTTACCTATATATTTATTATTGCAGTCTTTGTAAATGATTTCTTAAATGCCTGATTGTTTTTCTGGCAGAATTTTGTCCTTTGTGTTGGTGTTTAGGAGGTTTTTCAAATTGCATTTATTCACTGGACCCAAAATATTGTTGACATCTTTGAAAATATTTTGAAAATTTTGGTGTGGCCATGGTTGGAATGTAAATTTTTTATATATCTGCTCTCCTTTGTAACTTTTCAGTGTGGTGATTTCTTTTGTTTTTGTTTTTTGAATTTTTCTATCTAAGCTTAACAAACCTACCTATAAGTGAGACAGAATACAAATTAGAGTACCAAAAATCAGGATATAGCACAGAAAAATGGCTACACAACAGATCTGTTCAAGAAAAAGATGAAAAATTCAAAAAACAAATAAAAGAAATCACCACACTGAAAGGTTACAAAGGAGATATATATAAAAAATTTACATTCCATCCATGGGCACTTCAAAAATTTCAAAAGATTTTTAAAGGTGTCAACATTATTTTGGCTCCAGTGAATAAATGCAGTTTGAAAAACCACCTAAAAACCAACAAAAGGACAAAATTCCACCAGGAAAACAATCAGGCATTTACAAAATCAGTTACAAAGATTGCAATAATAAATATATAGGTATAACAAAAAGGAACATTACCATATGGTTTAAGGAACACATAAGAAGTGTAAAATATAAACAAGTGGAAAATCAGCAGTAGCATATCATTTCTGGCAAAAAAAAAAACAAAAAAAAAAAAAAAAAACCATGAGTTCCAAAATGAACCAAAACTCTTCAAAAACCCACAGAATTATTGGTGTGGGAAAATATATTCTTAAATGAAAACAAAGAAAATTTAGTCAATTTTGATCTTCCAAACAACAGTAACCTCATCAAAAAGTTTATAAAATTCAAAGAGTGACATCTTAATACCAAGCTGAAAAGCTGACAATGGAACCGTGCTGCGATGAAGGAAATTTGCCTTTGAAACATGTCCAAGTAATTGGAACAAAACTAGTGAAATTTGAGTGACTTTCTCGTAAATAATTTGTTATATGATACTATATTTCACTGTGAAAATCCCAAGCGATACAAATTTATCTCTGTAGTATTTCAGAGTTACAGTTGTGTGAGCAGGTACAACATGCTGGTAAACCATTTCTTAAATATCGAAAAATGAGGTAACTGAACTTTCCCAGTATATTTTATTTATTTATTTATTTTATTAGCTTTGCTGTTTCCTCTCAGGATCAAAATGACGTAGCAAGTTTCATCAGCAGTGGTTACCTTTGAAAGAAAGTCCACATCTTCCTGTAACATCGATCTTAACTAAATGCACCCTGAAGTGAACATCCTATTGTTTGGGAATCAGTAGTCTTGGGACCCACCTTGCATAAACACCTCTTGTGAGAAAATTTTCAATATGGGTGCCTCTCTTGAAATGATCTGAATTTATGAAAATGTTCTTAATGTTATTTGACTATCCTCTCTTACAATGAATGAGAGCATCAGTGTTAATGTTTTGTTCTGTTAGAGCACAAACTGGAGCCTGGGTCCATCTTCCTTTGAAATTGATTGCTTCCACTCTTAAAACATTTAAAACCATCTTAAAGCTGTGCTATGGAAGAACTAAAATCTCCATAAGCCGTGCATAGGCCTCAGCTGATGATTTGTGGGGACAAAAGTAGAATTTCAAAGTAGCATATTGTTACTTGCATGTAATCTCCATTTTGCTGTAGAACTAACATGTCTGAACTGGCGTATCTCACTCAAGTGGAAATCAAAAGTGACAACAATGAAACTAGTACCATTTATAAATTATGCATTAAGCTAATAAAATATTGTGAAGTAAAATTTTACTGGGTGAAATTATGCCTGTAAAAATTTATGATCATTCTTTATTGAACAGCCCTCATGTTTGCAAAATTCAGATCTTAGAAGCTCTTTCCTAGTAATTTTATTTTATTTTTAGATGTTTTGTTTTCTATTTTCTAAATGAATTTTATCTTTTGGAAAATCTGTAAAGAGTTTAAAATTAAACAATTTTCTTTCTGCCTGGTATTTGTCAAAAATAAATGTTAATAAAAATTCACAGTAAATTATACAATACAGGTATGTTAAAATATAGAGTTACCTTGGCTTGAAATGAACTAGCATTTACATGTTCAGCCAGTTGTGACATAACTATTTAAATGGGAGACGGTACATTAAACTTAGACATTTTTAAGTTCCAAAGTATTGTATTTAAGCTATAAAGCTTGTTCATTCTTTTTATTAAAATGAATTAATACTGAACTATTTTGCCATGGTCTTTGTTTTAAATTAACTTTAAAACCATAGCTTTTGCTGACACTACAGTCAGCATCATCAGTGCACTGAAAGTGTCTGGAGAGGCAGAGATATGGAACCGTTTTAAGTGGGGAGGGTTAGAATTGATAGGAGATATGTAGTGCAAACTTTGTTTGTTGATCTGTCTTGCTTTGTTTATATTATCTGGGTGCTGCTCTATTTCTAATGCCTCTCCTTTAGCCAGATTAAAATATCTGGTCAGCTGTTATTGGTGCTGAGCTGAACATTGCATTTAAGGATTATCTTGATAAGGTGCAGGATTTTGTAGACCAATGTTAGACAGTTATTAGAAAATGATAGCAATGCATTTAAAATTAAATGAATACTGTACAATGTACAAACATGAAAACTAGTGTCATTAAATGCTTGGTAAGTGCATTTTATTCTTTTAGATCAGTTTGACTGTATATAAAGAAAGACTTGTGAATATACCTTTTTCTTGGATATGATTTCCCTTTTGCTTATAATATTGTACTCGAGAAAAAAAATTGGCATTTATGTTTTATCATATATTTGTTTCTTTTAGAGGATACCTATGTTGATTATTCAAAATCTGAGCTCCAATCAATTGAAGATGGTACCCTTCCAGTGGGTGATCTGTCTTCAGGATTTAGCGTCGGCAGTAGTTTGGAAGGTGCTTGGCTTTTAGGTGATTCTTCGGTGAGTAACTCCAATACTGCTCTACCTTTTTTGTTCAATCTTGCTTTTCATGTTTCAACAGTAAATACACAGGATTTACGTAAATTCAAATCACATGAAAACCAAAATTAATAGCACTCTTCTTGTGTGTATGCTATCCTGAAGAGAAACTCACCAAGTTTGTTTGTACTGCATTTACTGCCAAACATGTAATTCCATAAATCTCTCACACTCAGCGTCAGTTGCAAAAGTAGCAGCATTAGAAGCCAAAAAAAGGTTTCTCTGTACTGGAATGTAGTAGCAGCAAGTGTAACGCAATAATTGATGAAGATTTCAGACTAAGCATTGGTAAGCAGCCATCAAGCAGGAAGTCATTTTGCTGGCATGCAAAAGTTGTAAGTTTGAGTTTTTTGTGCCTCCAGCAGAGAAATATCTCTTTTGGTATTAGTGAAAAAAATGTGGAACAAATGAGAGAGACATTCACTGTTCACAGGAAGCCTGAAGAAATCTTTAAGTAGAGTGTTCCATAAACTCTAAAACTTACAAATTTCAGTTATGACATAAGCTAACAGAAGTTGATAAAGAAAAGTGGATCCAGTTCTGTTATCAGCTGCAGCAACAGGCAGGGGAGAATGGTGACTTTGTGAATTTTCAGTGACAAAGAAACATTTCATAGAAATGGAACCATAAACAAATTTAACTGTTGCATTTGGAGTACTCAGAAACTAATGCATTTCATTGAATATTGACATGATTTGCTAAAGTTCTTTGCTGAAGTCTTAGTGGCTGGACATGTTACAGCTATGGCTGGTGTCCTGGATGCAAAAAGATTCTGTTGCTTTCCTCTTCCAGCAAGATGGGACTGCCTCCCTTCCATAATGACATTCATGCATACCTGCACATGGAAATGTATAATTGCTGGAGAAGGAGATAGTTGTTTGATGCAATGGCCACCAAGGTTCCCTGCTTGATGGTATGTAACTTCTTCCTGGGATGTGTCACCTTTGTACCGTGATGTGGACAAACTCAAGCAGAACATTTTGAAGTGGCCCCCACGGTCACAGAATTGAGGCAATTTTGGTGATTGCTGGCCCTGGGTTAAGTGCCAAATTTGAACTGGTTTTGTTAATAGTAATGATTGCCTTGGTTGTTGCCCATGTTTCAATGACAATAGCATCACAATGTATTTTTTGCTATTTTGTTGAGTCCCTGCTCAACAGGACTGGGAGAGGATGTTAGTTGTTTGAATAATCACACGATGTAACATAGTATATTCAGTGATTTATTAACTGCCACGTGTGTCAGGTTGTTAATGTACAGAATCGTGAGTGGGAGTTCTGGAGTTTTATTCCCTCCAGGATCTGACTGAGGTTTTTTTTTTTAATTTTTTTTCCTCAGTCCTCATAAATGGCAAATGCTGGGGGGGGGGGGGGGGTTGAAGGAATACAATAAACTTAAACCAGGAACTCTTCCAGAAAAAAAACCCTAATTTATCATTTCATCTCATGTATCATCAATGTCCACCACCTGTGATACCTCAGTAGTTAAAATGGGTGTATATATGTATATATATATATAAAAAGTGATTTGTTGATCATAATGTTCTTTTACATCTTATGTTTCTGAGAATAATCAAACTTGGTATTATAACCGTAGCCTACTTTCAATCTGAATCAATTTACTTTGTGCAGAGATGGTAGTTATAATCTAGTTTAGGAATTATGAACCTCACTAGTGTGTTAGGGTCACTGGCCTGCTAATTACTGTATGTACATGTTATGTGACTCACATGTTACTTGAAGTGTAGATTTTCTATGCAAGTGCACCATCAATATATTAACTTGAGCTTCACGTCTGTGTGTGATGATATTTTAAAAATGATCCTCATATGACCTAGCATAATAACTTAGAAAGAATGATACTGGAGCAGAGAAACTGCCTCTTTATATATCCTTTTGAAACTCCTAAGCACTTTGCTTCCCCACATCAGCAGGGTTTACAAATGTAAGCGCATAACAGCTGATACACTTAAAAAATTCAATATATTTATTTGTAATTGGCTAGCTTAAAATAAAAAATGTCATAATTGCAGAAGAATTCGACATCCCTAGGTGAGCTCAAGGTCAAATTCTAACTGTTGTCTCCCAGTTGTCTGATCTTTAAGGAAAGACGTAAAACTTGTCTCTTGTGTTACCCCTTTTGGTTAAAACAATGATTTAGTATGGCTGTCATTTTTCCCCTTATAGCTTTTGACTACTGCAAATAGTTAACCCAAAAGAAATTCTAATATATATACACATACATACTTAATAGTTACACTATTGATTTAAATATATAAAATATAATAAAATGTGTATGACATATTTTACATTAATATTTCCACAAATACTGTTCAGAAGGTAAGTTAAGAACATTGTAATGTAAGTTAGATTACTGTATGGGTATCTGCTGAGTCACACTTGGTGCTTGAAGCACTATTATTGTTACAAACTTGGTGAGTTTCTCTTAAGAATATGTTACAAAAATGACTTAACTCTTGGATTTTGTGTATAATTGATTGAAAGTGTTACTAGAATTTATGTAAACCCTTTGGAAAAAGGACAATTGTAATACTAATTCACAAATTGAACATGAAGGGGAATGATGGAGGATATTTCCAATTAAAAAGTATATAATAGAATTAGCAGCATCATTATTTTAACTCAAAAACTTATTACATACGTCCCTGGAACATTCACTTCCGTCAATGAATTTGGTGGAGGCAGAGGATGCAGCAGATGCTGTGGGCAGCATTGGCCCTTTCAGGACAGTTAAACCAAGAAGTGAAGACTTTAAGTGTGGGGATTAAGATTCATCCACCCATATTTCACAGTAAGAGTAAGTTTATGCATACTTTTTATAAGAAAAAGATGTTTTTCATTTTGATGACTTTTATTTTATTATTTCAGGTTCAGACTCATACAGATGATGTTATGTCTCCAGATTTTTCTGTAATATTATCAAATTTTAATTTTTCAACTGCCACATCTTCGATAGACAGTGTAACCTCGATGCAAGGAATATTTGAGTTGGATGGTGATTGTAATGTGATTCTTCAAGGCCGTATTGGCCAAGTAAGTTTCTTGTAGAGTACAGAATTTTATAGTTGCGAAAGTGGGGAGTTCTTAAATGAAAATTCTTTGTACAAATAATATTTGTAGAATAACAGCCTTCAAATTAAATTGCCAAATATATTCTATTTTTCTAGTTTTAAATAGTGGAATTTTCAGAATGAAAATGTAGTATAATTTTACAATTTTTTTTATGAGGAAATCACTCTAATTGCACTAATTTTGTTTCACTTACTTGGACATATTTCGAATGCAGATGCTGAAGGCAATAGCCTTTGAAATATGTCCGAGTAAATGGAACAAATTAGTGAAATTTGAGTGGTTTCTTCATTAAAAATTGCAAAATTATATTTAATTTTGTTTGGTTTAATGATTCTAAGAATGCATTGGTGCCAATTCTGGAGAGCATGTGAGGAGATTTTGTTCAGAAAATTGCATACTGACTCATTTGGGGAAAAAAAAATATGTATGCATGCGTGCATGTGTGGTTTATAATTTTAGTATGTTTTATTACTGCAGAACTTTATAATTCTAGTTAGCAATTGATGTTGGCAGGGTTTCTATGGTGAAGTTTATAAAGGGACATTAGAACAAGACAAGGACATAGAACCACAGTTGGTAGCCATTAAGAAGCTCAAAACAAATGCTTTAGAAACTGGGCTTCAGGATTTTGAAAGGGAGATTTCCATAATGAAAGTAAGTTATTTGTATGGTTTTTATCTCAAATACTTGCTATTTTTTTAAAAAAATGTATATTACATTCCTACCATTATAGTTCTATAATGAGTATATGACAGGTATCAAATATTAATGGCTGATTTTTCCATTGCAAGACTGTTGCATGTGCATTTCGCCACAGTTGATTGAGCTCTGCAGTTCTTGTTTTGTTCCCATGCTTGAAAGCTGACTGGGAAGCCAGAGGGGGAGTTCTGTAAGAGTAATTCTAGGAACATATGACGTGTATTAAGATCATTGTGTGATTGAGTTGAACTAACACTCCTTTGCTGCACTTACTTGTTTAAATATGTAGAACCGGTTTCAAGAACACTTTGTTCGCATCGACAGCCACATTGTTAACTGAAGGATAAACCATTATGCTGTGAGGATGTGTATTCTGCTCTGGTGGAGATGTGATGAACTTAAAGTTTATGTTTTCATCACCGAAAGTGTCGAAGTTCACTAAACTGTCTTTGTAGTTGTAAATGTAGATTTTCTCCCATGTTGCTAATTGTAGGTCCTTGCACTGATTTTAATCATTTTGTTTTTTTCAATATGTCATGGTTTTCTGTCCAGAAATGTGATGCCACTGCTGATTTCTCCAACTGCTTTATTTTATGTTTCTGAAATGTTCTTTTAACCGTGTGCCTATGTTTCTCTTTGTTTTTCCAGTGTAGATTTTTTCACACTCTGCACAAATTGTATTATAAATACATGCTTATTTCTCTTGTGGAATACTGTCATTAACATTATCAATCAGGAGATTTTAACATTAAATCTGTTTACAGGCTAACCTGATATTAAAATCTTATATTCTGAAATTTTTTTGTACCCCATGGATGATAAGTGAATATTTTAAAAATTAGCTTATCTTTATTTGTTGAAAGTGTTATGGTTTCTTTACTAAATTTTGCCTCTTGATATTACTGTACTTCTTTGTGTGCTAGTTCTTTGTTATAACCATTTTTAACTGTTGTTCTTTCATTTTGTTTGTATTCTGAAAGGTATCCTTCTTTGCTAATTTTGAGGTTAACTAGCTGATGTGTTAAGTTGTTGATAACTGCATGTTTGTGAGTTGTGGGGTTAAAACCGTCAGCTTTGATGTGATTGTCTGAATGTTTATTCTTTCTGTATATTCCAATTTCCAGTTTTTCTTGACGTTTCATTATTTTTATGCCCAAAAAAGGTAACAAGTTATATTTTTCAGTTTGGTATGTGAATGAAATGTTTTTATCTTGTAAATTCAGAAGTTTTATGGTGTCATTAATGAGTTTTTTGTTGACTGGGGCAAATATATTGTCAACATATCTTTGATAACCTCCTCATGAGCAAATTTGAAACACACATCAACTCAGCTTTCCCATACATATTTAAAATATGGTACAGATATGATGATATGTACAAAATACATTTTGTACATATTTTTTAGCAAAATGACATACAGACATTTACAGCTCTACCAAGGTTTCAAAGTAGAAGCATAAAAAACCCATTCCAGTTAATAGAAAAAATAAAAGATTTTAAAGTTCTACCCTCTGATATTTTAATGTCTTTAGACGTAGTATCTTTGTTCCTGAGTATTCCAACTGACAAGCTTTTATCGTTTTTGAACGATTGGTTAAAGGAGATCGGAAGTAATGAAACTCACAGGAAAGAATACATCCACCTTACTAACATTTGTATAAACCAGTCCATTTTATGTTTGCAGGAGAATTCTATAAACAGAAAACAGGACTCACAATGGGAAATCCTTTGTCCCCCTTTCTGGCAGATTTATTTATGAGTATATTTGAAAATCACATAATTTCCGCCTTGCCACATTATTTTAAATGCTGGTATAGATACATTGATGACATTTTTAGTATAGTGAAAAAAGAATTTGTTAAAGATGCTTTGAAGCTTTTAAATATAGAAGATAGGAATATATCCTTCACACTGGAAACAGAAACAAAGGGAATGTTGCCATTTTTAGATATAAAAATTAATAAGAATCATGGAAATTTAGAATTTGGAATCTATAGAAAGGATACTCACACAGATAACTACATAAAATCAAATGGGTTTAACCCCAAAGCTCACAAGCACTCAATTTTCAACAGCTTAACATATAGACTGGTGAATTTACCAATCAGTAAAGAAGAGTACAAAAAAGAATTGGAGAAGATACAGGAGATTGCCATTATAAATGGTTTTAACAAAAATTTAGTAAACAAAAAACTTAATAGATTCCTAAGGAAGAAATTGATCAAGAATATCACCACACTATTAACTGAAAAAGAGAGACCGTTTTTTTTTAAAAAAATTCACCTACCATCCAGTAGCTATGAATAAATTCCCCCAAAAATTTAAAGATATTAGCATTAAATTGGCACCTGTTAAAAGATACACTCTGAAAAATGCTTTAGTGGACAATAGTTTTAATAACATTCCACAAGAGAAAAAGTCAGGCATCTACAAAGTAACATGTAAAGAATGTGATAAGATATACGTTGGAAAAACTAAAAGAAACATAGGAACATGGTTAAAGGAACATCTCAGGAATGTTAAGTACAAACAGATTGATAGGTCAGCAGTGGTACACCATTTTTTGGAAAGATAATCACGACATAAAAAGAGAAATAAAGTTACTTAAAGAAGCACACGGACCTTCAAAATTGGACACATGGAGAAGATTTACATTCATTAACATAGTAATCATCTTAAGAATTTCGACATTACAGGAGAATGTAATACAAATTTCCAGTGTATAAAGAAAAAAACCCACTAGGAAGGAGCCACAGGTCCTCATAGATGTTAGTTTCTCGTACCAGTCTTAAGTTGGTTGAAGATGGAGAGGATGTCTCTTCGAAACCGGTCCCACTGTATTTAAGTAAGTGAAGCATAAGAGTGTGTTAGATGACAGATTACATATAATTTACTTCATTCCCATCTTCATTTTTGACTGACTGCATGGTCAGTATTGGACATAGCTGTGGATCTGAGTTGCTTCTGTTATGACATCAGTTAGGTGGAATAGGAATTTACTAAATTTGTCCAAAAGGGGAATGTCAAAATTCATTAATTTATCTCAGTTTTTTATAACCTCCCCTCCTCCATGTGGATAGTACTATTGGAGTATGTATTTCATTTAACAAAAGGGCTTCTTACTTAATTTCTTGATTGTTCCCTAAACTGAATTGCTACTGTCGATTTTTCCAATTGTTTTAACCAAACATGTCTGAAATATTCTTTCTTTCTGGTTTCCAAATTTCTCTTAGTTTTTCCTATGTATTTTAGTTGCAATCTAAGCATTTTATTGCATATGTGCCTGATATTTTTTCTCTGGTGGTATGCTGTTTTTTAGAGAAAAACGTAATATGTTTTCTTATATTGTATTTATTTTGTGGTGCTAATTTTATGTCATGTTTTTTGAAAATATTCCCAAACTTGTGATGATATTCTGGGTGATATGTGATTCTACATATTTGTAATTCTCTTTGATTTTTAAGTATAGAAATGTATATAATGGTTTTTGTTTTTTGAATTTGTAATCTTTTTAACTATTATGTTAACTAGTATGTGTCTCCATAGATTATTGCAGTATTGAATGTATGTTATAAATCTTTTTGTATTCTTTTTTCTGTGAGTGGGAGATTAACTGGTCTGTGTACCAACTATTAAAAGTGACATATTTATGTGGAATTAAAGAGATTTGAAATCAATGTGAAGTAGAGAAGATTATGTTGATCAGTGTGATAAAGCAGCAAGAGAAGGTTTTGAATGGAAACTTATGGACCTCCCCTCATATATGCATGTGATCTTTTCTGTAAAAATACAAAAGTTGAGTTTGTCTAAATTTCTAATTCATGTAAGAACTTTTGAAAAATAA
Organism: Metallyticus violacea; assembly: GCA_030762175.1. NCBI lineage: Eukaryota > Metazoa > Arthropoda > Insecta > Mantodea > Metallyticidae > Metallyticus > Metallyticus violacea. The sequence goes on from CM060836.1 coordinate 20,248,769, forward strand.
GACATTTTTAAAAAATTCTGTTGAAACTCACACAGTTGAAGCATAAGAGTGTGTTACATGACTGATTAATTATAATTTACATGAATTTCTAATGTTTTATTTTATTTCATCTGCCACAAAAGTTCTAAAAGAATTCCTGAAATTCTTAAAATAATTTTGACGTTATATATCTAACCACCCTAAGTTAAAATTTCATAAGCACAAATAATCTATGATGCACAATTTACCATGTAATATTTTCAGATTAATAGGAAACTTTTATAAGAATTAAATTTTAAATTTAAAATTGCTTTCTAATATAATTAATGCTTTATGCTAGGCACTGAAGCATCCCAACATAGTGGAAATTAAAGGTGTTATTCAAGAACCTGAAATAAGCCTTGTTATGGAATTTGTCCGTCATGGTTCTCTCCAAAGCTACCTTAAAATTCATAAGGAAACACTGCAAGAACACAATCTTCTCAAATTTGCCTTGGATGTCGCAAAGGTGAGCTTTAAGCATTAATACTTATACAAGAACATATCTGATCATGGACTACTTTAAAAAATTATGTAACTTTCCTAAAAATAAAATGTAGTACTGCATTGTTGCAGCAAAAGCAGAATTTTGGTTATTATGAATATTATACATAATCCAGGCAAAATATTAGTCAACCCTTGTATAGCATATGATGTTTGTTTGAAAATTATTCAACCTAATTTTTTCCTGTGGAAAATTATTATGCTAGGTTAGCAGTACTGTGCAAATAGTGAATTATGCTAGGCTTATTGGACCCATCATTCCCTGAGTAACGAGTAATGTTTCCGTGTTACACCTCATTTTCATTTGTCTGATATGGTAGAACATATGGAGCAAGGATATTGCATCCAGAATTTTGTGAAAGGCAGACTGCTTATCCTCTTGACTTCATGCAACTTCTGGTCGTTTCTGAAGCTAAAATTTATTATGAAAGGGCATTATGTACACCCTTTGACAAAAATAATTAGTCATCTCTTGAAGCAAAATTCTTCTAAGTCCTGGTCGTTACAGCGTGCAGCTCATAAGTTATATAGCAAAGCTTTGTAGCCACTGCAGAGTTGTATTATATATCATGCACTAAAGACTCTGACTAGTGTGTGTGTGTTTTCCATTAGCTCTGTGGCAGAGTGTGTAATGATGCCATAGTTAAGAGCACAGGTTTGCCTTAATAAATCTTTGTAACATAGTATACAATTAAAATGTAAAATGGAACTTGCACAGTGAAGCCAATCATATAATTGATATTATTGTATGATTTAGTTGAACTACACACTCTTAATGCTTCACTTGTCATAATGTATAGAACCGGTTTCAAGAACCAAATGTTCTGGAAACAATGTATGTGTAGTTCAACTAAATCATACAATAATATCAATTATTATGACAAATTAGTTTTGTAATATAATTGATATCATTGTATGATTCAGTTGAACTACACTACTTTTGTAATATTGTTTCCATGCTTCGCAAGCTTTAATGTTGACATATTATATTCAATATAGTATTTCTTTAAGTATTTGTTCTATCTAAATTCAATATGTTGCTCATACATTCCCTGCACATACAAAGGATAAAAGATGGCATATGGGCACAAATTCAAGAAGTCAGAGATGTTGTAGTCTCTTGTTCACACTACTGTAGAAATCTAATATTATCTATGCTGCAAAGATAAAGGGCATTTTTACATGCTAAGGGTTCATACCCATATTAATTTGTGTTTATTTCTATTCTTTTCACTTTGGAAGATCTGTTTCTGTTCACGTATTTATTTAGTTATCTGTGAAGAATACTTGTTTGTAATTACGTTTTTGTGTGTGCATAGGTAATGTCATAAAACTCAAATGATATGTTGACATATAATATGATACTAAGGCAACATGATGTTCTACATGTATATATTTATAAACCAATAATAAAAAAATAAAACAAAAATGAATCCAGGAGCTTATGCTTGGCCATGCTACTGTACCCTAATGCTCTCTTTCCAGATGCTTATAATTGTGACTATTATGTTTATAGCAAAGTGCTCAACTGCAGTATGCGAGTTGCTCCATGTGCTTTGTGAATACACATTTACCTGCCTCCCCAAAGTTCTCCAATTGACAAGTAGAATCCGATTCATTTTTTTTGTCAAAGGTGTACAGTGCAACAGTGGAGTTGAAATGCCATTCTATTAGAGGCATTTAAGAGTTGCTTCCAGCAATGCAAAGCTCATTGGGCTAAGTATTGGAAGCCCAGGGGGCCTACTTTTAAGGGGATTAAAAAGTAAACCACACTAAGTTATGTTTTTTCTGGTGTAAGATTTTTATTTTTCAGTTAGACCTCATCTAGCAATTCTTTTGAACCTAAAAGTTGGTGTCCTGATAGTAATATAGGGCAATGACAACTAATGACATTTTCCATTAGTTCAAGAGAATTGTTTGGAGAGAATGCATACTTCAGTTCTGTCCAAGCACTTGCCAGAAGTGTCACAATGCACATTAGAATGGCAAAAAAGGTTCATCATGTTTGAATATCCAAATGGACACAGAATTAATGAACTGATCCAGTGTGCTGGCGTGTAGTGCAGAGTATCAAGAAAGAGGGTACATAAGGGGTGATTAACTGGAAATTGGAACAAATTAATGGGCAAAACATTCTCACCAACTGGAACCATTACCATGTTGCATGCTTAGTAAATACAAAACATGGCAATTATTAAATTTAAAATTAATTTCTTTGTGGAACTAATGCAGTGAAGCAATCAATGTATTCTTAATTAGCTAGTGATTCTATTTAATACTCTTATGCTCCACTTACCATTGAATTATTCAAAATGTATTTCACAGGCTTTTGCACGCATCATCACTTGTGAGCCTGCTGCCAGACTCATTGTTGGTTGGATGGACTTGTAGCTCACCTGGATATTTTATGAACTTTTTAATTAATTTGTCTTCTGATGGGGTCTGGAAGTTCATAACCTTACCTTCATATTTTTTTTATAAACATTTTTCCCATATTTCCAGCTCCAAGGTCTTATCTTTGAATTTCATAATTTGACTTCCATTTCTATATCACATTTATCTCTCCAAAATTATTGTGCAACCACTGATTTATCTATCTGATTGTACATGATGTTTCTCCACTCTTCCTTTAACCTAATTCCAATGCTTCTTTTTGATTTGCCAATATATATTTTGATGCTTTCTGAACAGTTGATTTGATATATTCCAGGTTTCTTCTCATCAGGCATTCTATCATTTTCACTGGAGTTGATAAGCTTATTTAGGCTGAATAGTTCACTGGGAACAAAGTAATCCCAAACTCTCTGAGTATTTTCTGGAATATTTTGGTGGCCCAAGGATGATATGTAAATTTCTGGGGAATTTTAGTTTCTTAAGTTGTTGTCATTGTTGTAACCTGTTTTAACATCTTCTCTTGTTTGAATTTCTTGATTTTCTTGTCTACAATTTCTTGGCCATAGCCATTGATTTTTGCCATTTGTATTATGTGAGAGTACTCTTTACTGTTTTCAAACTCATTCATGAGCATGTTAATGAGTCTATGTGCTAAGCTGTTGAGAACTGCATGTTTGTGTGCTGTGGGATTGAAGCCACTTGCCTTTATGTAAGTTTTCAGTCTTCATATCCTTTCTGTATATTCCAAATTTCAAAGTATTGCCTGTTCTTACAATCTTTAAGTCAAGGAAAGGAATCATGTTGTCTTGTTCTGTTTCAGTAGTGAATTTAATTCACCCATCTTGTAGGTTTAGCAATTTCTAAGCATTATCCAAATATTTCTTGTTAACCACCACAAAGATATCATCCATGTATCTGTATATCTGTGTCAGGTTTTAAAAATGTATGGAAATCATTCATACATACCCATGAATGAGTTTGAGTACAGTGAAAAGTACTCTCACATAATACAAATGTCAAAAACTAATGGGTATGGCCAAGAAATTGTAGACGAGAAATTCATGAAATTGGAACAAGAGGTCACAACAGGTTACACATTGACAGCAAAATAAAAAACTACAATTCACAAGAAATTTACTTATCATGCTTGGGCCAGCAAAAAATTCCAGAAAATATTCGGGGAGTTTGGGATTACTTTGTCTCCAGTGAACAAATTTAGCATAAATAATCTGCTCAACTCTGATAATAATGATAGAATAACTGATGAGAAGAAGCCGGGAATATATAAAATCAATGTTTGGATTGCAACAAAGTATATATTGGCAAATCAAAAAGAAGCATTGAAATTGGGCTAAAGGAACACTGGAGAAACATTAGGTACAATCAGATAGATAAATCATTGGTTGTTCATCACTTTTGGAGAGATAAAGATGATACAAAAATGGAGGTTAAATTATTAAAATTTGTAGATAGACCCTTGGAGCTGGGAATAATGGAAAAAAATTTTATAAAAAAATATGATAATAAGGTTATGAACTTCAAGATCCCAGCAGAAGATAAATTAATCCAAAAGTTTATAAAATGTCCATATACCAGGTCTATCCAACCAACAATGAATTTGGCAGTTAACTCACAACTGATAATGTAGGCAAAAGCCTGTGAAACATGTTCTGTATAATTCAATGGTAAATGGAGCGTAAGAGTATTAAATCAGCTCACTAGCTAACTAATTAAGAATATGGCCTAGTCAATGAAGGCATCTCCCATCCAATTTTGGAGGTGTAGTTGAATATAAACCGCCATGGATGGCCAAGGTCGTTAAGGCGCAGATTTGTGAGTGGGAGGTCTGGGGTTGGAATCCCACCAGAACTATCCTCCCTGACTGAGGTTTCTTCCAGATTTTCCTCAGTCCTCATAACTGGCAATGCCAGGGAGGTACCCTAAACTTAGGCCAGGAATGTTTCCTTCCTTTAAAAACAAAAAACAAAAAATCCTTTTCCAATACATCATTTCATCTCATGTATCGTAAAAATGGGCGTTAAACACTGTTCAAAAAAAAAATCTCATGTATCATCGGTGTCCACTGCCTGTGGTGCCTCAGTAGTAAAAAAGGGCATTAAAAAAAAAGTGAATGCATTATGTGAAATGGAATTGTCCTTGCTAACTGCAGTTCATATGCAGAATGTTCGACAAAGAGTTGACAATTTCATTCTGAAGGACTGGAAATGTGTAAAATGATCCATGAAGCTATTTGTATTAATACTCTGGCGATGAGAGAGGAAGATGTGCTGCAGGTGTTGTGAAGAAGTAGGAATCCTTTGATATATAATCTGGAGATGGTTTACATACCATAAACTGAGCCCTGTTGTAGAATTGGCTATGTTCTTGACCCAGCATGGATACCTTCCCTTTCTGAATGAACAAGTGTTTCCATCATTTCTATAATAGTTGCCTCCAGTTGCACAAGGCTTACCTGAGTCTGCTTGGCATGAAGAGCATTCCACAACACACTCTTACCTCAACTGGCCCATTAATATGTGAGAGGTCACACTTGAGCATTTTGTTTATTTTTCTAGTTGTTTTAATTTTCAGGAAGTAAAATGACTACATTTATGTTAACTTACCTGTAAGAGTTTAGCATTTCCTATGTGTCTGTGAAAAAGCAGGACATTATAGAGCATTCCTTTATTTTGCTGCAATGCTAATTTAACTAATTTTCTCCTTCTACTTATTTTCACACTATAAAATCATATAACTATCAAATTCTTGGAAAAAATAATGTAAACAAAGTCACTCATGTCTTATCAGTAAATGTAAAATATTCTTCACAGGATGGTTTTTATGAGGGCTCTTCAATAAAATATCAATATTTTTTTGCCAATATACCTTTATCCCTCCTCACAGTCTTTCTCAAAGAAGTTCCCATTGGTTATAATGCACCTTTCCCAGCATTTCTGCCAATCTTCGAAGGTAGACTGGAAACCATTTTTTGACAAGTTATTTATAATTACCTGTGTACCTTCATCACTGCTTCTGATGAATTTTTTTAAATAGTGTTTAATCCCTGTTTTTACTACTGAGGCACCACAAACAGTAGACACTGATGATATATGAAATGAAATATTGGGAAAGGATTTTTAAGGAAGGAAGCATTCCAGGCCTAAGTTCAGGGTACCTCACTGGAATTTGCCATTTATGAGGACTGGGGAAAACTTGGAAAAAACCTCAGTCACGGAGGATGGTCCTGGTGGGATCCAAACCCCAGATCTCCCGCTCATGAGTCTGCGCCATAACGACCTCGGCCACCCTTGGCTGTCTTCTGATGATGGAAAATGCCTCCCACAAAGGCATTTCTTCAATTTTTGGAAAATAAAAAAGTCACATAGTACTAAATATGAACTATAGGTAGAGTGACGCACACATTCCACATATTTTTGTGTGGATTTAACACCTACATTTGCAATGTACAGCCATGCATTATTCTGGTGCAGTATCCAGTTGCACAGAAGTATGACCTTTTGAATGTGATATGGCCTTACAGAGTTTTCAGGACATCTCGTAGTATTGCCCAGTCACAGTTGTGTGTGCAGGTATGACATTCTGGTAAACCATTCCTTGAATATAGAAAAATGAGATGATCATAACTTTCACAGCATAAGCAACCAACCACCTTTGCTTTTTATGATGTTGGTGATGGATATTTCCACCCAGGACTTTGCTGTTTGTTCTCAGGATCAAAATGATGTAACCAAGTTTCTTTCACCTTTGAAATAAAATCTGCATTTTTTATAACTCATCTTATACTGTATGCAAGGGCTCTTTTTGGAATCCAATGTGCACAAACACATCTCATGTGCAACTTTTTTGTTATCAATGTGTGAGTGGTATTCCAGTGAAATGTTCAGAATTTCTAAAAGTGTTTTTAACATTATTTGACAATGCTCTCTCACAATGACAGAAGCTGCAATAATGTTTTCTTCAGTTAGAGTGCAAACTGAATGGCAGGTTCACTTTCCTTTGAAATTGATTGCCTCTCCTCTTAAAACATTTTTAACCATCTTCAAACTATGCTGTAGGGAAGACAAACTCTATATAGGTCTCCTGAAACATTGCATAGGCCTCTGCTGAAGTTTTATAGAGACAAAAGCAGAATTTCAGGATAGCATATTGTTTGTCATTCACCTCCATTTTGCTGTAGATGGAACTAAACATGTACACTTCTCTCAGACAGAAACTGGAAGTGACAACAATGAAATTAGTACCATATGTGTATTACACATTACTGTAACAAAATATTGTAATGTTAAATTATAGTACAAAAATTATGTCTGTAAAAAATAATGATATTCTTTATTAAACAGCTCTCCTATATTGGCTATTTATTTAAATGTAATTTTAAGGATAGAAGAAAGCTTTCCAGGACAATAAATTTTAAAATAAGAATAGTTTTCAGTGTATGGATATCTCCAGAAAAACTACTATGTGGTTGGTTATGTAATGAGAAAAATGTTCACAATAGAATCATATCTTAAGGAAACTACTTATGAGCAGATATGGTGACATAATATAAACTTGTTGGTCCTGGTGGTGTAGTGGTTACCATAGTTGTCTCCTACACCCAAGATCGCGGGTTCGAACCTGGCCAGGACCGATGGATTTTTCTGGTGTAAAAATCCTAAGTATGGCTTCCTTCAGAAGGGAAGTAAAGCCGTGGGTCCCATGTCATACATTTACGGCACGAAAAAGAATCTCAAGCCTGAAAGAGAGGCCTCTGAGCAAATTTGTCGGCCATTTCACACCCTGAGTTGAATGGGACGCTGATGACCTGAGCTGTTAAAGAGCATCCATAAATAAATCAATCAAAAAAAAATAATATAAACTTCAAATTATATTGGCTTATATGGAAGAAGAAAGGTCACAAGAAGCTACTAATGAAAGAAATAACAAAGAACTTTATGCAATTACAAAACTCATAAACCAGTTAATGGTAAAATAAACACTTTACTTACAAATGAAGATAAATTGAAAGATGAAAGGAATATTTCGAAGAATTATTAAATAATACAGAACAAGTGGTGGAAGAGGTCCATAATATTCAGCAACATGCAAATACTACTTCTACAACTCTCCCAGGCCATACATCTACAAAAATGGAAGTAATAAAAGTTATTAAAGAAATAAAAAAGGATAAAACCCCAATTATCGATAATATTATTTTGCAGGAAAGTTGATCCAGAACTTACAGCAGATATTTTATACCCATTGTTGAATGACTTATGGGAATCAAAGACATGACCAGATGATTGAAAGAAAGGAATCCCAATTAAAATACCAAAGAAAGGAAACTTCTTACAGGGCAAAAATTGAATAGAAATAACTCTAATCTCATTGTTAAATAAAATTCTTTTTAGAATAATTTTGAATAGAATTAAAGAACCAATTGATTAGAAGCTGAGAAAAAGACAAGTAGGCTTTAGAAATGGGCAGTCATGTGTTGATAAAATTAATTCAATAAGAATAATTTTAAAACAGTTTTATGAATATCAAATTCCATTATATTTGGTCTTTGTTGACTTTGATAAGCTCTTTAATTTGATTGCTCATAACAAAATGTGAGAGGCTATGAGGAACTTAGGAATTTCAGGAAAAAATTATAACAATTATACAAGTAATGTATAATAACTTCCCATGCCAAGTGGAACATAATGATAAACTCTCATATCCTTTCTACATAAATAATGGGGCTAAACAAGGATGTACTTTCACCAATACTGTTATTAATGGTTTTAGATAATATGATGGAAGAAAGCTATGAATAGGAAGAGAGGTATATAGTGGGGCATGTTTGACAAACTGGAAGAACTTGATTTTACTGATGATCTGTGTATAATGACACAAATTTCTAAAGTTGTAGAAATGGCATTGCTGAACTTAAAAGTGAAAGCCCAGGATAGCAAAATGAAAATGAATGCTCAAAAAACTAAAGGAATGAGATTAAAGTGTGTGTGTATATATATATATATATATATATATATATATATAGAGAGAGAGAGAGAGAGATAAATTACACATAGATAATGGTGAAATAGAAAGAGTTGAATATTTTAATTATTTTGGATGCATAGTATCCCAAAATGGAAGAGCAGAACAAAATGTAAAAAATAAAATAAATAAAGCAAAGTGAGTTTTCCTATAGTTATGAACATTATGAAATTCACAATATTTAAAGAAACACAAAAATTAGAATTTTTATATCAAATGCATTATCTTGTTACTATATGGTTGTGAACATGGAAAACTACCCAACAAATAAACAAAAAAGTGCAGACATTTGTTAATCACTCAGATATATATTAAAAATATGGTGGCCAAAAACTATCAGCAATGTCAAACTTTGGAAGTTCATAAATCAGGCCCCAATTGATCCTGAAAGAGGAAACATAAAGTGGATTTGGATTGGACACACATTTGAAAAAAGAACCTGTAGGTATAATCATACAGGCAATAGATTGTATCCACAAGGTGAGGATAATTTGGAGAAGAACAGTTGAACTGGAATTGAAAGCAATGACAAAACTTGGAAAGAGGCTAAAGTCTTGTCAATAAATAGAATCTGATGGTATGAATTTGTTTTGGCCCTATGTTCTACTTAGGATTAAAGGAAATCTTCATTCTATGAAAGAATAAAAAGTAAAACTAATAACATAAGGAATCTAAATATTTTTATGCTTTAAAATAATCTGAGCCTCATTCTCATATAGCAACTACCCATGGGTAGCCCTTCAAGTCCCTCAATTTGAATTTTATAGAAATCTGTGTGACTATTTAGAATAGCAGGTGAAACACTGAAACAGACAATCACATACTCTGCCAAAACTTTGCACAAATGGCTGCAGCATGATATTGCATACTATCAGATTCTTTTGTGGAGCTTCTGCCATAAAGCACTCAAGCTCTTATGTCGCCAGAGGGGGTTTCACCCATAATTAGAAAACCTCCGCTAAGGTTGACTTAATATTTTGTTCAGGTAGTGTATTTATTTTAATACTTGGTAATTGCTTTAATTTTTCCATTAAAATTGGTTTGAAAGTACTATTTTTTTTATTGTTAACTGTTTTGACTGTTTTTTAGGGAATGGAGTATCTTGGAAGTAAGAACATAGTTCATCGAGATTTGGCTGCAAGAAATATTCTTGTGGCCAGTGAAAACCATGTTAAAATTTCAGATTTTGGGCTGGCACAAGTAATGGGAAAGAACGATTATTATATTCTGAAAACTAGCAGAGAATTGCCCATCAAATGGTATGTTATGAAGTTCATATATGCTATGTGCAAGTTACAGATAAGTCTGGTATAAAACATAATAAATAATATATTTTTGCAAAAACAAAAATTTATTTCTCAACATAATCTCCTTTGAGCTCAATATATTTGGTCCAGCAAGATTGCAATTTGTTTATTCCCTCACAAAAATATTTCTTTTAAACTGTGCAGAATATTCATTTACAGCACAGATAACCTCTTTATTTGACAAAAATTTATTCCCCCTGAATTTTTGAGGTTAAGAAAGAGAAAAAATGTCACTTGGAGCCAAATCTAGGGAAGAGGGTGGGTATTTCAAAGCCTAGCTTGTGCACTTTTACCAACTCAGTGCCATTATGTGAGCAGGTGCATTGTATCTGGTGGAGGAATGCTTTTTTGCATGCCATCTTGGTCGCTTCTGCTTTAAATCACTATGAAAACAATGAAATAACTGTGTAATAACAGCCAGTCACTATTTTATTCTTTTGCAAATAGTCAAATGTGATCATACTCTGCAAGTCCCAAAAAAGGCTATTATCATTATTTCTGCTGACAAAATAGTTTTAACTTTTTCAGTGTACTTTCACATTCGTTTGTCGGTCCTGGTGGTATAGTGGTAACTATACTTGCATGGTAGACCCTCGTGGATTCGATCCCAGCCATGGATTTTTTCGGGCATAAAAATTTAAGTATAGATTCCTTCAGAAGGGAAATAAAACCGTGGGTCCCTTATCATGGATTTACGACATGAAAAAGAATCTCTAGTCTGAAAGAAGAGGCTTCTGAGCAAAATTTATCAGCCATTTCACACTCTGAATTGAATTGGATGTTAAATAATGTCCATAAACAAACCAAATCAACAACAAATTCACTTCAGCAACATATTTTTTTGACTGCTTTTTGTCTCTGGGGTATAGTGGTGGATCCAAATTTCATCTATGGTCACAAAATGAGCCCAGAAGTCATTTTGATTATGCTGCAACTTTTCCAAACACAGTTTTAAAATGTCCTTCCTTAAGTGTTTTTGGTCTGAAGCCAAATATGGCACCCATTGTCCACTCAGTGTGCAGAACTTCATGCAGGATATTATGTACTCATTCATATCAAATGGTTCTGGTGGTGTTTCATACCCTGAATTGAATGGGACCTAATGACCTGAGATGTTAAAGAACATCCATAAATAAACCAAATCAACATCTTAGCAGTCTTATAAATCTTAATGAGATGAACTTCTATCTCAATATTATGAATTTTATCAGAAGAAATTTCAATTGGATATCCAGAACATACAGCATCTGCAGTGCTTAAATTGATTTATCCAGTAATAAATGCTGTTGAGTGCTGGTGCAGAGTCCCCATGAACTTCCTTCAGGTCAGGTTATATCTGGGCTCCAACCACTTATTTTTAATAAATAAAATGTTTTATCATTGCATGACATTCATCTTTATCCATTTCTATGAAATGTCTTACATTGATCACTTAAAATATTTGCCTACAAAGAACTGTGCATTGCTTCTGTTTGAAAATTTAAAGAAAATAATTACAAGAATCACATAACTAACAGTCATGCCACTTAACAAAATTTCCCACCATTTTATTAAAATTTACCAGATTTATCAATCCACCCTCAAACAGTTGCTTGTATAGTGTTTACATTAGAAAAAAACATTTTGAATAACTTTGCAAAGTTAAACTTTTTTCTTTTTTCCTTTTTCAATTTATGTTTTATTTTTTGATGCGCTGAGAAACATTTCAAAATGGCAACCACCTAATTTGGGCCCTATTAAATTTATAGGTGATGCTTATTACAAATATTATATTGTAATTATGTTAAATCTTCATTTTAAACAAATAATTTTTCTCACTACATATGCTTGTCTCCAGTGCACTACTGGAATATCCAGAAGGTGTGTATTTCGCCCGTATTTTATTGATAACATAAAAAAATTATACCTAATATGTATTCCTTGAGCATCTTCAACTAGTAATCAACATATAAATCTACTCACACAACGTTTTGCAATCGATTCAATTTATTCCATCTTTTCCATTGACCATTTCCATTTCAGCTTTACTTTCCATAAATAATCACTCACTCCCTAGTTCAATCTTATCATCAAAACTTTCCTTGATCACCAATTCCTTATTAATATTTAACCATTTCTCAGTACCCCTTACATTTCAACAGAAAGTGCACAGTATCTTCCTATCTCCACATATTGGGCACATACCCTTCAGCCTCCAAACCCTAGTCTAAACCAGACCACTGCTTCTCTTTCCTGTTTGCTGCATCTTTGAATATACGAGAGTTATTCAAAAAGTTTTGAGGATGGATGCAATAAAATTTTAAAAATTTAGATCTGGTCATTGCCTCTTTTCAAAGTATCCTGCATTGCATTCTGTACAATGTTTCATCCATTCAAACCATTTGTAAACGTGGAACACCATTTTCTTCGTATAGGGTGAAAATGCATTCTTCATGTGCAGCTACTGCTGCTTAGGTGATTTGTTGGCCACAAATGTTTTATTTTATTTTAGGGAAAAAAATAAGGTCACTCAGAGCCAGATCTTGGCTGTAGGGAGGATGGAACAAATATTTGACTCCTGACTCCTGCAAAAAAGGATTGTTTCTAGTGCAGTGTGGGTAGAGGCAATGTGTGGTGCAACAAGCTTCCACAAATCCAGTCTTAGGATGCTTCCTTCTCCATACATTGAAGCCTTGAGGCAGTCATTTTGTAGTGTACCATCTGGTAGTGACAGTCTTTTGTCTCCCAAGAGAATTGTTACAGTCTGACTACTAGCTGAGAATGAATGAATGAATAGTGTTTAACACCCATTTTTGCTACAGAGGCACCACAGGTGATGGACACTGGTGATACATGAAAAAAATGAAATGATATATTGGGAAAGGATTTATTTTTAAGGAAGGAAACATTCCAGCCTAAGTTAGGGTACCTCCTTGGCATTTGCCATTTATGAGGACTGAGGAAAAAACCTGGAAAAAACCTCAGTCAGGGAGGATGGTCCTGGTAGGATTCAAACCCCAGACCTCCCGCTTACGAGTCTGCAATTTAATGACCTCGGCCACCCGTGGCGGTACTAGCTGAGAAGAAGGAACCGATCATCTTCTTGCCAACACTTCTCTCTCGCCTCACTTTTGTTAAGGAATTCTCTCCTGGAAAGACCCAGACTGATGATTGTTGCTTAGTTTCTGGATCATACTGATATATCCAACTTTTGTCACCTGTTATAATGTTAAATATGTTTTTTGGATCTTCCTCCATTAAATTTTTGTATCTTTCCTGGCACCAATGCACACATACTTTTTTGTGCTCATTTGTGAGGTGGGGGGAATCCAACGACTGCAGAGCTTCCTGACATGAAGTTTTTCTTTTGAGGATTGTTTTCATTGCTGCTGATCAATTATTTAGGGCATATTGAATGTGATAATATGTGATATGATGAACATTCTGCAATATAAACTTTGCTTTCTTCATGTTTTCATGACTGTTACTGTAGCCAACCGTTCTGTGTAGTCTTCTTCTGGAGTTTGCTAAGACTTGCACATGTTGCTATCTAAACTTCAATCTAAAGGTAGGAAAATCTGCATTGGCTTGTCATAACTCCTTATTGTCCATTTTTATTCTCAAAACTTTTAGCATGACTCTCGTGCATCTCTTTCATAAATCCTGGACCAAATGCCTCTCAAAACACTTCTAGCAGGTCCTCTCTTGCAAACCTTTATCATCTAATCCATTCCTTTCCAATTAATCCTTAATACCACCTAATTATTACTGTTTAATAATTACTGTTATTAAATTACTATATTATTACTGTTTAAATATATTATTACTGATATCTTAAATGAATCTTTAATACATTATCTTATGGCATCTGATTTATGTGATACCAATATTTGAGTATCCTTTCCATCACCATACCACTCAAACTAACTTTCCCTAATTCCAGAACAGCCCCTATATTGACTGTATTTTGAGGCACACCTAACATTAACTTGCAAAAAAATCTCACTATCAGAATGAAATCAATTTCTTTTAACCTCTCGTCAGTGCTCCAAGTTTCAATTCCATTAACCCATCTTGATTCAACAGGGCACAATAACTGTTTCCAACCATACTAACTTCATCATTGGTGCTATATATAAACATTTCCTCAAAAAGGTGCAATTAATTTTTTGGTATGACAGAAGAAAAATTTGAATCATACATATAATTACTGTTTGGCAGAAAAAAATTCTTTTAGATACGCATCTTCTGTTATCTTTAATGTCTATGATGCACTCATGCTCAAGCCTAATTGGATATGTAACTAAGAATTTATTTTGGTAGTAAAATAATTGGTGCACTGTCTAGTTGTAATCTGATAATATTGCTTATGCACTAATTTATTACATTTTTAAATGCTACAGATAAAAATAATTTGATCCAGCATGCAAATGAATAAATTCATAATGGAACTTGTGTGAATATATACATGATATTTTCAGGTATGCTCCAGAAAGTTTACGTGATGGTAAATTTTCAACACGTTCAGATGTCTGGTCCTATGGAGTTACACTGTTTGAGATGTTCTCTTTTGGTGAAGACCCTCGGCTAGCAGACTGCACAAATGAGCAGGACCAACAGCAGCTGTTGGTAGCTCTAGAAAATGGAACTCGACTGCCTTGTCCACAACATTGCTCACAGACTATTTATGTGAATTTAATGAGTCCTTGCTGGCAAGCAGACACTCATGCCCGGCCCAGTTTCACTCAGCTCTGTGAAATTATTCAGGAGTTGAGCTGAAGTCTTTGTGAAAACTGAACCCTTCTTTTTTTGCCTTTCTTAAAGATGCTAGGCTAGGCCTGGAAAGCTGAGAGCTTCATGTAATTATTTCTTTGAACCTAGGTTAAGGATTTGTATACTGATGGCCTGAAAGCACAATGCCAACTCATTATAATTTTCATTTATGGACATAGTAAAGGCCTCAAAAGGAAGGGCCATGGTTGTTTTGGAGAATGGAACACAACTATTTTTTGTTGATATAGAGTTGATTTGGTGACATTTATACTTCACTTACTTAGTTTTTAACTGAAAACATTTGCTTCTCTCATCAGCAGAAAACCAACTGGTAGAAGAATACTCTGTAGGTGGTTGGAGAAATTTATTGAACATAATCCATTGTCAGTGTGTCAAAGTTCATGATAAAGTTTTTATTTTTGATGATATAAATTTTTTCTATGTTGTTAGTTCCAAAGGATTGGAAGTGAGTTTGAATAATTTTTTTTTTTATCAATTTCTTGATTTTTTGACCTAAAATGGGCTGCCAATTTCTCTAACTGTTTGTAATAGATATTTGTGAAATGTTCTCACACTCAGCCCTTTGGAACTAACAACATGGGAAAAAATTTACATTATAAATAAAAATTGCATCATGAATTTTGACATGTTCAATGAATTTCTCTGTCTAGTATGCTTCTGCCAGTTGGTCTTCTGCTGATGATGGGAGTGAATGTTCCCAAAACATGTCCTTAAAAACCAAGTAAGAAGTTTAAGTATCACCAAGCCAACTCTATACAAACATTATTTTATGTTTTCATCCCCAAAAGTGTTGAGGTTCATTAAACTGTCTTAGTATTTGTAAATGTAGATTTTCTCAGAAGCTGCTAATTCTTTAGATCCTTGCACTGAGTTTAATAATTTTTCTTTAATCATAATGTTGTAGTCTTCCATCCAGAAATGAGATGCTACTGCTGATTTCTCCATTTGCTTGTATTTTATGTTCCTGAAATGTTCTTTTAACCATGTGCCTATGTTTCTCTTTGTTTTTCCAATGTAGACATTTTTACATTCTGCATAACTTATTTGATAAATACCTGCTGTTTTCTCCTGTGGAATACTGTCATTAACATTAACATACTGTCTACCATGAGATTTTTCACATTAAATCTGTTTACAAGTATCAACCTGATATTAAAATCTTAGAATATTTTGAAATTTTTTCATAGTCCATAAATGATGTGTGAATTTTTTAAAAATTAGTTTATCTTTTCCTGCTGAAAGTTGTGTGGTTTCTTTAATAAGATTTTGTCTCTTGAATTTCTGTACTTTTTTGTGTAGTAGTTCGTTTTTAAAACAATTTTTAACCATTGCTCTTTCTAAATAATTTGTAGGTTACCTAGCCTGTATGTTAAGCCATTAATCACTGCATGTTTGTGTGTTTTGGGGTTAAAACAGCTTTGATGTGATTGTCTGCATGCATATTCTTTCTGTATATTCCAAATTCCAGCTTTTCTTGGCTCTTCATTATTTTAATGTCAAGAATGGTAACATGTTATCTGTTTCCTATGTGAACAATGTTTTTATCTTGTACATTCAGATGTTTTATGGCATCATTAATGACTTTTTTTTAACTATGTCAAATATATCATCAACATATCTGTATCATATTTTAAATATGTATGGGAATGCTGAATTGATGTGTGTTTCATATCTGCTCATGAAGAGGTTAGCTAGAAAGCCAGAAATGGAGATAAGGAGCTGCCCATAGTAAGTTCTGATTGTCATTTATAGAATTTGCCCTTGAAAGAAAAGTAGGCTTGGTTTATGCAAATTTTGGTAATTTGTATTCTTTTATGTGTATATCATTTATTCTATTTGTTGTTTGCAAATCATGCAGATAAATTAGGAGTTTATCTGTAGGTATGCTTGGAAACAGCAATTCATGTCTAAAGATATTAATGTGTCAGAAGGTTTTAATTTTACATCCTTAATTTTTTTCTATTAACTGAAATGAATTGTTTATATTCCTACTTAGAAATTTTGGTAGTGTCTTGAATCTATCAGCTAGTCATTTTGCATTTTGCCGTCATTCACATACAAAACAGAAACAGATAGCGTATTATCATTCTTGGACATTAAAATAATGAAGTGTCAAGGAAACCTGGGATTTGGAATATACAGAAAGAATACACATACAGACAATCGCATCAAAGCTGACAGTTTTAACCCCACAATACACAAACATGCAGTGATCAACAGCTTAACACACAAGCTAGTTAACCTACAAATTAGCAAAGAAGAATAATTTAAAGAATACAAACAAATAGAAAGAACAGTGGCTAAAAATGGTTTTAAAAAAGGACTACTGCACAAAAAAGAACAGATATTGAAGAGACAAAAACTTGTTAAAGAAATCACAAAACTTTCAGAAGGAAAAGATAAATTAATTTTTAAAAAATTCCCATATCTTCCATGGGCTACAAAATAATTTCAAAATATTCTAAGATTTTAATGTCAGATTGGTACCTGTAAACAGATTTAATGTTAAAAATCTCATGATAGACAATGTTAATGACAATATTCCCTAGGAGAAAAAAAGCAGGTATTTACAAAATAAGTGTTGCAGAATGTGAAAAAAATCTACATTGAAAAAACAGAGAAACATAAACACACAAGAAAAGTACATCCCAGGAACATAAAATACAAGCAAATGGGGAAATCAGCATTAGCATCTCATTTCTGGACAGAAATCCATGACATAGTGAATAAAGCAAAATTATTAAAATCAGTACAAGGACTTAACAGAATTAGCAACATGGGATAAAATCTGTATTGATATGTCACCTAGCCTGAACAGTCTTGAAGATAAAAAAGAAGAGTAAAACTGTGTTATAAAAATTCAAAATAGCGCTAATTTTTTTTCCCCCCAGTTGCAAATTTCCTGCAGGATATAATAAATTCAAGTGCATAATCATTTTATAGCTAAGAGACAGGAAAATGCAGTAATACATGAGTGTACATCAAGAATTTGGCAAATCTGTTTTAAATAATATATTATTGATTGTTTAAATAATCCATACATTTTCTCAGTAGTCATAGTAACTTTGAAAAACAATGTCTCCTGTTAAAATAATCCATAGCAACTAAAATTTATATGGTGGATATATAGTTCCTATATTAAATGCACTATATATCAATAAAATTTACACAACATATTGTGACCCTTCCTTTTAAGAGGCATTATGTGGCAAATTTGATAATCCCTGTGTATAAAAAGTGATTATTTATACTGTAGTCTACATTTTGATACATACCTGGGTTGCTGAAACTTTGCAATTGACAATTACCTTTTCAGTTGGCAATACTGCAGATTAACAAATGAGGACTTTATTTTTTTTTATTTAATGCCTGTTTTTACTCCTGAGGCACTGCAGGTGGTCACAAATGAGGCATGCTACCCGTTACACTTTCTGAACCAATTACAAAGTAGTATTAATACGTCAGTTGTGACGTAAAAGTTGCTATGTTGCCAAGTTTTCTTATTGTGTATACAGTTGATTAATTGAGCTGGTTCATTTGGGTAGTTATAAAAAGAAATGCCTCAAAGAAGTCATTTGCAGAGTGATTCATGAAATGGTACCTAATCCTGTACACAGATGCTTAATATACATTTACAAAATTGAAAACTCACAACTTAAGCATTGATAAATGGTACACTGTTGCAACCACAGCATAGTCAATATTACATCAACTGACTAACTGTCAAGTGCAAAGTTTTAGCAGCCTGGTTTTACAGCAGTAAATGCTTTCAATTCATTAACGGAATCAAATAGGAAATATTCAAGATATTGGCTGGAACTTGAACTGGATCTTCGGCTTACCATGCTGAAACTTTTCCATCTAAGCCACTATGTGCCATTCAACCATAACCACATTAAATGAAATTTAATATAAATTAACCCCAATTGGTGGATTAATAATTAAGTCTGGCCCACAAGTACTTGAAAATATCATTTGCCTCTTAGGGATCTGCAATGAGATAACCTTAGAAATCTCCAGATGTTCAGATAGATAGGGGAAGATTCTCAGTATGTCGAACAGAGCAAAGCAGTTTAGATGGAAGAGCATTGTATCTGGCTGTAACCTCAAATTTTTCCTATCTGATTCTTAACCTTAGCCTAACATACAGCTTATATAAGAAAAATTAATTTTATTAGAATATATAATATAAATAAAATATATATTTTCTATATAACTGCAGACATACAATTCAACATTTCATTAAAGTTTCAAATTTATGAACTAAATATTCAAGAATATATTTCATTGCAATCTGTGTTAAAGAAATTATGCCCAAAGAAATATACATTATAGAGGAGATATAAATTATTTAACATTTTCTATGAGCTCATGAATGATATAGAATGCCATTGAAAGTGTTTCATTTGTTTTCATTTTTCATAATGTAAATCTTGAATGTATATATTGCAAACTAAACGAGGGATAAAATATGGTGATACTTATATTAAAAAGCCACTTTTGTAATAAGCAGCATCATATACATGGCATATTGCAAAGAACAAGGTAATTTCTAAGTTATTACTGTTTCCTTAGAGCATTATTTCTTTGCAGAAGTGGCCCATCCTGGTGGTTTAGTGGTAACCATACTTGCCCCATAGACCCAAGATTGTGGGTTCAATCCTGGCCAGGGCTGATGGATTTTTGTGGGTTTAAAAATCTTAAGTATGGCTTCCTTTAAAAGGGAAGTAAAGCCATGGGTCCCATGTCGTAGATTTATGGCATATAAAAGAACCTCAAGTCTGAAAAAAGAGGCCTCTGAGCAAAATTTATCAGCCATTTTATGCCCTGAATTGAATGCGATGCTGATAACCTGAGATGTTAAAGAGCATCTGTAAATAAAATAAATAAAAAAATAAATTGCGGTGATACTAGTTATTAACCTCCACCTACAGTCCCTATTGGCTGCATATCCTGCAGGCTGCTCCCACCAATCAGAATATGAGAATCCCAACACAAGGTAAATTTAATAGGTAAGTTTTGTTTGTAAGGGTAATTAAAAATGTCATTCCAGAGAGCATTTCTTGTTTAGTATACAATGTTAATAGTTGCAAAATGATGACTACCAAATATTTAAAGTGGTGCTCAACCAAACTCAAGCACATTTCTCTTTCAAACTGCAGAAAAACACTCACTTAGCAGGATACCTGTGTGTGTGTGTGTTTTTTTATTTATTTATTATAGGTTTAGTGTCCATTCTTACTACTGAGGGAACAAGTGATGGACACTGATATACGAGATGAAATGAAAAATTGGAAAAGAATTTTTTTATAAAGGAAGGCACTGTTCCAGGCCTAAGTTCAGGGTGCTCCCTAGCATTTGCCATTTATGAGGACACCAAAACTTAAAAACAACTGAGTCAGGAAAGACAATTCTGGCAGTAGTCAAACTCTGGACCTTCCACTCATGAATCCAGGGATACCTTTGTTAGTATGCATTTAAAAAAAATCTGTCAAAGAGCTATTGCATCAATTTCTTGTTCATACTGCAGAAGTTAATTCCAGCATTAAGGTTATTATATTTTATTATAAACAATTTCCTGCAAATTAAACCAAATTTACCTAACCAAATATTTCATATTACAAGGGTTTTTCATTTTACTTAAACCTACCTAGGAGTTAAATTTTAACAACATGTATGCTTCTTCTTAAAATGAAACTCCTAGGTTAGGTTTAAGCTAATGAGTTGCATTATACACTTAATGATAGTTTCAACCCTTTATATACTGCATATTACTTGGGACCAAACCCACATCAGTGTATAAGCAAGCATATTGTATGTTATAATAGTGGAGAAACTATTCAAGAACTGTACTACTATAAAAAGGCAGAAGTAATGCTATCTTGTGGCTCCAAGGAATGTCTTAATTATTGGCATAGGAAAATAATATTTTTGATGTAAAAACATTAATTAAAGACACAGCATTGAAGAAAACCTCGTAAAGCATTTATGCATGGTTCATTTTGTGTAATGTAATACTATAGGTTGTTTAGGAAGTGCAAGCAGTAAAGAAATGTGTAAAATCATGTTCACTATATATGAGGCACATTTTATAATTAAGGCCTAGTCATTGGTAAAACAATGAAAAATATAAGGGTGGTTCAAAAGAAACATAGACAATGCTGGCAACATTGCAGATAGTTCATGAGATGACCAAGAGGTGGCAGTAAGACATAGCTTTTGTAACAGCACAGAATGACTTGTTTAACAGCTGAGGATGTGAACAAGGGTCCAAGAAACATGCCTTGAGTAAATCTCTTCTGAGTCCAACTATTTAAACACACTCTTTTTGGCTTCATTTACTGGAGAAGCTGTTAAACAAGCCGTGGATGAGGGTCCATAAAACATGTCTTCAGTAAATCTCCAGTAAGTGAAGTCAAAAAGAGTGTTTAAATAGTTTGACTCAAAAGAGATTATTAATGTGTGTTTTGCTTTGTTAGATTGTAAATTGAATTAACCTTGAGATTGTATCGGCCATCAAACCAAATAGAACAAGAATACAGATCAGATTTGAGTTCACAAAAATGGAAGATAACGGGGAAGTATCCTTTCCAAGCATGATGCCTTCAATTTACATCTACATTATCATAAACAAGAGTAATTTAACAGCTGACAATGTGTACAAGGGTACATAAAAATGTCCTAAATAAATCTGCAGTAAGTGAAGCCAAATAGGGTGTATTTTAAATAGTTTGACTCTTAAGTGATTATTAATAACTACATGTTTCACTGTGTTAAATTTCAAATTTAATTAATATTCAGATTGTATTGACCATTCAGGCCAAATGGAACAAGACTATAGATCAATTTCCAGTTGACAAAAATAGAAGACAAATAGGAAATATTCTTTCTAAGCATAATGCCTTCAATATAACATTTAATTTCATGTCGTAACCAATACAGTGAAGCAACTATTATGTTCTTAATTATCTAGTAAGTCGATTTGATAATCAATGCAGGCTTTTGCCTGCAAAACTAGTTTTGCATAATTCAACAGTAAGTGGAGCATAAGATTATCAAATCGACTCACTAGATAATTAAGAACATAATGCCTTCAGTTTACATCTACATTATTATAAACAAGAGAATTATTTAACAGCTGAGAATGTGTAGGAGCGTCCATGAAACATGTCTTAAGTAAATTTCCAGTAAGTGAAGTCAAAAAGAGTGTTTAAATAGTTCAACTCGGAAGAGATTATTAATGCACGTTTCATTAGATTCTACATTTAATTAATATTGAGCACAGAATGTGCTCAGTCTGAGTCAGGTGTAACATAAAAATCCTAAATATGACTTCCTTCAGAAGGGAAGTAAAGGCATAATTTACCGAACATAAAAGAACCTCAGGCCTGAAAGAAGGGACCTCTGAACAAAATTTATCAGCCATTTCAAGCCTGAATTGAATGGAATGCTAATGGTCTGAGATATTAAAGAGCATCTGAAAATTAAGGAAATAAATGAGTGCGGTAGAAGTTGAATAACACTAAACAACTCACACTTGGCAGTAGAATCAATTGTAGGCAACATGTATATGCCCTAGCTTCAACTGATAAGGTGACTGTGGTAGTGATTGGTGATAGTGGTGGGGTAAAAGCCAATTAAATTGCATGAGGCCCTGCCTCCTATTGCCTGGTGATTTCATCAGAGGTTGAAAAAAAATGGTCCTCATGTGGAAAATTCCAACCAACAATGTGTTTGTACAGTGATATTACTCCTGTCTGCCTGAACAATTTCTTAGTTAAGTACAAAATTTTTGACTATGCTTTTTATTTAGATATTTGGGGCAGTAATATAACATTATTTTATTCCTCTGTACACCACACTTCAACCTAAACCTTATGCAGGGTACAGCAGAAACAATAAGCAGGTTTTAAAGTGTAAAATATTTTAATTCCTAATAATTATTTATATTTCTATTACATAACCTGAAAGTATAGTGCTTGGAGATTGAAGAACACTTCATTTCCTGTGATTTGCCAAACACTTCGATCCAACATACATAAAGCAGTGGCATGCTTCTTTGCCAACAAATGTGGACTCCTTTGCACTGATGTCTGTACTCATGCAATATTTGTTCTGTGCATACACCACACAGGCGGTGATTGGTTGGTTGTATTATCTTACTGATTCTATTGTTGCATCCAATGTCCAATGCTCCATTACTAATTAACACATTGGAAAGAGAATACCAACTGGCAAACTCATTTCCAAGGTCGATGTACAGTCCTGCCACATATTTGTAACAATAAACCTGCCAGATTCAAAATAGTTTTTAATTCAAACCTGCTTATTGTTTCTGCCATAACCTGTGTAATTGTTATATTAAAAAATGTATGACTCTTAAGACTCTGTTGTTGAGTAAGTATTGTCAGCTATAATACCCTCTTGCAACCCTCCTGACTGAGTGGGGTGGCTTAGACAGTAATGCTGGAACTTGCATCAAGAAGTCCCAGGCTGCAAATTCCTTGAAAATGGTCATCCTAACCTTGGGTTATTGTGTTTCCCCAGGTCACTGAGGCAAATTCTGAGATGAATATTTACATTCCACAACTTTTCTGCTCTCGCATTACATATCATTTCATTTCTGTTGGTTCTGTTACAGAGTCAAAAGTGCCAGAGTGAGTAGGGGCTGATGCAGTGTGATTTTGGAAGGTGTTTGCCCTGGCATCTGGTGTGGAAGAAGCCCTTCTGAGGGGCTGGAACTCTTTGGAGATGGGAAGGCTGTGCTGGTGTCGGGCGCCCATGAGTTCTAGCCATCCACTGTGTCCTTCACCTCATCCCTTCCTCACAGAGGCTTGCACTGGAGGTGCAGGCACAAATGGCCAGCTTTTGAGCAAAGCTGAAGTAATGAAATAACCTTCATCCCTAACAATCGAACTCAGTCCTTTTATATGTCTGTTGATTAACCATGTGTTACAAATGCCAATCCATCATCAGTATGGCTGTAATTCTGCAGCTTAGAGACTCAGTTTAATTTGCATCATGTTGACTGCTTTTAACTGCTAAAATGGGGAAAATGGTTGATATAATTGAAGTAAAGAGACTATGGCATATGCTAACAAGATAGCTGGATGATCAAACAAATTGCTGCACAATTAGGGATATCAAGAGTTTATGTTTATTCTGTTTTGAAGTGAAGACAAGAAATAAGAACATGCCAGGAAATAACCCAACCAGGAACTAAACCTGGGTCTACTGCTTAAATTGCTGCACAATTAGGGATATCAGAGTTTATGTTTATTCTGTTTTGAAGTAAAGACAAGAAATAAGAACATGCCAGGAAATAACCCAACCAGGAACTAAACCTGGGTCTACTGCTTTGGAAGCACAAATGCTATTGTTTAAGGTCACACAATATTAGAATAATTAGACCATATTGCTTGGAATGTGCATATGAGAGTTATTCTAAAAGTTTTAAGAATGAATGCAATAAAATTTTAAAAATTTAGATCTGATCATTGCATCTTTTCAAAGTATTCTGCATTAAATTCTATGCAACATCTCATCCATTCAAACCATTTTGTAAATGCTGAAAATCATGCTTCTTTTGATAGGGTGCAAATATATTCTTGGTATGCAGCTACTGCAGCTTTAGGTGATTAAAATTGTTGACCATTAATTTTTCTTTTATTTTGGGGAATAGAAAAAAAGTCATAAGGGACCAGGTGTGAACTATAGGGTGGATGGAGCAAACATTTGGCTCCTGCAGAAATTCAGTTGTTTTAGTGCAGTGTGGGCAGAGGCATTGTGACGCAACACCATTCCATACAGATCAGTCTTAGGGTGCTTCATTCTCAGTACATTGAAAACCAGAAAACATTTTGTGGTGTACCATCTGACAGTGGCAAGCCTTTTGTCCCTCGAGTGGAATTGTCACAATGTGACCAGTAGCTGAGAAGAAAAAACAGCATTTTCTTGCCAATACATTTTATTCACCTGACTTTTGGATGGGATTTTCTCTTGGGAAAATGTTTTCTCTGAATACTAGGTAGGCCTAGATACATTGGGACACTAACTAAAGCTGCTAAACTCTTAAAACAGTCTTAAAATCATTAATAGTTACTTTACTATGTGCATCTCATTGTTTATGTAGAAGGTTTAATTAACCTGCAGTTCCTCTGTTTCATTGTTAAGTGTATAACAGAGAAAAACTGAACTGACAAAAATACCAATACAGCAAAACTTCTATTTTACTAACTCTGCAGATCATTTTTAAAAATCAAGGAAGGACTATTTTTTACACAAATATTCCTTATTACACACATTTAATATAATTTGAATGTTTATTCAAACTTGTGACTATAAAAAAAAAGTATTTTTAATAGCTTAAAGTCCCAAAATGTAAAATATAGAAATGATAAATAAAAGCTATGTACATATGTATTTAGGTTTTTAATACTGACCGTTTCTTTTCTTAATTATTTCATCACCAAAAGAACTTTTACATATAGAAATCTGTCTTTGCTGATGTCACTGTAAAGGTGGCCTATGCTACTGATATAGAGGAAATGTAGAAGCAACTTTCTTCAGAAGCAAATATCAATAAATTTTGCCTTGATTTTTTTGGGGGGGAGGGAGTTTAAAAATTATAAATATCAGCATCCCTAATGATCACTAGCAACCAACCAACCAACCAATCAACAATGTTGCCTAGTTGTACCCTTTTGCTCTTTGTTCTTCCACTTTGCATTACTCAATTTACAGTCCACTTGTACAAAGGGCATCCAGAAAGTAAGTCCCAATCTCGCCTAGAGATGGCACCGCTAGTCGGATAGGAATGCGCATGCGCAGGAATAGAGAGGAAGTATGTGGTAATAATGCAGTAAAATTTCAGCCTTGTGACGGCCGTGGTTACCGCGCTGTGCTAGGAGAAAATGGGTGCTCTGATATTGTCTCCCGCCAACTGCGAAGTTAGTGCAGTCATCCGAGGTTTGCACGCTCAAAAGCAAAGTCCAGCAGAGATCCATCGCCAATTGTGTCAAGCTTCCGGGGGACAATTTCGTGCACAAGGGAGCGAGACATCTGGGGAATTGACAAGAGAGTTCTGAAATTGTGAAGCGCCGGTTCTGCTCAATTGCTTGCCGCACACTTTCCAACACTTCTGCCGTCACCAGGGACGGTCGGCCACTACGGTCGTCGTCGTGAATATTGGTTCGTCCTTCAGTGAACTGCCTGCACCATCGTCTTACCATAATGTCTTGTCCATACACTTGACACAATTGGCGATGGATCTCTGCTGGACTTTGCTTTTGAGCGAGCAAACCTATCACTGCACGAACCTCGCAGTTGGCGGGGGGCAATATCAGAGCACCCATTTTCTCCTAGCACAGCGCGGTAACCACGGCCGTCACAAGGCTGAAACTTTACTGCATTATTCCCACATACTTCCTCTCTACTCCTGCGCATGCGCATTCCTATCCGACAAGTGGTTCCATCTCCAGGCGCGATTGGGACTTACTTTCTGGATGGCCCTCGTATATACCGATTGTTTTCATGATGATGCTACTATCTTTCAGGGAAGATGGAGAAGGAAAAATTTATGTATCATTTATCTTTCAGGGGTGATGGAGTAGAGAAAATGTATCAATTTGAGATAGAGAACCTTGGTCCAGAAAGCCTTCAGCTGCAGGTTATATGCCAAAAAAAAAAACCCTGCAAATCTGTATGTGTAAAGGTAATAATTTTATTATATTTGCAATACTCCCATAAGCTGCAAATGCATTTACAACAGTTGTTCAAAATGGCATCAACCATTGCTGTGAAATCAATAGAATGATATAAGTGTATCTGACTGGTTACTACTAATTAATGGCTTTATTGTTTGGTATATTCATATTTGATGAGACTTGCATAGTTTTTGAGAGTCCAAAAACTTCCAAGTATCGATTGGTTGCATTCATAAGGTGTTATTCTATAAGGAAAGTTTGGAGAGTTCTTGACATAAAAATGGTATTGGTACTATCAAATATTAAGGATATTTTTCAAGTATGATTTGTTATATGGTATATCATGATATTACTAACATGTGCTTTCATTTGTTTAATTGTTATGGCCAAACAAAGGAAACAAGGTAATATATTTTTCACAAAAATTAATAAAATTTAATGTTGCACAGTGAAAAAAAATATAATTACGTGAATCTAATTACTAGTGTATGTAATGTGCACACCAAATTTGAAACTTACGATCATAAAAAAGATTTTGATATATGATTGTGTGGCATCTTAGAAAAAAGCCTATCCGCTTCATTAAAAAATTAGAAAATAGAATTTATAAGTGGACTATTGATCTTGGAGCATGTATGACAAAATCCATCACTCGTGTTGTTGCCAGGATAGCAAAGGTCAAAGAAGAAAAATTAATTTCTTATGGTGTCACTAAACACAGGTTGCCCATTCTTCCTCCTCTCCTGTATGAATTCCAAAACTTTTTATTCAACATAAGGATGTCTTCCTGTGCAAGGACCAGTGATTTTCTTTCTACTAGCTCTAGTTGCAAATAATGGCAATTTATTTGTTGCCACAAATGAACATTACTCTCAGCTACACTGATCTCTCTTCTTGCCTTTCTGTTACCAGTTTTTCAGGATAAAGAATTATTTACACTTGAAAGTAGCATCATAATATGTTGTCTGTTTGCCCTCCACTTTGTGACTGCCTACTATTCAAACAATGTATGCACTATAATAGGCCAACAGCAAATGTAACTAAGTCAAGATTTATAGCAATGCATTATAACCTAATAAATGATAAATTCTGATGAGGTTATTAGCGAAGTACGGAACAGATATGCACTCGAATCTAACACGTCATCAAATCTAATGCTCACCACAATTTTCAATACTACATTTGGACAAAAAGATGCATATTAGATTTGTGTAAATATGGTACTTACTTTATTTTGAAAGATTCTTCATCATGGTTTTCTACAGAGAAGAAATGAGCTGCTGAATTTAATTCAGGTTGTTTTTCCATTTTTTATGATAAATGTTCAAGACATCTAATAACCACCATGACCAAGGAAAACATTGCAAAGATCTACAATGTTACATTAAATGATTGATGAGTGAGTTTGCTGATATTGCAAAGATTTCACCAGAGTGTGTTTGGAACATATTGCACATGCATATTAAAATGTTGCATTTGTTATTGATCAACCAAATTAATATTTCTTAGGCATGCTTAAATACATTTACGTTAATTCAACCAAGCTTTTGATTGTACCACTGTTGATGAAATATAGATTCACCACAATGAGGTCGGTCCTGGTGGTGTAGTGGTTACCATACTTGCCTACTAAACCCAAGATCGCGGGTTCGAACCCGGCCAGGAGCGATGGATTTTTTCGGGCGTAAAAATCCTAAGTATGGCTTCCTTCGGAAGGGAAGTAAAGCCATGGGTCCCGTGTCGTACATTTACGGCACGAAAAAGAACCTCAAGCCTGAAAGAGAGGCCTCTGAGCAAAATTTGTAGGCCGTTTCATGCCTTAAATAGAAGGGGACGCTGATGACCTGAGATGTTAAAGAGCATCCTTAAATAAACAAACCAAAAAAAAAAAAACACAATGAGTGCAAGAGGTAAACGTGCTACTATGAAGGCTAGATATGTTCTATTAGTGGGAAAGATGATGGTCACGTTTTCTGGGATGCTCAGGGTGTTGAGCTCATAGACTGTCTAGAAAAAGGCCAAACTGTTATCAAGAGAGAATTAAAAAGCATTGCTAGAGCATTTGAAGATTACTATTAATATCAAACATGCACATTTTATCAAAGAAAAGTTTTTTTTTCTCCACAACAATGCACTAATGCACATTTTTTCAATTGCAGTTGCATTTAGACTCTAGTTTGTACTCTGAGATCGATGATGCTTTATCCCGCAGCGTGGAATTTTTTCTATGAGCCAACCCCCACAAGTTTGCTGTAATGTGGAGGGGGTATCAAAACTGCTTGCTTACTTGTTAACCTTGCTGACTGTCACAGTCATAATGCACCATAGTATGTGTTGTATTGTTCATTTCTCAATTCAACAGTATACATAAAGTGTATTATGCCTTGTGTGTTACGACAGCACAGCATGTCTTTATATACAATTTAATTATGTGTTAACTGAATGGTAAAAGAAACATAGAACCATTTTTTTTTTATGTTAATATGTTTTTCAGAGAATTAACTAACAGGAAGCGTGATCGTGCGTTTTTTCAACAGGACTCTGCTACACTGCAAATAATTCCATGAGAGCAATTCATAATTTGTTTCCATGAGACAAAGTTGTTAGTAGGAATTTGTAGCCCCCTCGGTCCCCCTGATTTAACAGTCTGCAATTATTATCTCTGAGGTAAATTAAAAAATGATGTGTACAAGATGAACTGGCACACCATATAAGAACTCAAAGATAATATTTGTCAGGAAATTGTCTGGATTTTTTAAAATGAACTACAGCCAGTGATGAATAATTTCCTAAAGAGGTGCCAAAACTGTGTGGAGAATGAAGGTGGGCAGTTTCAACACATCATTTGATAATTCAGAGGTAATGAGCCTCTTAAATTGGTTTGTGTATTGTTGCATGGTTGGTATGTTATATTGCTTTATCCTTCCACTAATCACTGAGATGCAGCTGGCCGGCTAACTGCTAAGAGAGCAAGTTCGCCCATAGGCAAAACACTATGGGGGAAACAAAACTGATCACACGGTATAAATTAATGTTTCAGCTGTAGAAAAATTCAAAAAGGAAATAGTTGGAGTTCATTTTTGCCACAGAACTCTTAGAATTTGAAAATTCTGAGGAAACTTAACTACAGTTATGAAATGATACTACTTATAGAAAAAAAGACTATCTGGGTTGTGGGGAATGTTTCAGTATTAAAATATTAGCAATTAGCACAATGCAAAAAAATTCTTTGCTGATGATTATAAATGGAATACTTCCTTTGCAAACGAGCTTATCAGCATAAGCCTGATGCAAGTTAGGGTACATGACGTCAAAGGGAGGGGTTAGAGTTTGTGGTTGCATACCAGAAACCTGCTGCTGTTTACAGTGGAATGCTTGACAGAGTCCAGAGACAGCTACACTGTGTGTTTGATGCTAAGGCAACTTTGTGTCCATGGTAGAAAATGTTAATGGATCAATTCCTTTAGAAACAAATATCAGCATAAGCCTAATGCTAGTTTAGGGTAATGACAACAGGGAAGGAGATTACAGCTTGTGACTGCAACATGATAGCAAATGTTCCATTGATTTTATAATCAATTATTTTGATTTTTAAGGAGGTATTTAGGTTTGGTGTAATAGAGAAAAAGACTGGTGTAAACTTGATAAATGTGTATGTTTATAATCTAATACAATAAGTGATTTATACACTTTTTTATAATTCATAATTACCTGCTTAAAAATTCTGTATATTGTAGACATTTTTTCTATTATTTTTTTTCCAACTTGTCATAAGTTGGTTGATAAACTTGTAGTTTATGTTTTCATCTCCAGCAATGTCGAAGTTCATTATGCTGTCTTTGTATTTGCAGATGTAGATTTTCTCCCAGGTTGTTAGTTCCGTAGGTCCTTGTACTGATTTTAATAATTTTGCTTTATTTATTATGTCGTGATTTTGTGTCCAAAAATGATATGCTACTGCTGATTTCTCTATTTGCTTGTACTTTATGTTCCTGAAATGTTCCTTTAACCATGTGCCTATGTTCTCTTTGTTTTTCCAATGTAGATTTTTTCACATTCTGCACAGTTTATTTTGTAAATACCTGATTTTTCTTCTTGTGGAATATTGTCATTAATAATAAGAGTGTGTAGTTCAACTGAATCATACAATGATATCAATTAATAAATTTTATTTGTTTTCGTTTATAATTATATTTTCCCACATTGATAATTCTATGGGTTTTTGAAGAGCTTTTAAGAGTTTAGGTTCATTTGCTGATTTTTCTGTATGTTTATATTTGCTATTTTTCATATGTTCCTTAAACTGCAGTGTAATATTACTTTTTGTTTTACCTATATATTTTATATTTCAGTCTTTGCAACTGGTTTTATAAATGCCTGATTGTTTTTCTGCAGTTTTTCTTTTGTGTAGGTTTTTAGGAAGTGTTTTAAACTGAATTTGTTCACTGGAGCCAAAATAATGTTGGCATCTTTAAAAATCTTTTGAAATTTTTGGTGTGCCCATGGATGGAATGTAAATTTCTTATATATATGTGATCCCTTTTGTAGCCTTTCAACATAATGATGTCTTTTATTTATTTTTTTTTTTTAAATATTTATTCTTGATCAGATCTGGCAAAAAAGAAAATAGAAAAATTCAAAGAACAAAAACAAATAAAAGACATCATAGCACTGAAAGGCTATTACATTTCATCCATGGGTACACCAAAATTTTTAAAAGATTTTTAAAGATGCCAAAATTATTTTGGCTTCAGTTAACAAGCAGTTTAATAAACCTACTAAAATGTAACACAAAAGACAAAAATCGGCCAAGAAAACAATCAGGCATTTATAAAATCAGTTGCAAAGACTGCAATATTAAATATATAGGTAAAAAAAAAGAGAACATTACACTATGGTTTAAGGAACAATGCGAAATATAAAATATAAACACACAGAGAAATCTGCAGTAGCATTGCATTCTGGCAAAAAAAAAAAAACAAACAAACAAACAAACATGAATTCCAAAATGAACTTAAACTCCCAAAAGCTCTTCAAAAGCCCACAGAATTATCAGTATGGGAAAATATGTTCATAAACGAAAAAAAGGAGATAATTAATTTTGATCTTTTAAACAAACAACAATAACCTCATCACAAAATTCATAAAGCGACATCTTAATACCATGCTGGGAAGCTGACAGTAAAACAGTGCTGATGATGAAGGCAACAGCCTTCAAAACATGTTCAAGTAAGTGGAACAAAACTATTGCAATTTGAGTGATTATCTCATAAATAATTTGTTATTTATACCATATTTTACTGTAAAAAATCCCAGCTATTTAAATCTATACTTCATGCATATTTATTGCTAAACCATTCCTCTAACATCAATATAGCATTCTTTGTTATCATCAGAACAGTTTTTATCACTTGCTCCATAGAAAATAAAAAAGTATTCCTAAACAACATTCTGAGAACAATAACTAGGTCTATATTTTGGAAAAGTTTATTCATTATGTTATACTTTATTTGAAAGTATATTTAAATATACCAATATCTTCCATTTCACATACTTTACTATAAAAATTACTAATATTATCTTCTGCTTTCAATAATTTGAACATTTTTTCTCAGTCAATCTTTTTTCCATCTTGAAGCACTGCAGATAGCTGTTTGCTACTCCTTTTATGAACTCTTGTAACTTCGTTGAAGCATGAATAATATAATGGAATGGCAGAAACAGATTATCCTTATTATTCTATTAACAGATCCAGTTAACAGGGGGAATGTGGTGCACTGATCAAACATGTAAGATTTGCAGTCAGCATTTTTAAATGAAACATTATGGACAACCCCATAGAAATGACGACAAGCTTTGTAAATTTTTAAAAAAATCAGAGCCCATCAAATTTATGCATAATGTTAGAAATATAATTTTCCACATATTAATGATAATAGTCAAAATATAAGGATATAATACCATATAATCTTTATTATAGCACTGGAATCAACTGCAATTTAATAACTATATTTTATACTATAATATATATAAATAAATACACATTGTACAATCATTTGGCACAAAACACCAAATGTTTTCAGAATTATGGCTGTCACTATATAAATATGCAACAGAGACAAATTAAGTGCATAAATATAGCACCAACAACGCGTGTTTTTCCATTTCTTCCCTTTGGATTATTATTATTATTATATAACTGAACCTTTTAAGTATCAAGTACTCAATATTCTTTCACAGCTTTATTTGCATGCATCTTGATGTATAGCATAAATTATACATTTCATGTATCAATCATTAAGATGCAGTATATAATGTATAAATAAGTGCCCTATACTTGCATGCTGATTTCGAAAGCAATTCCATCTAGGGTAAGGCTTTCCTTTTGTAAAAGTTTAGCACCCATAGAGAGGAAGCTAAGAAAAATATTTCCTAATTTTCAAGCACTTTTATGCTTTTCTCAAAAAATTAGTAAAAATATTCTATAATGACAACTGAATGAATCTAAAATTTAACATTTTGCTTTCTTTAACTTAATAGTTATGTCCAAGGGATAATTACTCATATTGTCTAATTTTTGTCGAAATAGCTGAGTATGTTGCCAGGCAATGCTTCCAGTGCCTCCAGTTAATACAGCTGAAAGTTCCAACTGTAGTGACCCAGAGAAGTCAGAAGTGTGAAATCTCTCCGTACCTGTAATAATGTACCATTTTATGAAAACCAAAATATATTCAGCATGCACTGTTTGTGTTTATGAATTTTTCTTGAATTTGAAGTGGAAATTGTATCCAGAAAGCAAAAAATTGCCCTTTCTATCAAAATAATAGCTGTCAGAAATTGTATATGAATATGAGGCGTATTTAATAAAGTATTTTTTTTGGGCAGCTTATTTTAAAATCATCATATTTTTTATTTGTAGTATTTTTTAATCTTAGCACACAATCTGTTACAGTTTGAACTTCTACTAGTTGAAGTAATGCAGTTAGCTTTCAAAATGCACCTGAGAGATACCTTTCTCACTTTTGTCAACATGTTGACTAATTAAGTGAATAAATTGTACTTACAAAGCTGTAGACAATGGAATGGTAATATATATACTACATTAATGTATTCCACCTGTTCCTTTTGGACCAATAATCATGAAATTAAACCAGAGACTAAGCTGCCAAAAGAATTTCGCAAACCAATAGAACTATCCACTTGGAAAAAGATTATCTTAAAAAATAAGAAAAACTTGATAAATTTTGATTTCCCGCTCATGGACGAACTCAGCAAGTTCCTACTAGAACCATCAGTGATCGCCAAAATAGCATCTTATCGGTCCTGGTGGTGTAGTGGTAACCATACTTGCCTTCTAAACCCAAGGTCGCAGGTTCGAACCCGGCCAGGATTGATGGATTTTTTCAGGCGTAAAAACCATAAGTATGGCTTCCTTCGGAAGGGAAGTAAAGCCGTGGATCCCGTGTTGTACATTTACGGCACGACAAAGAACCTCAAGCCTGAAAGAAGAGGCCTCTGAGCAAAATTTGTCGGCCGTTTCATGCCTTAAATAGAATGGGACACTGATGACCTGAGATGTTAAAGAGCGTCCTTAAATAAAAAAATAAAAAAAAATTGCATCTTAGAATCCAGTCGTCAGCTCGAGTAGTCGGTCAACAGCTGATGATTGAAGCAATTAGCTTCCCCAAACATGTCCTAGTATTATGTAAGTAAATAGTGTGAACAAATTGAATGCATTAATGGAGGATGCTGAGTAATTATTTAAATTGTACTTATGAGTGGTAATATATCCTGTTAGAATTTATAAAATATGTTCATACTAACTCCACTTACTTATACAACATTAGGACATGTTTCAGGGGCAATGGCTCTCATCATCAGTTGTTGTTCTACTACTCGTACTTGATGTCTGTGCTTCTAGTGATCTCTGATGATTTGAATAAGAACTTGCTTTGTTCATCCATGGGTAGAACATCAAAATTCATTAATTTTGTCATATTTTTCTGGATGAAATTTTTGGGTTGTATAATACTTTCAGCAGCTTAGCATTTGATTTAATTTTGTGATTTTGGGTCCAAAAGTGAGCTGCTACTGCTGATTTTTCTATTTGTTTGAACAAATATTCCTCAGTATTCCTTTTTCCAAATTTCTCTTCATTTTTATAATGGATTTTTTATTGCAATCTGCACATTTAATTTTGTAGATTCCTGATTTCTGTTCTACTGGCATGGTTTACTTGGAACCTAGTAAATTTTGTACATTATATTTGTTCTTTGAGGCTAACTTTATGCCATTTCTTTGAATATCTTACTGAATTTGTTACGGTATTTTGGATGATATGTGAAACTTTTGAATTTGTATCTTTCCTTAAAGTTCTTCAGTGTGGATACCTCTCGTATAGATTTTTGTCTTTTAAATTTGATAATTTTTATTATTGTCCTTTGTTGAAATCATTGATCTTGCTGTATTAAATCTATTGATATTCTGTTTTGACTCTGTTTCTGTGTATGGGATGTTAATTATTCTATATGCCAAGCTGTAGAACACTGCATTTTTGTGTGGATGGGATTATGACTTTTTTTTATGTAATTTTCTGTGTATTGCTCTTTTCTATGGATTCTTAAGTTCAGTGTCTGCATTTCTTATAATTTTTAAATCTAGGAATGGGAGCCATCCATTTTTCTCCTCTTCCATGGTAAATTGTATAGATTTATGTTGTAAATTAAGGAACTTCATAGCATCTATTGAATGTTTTTTCAGTATTATTGCAAATATGTCATCCACATACCTATACCATGTCTTGAAAATTAATGGGAAGGCTTTGGTGATATGTATTTCAAAGGAGCTCATGAATAAATCTGTTATAAACAGAGACATGAGGTTTCCAATTGCTAGATCAGAAACTTGTAAAATGTTTGGTTAAAACTGAAGAAATGTTGCATAAGTTAGTAAATTTTCTATTTCTTCTATTTATAAATTTAAGGAGGTTGCCATTTTCTTAACATTTATATATTTAAAAAATTCTAATAAGGAATGGACTAATTTGTTTATGAGATGGTTCCAACACATAGTAGCACCTCCTTGCTCATTATTGGTCAGCAGCCTTTTGTTTTTGTTTCATTATCAAGCACAATGTCCGTGAGATATAAGGTTTGTCCACATGAAACTAAGACTTTTTTCATATTGTCATAGCTTAACTACACAGAAGTTTGTGTTTGCTCTGGTATATGGCATGTATGAGAAATTATACTTGTATGGTCTGATGATGCAGTGTGTTGTTTACATTTGCAGAAGCACGTTGAACTGAATTTGTCACAACAGGAATATGATTAAACAGGCCTAGCGAGCAATAATTCAATATTTGAAGGCTTAAGGTGTTAAACTTAAATTTATCATTGTAGAACACGCAGCACAGTGTTTAGATGGTGTGGTGAATTTCATGATGGATGTGTGAGCAATTAGCATTTGCGAACTGCTCAAGCTCAGTTAACCATATCCGAGGAATCTTGCAGCCAAAGACAATTTTGTAAGGGATAATTGCTGAATCATCACCCAAGAGAATGCAACATCGTGCTGAGCAAGGGAACTATTCACACCATTCTTCATTGACGGTTGGGAAACCATAAGGTTTGCACATGTGGGTCCCCAAGCATCTTTCTGAGGAGCAAAAGGCTCAGCAAATGGATGCTTGTATGGAACATCTGCTGTGTTACTAAGCAGAGGGGAGTCCTTTTCTCTGAAGATTGATTCTGCAGTCAACCACAGATGTTCTTTGCTCAGGATATCCAGTGACGTGTTAGGACACTTGGCTTGAA
The DNA here is from genome assembly GCA_030762175.1 of Metallyticus violacea. Taxonomy (NCBI): domain Eukaryota; kingdom Metazoa; phylum Arthropoda; class Insecta; order Mantodea; family Metallyticidae; genus Metallyticus; species Metallyticus violacea. Next base: position 20,285,327 of record CM060836.1, read on the forward strand.
CTGACAAGATGAATATGTGTAGCAGATATGTCATCATGTATCACTCTTAACTTCCTGTATGTTCATATATTCCAACCAATAAATCTTTACACATAAAAAAATATGATTTGTTCAAATTTCATATATGTTGTGCCTCTATGTACCTCATTGTTTTTGTTTCCTTTGTTGCTGTCAGCCATGTTTTCATTCATTCTTGTTATCAAAATGAGAAATGTTCCATTTAAATTGCCCCCCCCCCCCAAATGGCTTACAGAAACCCCTGAAATTAACTGTTTTGAGGACTAGCGCTTTCAGTATATCCTTAGATGCCCACAGAAAGCTTATATTGCTTACAGTTTTTTCAAGTCTTAAAAATTAAATAGAGACCCCAATGAAAACAAAACAAATTGTGCAATAATTTGAGAACTAAAAATTAATATCTTTAGTTACCAATCATCCATAAACCATGATAGTGCTAGGCATATTCAGCAAATACTATTAAAGTTTGACACAAATTAATACACACCACTAGGTATTAGATGACAGGTATCTTCTGAGCATAGCTTGACGGATACTTGTCCTGTCTCATATACAGTTGTGATAAACAGCAGGCTCACAGTATCAACAACCATACCACAATTTGTGAAGTCAAACTTCCATACAATACTTCCAGTTTTACTGCCTTCTAAAAACAAAAATATAAAATAAACATTACTTTTTTGACTATGCACTTTATTTTGCCAAGAGAGCAAGTAACTACTATACGTAATTTATTAACAGAAGTCAAGTTTGGCAATAGTCAACCCTCTTTTTCTGCTGTTGACAAATTGGTTTATGAGTGCCAAGTAGTACACACTACTAAATGCTTCCTACTCACTTTTAAAACTTGGTTTCAATATATAATTGTAAAAGGTAATTTTTGCAATAGTACCTAAAAACAAACTGATAATGCACTAAAGCCAGCCAACTTTACAAGACCAAAGCATTAAATATGTTTTAGACATTTAAAACATGATTTTCTACCATTTTTGAACTTGAAGATTTTCAGAAAAGAGAAAATTTCTTTTGGGATTTACAGAAAGTCCACATACAGAATTATATTAAGAACTTAAATTAAACCCCAAATCTCACCAACATACAATAATAAATAGCTTAACCCTTAGACTGATCATCATCCCACTCAGCAAGGAAGAATTTACAATACATCATCAGTATTACCCACAGTAACAGTTTTGATCTCCCATTAGTAGATAAGGAGATCAACAAGTTCAGAAAATAAAAAACTATTAAAGAAATAATCGCTCTTCCCATTATATAATAAAACAAAACATTTATAAAATGTGCTTACCATCAATGGGCATAAAATACATCTAGGAATGTTTGTAATAAGCATCAAATTGTTTTAGTCCCAAAAAAGGTCCTATTTTACAATTGGGTAGAATGGACAAATATTCAGGACACAAAAGATGTATTTTTAAGGCTGAATTTTGAAACAATAGTTAAAAAAAAAAAAGCTCATAATTGGTGCCCTGCCAATTGCTGCATTGATAGGATGCTGCCAGCCAACCTAAACTAGTAATTAATTTGTTATATGTTACATTTGCTATTTTAAATTACGTTATAATACTCTGAATGGTTTAGAGCCATATGCATTTGACCTTAACCAGTTACAACCTCATACTTCTAATTGCCCAGCTCTAGAGGCTATTAAAAAACTGCAGTTGCAATGCTACTCCTGAAAGTTGTAAAAATTTCTTTCTCTCTCTTATTATATAATTTTTAATTCTCCTTGTATAAATACTGCACAAAACTGCTGTTGTGTGTTTTTCAGAGCAGTTAGATTGCTGGAGTGCTTGAAAGAGAAATTTATGGAAGCTGTTAAAAGAAATATTTATACTTTTTTTTTGATAAATTAATGAAATTATTATTTCATGTTTTTGCTAGAGAGAGATGTTATAAAAAGAGGGTGTCAAAATTTACTGTGCCCTATGTGCCAATGACCTAAACCCAGAGTCTACCTACATAATAAATGTAATAACAAAAACTTTAAGAAACCTCAAGAAGCCAGGAGTTTGCCAAATCAACTGACATGATTGTGAGCAAAAATAAATGTTTAAATTAGCACAAAAGAGTATTTTGATATAAAGAGATTGTAAATAGGTGGTTGCTGCACATTTTTTTTTAAACTATAATCTTGCAAGAAATACAAAATTCCTATCAAATAGAGGTCCACTAATTGGAAATTTGCTCAATGCACAACTAGTATGAACTTTTATTGAAACCACCACATGTCTCCACATCAACCATAAAATGCTAGCTGGTCTATAGCTGATGATGGAAGTAATGGTTCCTAAAGTTTTCAGTATATACAAAGTACCATGCATGGATATTTACTTCTTCTATGTTATGGTTTGAATACAGAAAGCATGTTATCATATGGAAATGTACCATTAACTGTGATAATTTTATTACAAATTATAAAATTATGAGATAACTATACCAGTAAATGGAATTCAAATCCAAGATTGCCTTGGTGATTTTTCCCAGAATTTTTGCTTATCCTTAAAAGACCACTACAAGCTAACTTAAACGTTGACTTAGCTAAGTGCATCTTTATTAATAAGTCCTTTCTTTTCCCTAAAGACCAACAGCAGTTATGGGGGTTTAAAATTATTGCATTTGAATATAATGGTAAACTATACAGGATGTATGCATTAACTCTGCTGTATCATATTTTAAAGACAAATCTAAGAAAAAAATGTAAAATACATGAATGGTTAAATATTGTACTTACAAAGCTATTGACAATGGAGTGTAATATAACCTAAACTTAGGTTAAGTAGTTAAATATGGTGGACGTTTGTAACAGTGATGTTTAGTATAAGTTTTGAATAACTGAGTCGACTTTGTAACATTTACATCACTAATAGTTTTTAAAAGAGGAAAACTAAGTTACTGGAGCTAATCGTTACCATCTTCAGTTCCAGTTTGACTGCCGGCCTTGTTCTTCGTGGTGGTTTGGTTTGTCTCTGATGGCGGTTGGATGAACTTCTGTATTTAGACATCACTTGGTGGGATTTCAAAGTTGAAAACTCTACATTTGTTCTTCCAGATATAAATGTTTTCCCAGACTGTGAGTTCTGTTTTCCCTGTAATGTTTTTAAGTAGTTTGGAATTCCTGTTTATATTATGCTTTTCATTCCAAAAATGCCAAGCTACTGCTGATTTTTCTTCCTCTGTTTGTTTTATGTTCCTGATGTGTTCTTTTGCTCATGTTTTTATGTTTCTTTTAGTCTTTCCTATGTAAATTTTTTCACAGTCGATACATTCCATCTGATATATTCCTGATTTGTTCTCTTGAGGAATGTCCTCTTTTAGTTTAGAATTTAGTATATTTTTTATGGAGTAACTGTTTTTTGGGGCTAAAATAATGTTTTGTTTTTTGAAAATCTTTTGGAATTTGTAGAAGATTGATGGATGGTATGTGAATTTTTGGTACATTCCATTTTCTTCTTTGTTGGGAATAAGAGTACTGATGTCTTTGATTCTTTTTTTGTTCTTAGCTCTGTTTATTTTCTTATATACCACTTCTTGTTTGAAACCATTTTCTATAGCTATATTTATTATATTGCTCAGTTCTAAATCATATTCTTCTCTGTTCATGGGAACATTTACCAACCTGTGAGCTAGACTATTTAGTACTGCATGTTTATGAGGAACTGGGTTATAACTGTTATATTTAATGTAGCTATTAGTGTGAGTAGGTTTTCTATATATATGCCAAATGTTAAGTGGTTTTTTAACTTAATTATTTTAAGATCCAAGAAGGGTAGCTGTCCATTGCATTCTCTTTCCATAGTGAATTTTAACAATTTTTCTTGTAGTAGATTGAGTAACTTTAGAGCATCTTCTAGGTGTTTTCCGGAACTATTGCGAAGATGTCGTCAACATAGCGATACCATGCTTTGAACAACCAGGGAAAACCCTTCGTGATTCTAATTTCTAATGCACTCATGAAGAGATTCGCTAATAATGGTGATAATGGGCTACCCATTGTTAAGCCAGAATTCTGTTTATAATATTTTCCATTGAAAGTGAAGTAATTTTGCTTTATGCACAGGTTAGTGAAAGTAATGTATTCTTCAGTTTCTTCTATTGTTTTCCCTGCTTTTAGCAACCAATTTTTTATATAGGTGTGTAGATTTTGTGTTGGGATGCTTGCCACCAGAGACAAACCAAACCACCACGAAGAACAAGGCCTGCAGTCGAACTGGAACTGAAGATGGGAGCAATTAGCTCCAGGAACTTAGTTTTCCTCTTTTAAAACTATTAGTGATGTAAGTGTTACAAAGTCGACTCAGTTATTCAAAACCTAAACTTAAGTATTCATTTTTTACACTAAACTCCACTTACTTTTACGTAAGTAAGTGGAGTTTAGTGTAAAAAATGAATATCTAAGTTTAGGTTATACATGAATGGTGTTTATTACTTTAAGTGGACCATAGCATGGTGATAGGATACACATTCCAAACAGAAGTAACAAAGTAATCAACTTACAATGATGGAAACACAATTTTATGTTTAAAGATTCTCCAAGATCCTTAAAGGCAATCATTTCAGTCACTTATCATTTTATTTAAAAATGAGAATTTGCTTGCATTGTTCTTTGATGCCTTTTTTATTTTGCTGGAATGATTGTTTCTGCCAATATATGCAAATTTTTTTAATAGATTCATGATATCTTGCAATGCTATTTGCCCTGCATATGCTTTGTACAATGATATTACCATAGCAATATCTATGCCTTCTTTGAAATGACTCCTATCCTAATGCTTTTACACTTTCTTCATCATTTTCACATCTACTTTTTTTTAATAATTTAGCTACCCTACAGTGAATTTTTCCCAATGTATTCACATTTTCATTTACACAATTTTATGTTTAAAGATTCTCAAAGATTCTTAAAAGCAATCATTTACCATTTTATTTAAAAATGAGAATTTCCCTGCGTTGTTCTTTGGTGCCTTTTTTTATTTTGCTGGAATGATTGTTTCTGCTATTATATGCCAATTTTTTTAGTAGATTCATGATATCTTGCAATGCTACTTGTCCTGCATATGCTTTGTACAATGATATTACCATAGCATATCTATGCCTTCTTTGAAATGACTCCTATGCTAATGTTTTTACACTCTCTTCATCATTTTCAGATCTACTTTTTTACAAATTTAGCTACCCTACACTGAATTTTTCCCAATGCATTCACATTTTCATTTTTTTGATGTGAAAATCCTGATTGTACACAATTTACAATCAGATATGCTTTGTATGACAACTCCATTAGGGTTGCATACCAGTAATATAAACCTTAAGGACATTACGAAGTAACAAATCTGTACACCTATTTTTATACTTTTCATTGCAGAAACAAATAATTAATGACAATATTTGAGAATATTGTATTAATAGTAGTACAAAATAACATATTGGACTTATTTTGTACAGTTATACATTATTTACATTTACATTACCAGTAACTTAACAGATTGTGAAATCTTTTCAATAAAACATCTTTATTCTTGAGGTAATTATGAAATGCAACACATTCCTCTCTTTAAAATTATATTGTAAAAATTGATTTTATCATGGCCACTTTAAGCCTATTCCTTTGTTAAGTTCAATGAATTTTCATTAAGGAGAAAATCCTTTCAACACTGCAGTTATGCCCTGATAAACAAAAGAATCAATTTTAGAAATTCTGAATAATAATGTTCAGAATTATTACAACTTTAAAATAAATTTAACTCTCTTATCAGAGGCTGTCTGTCCTGGTGGTCTATTGGTAACCACACTTGCCTTGTAGACCCTTGATTGCAGGTTCAATACCGGCCAGGGTCAATGGATTTTTTCATGCATAAAAATCTTAAGTATGGCTTCCTTTGGAAGGAAAGTAAAGCTGTGAGTCCCATGTCATAGATTTATAGTATGTAAAAGAACCTCAAGCCTGAAAGAAGAAGCCTGTGAGTAAAATTGATGAGCCATTTCATGCCTTGAATTGAATGGGAGGCTGATGACCTGAGATGTTAAATGAGTGTCCACAAATAAACCTAATAAATAAAATTATAAGAGGCTAAAGCAGAAAAATATGCTTAGCAAAAATTGATGGATCAAAATCCTGCACATTAGATCAACAACAACCACAACAACTTATTAGATGACCCTTATATAAAAAGGCACTCACCAGTTCTACATAAATAATTAAATTTCCAATCTTTCTCTTCTTTCCTGAACAAAGATTTCACTTCAAAAGCTCCATTTTCCCAGCCTTGTAATTCTTCTCTGCCCACCATTCGAACATATGTATTCCTTGAAGTTGAAAATATAATTTGCATTTCTTGGGCTTTTAATTCTTCAGAGTTTGGTATCCAGATATAATGAGCTGCTTTGACAGATGGGGATGCTTCTCCTCGTGCCAATCTCCAAGTCAGAGATCCTGAAGTTCGCCCCTTTTTTAGTGACAGAGAGAAAAAAAGTTTATTTACATCTATATTATTTATATGGTTCAAGTATTTGCTATATACGTACATTAACACTTGAGAGTATATCAGGTACGACCAAAAAGTATTTTTTCCCACAAAATGTAATTATGATAGATTGACAATACTATGCACATAGGTGCAGGGAATCCACAGTGTGCACATAAATTTGCTAGCCACAAGGGAAGAATGTTACTGTTAAAGGTCAAGTAACCATGAGAGGAATTGGAATATGTTTAAAGAAAATTCTGAATATGTCAAAATATTGGTTGGAGAAACTGTATGACATGGTAGTGGAATCAAAATGTTATATGAAGTGGAAATATGAGTAACTTCTAAGGGATGGTTGAAAATTGATTTAATCCATTGGGTGTTTTTAAGAGAGGTGTTGGGATTGCCTAAAGCTTTACTGAAAGGACTAGCTTAACTGAGCTAAGGAGGAAGGGTTTGGTAGTAGAGAGAATTTTAAAATATTGTTACAGGATTTTGAAATCGGGGACCACAATAATCTAAAAGAGAGTATGAAATATCAAAGGTAAGTAATGAGAGTTAACAGCTGGATGGGAGAAGTGGGGAAATATTGTAAGTAACTGGGATGGGGAAACTTTGGAAATAAAAGAAGGCAAGAGTTTTGAAAGGAAGAAGGCAAAGATTGAAGATATAGAGAGACAAGAAATTTGGGCTAGCTTTACAGATAAGAGTTCTTAAAAATTGTACAGAATTAAAAAGGAGTAGGGGAAAGAAATGTGGATTGTTGTAATAAATTTGGTAGGGAAGGATTGACCTGAATGCAAGCAGGAGCATTGTTTTTAAAGGGTTTCAGAGGAAAAAATGGGAAAGGGTCTATAATGTATACATAGTTTGAAGGAATATTTAATTTATCCTACATTCATGTATTAAACATGTTCACAATAACTCTACTTACTTACACAACTGCAGGACTAGTTTTGGAAGTAATTGCTTCATCATCAGCTATTGTCCTAACATTGTTAGTGTTATTGTTAGAGGAGTTAGTGTGAACATGTTTAATACATGAATATAGGGTTTATTACCACTCCATTGTCTACAGCTTCAAAGACAATTTATTTAAGAATATTTCATTGTTTATTAGGGTGTGAAGAGGTAAAGAGAGGGGGGAGGGTAAATGAGAAGCAAAATAGGATAAATTACAGAAAGTATAACACTAGAATGCTGACTGATATGGGGACAAAGAGAAATAAAATGATAGGGAAATACTTACGAAAAGTAAGGTAGAAATGGATTGGAATAGTTAAGAAGGATGAAAGAATTAGGGTATTATTGATAAAATAGTTATAACAAGGGGAATATAAGAAGTGGGAGGTTTCATTATGCAGATAACATGCGGGTTGTGTGTAACGAGACCTTTGTATAGATGGATATTAGATTTATTAATATTATAATGTAAGTTAAAAAGATTGAACCAAATACTGAATCGGCAATAGTAAAAGGAGTTTCATAATATTCATATAATTGTAAGTATGTTAATTTGTTAAATATTTATGTTTACTATAAAATTGGTAAATGATAGTGCCTTATTTTGTTTGTAATGTAATATATTTATGAATACTGTATTTAGTTGAACCTGTCTTCAGGAAATTCTAGTGAAAAATCACAGATGAGCCAAAGACAAAGGTACGGCGGTTAGTTAACTGAAAATTGTTAAGTTTATGTAGAGATATTATTGGTGAATAAATTCAATTTAATTTGCTAGGTTTGTCTGTAGGTCACTGAGGGACATAGCTGATGAGAGAGATAGTTTTCTGTGAGACACTGCATTTTTGTCTATGATGATAGAATGTGTGGTTCTCAGACACTGTATCCAAGATTTTGTGACAAAGACAGATACTGCAATCATTTTCCAAGCTTCTCACTCTCCAGGCATGGCTCCATGTAACCCAAAACTGAAATCTCCAAAGACATTATGCACAATGTGACGAATAAGAACCATTCTAACAGAGGCATTCCAGATGCAATAGAAGTCTTATTAAGCTAAGTGTGTGGGTGACCAGAGCTTTATTGCAGCATTAGTGAGAAAACTGTTAACTTATCACGTAGATTTTTGTGGCCGAAGCTTGTCATGGTACAAATTTTTCAGCTTATGCCACTTGAAACTTAATGATAATATACCATCCAAGTTTCGATGACCTTAAAAAATAAGAAAATCATCTTATTTATACTTTCATGCATACTACATACCTTCGTCTCCATGTCTGTAGGAGTTTTTGGAGTGAGGAATTCCACCAATTCTGTCACAAGGCGCTTGGTGAGATAAGCCTGTCTTGCAGCTGAGAGTTTCTTTTGACGTTCACGACGAAGCTTCATAATTGTTTCCAACAACTCCTGTTCACCACATTGATTTCTTCTACTAACTACTTCGTGATGTTTACATGAATAACGCCATGTTACATCCTGTATCTCTTCTCTTGAATATGCAATTATATAAGACAACTTTTTGCTCCAACCCACTTCATACATAAGTGGGCAATCATAAACATTTTCACAAGGATCACAGTGAAGCCATCTTTTTTGTGTTCCTGAATATATCTGTAATACAAAAAATTAAATATAACAATGTTATATATATGCTAAGAAAATAATTACAATGATTTTGATTGATACAGGATAATAGTTTAGTCCTGTAATAGTAGTATTGTAGTATTGAAAAGCAGCAGTTTAAGTTAATCAACAAAATAAAACAAAACTTTGGAATGGAGTACCTATAACAACATATGCTGAAACTGTCCTTCTTGAGTGAGTGACTGCAAAGTCCACTCCCTCCAGTTATGCAAATGGTCTATAAATTGTAGTTACATAGCTATTGACAGGGCATGCAGCCCAAGAAGAAATTCATTAGAAGATAGTTAGCAAACCCAAACCTTGAAGCATGGCTCTCTTGGAAGACCAACACTCTGTCTAACAAAAGCTGATAAGCACCATCAACAAACATTTTTATAGTGTTTAATGCCCATTTTAACTACTGAGGCATAACAGGTGATGGACACTGATGATACATGAGATGAAATGATAAGCTGGGAAAGGATTTATTTTCAAAGGAAGTGTTTCAGACTTAAGTTTAGGATACCTCCCTGGCATTTGCCATTTATGAGAACTGATAAAAACCTGGAAAAAACCTGAATCAGACAGGACATTTCTGGAGGGAACTGAACTGCACACCTGCCACTTATGAGTATATACAATCACTTCTTTTTAAGGATAGGAGAGTTTTCTCTTTGTACAAATTCCTCCTCACATGAACATTTATGCAAAATGGCTTTTTCTTGTAAAAGTGACCTGCAACAAGAACGAGAGTACAGCACAGTAAAACCTCAATAGCATAAATTTCAAGGAATTAAAAGGCCAGTAGTGTTAAAAGAGAACTAAAATTTTAGTTTCAGTATCAACTTTGAGCATTTTTACTTTATTATAGGCTATTTTAGCTCTGTAGAAGAGATTACAATAATATAAATGTAAAGTTACTCACGAAACATTTGTATATGTTTTTTTTGTCACTCATAAGAATGAATTACACTGGTACTAAAAGTAATAAGGATTAGTGAGAGTCAAAGCTGTTGCACATCTGCCTAAGGCTTATTACGCTACTACTTATCTTTCATAGAAATTCCTCTATTCTGAACAATGTATGTGCTTAGGCTTTCATGGCCTAAAATACCAGGCTTGTTGGTTGTAGTCCATCAAATTTTGCTGGAGCAATGGGCAAAATGTAGGTAAGATGTTTTCATTGATATTTTCATTTGACTGGCTTCTTAAAAAATCTCCAGAATCTTTGTTCCTATGGAAGAATCCTCTATACCTGGTGATTAAACTCCAAAGAATTGAAATCTCCTCCTCTCCAGGACCTTTACATTCACGCTGTACTGTTCAGCAGTTTCAAGTGCTATTTATATAATCTACAATCAGGTCTCTACAGTCTGCAGCACTCATGTCCAGTAATTGAAGCATCCATTTTCCTTGGTATCTTACTCTCCAAATGTAGAAGTGACTTAGTGAAAGCAAAGCTTGGGCCTTTGACAAGTACTTCGCTAATGAATGACCAGGGTATTCAGATTATTTCTTACTGCAATGGGTGGCCGAGGTCGTTAAGGAGGGGACTCATGAGCGGGAAGTCTGGGGTTCGAATCCTACCAGGATCGTCCTCCCTGACTGGGGCTATTTCCAGGTTTTTCTCAGTCCTCATAACTGGCAAATGCAGGGGAGGTACCTTAAATTAAGGCCTGGAATGTTTCCTTCCCTAAAAAATATCCTTTCCCAATTTATCATTTCATTTCCTGTATCATCAGTGTCCACTGCCTGTGGTGCCTCAGTAGTAAAAACAGGCAATAAACACTACTCAAAAAAAAAAAAATACAAGCGCTGAATAAAGAGGGATTTCTAGTACAACAGACCGACTATCAGAGGATCCCATTAAACTGGATTGATTGCGGAGCCCTAGAACTGTACCAATCTCCACTGAAAACTTTTCTTAATGCTGGTAGCAGTTCCTCCTAAAAAGTTAACTTCAAGAAACCCAAATGCAAACTCAAGCAACATACAATGACTCATAGCTGAAAGAGATAGGCAGCAACACTCAAGATTAGATACTGCTGAAAAGCAAGTAGAATATAGAGAAGTGGACAAAATGGCAAAAAGACATTATGTACAGACATCCTCGACCAATGCATTACAGTTATAAAACAAATACTTAAATCCACTAAATCAATAAAAAATGTACGGAAAAAGCTGAGTATGGGGAAACATTGTATGCTTGGAGCCAAGAAACCATCGGTACACTGCACTACGACAAGAAAAGACATTTTAGTGGAAGCAACAAGATTCTACAACTCCTTGTATGCAAGCAACTCACCCTCAAACTTACAAACTGCATTTATAAATGAACCCAATGACACTGTCCTGCCCATTCTTCAGAGAGAAGTCAGGAATGTAATAGAGGAACTAAAAAATTGGAAAGGCTCCCGCAGAGGACAGTATATGGAATGAACATTTGAAATTTGGAGCAGAGTATTTAATGCAACCAATCACAATGCTATTCCATAAGATACTGCATGAGGAAATTATATCCGAACAATGGAAGTCCAAACAATTATAATGTTACACAAAAAGGCCCTAAGGATGACTTAGATAATTACAGGCCTATCAGCTGTATGTCTAATATGTATAAACTATTTTCAAAAGCAATAACTAGAAGACTGACAAAACCTCTGGATTAGAATCAACCCAATAAACAGACAGGCTTCCGTTCTGGTTTCAGCACCGCAGATCATCTTCAGTCCATTAATCAGGTTATAGAAATATCTAAAGATTCAACCTACACTACATATAGCTTCGTCCACTACAACAAGGCATCGGATTCAGTAGATCACACAAACGTATTACAGGCACTACACAAACAGGGAATCAAACCAAAATACATCAGATTCATGAACAACTTATATAGCCAAAGCAAAGCAAAAGTGAAAACGGAAAGAGTGGGACAAGCTTTCAATTTAAATAGGGAAGTAAGACAAGGCGACCCAATCTCCTCTTAACTCTTCACCTGCGTTCTGGAAGAAGTCTTTAAACAATCAAAATGGGAGAACAAATATGGCATAAGCATAAATGGTACTAGACTAACCAACCTAAAGATTCTTGGATGACGCGTTATTTTCATGAACACCCAAAGACTTATAACAGATGCTTCTAGAACTAAACGAGTGCAGCAATCCCATCAACCTCATGATGAATTACACTAAGACTAAAATAATGACCAATGCACCAAAAAGGACAATAGAAATAAATGGCATAGTGATTCAGTATGTGGATGACCATAAAATGGATAAAGAGATTAAGAGGAGAGTAGCACAATCTTGGAAAGCCTTCTTGTCTCTAAAGTACATATTGTAAGACGCATCTCTAAATTTATATTTGGAAGAACAAATGTAGCGTTTTCAACTTTGAAATCCCACCAAGTGACATCTTAATACAGAAGTTCATCCAACCACCACCAGAGACAAACCAAACCACCACAAAGAACAAGGCTGGCAGGCGAACTGGAACTGAAGATGGGAGCAATTAGCTCCAGAAACTTAGTTTTCCTATTTTAAACTATTAGTGATGTACGTGTTACCAATTCAACTCAATTATTCAAAACTTAAAAGAAACTGAGACTTCAGGCACTCAACTCTGTAGTTTCTTACTGACAGACAGTGGCAGAGCATAGAAATATGTCAAAGGAAAGTGGAGAGGAAGATCCCAGGATTAACACTAAGAGACAAGATCTCCAACACTAAACTGTAGGAAATCATAGAATCAGAAAGCATCATGGATAGAGCTGAGTGATAAAATGGAAATGAGGCAGGCACGTGGCGAGGCAACAACAGGACAGATGGGTGCAGATCACCACTATGGGACCTCTATGCATGACAGACTCCAAGACAACCAAGAAGAAGATGATCAGATACATTTAAGGAGCATCTTGGAGTTCATTGGTCAAGCATCGCCTGCAATAGAAGTGTGTGGAGTGAGAAGTGGCAAGAACTGAAAAAGGGCAAGAAACTATAAAACAATATAACTTTTTTCAGTAGAATCTCTAATCACTTGCAATAGTTCATCATGCAAGTCACAAAACAAGCTTTTCCCTCTAGTGGGAGGCCCTAGCTCTTTATGGGACAAAATAAGCGCTTTCATTTTATACTATAGTGATCACATAAAAAGTAAGGTGTTTCCTCTTTAAACCTTGCAAACCTAAACAAATTTTAAATCCTCTTGCCATTCCCTTTTTTTTTTTTTCTGTAAATACTATTTCCTCACTTAGTAATACCCTTGAAAACTGACCTCAGTCCATAAATGGTCGGTCTCGTCCACCACATATCGTACATCCCAGCCAAGAGCACGGCTTATTAACGTAAAGCAACTGGCCCATTCACCACAGCGGCCTTTGCGTGTCTGCAGCAGCTTATCAGGATCTTTATACCTTGGGAATGATGTCTTCTGATCACAGTTCTCACAAACATAAACCTGTAATTTTCAAAGTTCAATGTTTTCAAAATTATCATGATTAATAATTCAAATTTAACTACACTCAGTACAATAACCAATGATATATTTTAATACTTTGACTGCTCATCTTCCTCTACTAGTCTAAGAGAGGGAAAATTTATTCATAAACCATCTTCCTCAATTGAGAACCACCACATTTGATCCAGTATGCCTACATAAAAAATTTTGTATAATAAACAAGAACCCATTCAATATGAATTTTTCAGCTGTAAGGCTCAGGAACAAGTTTGAAAACTGAGAGTTGTTTATTTAAATTTTTAATAAAAATTAACACATTCCATGCTACAAGTTTGTTTCACCCAAAAAAAGATACATATAAAATAATTTTTATATAAGAGCTATTCACCAATGAAAAAGACAGTAAGAAACATTAAAGCATGTTTTGGTTTCCTTTTTGTGCACCTAATATCAATAAATCTGCATAAAAAGAAAGTTTGAGAAAAACTCTATTATAGTAAAAATGCATCAATACATACCTCTACTCTTATTCCGTCTTGTACTAACTTGTGATGAAATTTTGTATTGCTGCTGCAAAAAGAACATTCTGGTGTATCGACCCATTTGAAAAATGAATTCTTGAACCAAGACAGAAGCTCCAAAAGAATAAGATCTTGAATTCCAATGTTGTTGTCAATAATGCTGGTCTGGTTACCCTTTTCAGTTTTTTGAATTTTCCTCATGTTTCTTATTGCTGCCAGCTCCAACTCTTTCAGGGGTACCATCCTCAAGGCTCTTGCCTGAAGTTCTTTATTTTCATAAACCAAAACATGTTGAAAGTTTTCCTCTATTTGTTGCAGGAATGGATTTTCTCTAATCTGGAAAAAAAAAAAAAAATACACTCCCATTTTTAACCATGTACAATGATATGGGAAAGGCAACTTAAAGCTGAATAAAACTTTGAGAGATGCCAAACCTGCTCAGATGTCTAGATCTTATGATGATTAATTGGTGATTCTAAAGAATTCTTTTGCTCTAAATGCACTAATGTCAGCCAAATAGATCACATATTTTTCAAACCTACTCCTTTCACATTTGCTCTTGGCCCAGGACTTCTTGAGCTAGAGAGAGTTATTCATAATTTTCTGAACAAATGCATCCTTCTATAAAATAATGTAAGGGTCATTCACATTAGATAAAGAGCAAAAATAATGAAGTTATTTGAGTTATAAGCCAGCACAACATGGCTTCATAACGGGAGAAGCCAATCATCAAGAATGTATAATGCATTTGTAGGTAGTATCTTGTAATTAGTTTGAGAGTTGCTTTATAAGTGAGGGACTGAGTATTCATGTATTACTCAGTGCTTTCATTGTGTGTAAATTGTGTGCTAATTGTTCTTTGTTAGTTATGCCACTAAATAAATATAGTCTTAAATGACTTTTCTTTGACAAAAATCATTAGTCATCTCTTGAATGCCAAATTCTTCTAAGTCCTACTCATTACAGAGCATTGTTCACAAGGTATCCAGCAAATCTGTGTAGTCACTGCACCAGTTGTGTTATATGGCATGCACTAAAGATGCTGACTAGGTGTGTTCCATTAGCTGTGGCAGAGTGTGCAGTCATGTGGTTAAGAGCACAGGCTTGCCTCCTGGCATTAAGCACTTTTTTTAATAATAACCTTTGTAACATATTATTACAAATTAGTCTCATAATATGTTTGCCATACAAAGATAGCTTTAACATTGACATATTATATATATTATACCAAATATTATATTTCTTTCAGTATTTGTTCTATCTAAATGCAATATGCTACACATACACATTAGCCTGGGATGTTGTAGCCTTTTGTTCACACTACTGTAGAAATCTGATATCATCTATGCTCCAAAGATTGAGGGCAGTTATACATACTGTGGGTTCATACACATGACATGAATTTGTACTTATTTTTGTGCGTGTTCATTTAGAATATAAATGTTTCTATTCATGCATTTATTTAGTTATTTGTAAAGACTAAGTTTTTGATTACAATTTTTTGTGTGCATAGGTAATGCCATAAAACTCAAATGATATGTTAAAATATAATATGATATTAAGGCAATATGATGTTCTACATATATACTTATAAAACCAATATTAAAAAATAAATATTGTATGGAATTTGAACCCAGAAGCTTATACAGAAGAGCAAAGTCTACTAAACCACTCAGCCATTGTTACTCTATTCTAATGATAGTGACCATTATGTTTATAGGAAAAGCATCCACTGTAGTGTGCAAGTTGGTGCATGCATGTTGTGAATACAACATTTACAAGTGTTCCGAAAGTTCTCAGATAGTAGATTCTGGGGATGACTCATTTTTTTGGTCAAAGGGTGTACATATACATGTGTGAAAAGGATTGTTGTAGATAAATGGTAAGACAATTTGCAAGAAAATAACTAGACAATTATATTCTAGATAGAGAAACTGTTAAAAAATTATGAAAGATAGGATATCTCAATGATGAAACATGTTCTGGACTGCCACGTTCTTATGGAAAAAATGTTAAGATAAAATACAGGAATTTTTTTATGCAAATGCCAATAATTGCTAACATTTTCAACATCACGTATTATAAAGATTAATGCTTATTATTACAAGTTTTAAATATAAATACATTTTACACTTCCAGTAAAAATATATACTACTTTATGCATAATGATTCTATTTGCCTTTTTCTGATAGTGGTGGCTACACTTGTCTAGCAAGCAGCCATGCTCAGCAGGCCTGTAATTAAAATAACCTCACTATGTATTCATTGGTAGGAACATATAGCATTTTTGGCCCTGTTGAAAGTCTGGCTTTTTGCAACTGTCTTAGATGACTATTCTGCAGTGTTTATCTGGCTCTTGGCCAATTTTCTTCTATAATTGTCATATTAATTTATGTAATTCACTGATATTTGACATGCAACTACATTGATGTATGAGAAGTATGACACTCTCAATGTTCAAAGAAGGAAACATTTCAGTTATACTGACTTTAGAGGAGTGATGATGGCATCATCTTGCTGAAAATAACCAGTACAGAGTTTGCATTATTGCTGAATCACAAACTCATAAATTGCCTGAAGTTTATGGATGAAGTTGGATCACAATCTCCTCAGGCATGGCCTCGTCTTCAAGATGATTACTTTAGAACACCACAGTCATTACGGAAAATGAAGAAGAATCCCATTAGATTATAGCCTTACAGACCAGAAGACCCAGTTTGCATTAAATTCTTCCGAGTCTAAAAAAAAGTTAACATCACCTTTCCTGCAGAAGTCTTGAATTTCTTCTTTGTTGATGATCTTGGATGTTTCTACTACTCCATACTCTGATGTGTAAATTCTGGCTCATAGTGTACACCCATGTTTCACCACTGTGTTTATTTTGCTTAAAAATTCTATGTCTTCATGCTGTAGCAGTTAAGCAAGTGATGTCTGATCTCAGCTCATTTTGCACTTATGCTCTGCAGTAAGTTGTTTTGTTTTCCATCTGCCACAGTTTTATGCAAGTCCAGCTCGTCATGGATGATTTGATAGGCAGAACCATGGCAAGCTGACAGGTATCTTGCTCCCTCTTTGTGTGTCATGCTTGTCCAGACAATTTTAAGCTCGTCGATCCACTCATACACACTTCTATGCTGTAGAGCACTGCTCTGCATTGTGTTGAAAGCCTCCAATGAATTCCAGTCCCTGACACACCTTACAACTATAGAAATCAAATACTTCTCTTTATTCCTCCTTAGTGCATACTACTTATGGGGCAATCATATTTACAATGTCATAATGAGTCATCCCCAGAATCTACATGTTGATCGGAGAACTTCAGGGATGCTCGTAAATGCTATATTCACAAAGTGTATCATCATGCAGCCGTGCACACTGCAGTGGGCACTTTGCCTTTAAGATAATGGTCACAATCATAAGCATCTGGAAAGAGAACACTAGGGTAGAGTAGTGGTGGCATAGCAGTATAGAAAACATTGCTCTTCTGCCTAAGTTCCTGGGTTCAAATCGCACACATTTTTTTTCTTTCTTTCTTTTTTTTTTTTTGTTATTGGCTTTATAAGTGTATATGTATGACATCATGTTTCTTTAATATCATGTTATATTTTAATATATCATTTGGCTTTTATGATATTACCTATATAAAAATTTAATCACAAACTAACATATTCTTTACAAATAACTAAGTAAATACATGAACCTTTATCTTCTAAAGTGAAAACACACATTAATATTCGGTGAATGAATCCTAAGGATGTATAGCTATCCTCAATATTCTGGGTATAAACGATATCAGATTTCTACAGTAATATGAATGAGAGGCTGCAACTTCTTGAATTTGTGCCCATAAGCCATCATGCTTGTGCAGGGAATGTGTGTGCAGCATATTGCATTTAGGTAGAACAAATATTGAGGAAAACATAATATTCATTTATAATATATATAATATGCTAACATTAAAGCTTGCTGTGTGAGGGAAACAATTACAAAACTATGACAAATTATTATTACAAAATCACTCAAATTTCACTAATTTTGTTCCACTTACTTGAATATGTTTCAAAGGTGTTTGCCTCCATCTTCAGCCTGGTCCCTGTGGTATTAAGATGTCGGTCTGTTTGTTTGTTTATTCATTCGTTAAAGCCACAGAGTGACATCTTAATACCACACTGGGAAGTGGCCAGTAGGACCAGGCTGAAGATGGAGGCAAATGTCTTTGAAACATGTCCAAGTAAATGGAACAAAATTAGTGAAATTTGAGTGATTTTGTAATAATAATTTGTCATATTATACTATATTTCACTGTGAAAATCCCAGATACAAAAACTAATTACAAAACTAATTTGTCATATGTTACAAATGTTTAATAAAAGAAGAGTGCTTCATGTCAGTAGGCAAACCTGCACTCTTAACCATAGCATCACTGCACACACAAAGGTAATGGAACATACACACTAATCAGTGTCTTTATTGCATGCCATGTAACATCTGCTGCAGTGACTACACAGCTTTGCTGTTTGCTCTGTGAACAATGCTGTCTTGAGTAGAACTTAGAAGAGTTTTGCATTCGACAGATGACTAATTTTTTTTGTCAGAGGGTGTACCTACTCTAACAATGTAAAGAAAGCAGTGTGACAAACCTAAAGATATGTTATGGCAAATGTATGCATACTTTTTTACTTTCCCTCATAGCTGTATGCTTTTAACTTAAACTTAAGGAACACCTAATTTAACAGAACCTAACAAACATTTATTTTATAAGAATCCTTATAAAATTTAAACCTATCCTAGGCATTAAATTTTAAGACGGTTACCGCATGCATGCAATTCGGAACAATCTTAAAGTATAACCCTAGGTTGGGTTATATAAACAAATTATATTAGAAACACAATAATATTGGCACCTAAATCAGAATACTGCACATTATAATAGTGCCATAACTGTTTCAAGTTTATAGTATCATCTAGCACCAGAAATAATAAGCCCCCTTGGCTATCTTGGCATTAATTAATATTGTTATTCACTATAAGTATAAAACTGTACTTTTTTATGTAAACTCAGCAATTAAAAATATCACTAAAGGTGAGCGTTTTGAGGATGGGAGAGTGATAATGCATGGCCCACGTTTCTTTAATGTAGTACTGTTTCCTATTATTAAGTAAGCAGTGCAGAAATGTGTACAATTCTGTGAGTAGGTTGTTTCAAATATATCAGTTTGCTTGCAATTCCTAGTCTAGTCGATGGAATTTTTTTGTCTCAATATATTTTATTTATAGAAGGATTATTTAAATTTAAGATCAATATATTCTTTTAATAATACTCTAATAGCATGTCAGGAATGTGGACCATGGGTTATTGCTTTCTTATGATATAGGTACAGGTATATATTGGTGTAATTTACAACCTGTGGTGCCTCAGCAGTAAAAAAAGTGTTAAACACCATTTAAAATAAAACATGTAAACTGAATCATATGTGTATATAATTAAAATGTGGAAAATTGTTACTCTTTTCTGCTGAATTAATGAAGAGCAAGAAGATGCACTGGTTGATGGTGTAGCTTGCTGATGTGTTTCTCTATTAGCTATTTTAGTTTTCTTTTTCAAGTATTTATGCCTTCTAGCTAATATCTCATCCCGGATCCTCTGCATCCTCTCAACTGGGGCATTATTAGGCAAGACCAAACTATCCTCTGCCTGAAAAAAAAAAAAATAAATAAGGGTAAATGAGATTTTGTTAATTAATTATAATGGGATTTAACAGTTTTCATTTGACAAGAAAAATTTGAGTTGCCCAATTCTAGTTAATTGTCAGGCATGATTGCCTACCAGAACACATCTCCAGATAAAATGAATCAAGGACAGCCCATTGTGTAACGATATAAATATACCATAAACAAGGAACATTTACTGAAATATAGCCAACTTGATAGCAACAAACAAATGAAAAATAATTGGGAAGCTAGGGTAAAATAATAAATATCAGAACACCCAATGGCCAATTAGCAAACAAACAAGCAACCAAATAACAAAATTGTCATTTAACTATTAAAAAAATTACTCAGCACCAGTAATAATTTTTCTACAAACAGCATTCTCTCTCTCTCAGACACACACATACCCACATGCAATATGTGATATATAGTTCACTCTGATTATTTTACACTTAAAAGCCACAAAATGCTTAGCATACTCATGCAAACTTACATATAGGGCCTATTGCTCACTAAAATTCTAATGTGCTTTAGTATAAAATGTAGTGGGTTATTTTTCTCAACCATTATCAGTTTAGTGGTGTTTATGAGGACACCAATCACTTATTGGAGGTGTACAGAATCTTCTATTAATTATGGCGAATCATTTTATTATCTTTCATTCTTCATAAATACTTTTTTATATAACTTTTGCAGCTGCCGTTTTCATCCTTCACACAGTGTAACACCAATGCTTGTGCCTGATCAATTGTCTAAAATAAACTTTTATTTCTTAACACACTATTTCTGTCAGCCTCTATTTCCACTGCTAATATCTTACAACTTCTATATCTTCTGCTATATACAGTTAAGGACTATTTATTTATATAAAGTATTGTCATTAATATAAAGGTTTATGATAAGTGTTTTGGATTATTGCCCATCTAAATACAATGCCTCATTTGCACATTAATCAAATATACAAAGTATATTTTAAGCCATATATTTTTACGGTAGGAAAATAATTACTGCACTTACTTCTTTAAATCCCATTTCGAATAAACATTCCATTGCTCCTATGGCTGGCAAAAGCTTATTGCATACGGTAGGATTACCTAGGCGAATGCTTCTATATTTCGGATTGGTGGGATTGCTTAATACATTATCCACTAATTTTAATAGAATTGATGTTGTTTCTAAATAAATGTCTTTTGGGTTTTCTTCTAAAGCTAAAATACATTCATTTGCCATTTTTAATCAAATATAATTACGGTATTCCACTTCAGCACAATTTCCAAAGCTTCAAAGTGTCATCTGCAAAACAGACGACAATGATCATGCGTAAACTGTATATGTGCAGCCTATTCTCAGAGTGCCAACACTATTTCTTTCTCCCTCTGGTAATTGCCCACAGTTTGAATTCCAAATTATGTTGGCTCTCTTGGAAGTGAATTTCGATTTGCACATGTCATTGTTTGATTAGCTTTGTCATTAACGTGAATTGGTTTGTGGTTAAGAAAGCATCGAAATATTTAATCTCTTATTGGTTACAAAATGGTAGGTTAAGTGGTGAAAATTTCTTTCAGATGCCTTTATAATAATTACGAAATAGCCAGCGAAAAATAATTTTTGCTTACAAGTTTGGTATGCAACTTTGCCTTTGCAGCCCATTAAAACCTATCAAGTGTTTTATATAAATACATAGTTCGAACACCTTCAGGATTGCATTATGGTACTAAACTTTCATTATATCTGTAACTTTCCACCATCAAACAATATAGAAAATTTTCTTATCAAGTAAGCACAGCATGAAAGGTAATCTTCATAAAGCTTTAGTGCATTCCGGACAATGAAAAGGGGAATAAGATATTATTAAGCAATTTAAGTAACTTAAACTGAAGCTAATCTAACCGCAATTTCTTGTTATATTATCTTTGCCCAATTTAGAGGGAACTTAGGGTCAATACAGTGCATCAGTTTCAAAATCAGTTTTTAATGTTATTCGTATATTATTATATTTTCCTTGCAATTACTATTTCCTTCATTTTCGTTAAATTACTGTTTCTTTCATATATTTTCACTTATTTTCTTACTACAGCTTTCCTTCGTGATGCACACATTTATAAAGTTATAAAAACTTACATAAAGTGGTTAAAGACATTATTACAAGTTTATTTAAGGAGAATGAGTGCAGATATTATTATAGTTTAAAATTTGTGGTTGCAAGACCCACTCAGCTGCTTCCCCTTATTCTCTGCCTTGATGCTGTATTATGGGATGGTAGTTTTGTGATTGTCTTAGGTTCAGTTTATGCTGATGAAACAATACAATAAGGTTTTTAAAGACTTCATCAAGTTATTACTTTTATGATTTGAGCAGTGTATTATTCATAAAAGTTTAAACTTGTTTGAACTAGTAAACTCAGTACATTGTTTTCTTTCATTGATGATAAAATTAAAGCTGAATGAAATACAGTACTCCAGTATTATAAGCTGAATCTTGAAGCCTGTAATAATTAGCAAGTCAAGCACATAATCTTAGTATGAAAGCATTAGTGTGTTCATATCCTCATTTAATAGGTGAATTTTAGCTGCCTTTCTTCATTATATCTGCAACATAAAAATGTTCTGAGCTTTTTGTTTCAGGCTAGACGTTATGACACTAGAACAACAATCTTTTCACCAGAAGGTAAGAGCATGCATATTTGTACTATTTTATAAATGTCTGTTATACTGCAAGTTTATAATAATATGCAAAAATATATCTAAGTTTTTAAATCTAAGGAATTTAGGTATATTACAAAAAAAGATAAAAAAAATAGAAACATTGAAGTAAAAGTTATTATATTAGGCATATATAGCATAAAATTGTACTACAGGCATTTCATTTTATGAATCTGTGATATACAAGGGCTGTTCAATAAAGAATAATCAAATTTTTTTTTATAACATGCCTTTACTCATCCTCAAATTTTTGATAATTTTTCTCAAAAAGTTGGATGCAATGCAAATGTCTCAGTATATCTCTAGTCTTCAAAGACATGCTGGGGACCATTTTTTGACAGCTCCTTGAGAATGTCCTTCACTACTGCCTCTGATTGTGGAAAATACCTCCCTGAAGGTGTTACTTCAATTTGGGGAAAAGTCGCATGATGCTAAATTTGATACAAGTATGGTGAGGGGCACACTTCGCATTGATTTTGTCAATAACATCTGTGATGTGCAGTCGTGCATTGTTGTGATGCAACGTACAGCTTGTTGCATGGAAATGTGACTTGCATGTATATGGTCTTGTAGGGTTTTCAGTACATTTCTGTAGTATGGCCCAGTTGCAGCTGTGTGTGCAGGTATGACATGCTGGTAAAATTTCCTTGAATATTAAAAAATGAAATACCATAACTTTCCCAGTTTGCACAGAGGATCGAAATGAAGTAGCCAAATTATATTACCAATGATTACTTTTGAAAGAAATTGGACATAATCCTGTAACATCATCTTCAACTGCATGCAAATCTGCACAAACACATTTCATGAGGAATTTTTCAGCTGCCAACATATGGATGGCACCCAGTGAAATTTTCAGAATGTCTGAAAATGTTCTTAATGCACAAGGGTTAGTCAAAAAAGAAAATTTTATTTCATTTTATCGTGCACAGCAAAGAAACTTTGTTGAAACAATGTTGGATGATGAAATTGTATCTGTTCTGATTGGTGGACAAAAATAGGAGTTTGCTCATGCATGCATCTGCACATGGGATGAGCACACAGTGTCAGTTTGTCAGTCACCAACATACAAAATGGAGTTGATTCGTAAAGAGCAATATGCTGCATTGAAGTTTTGTTTTCGTTTCCAGAAATCGGGCATGGAAGCTTACAGAGTGTTGAAGTAGGCATATGGTGATGAAGATCTGTCACAATCCATAGCACTTCAATGGTTTAAAGAATTTAAGGAGGGCTATGTTTCAACAATAAAGAAAGGTGGTCCAGGTGCTCCAACAACAGAAGTAAACAAAACCACGATCAACACAGCTGGTGTCATTGTTCATGAAGACTGATGAATAATAATTGGCAGACTTGCAGATATGCTACTCATTTCCCATGGCAGTACATTTTTGATTCTGCATGATTATTTGAACATGAGATGCCTTTATATGAGGTGGGTCCCAGATTACTTACTCCTAAACAGAAGATGGTGCAAGTGGAAGTGTGTAGGGAACTTTGAATGTGTCCTCCATACTCCCCAGAATTAGCCCCCTATGACTTTTATCTCTTTCCCATCTGGAAAAGAAAAGTCGGTGCTGGTGGTGTAGTGGTAATCATACTTGCCTTCTAAACCCAAGATCGCGGCCAGGACCGATGGATTTTTTCAGGCGTAAAATCCTAAGTATGGCTTCCTTCGGAAGAGAAATAAAGCCATGGATCCTGTGTCGTACATTTACGGCACGAAAAATAACCTAAAACCTGAAAGAAGAGGCCTCTGAGCAAAATTTGTCGGCCGTTTCATGCCTTGAATTGAATGGGACGCTGATGACCTGAGATGTTACAGAGCGTCCATAAATAAAACAAATCAACAAAAATCAACCATCTGGAAAAAGAGCTAAGAGGGAGTGTTTTGGTACTTCCAAGGCCATCGTGAAAAAGGCTGAGACAGTTTTGAGAAGATGTCAAAAAAGGGCTTCCAGCATCTGTTCCAGGACTGGCAGATGCATTGGGAATGTGCATTCACCACATCGGTGAAACTTCGAAAAAGACCATGACCGAGACTAGTGTATTCTATGCGTAAAAAAATTTCAGTCATATTTGACTAGCCCTTGTAATTTTATGATCTTCTTTCATAATGACAGCAGTGGTGTTAATGTTTTCTTCCATTAGAGCACAAATGAAGCATGGGTCCGCTTTCCTTTGGTATTAATGAACTCTCCTCTTTAAACATTTTAAACCATCTTTGAGCTGTGCTCTAAGGAAGAACAAACTCTCTGCATAGGCCTCAGCTGAAGATTTATTGAGGCAATTGCATAATTTCAGAGCATTATATTGTTTATTGCATGTCATCTCATTTTGCTATAGGCACAACTGAATATGTCTCAACTTTCACACCTCTCTCAGATGGGAACTGGAAGCCACAGCAATAAAACTAGTACCATGTGTACATTGCGCATTAAGCTAACAAAATATTCTGAAGTTAAATTATTGCATGGGAAATTATGCCTGTAAAAATTATGATAATTTTTTCTTGTACAGCCCTTTTATTAAGGCATGGATTCATTGCTAAGGGGAGGGGAAAATACAGCAATGGGTGGAAAAGGAATTGCATCCTTTCAATCACAAAACTAGTTCATTTCATAACAACAACAGAACCTGACACTGGTACTTTTCCCCTTCTCTCTTTCATCAGCCTACTCCTTTTTACATTCCTAAGTTGTTGTTTTTTTCTTTTGTTTTTTTTCCCATTGCCAGTGATTATTGAATTTGTGGGATTGCCCTTTGGCAGGCAGTATTGTAGCAGATTTCTGAGGCTCGGACATCCATAGGGTGTTGCTATGTTTTCATAGTGGAAATGGTAGTACAGGT
This sequence comes from Metallyticus violacea, assembly GCA_030762175.1. Taxonomy (NCBI): domain Eukaryota; kingdom Metazoa; phylum Arthropoda; class Insecta; order Mantodea; family Metallyticidae; genus Metallyticus; species Metallyticus violacea. The sequence goes on from CM060836.1 coordinate 20,310,656, forward strand.
GATATGATTACAGTGCACCTTAAACGTATGAGTACTTTAACATAGTCTGTAGAGATGAATGAAATTAATTACTGATGACAAAAATGAGCTTGGAAAGACACATGTAAATAAACACTAATGCTGTTCATTTTCTACAACTACTATATTTACAAACATTGAAAGCTGAAGTTTTGCATGGTAATTATATATTATTTGTTTAATTTTTTTTGTTTTTTAAATTTTTATATATGAGTGTATTATTGCACAGAACTAAGGTTATAACTATTTTATAATTAAAACATTTTAAGGAGCATTTTCTTGAAAACCACTGCACATATTTTACTGAAATTTATATACATATTGTTAATATTTTAACATTTAAAACTGACAGAATAGAATTTTAATATTAAATAAATTGCTAAAGAAAAAAATTATTTTATAAATTTTATATTTAAAATGGTCATCAAATATTTGTGCATCTTGACCCTACAGCTACACTAAGACAATTATTGAAAATTTGTACTATAGAATTTTGCAGAAGGATGTTTTCTACAAAACTTTCAAATTTCATTGCTTTATCATTTCCAGATGAGAATAATTCTTATGCTTTATAGTAAACATTAATTTAACATTTTTAGAAAAGCATTTTCAATTTATTTTATTATTTTTACAAAAAGAGTGACAAATGTGACAGCTGCTGAGCCTGTTTGGAATACATGGGTAAAATACATAAATTTTTATGCAAAATATGGCAAGATTTAGAAATAACTATAACTGATATGGAAACTAGAAGAATCAGAGCACTTGCTAGCAAAAATTTTCCTACTCTCTTTTTGGCTGAGTGGCTACCAATAATTGACTGTTAGGAGAGATTTCCAACCATTCAAATTCCTACCATTATCTTTGTTAATATTATCCTTGTCAAATTGAACTTGATGCTTAAATCAAATATTCTGCTAATTTTTCTGGTTGTCCATTTTGGAAATAATAAATCTATTCAGCTTTTCTGTTCTTTATATACTTCCCTGCTTGTCCTGTATAAGACTTACTTGGAATACTGAAGATCCCAGGGTGATTATGTGGATTCAAAAAAATTCTTTAAAATAACTTTTAAGCATTTGACTACAGTTCTTTTAAATAATTATAATTACTACTGCTAAAATAACTAATAAGACATATCAATAAACTCCACTATTTGCAGATGTCTAACCTTTAATGAGACACAAATGGCTTAATTCAAATAGCTAATATGAAATAACAGTATGTCCATTGTATGCATTTCTCTATATTGTAATATAAGTATTATTTTGTAGTTGATGCTCACACGATTGGTCTGCTAACATTTTTTAAGAACTGTGGAATGCAAAGCAGATTATGCAAATCTTACTGAACATGTGGGGAAATTGTTACAGCTATACAGTAAATGCAAATAAATTCATTTTTGTTTTTTCCTGTTTATAGGTCGGCTCTACCAAGTTGAGTATGCAATGGAGGCTATTAGTCATGCTGGAACTTGTTTAGGGATATTAGCTAATGATGGAATATTGCTAGCTGCTGAGAGGAGAAACACAAATAAATTACTGGATGAAGTTTTCTTTTCAGAAAAAATTTACAAACTTAATGAGTAAGTTAAATACAGTTTAGTAGCTCTTGAAATAGTAATTTTATTAAATTTAAAACTAATTTTATGTTGTAACTACTATAGTAAAGAAACTTATGTATTCTTAATTAGCAGGTGAGTCAATTTAATGCTCTTATGCTGCATTTATCATTAAATTATACAGAACATATTTCACAGGTAATTACTTGCATCATCAGCTGTGAGTGGACAACTGGATTGAATGGTTGCATGGACTTGTTATAGCTCTCATAGATATTTTATGAACTTATTAATTTATCTTCCATTGGGATCTTGAAGTTCATCACCTTATCTGCATATATTTTTATAAAATTTTTGCATATTCTCAGCCCCAAGGTTTTTATCTACAAATTTCAAAAATTTGACTTCCATTTCTATATCATGTGTATCTCTCCAAAAGTAATGTGCAACCACTGATTTATCTATCTGATTGTACCTGATGTTTATCTAGTGTTCCTTTAGCCTAATTTTTATGGTGGCTTAAGGATGATAAGTGAACTTTATGTGAATGGTTGTTTCTTTTCTTAATGTCAGTGTTGGAAACTGTTTTAAACCTTTTATTTTGTTTGAATTTCTTGATTTTCTTGTCTACAATTTCTTGGTCCTATCCATTGGTTTTTGCCATTTGCATAATATTTGAGTACTCATCACTGTATTGAAACTCATTCATAGGATGTTAACAAGGCTATGTGCCAAGCTGTTGAGGACTGCATGTTTGTGTGCTGTAGGATTGAAGCCACTTGCTTGTATGTAATTGTTAGTATGTGTTTCCTTTCTGTATATTTCAAATTATTGTCTGTTCTTATAATCTTTAAGTCAAGGAAAAGAATCATGTTGCCTTGTTCTGTTTCAGTTATAGGTTTAACAATTTCAAAGCATCTTATTACTAACCATCACAAAGATATCATCGACATATATTTTAAAAATATATGGGAATTAAATTTAAAATTAATTTTGTGTCAGTATTAGCTAATTAAGAAATAAAGTATATGGGATGATTTGGTGAAGTGCATTCTAAATTACTTATGTATATAAATAAGCCAGAAAAGATAATAAAGGATTCCCCATAGCCAATCCTGCTTCTTATTTATGAAATTCACCATTGAACCTGAAGGAATTCGGATTGACACAGACTTTGGTTAGTTGGATGTATTCCTCAAACTTCTTGTTGTGTATTTTAATGATAAGTGGAGCATAAGAGTATTAAATTGACTCACCAGCTAATTAAGAAGTAATTTTATAGCCAGGGCCACCTTCAAGAATTCTGTCATGCATTGTTGTGCCAACCAGCAGATTTTAGCAAGTCAGTATGAAGCTGGAAGCATCCTCTCTGTTCAATATTTATATATATAGAAATATGTTTTCAGTTAAGCACTGAAATATTCCAAATTGAATGATTTGAAAGTAGAAATGAACTTCACTAACAGGGTTTGTAATAAGGTCATGTTTCCGGAATCTTCATTTACATCTTCAGCTGTTAACTGATCTCAAGTTTAGGACTGTTTAGTATGGTTATGGCTGCATCTGAGTTACTCTTCTATCAACATTTGTTGGCTGGAATAGAAATTTGTCATGAGATGGAATGTCAAAATTCATTCATTTATATTGATTTTTTAGAGTGAAAATGTTTTCCCATATGAGCAGTTCTATTGGAATACGTATTTCTTTTAACAAAATGGCTTCTTGCTTAATTTCATGGTTGTTCTCCAAAAATATAATGCTGCTGCCAATTTTTCCAATTGTTTTAGACATTTTTATAATGTTCTTTCTTCCTGGTTTCCAAATTTCTCTTAGTTTTTACTATGTATTTTAAATTGAAATCTCATATTCTCTCTAAATTTACAAACATTTCAGTTGCTGTGCATGAGTGTTTATCACTCCTACAAGGAAAGTTGATTGTATATATACCATATTACATATAGCCAAGAATGGAGTTTAATCAATTCTTCCTTTTGGCATTAAATAGTCTATGTTAATATCACCATATATTATTTCATGCTTCAGCATAAATAAGATTTTTAAGGTTCCTTCAAGTTCTTTCAAGAAAATTTCAAAAGTATCGACTTTATTTATTTTTCTGTTGTTAATTTGAATCGCACATAGTTCTGCATCCTGTTCTGTATTTAACTTAGAAATGTGAATATGGTACATCAAGCCTAACATATATATAGACTCCTCCTTCACGTAGATTTTTTCCTTGAAGCTACTGCTCCTAAATAATAGCCATGTAATGACAATTGTAACAATGCTTGTTATTTTAAATTATATTCAGACTTTATGTAATTTAACATATTCATAAATTAAGGTAGTATGTAGTTCTTCAATAGTTCTCTGATATTTTGGTGAATTATAATAAAGTTATTCCTTGTCTTGGTGAATATTTTTTAAAACAATTTCCTTTTTAAAACAACCTTTATCATTAATACTATTGTTATATGAATCTTATAGAGAACAGTAATTTATTTATATTAGGTTATTGGAATACAGATTAGTATCACACACTATGATAAATTTGTGGATAATTTTCAGCTAATATCATTGTCTCATTTATTATAGTGATATGGTGTGTAGTGTGGCTGGAATAACATCAGATGCTAATGTATTAACCAATGAACTCCGAATGATTGCTCAGAGGTATCTTCTACAATATGGAGAATCTATTCCATGTGAGCAACTTGTTTCTTGGCTCTGTGATGTCAAGCAAGCTTACACACAATATGGAGGTATAGTATTTAGTTCTAGCATCAAAACTCTTACTGCTTAAGATTTATTTCAAATTGTATACAATCACACTAAGTTATGTGCAGAATGGGGGTTAAGGATAAATAGTAAAAAATAAATCAAAGATAATAGTATTTAAATAAGAATAAAAATTAAGGAAAGATAAAAGATAGTTAATGAATATAGACCCAGTTTATTTGGGGGTTGGAATTGAGATTTACAAGTAATGGAAGTTGGGAGGTGCAATCTAAATGTGCCCAAGCCAAGGGTAAATCAGCTAAGAAAGCTGTAAGAATAAGTTTATATAATGCTCCTAGATTGGCAATGAAATGACTGGAAAGACTATATGAGGCTGTGGTAAAGTAAAATATAATGTATGGAATAGAAATTTGGGCAGTGTCAAAAGGGTGAACAAAGGTTGATGTGTTAATAAAATGTTTTGTATAGAAGTTATGGGGTTACCAAAAGTTTTCCAAGGGACATGAAATTGGCAGAACTAGGAAGAGTAGGAAGGAAAGGTATAATAGTAGAGAGAATCTTGAAATATTAGCCAGATGTTTAAAATTAGATAATAACAATGCACGGAAGAATGTCTTAAATACCAAAAAGATGTGCTAGTAAGGCAGAGCTGGTTTGGGGAAACTGTTAGAAGAAATTAGAATGTGGGATGTATGGTGACTGGATAAAAGTAATGACATTGGATTTTGAAAAGAAATGAGGCAGAGAGTAGAAGATATAGATAGCAACTGATTTGGGCTAGCTTTAAGGATAAAAGTTCTTTAGATATATATAAAATAGAAGAAATTGCAGATGGGAGAAATATATAGATCATTGTGATCATTTGGAAGAATGGCCTTGCATGGTTGTATACAAGGGTATTATTTCTAAAATAATTAAGAATTAATTTTAAAGAAGGATGTATTATGTTTGGGAAAGTGGATAGTGCATTCCATTGTCTAATAGAATGTGAAATAGTACACACAATTCTGAAAATGGTAATTATTTTATGGTTTCTGTACCATGCATATAGCCTGGTGGTTAAGGTATGGGAGAACCTTAGTTAGTTATTGCTAAATTCTTAGATATTTTGTTAATGTAAATGTTGGCTAAATAAAAATTTATTCATACAATCCGTACAGAACAGTATTACAAATTCTGTATATGCTTCTCAATTAGAACCCTTAGTAACATGAGCTGTTCAATGAAGAATGATCATACTTTTTTTGACAACATACCTTTTCTCATCCTCATAATTTTGATGATCTTTTTGAAAGTAGTCCTCATTGGATGCATTGCACCTGACCCAGCATTTCTGCCAGTGTTAAAAAAATGCTGGAAACCATGTCATTTTTGACAGGTCCTTCAGAAGATGTATATAATCAACTACTTGTCGTCTAAACACTCTTATGCTACACACTATTTTTGAAAACGACGGGACCAGTTTCGGAGCAACATCCACTCCATTCTCGACCAACTCGATGACTCCAGTGTTTAGACGACAAGTAGTTGATTATATACATTTGAAAAGCTTCACTGTGTTTAGTTCCAATTAGAATTGCCGAATTTGTGTAATTTCGATAGTTCTTAAAATTTTAAACAGCCTTCAGAAGATGTTTCTTTAATTTGGAGGAAAAGAAAAAAGGTACACGATGCTAAATCTGGACTATAGGGAAGGTAAGGGATGTACTTCACATTGATATTTTTGTGAGATATTTTGTGCGAATATCCGACTCCACTGGAAAACAGCGTGCTTCCCGGTGGCAAGTAAATTCCTGTTAACATGTCCAAATGAGGGCTCTGTATACTATAAATATATTATATTACATACTATGTGATAAACCATATATTGTAATAAAGCAACATAAAGCCTCCATTTGAAAATCAACACAACTAATAACAGCATGTAGAACTATTCATCCATAAGGAATAAAGGGTTAATAAATGTTTGCACAATCAGAACCTAGCTCATTGTTCTTGAAAGAAGAAACTATTTTTATTGCATAGACTGAAATTTTTCCTTTTTATATTAATAAAATATTATACATATACTTTTAAAATGGATTTCCTGTAACTGAGGTGTTTTAACACCTGTTTTCACTACTGAGACACCACAGGTAGTGGACACTGATGATATATGAGATGAAATAAGCTGTGAAAGGAATTATATTTAGAAGACAGCATTCCAGCATAAGTTAAGTGTACCTCCCCCGCATAAGCCATTAATGAAGATTGAAGAAAACCTGAAAAAACTTATCAGGAAGAATATTCATGGCAGAAATCAAACTGTAGACCTTCCATTCACAAGTCTGTGCCATAAAACTTCAAGTAATGGTTACAGGCACCCATGTGAGTTATTAGTCATTAATGGCATAATATATAAACAAGTGTTGGGCAAAGGAGACCAAGCAAAATGTTGGTGAAATGATGTTTGTATAATTTTACATCATAATTATTATAGCTGAAGGTTCCTACAAGTATATGAATTTTTAGTTGAGCTAAACTGAAATTTTACATTGCATGTTATAAAGCCATTTTGACATTTAAGGCCTTTTTGTAATCCCATCGTTCATACTTTTGGTATTACTTATTAGCATGGTTTCTTTAGGTAAGCGACCTTTTGGTGTTTCAATACTGTACATGGGATGGGATAAACACTATGGTTACCAGCTGTACCAGTCTGATCCTAGTGGGAATTATAGTGGTTGGAAGGCAACTTGTATTGGAAACAACAGCGCAGTAAGTAACATACTGATTTCACTGTTATGAAAAATATTGTGTTTAATGTGTTGCATGTCATATATGAAGGTTAATCCTGATGTTTTGTCCCTTATTCATTTCTAGTTGATCTAAAATATTTATCATGGCACAAGAATGCCTTAAATATATAAGTGCTGCATGTACAGTTTCAAATACATTCTTGCATTATATCATAGCAGTTGCTAAAGTGATAGTACTTATTTACTAGAAAAATATTGAGTGAGGTGGCTCAGGTGGTGCTTGAGACTCACTTTCAGGAGGTACCAGGTTCAATTTCTGTTGGGTTGGCATTCCTGACCTTTTTCATGGTTTCCGTTGATCACTTAGGCAAATGCTGGGATGAATATTTTCATTCTTCAAATTTTCTGCTCTCTGATTTCATTCCATTGGTTCTCTTGTAGGGTCAAAAGTGCCACAGTAATATGGGTTGGCACAGGGTTATGATGACTTGCACTTTGTAAAAGTTTCTGCCCTGGCATCTTGAATGAAAGTGGATTTTCCGAGGGGCTCATACAACTTGAGGCTCCACGGTGTCAGGGTTTTCTCATTTCTTCGTCCCAAAGGTGCTCCTTTGGGGGGGCGCAGGCACAATGGGTCAACCATGAGCGCAGCTCAAGTACCAAAGATATCCTGCTCCATTCCGAATCATACATGCATACTATGAAAATGGAGCATGCCAAGCAAAGAGCGATTAAATGCTGAAATAAAGGGCATGTTCATTAAAGACATCAGTTTTGGGGAATGGCTTGTGATAAAAAGGTGTTATGAGTTTAAATGTGAATATTCTGTAAACAAACTGCTGATTTCTCCATTTGATTGTGTCGGTTCTGGTGATGTAGTAGTTACCATACTAGCCTTCTAAACCCAAGATCGCGAGTTTGATCCCAGCCAGGCCGATGGATTTTTTCGGGCGCAAAAATCCTAAGTATGGCTTCCTTCGGAAGGGGAGTAAAGCTGTGGGTCCCATGAAGTACATTTACGGCACGATAAAGAACCTCAAGCCTGAAAAAAGAGGCCTCTGAGCAAAATTTGTCGGCTCTTTCATGCCCTGAATTGAATGGGATGCTGATGACCTGAGATGTTAAAGAGCATTCGTAAATAAACCTAATAAAAAAAAAAAATCCATTTGCTTGTATTTTATGTTCTTGAAATGTTCTTTTGACCATGTGCCTATGTTTCTGTTTGTTTTTCCAATGTAGATTCTTTCACATTCTGCATAACTTATTTTGTAAATACCTGCTTTTTTTCTTATTTTCTCTGGTGGGATACTGTCATTAATATTGTCTAACAGGAAATTTTTAACATTAAATCTGTTTACCAACCTGATATGAAAATCTTTTAGAATATTTTGAAATTTTTGCATAGATTGCATTTTGCATGGATGATATGTGAATTTTTTAAAACTTAGCTTAATCTTTTCCTCTGAAATTTCTTTAATCAGTTTCTGCATCTTGAATTTCTGTCCCTTTATGTATACTAGTTCTTTTTTAAAACCATTTTTAATAGCTGTTCTTTCTGTTTGTTTGTATTTTTTAAAGTATTCTTCTTTGCTAATTTGTAGGTTAACTAGCCTGTGTGTTAAGCTAGTGAGCACTGCATGTTTATGTGTTTGGGAGTTAAAACCATCAGCTTTATGTAATTATCTGCATGCTTATAGTCCAAATTCCAAATTTCCTGGAGAAATCAATAGTAGCATCTCATTTCAGGACAGAAAACTATAACATAGTAAATAAAGCGAAATTATTAAAATCAATACAAGGACCTACAGAATTAGCAAAAGGGGATAAAATCTACATTTACAAATACAGAGACAGTTTAATGATCTTTGACACTTCTGGGAATGAAAACATAAATTTTAAGTTTATCAACTTCCACCAGAGCAGAATACACATTCCTACAGCATAATGAATTATCCAGCAGTCCACAGTTAGCTGAGGATGTGAATAATGGTTCGTCAAACTAGTACTGCATATTATAAACAAGTAAGCAGAGCAATAAGAGAGTGTAGTTCGACACAATCATACAATGATCTTAATTATATGATTAGCTTCACTGTACAAGTTCCAATTAACATTTTTAGTTAATGTTAACATAGTTTGTTTACAAGATCATCACAAACAAGTGAATACTTAAATGTCTGAAACTTTACAGTATACCATCTAAAGGATGATACTTAGCTATGATAGTAATTTGGTCATCTTCACAACATCTAAGATTAAGAACTTTTAGAATGTCCTTTTATATAGAATGACAAAATTGCTTAAAATTATCTACAATTTTAAAATATTTTAATAGTATTTCTGTATTAATTTACATTCATTAACACATTGCAATGAACTAAAAACACCTTTGATAGATTTTCAAATGTGAAGAATTGGCAATTCCCAATTAAAAGACTTTAAACGAGGAAGGCTTCTTTCAACATCAACTGAAGATACAGGTGCATACTTAAAGCAACAAATTTCTCCAGGTTTCAACTCTTCTTCCATGTTATTAAGAAAGCACTTCTTTCCTGACAGTATATCATAAATCTTGAATAGTGTGTTAAATCCCCTGCTGCTTTGGAAAACCTTTCCATTTTATGAAACACAAGTTTACCGACTCCTTTTTCATGCAACTTAATTTACTTCAAGCTGACTACCAAGTCAATTTGATTGGGCACTGAGCTACCACATTCCAGGGACATGGTGATACTGGCAGAAATCCAAAATTTACTTATATAGCCCAGTTTACCATACATTTCCTTGTTGGAGATCAAGCTTTGGGAAATTAAGTTTCCCAGACTCAAAAATAACAATACAGGACGATTTAAAAGTCTCTTGAGATTTGATCAAAAGATGCATAATTGCAAATGTTACAGTACATCTGCAAAGAGAAATCTATTAGTGATGAATCTGGTGATTTAGTAGGGATGTTGCTGTAAGGAATGGAGTGTACTGTCATTTCTCTTTTTCCATGTCTTTCAAAAAATGACAGGTTGAAGCAGACATATGAAATCTAGACTGCTTTTTTAGGTTCAAATCCCAGTTGATAATTGAGTTCACATTTGTAACTGAGATCCCCAATTTCAATTAAATGGCTCTCTGTGTTGCCTGATTCGAGCCAGAGACAAGAATCTTAACCTTTTGAATTATTGTAGGGTACGGTAAGTGCATGACCATCAACTTTCCTGTTTCTTGCCCTCTGAAATAAATAAATTATTGTATTTATGGAAATATAATGCTCACCTTTTTGTCCAAGTGCAAATCTGTTCCATTATTCTCCTATAACTTCATTCAAATATATCGTTTACTACGTCTTAATGCATTGCTGCTATTGTAGATTTCATTACATTTATTGTTGTCCTATTATTGCATAGAGTACTTGAATAGTAAGAAGTCTTGAAATGGAGGGCAAACAGAGAACATCATCTTATGATGCACTTTCAAGTGTATAGTTATTCTTTATGCTCAAAAAAGTTGCTATGAGGAAGGAAGAGAGTTCATTTTAACTGAGAGTAGTGTTCCCTTTTGGCAACAACAGAAATTGGCATTATTTGCAACTAAAGCTAGTAGGAAAAAATTCACTGGTCCTGACAAAGGAAGACATCCTGACATTGAAAAAAAGTTTTGCAATTTCTACATGAAAGGAGGAAGAACAAGCTACCTGTGACCAGTGCACCATAAAATATCACTTTTCTTCTTTGACCTCACCAACTGTCTTGGCAACAGCATGAGTGATGGATTTTGTCCTATGTGCTCCCAAGATGTAACCGGTCTGCTTATAAATTCCATGTTCTGATCATTTTATGAAACCGATGACCTTATCTCTAAGATGCGATACAACAATATGCCAAAATCTGTTTTTATGATTTTAAATTTCAAATTTTCGATGAACTTTATATTCATTAGCAAATTGGATTTACATAAATATAGATATTCTGACATAATCTGTTTTGTTAAGCACACATGAGATGTCTTTGTTGGAAATGATGAAATGATGCCTCCTATATTTTCTGATGATCTTGGAATAAGAGTATTTTGCAACGAAAAGGATAAATAACATACCTTCCCAGCTTAGTGTATTTTCAGTGCTATTTTAAGTGGCAGGCATAAGTACATTGCAGAACACTAGCTATGTGTCACTCATACTGCTAAAGTTAGATTCACTTCCATAGGTATAAGTGTGCCATACTGTGAATTCCTAAATTTGTTACCATAGATTACAACCTTCCATATCATTGCTAGCTTATCCTGATCCTTATTGAGGATGTAAACTGGACTAGTCAATAAAAACTGAGCGTGATCCTTTTGTTTACAAAATACACTGGGCAGGGTTAAAATTTGTATGGTCTTTTTTGAAGTAGTTCCATTGAGTTGTATGCACTTGGCTCAATGTGTCTGAGAGTGCTGGAAGACATGCTGGAAACCGTTTTTGACATTGTCTTCAGAACCATCTCCACCTTCTTCACACAGCTGTTTATGAACAAAAACTTGACCCTACCATTGTTTTTGTGACAAGGGAACAGAAAAGAGTTGCACTGAGCTAGGTCCAATTGTGTGGGAGGTGAGGCACACATTTGATGTTCTTTCTGGCCACATTTTGAGCAACAACGTTGCAAATGTGGAGGCATGCATTGTAATGGTGAAGGTACCAACCAAATGGGTGCAGCTCGGAGCATTTTTTTGGAATGTGTTCAAGCAGGACACTCAAAATCTTATAATCTTGCCATTGAACATTATTTACAGGGGAGCTTCATGTTGATAAACCATTACATGACAGTCAAAGAATGAAATCAGTGCAATCTTTCCTGGTGACCAAGCAACCTTGACCTTCTTTAGTGACTTCCAGATGAGTTCACCAATTTGCTTTTGGGATTGTAATGGTAAAGAAGTCTCTCTTCACTTGTAATGATGAAATTCAGGTATGCCTCACCATGCTCCACTATGAGATACTGAAGCTCCCATTACACATCCACTTCAACCATCTTTTGTTCAGGCATCAGCAATCTCAGCACCCATCTGGCACAGATATATCTCATCTGTAAGTGACTGTACAGAGATGAATGCACTACCATGGGAAATCTGTAACATGTCTGCCAATGTATCCACTGTTATTCATTGATCTTCCTGAATTATGATTGTAGCTGTGTTAATCGTGCTCTGGTTTACTACAGTGATTGGAGCGTCTGAACGTTGAAACATGGCTCTCCTTAAAACTCTGAGCCACTGAAGTGCAGTAGATTGTGGCATTATCGCAACATGCATGCTTGTACATCTTCCAGCTGCCATACTGGATTTGAGCAGATGGAAACAAAATTCCAGAGCAGGACACTGCTCATTATGAAGTTCCATTTTACACAGCTGACTGGTAAACACTCGCTATTTGCTGGCATCCTGTACTAATACATATGCATAGGTGCATCCAGTTTTTTCCACCAATCACATGAGATCTTCTCATGAAATATTGTTTGACCACCATATCTCCACTGTGATGAGAAAAAACTAATAATTCTCAGTTTTTATTGACTCACTCTTGTATATATGTGCATCAACAAGTCTAAAACAATTGTAATAAGCCAAAGTATACTAGAATGTACTAAACATGCATTTTTTTCTTAAAGGCAGCAGTTTCAAACCTGAAACAAGAATATAAAGAAGGTGAAACTACTTTAAAGGATGCCATGGATCTTGCCATCAAAGTTCTGAGCAAAACATTGGATATGACAAAACTCACTGCTGAGAAAGGTAAAAAACTTATTCTTTTCATTGCTAGTAAATATAAAGTTGACTTGTTGAAAATTGTCATAATTATGATAGTATAGTATTTTTAAAAGTTATGACTATATTGGAAAATATAGGTTTTATTAATTAAAATGATATAATGATATCAATTAATAGGTTTTATTGCTTATTATGTACATGTTATCTCACATAAAATCAATATGTCTCACTCTCTCACTGCCATTCACATAAAAGGCACATGTCATTATATTATATTACTTCCTATGTAAAGATATACAGATATCTTGTGCTGTTGATTGTATCATTGAAAAAATGCAGCTGATAATGTACATTCCTGACACTGCATATCTTCTCTGAGAAGAGGTTCTTCATGCATAATAAGTGGGTTATTCTGCGACCAATATCTGCAATTCTCTGAGTTAACATAACCAAATAGATGAAACCAGGCTTCTGTCATAAAGAAGAGCATGGGCCCCAATCAATTGAAGATAAAAGCCAGTTGCAATAAGCAATTTTTTGTCTGGTTCTTTCAGTTCATTCACTATACTCTCACAAAATGCTCAAAATTTCAGCTCTTTCGCACACAATCGCATGGTTGTGGGGGATAATTTCCTTATCAATTTTTTTGGGCTTCTCATTGGGATAATTTCCTTATCAATTTTTTGGACATTCTCATTATATCTGTGCAAATTCTGTCAAAGACTGCCAGGGTCCTCATATCCCTCTTCACATTTGCAATTTCTTTATTGGCAGGTTTGTTAATCTGAATGTGAGGCTGTTGGTTATGGCTAGTTTATGTTGTTTTGAATTGTGGCTGTTATGTTTTAAATAATTATCTGTGTGGATATCTTTTCTGAAAATGCCAAATTCCAGTATATTGTCATTTTTTATAATAAGCAAGACAATACAAATTGGAGTACCAAAAAATCATAGATATAGCACAGAAAAATGGCTGCACATAGATCTTGTCAACAAGAAAATAGATAAATTCAGAAAGAAAAAAAACAAATAAAGGACATCACCACACTAAAAGGCTACAAAGGACATATATTTATATATATATATAATTCACATTCTACCCATGGGTACACCAAATTCCAGTAGATTTTTAAAGAGGTAAACATCATTTTGGCCCTAGTAAACAAATTTAGTTAAAAAACCATTTAAACATCAACACATAAGATAAAATTCCACTAGGAAAGCAATCAGGCATTTACGAAATCAGTTGCAAAGACTGTGACATGAAATACATGGGAAAAACAAAAAGAAATATTACCATAAGTTTAAGGAACACATAAGAAGTGTAAAATATAAACACACAGAAAAATCAGCAGTGACAGAACATTTTTGGCAAAAAAACTACGAATTTCAAAAGGAACCAAAACTACTAAAGCTCTTCAAAATCCCATAGAATTAACAGTATGGGAAAATATATTTATAAACAAAAACAAAGATTTTTTGGTTAACTTTGGTCTTCCAAACAACAGTTACCTCATTAAAAAGTTCATCAAAGCCACAGAGCGACATCTTAATACCACACTGGGAAGCAGCCAGTGGGACCAGGTTAAAGGTGGAGGCAAATGCCTTTGAAACATGTCCAAGTAAATGGAACAAAATTAGTGAAATTTGAGTTATTTCGTAATAATAATTTGTCAAATTAGGTATTACTTCAATATTAACTAAATTTGCAATATAATATTGTAAAACAAGCATTAATAATCATATCTGAGTCTAACTATTTAAGCACACATTGTTAAAATATAGGTATTATTTCAATATTAATTAAGTTAAATTAAATATAATATAATATATAATATAATTAAATATAAATATAATATAATGAAATAAGAATTAATAAACATTTCTGAGTCCAACTATTTAAACACACTCTTTATGGTTTTACTTAATGAAGAATTATTCAGGACATTTTATGGACCCTCATCCTCATCCACGAGTCGTTTAACAGCTGAGGATGTGGACAAGGGTCCACAAAACATGTTCTAAGTAAATCTCCAGTTAGTGAAGTCAAAAATTGTGCGTTTAAATAGTTTGACCAGAAGAGATTATTAAATTATTATTTATTTCAAATTTCAAATTTGCCCCTCCAACATCACCCAGAGATCAGTTTTTACAGAATAGGAAGATCCCTTAAGAAATATTAAACTTTTATTCTGAAAATTTTATTTCATTACATGCATATTTTGCAAGACAATGGATAAAAAAGTATTATAAATGGATGCTCTGAATGTCAGATTTTAATTACTGCATTGGTTTCTCTGAAATGCAACATGCCTGCATTAAAATGGGTTGAATGATTTGAGAAGATTATAGACTTATGAGGGTGAATTCAATATAATTCGGTTTTCATGTGTGTGTACTTTATTGAAACCAAACTAAATTAAAATGGAAAACATCTCATTTTTCTACATAGTTTCACAATTTACAAATACATTTTTCCCGGAGGATAGCAAGTTTCATAATTCTATTATCAAAAAAAATATGCAGGTGGATTTCCAGACAATTGCACACTGATGCTTCCATATTTTCATTGCTGTCGAGTCACTGACCTCCCAATGCTTCTTTTAATGATCCAAACATATGGTAATCGCAAGGTGATATGTCTGGACTATAAGAAGGATGCTGCATTGCTATCCATTGGATTTCCGCAAGTTTTTATTAGTCAAAGGAGATGTATGCAAAATGGGCATTGTCTTGGAGAAGAACTTGAATTGGTTTTTGGCATCTTTTTTTAGCAGTTTGGTCTCTTGAGTCAGTGCTGGTGGTCTAATGGTAACCATACTGATGACCTGAGATGTTAAAGAGCATCATAAATAAACCAAATCAACAAAAGCATCTGACACCCTCTCAAACTTGCAGCCTTTTGATCCTCAGTAAGAATTTGAGGATCCCATCTTGCCAAGATTTTTGGTAATCCAAGTCATCTAAAATTATAAATTGAACACTTCCACAATTTATCCCAATCTCAGAAACGACTTCAGAAATTGTAAAATGAAGACAGTAGAAGTAGATGTCGGCCACACTCATTAGGGTCTTGGAATGGCTCAGGCTCAAATGTTTTTCCCATAATACTCGTCTGTTGTTGATGCTGGTGACTTTTATTTAACATCTTTCTGTGAAACCTTTGTGCCATTCAAACGTGTGTATCTGAGAGAGAGCATCTAATCCCTCAAACTGTTTTCTTAATCTTAGTATTACCAAAGAATTATAAGGCAATGTGCAATTTATGAGCGTACCTCTTGCTCAGGCGTGATACTACGGACAAATAAAATGGCTTTACAAGGCACACTGGTTTCTTTCCTACTTCTGAAGCCTCAAAGGTATGTCTCTACTTACTACTCACAAGCTGTAAAATCAAATCCCTGTGTATTTGATTCATCCTCCTTTCTCCCTCAGGATGTGTTAGTTTGGTTGTTAACATCATAAACATATTTTGAAATTAATTGTATATTCTTATTAGAACCTTATTTTAAGACCTACATGTTACATTATTGGTTTAATTTCAGTTGAAATGGCAATGCTTACCCGTGAAAATGGAAAAACTAAAACAAGAATTTTACCCGCCAAGGAAGTAGAAGAACTGATAGCAGCATATGAAAAGGCAGAAGCAGAAGCTGAGGCTGCTAAAAAGGAACAAAAACAACCAAAAAGCTAAAATATTTTAATGAGGTATACAATTTTGTAATGAGATTTGTTGAAACATAATAAATATACAAATACTTCAGTTATATATTATTTGAATCTTTCAGCATTATTTCAATATATAAGTATTTTCTACGAGATATGTTTTACATTAAATAAATTGTACTGATGAAGCTGTAGGCAATTGAGTGGTAATATATCCTACACTAATGTATTAAAATCACTTTCGATATATGTCCTAGTGCTATATAAGTAATTGGAGTTAAGTCAACATTTTAATACATTAAAGTAGAATATATGTTTTATATGTCTGGTTTCCTTTCATTATTATCTAAATTGTAACAATTAATAACCTAACATACAGGCTGGTAAATACTTCCTTATGCAAAATGCAGTACAATGAATATAAATATAACATAGAAACTGCAGTTGGTCTTGGTGGGTACTGGTAACTATTTAACATTTTTTAAAAATTGTAAAAACTTTAAAAAATTCATATGGAACTAACACGGTGAAGCTCAGTGGTAACTATACTTGCCTCATAGACCCATGATTGCAAATTCAAGCCAGGCCAAAGTTAATGCATTTTTTTCCAGTATAAAAATCCCAAATATGGCTTCCTTTGGAAAGGAAATTTATCGGCCATTCATGCCCTGAATTGATTGAAATGATGACCTGAGATGTTAAAGAATGTCTGTAAATAAACCAAAAAATAAATAATAGAAGCTCAGAATACAATAGTTTCAGGAAAGAATTGGTAGATTAAAAGATACAAAGATTTAAAAAACACACAAAGAAAATTACTGCACTATTTTTGGAGAGAAAGAAAATGGAAATTTAAAAGATTCACATGCCATCCTTGGGCTTTTCGCAAATTTCAAAAAAATGTAAGGCATATAATATAATCATGGCACCACAAAACATATATAGCATTAAAACCCCCTAACATTAAGATATATGTTAACAAAATTCCCTAAGAAAAGAAAAAAGGCATATTTTAATGTTAAAATATTCAGGAATCAACACACTGAAAATGAGTATAAAATCGCCAGTAGATGAAATGTTTTAAAATGCTAAAAACATTTCTGTGCTTCACTTCCAATGAACAAGGAAGTGAAGCCACATTGAGAGTGAAACATTAAGAATGTTTTATCACTGTATCAATATTTTAAATGTTTTTAACTCAGAGTGCTTCCTTGTTCATTGGAAGTGAGCCACAGAAATGTTTTTTAGCATTTTAAAATATTTTATTAACCAGGCATATAGTAGATTAATTGCTCTGATTGTAATTACCTTTTCTGGGAAGAGAATCATCAAATAGAAAATAAATAAAATTAATAAAATAAGTAGACAGTCAATTGAAATTAATCTTGTGGAAAAAACCCAACATAAAATGTATGGAGATCGCTCAATGAATTTTGAAATTACATGGATGATAGCTTGATCAAATGATTTTATACTTTCCTGCCAGAGTTCATTGGTAAGCGTCGAGGATGCAGTTCAAGTTACTATTCATTCAACTAGCAGCGAAGTATGTGTACAAAGGTCCATGAAACATGTTCTGCCAATAAACCTTGGTAAGTGAAGGTTTAAGAGTATGTAGTTGATTCATCAACCCAAGAATTAAAGTTTCCCCACTGTAAAAGTTCTATTGCCTTTCATATCTAATTTGATTATTCTATTTCTTGTATACAATTGTATGGCTTTCACAGATGTTCTTACTGCTCCTATTACAATTCTGAGAGTTTAGTTTTATAGTCTGTATTTTTTTTAATGCACTGTCCGATGCTATGACAATTACTCCACCATATTGTAGATTTGGTTTGGCAAAGTTCTTGTAAGTGTTAGGTTAAGTATTGAATATTTTAATGTTACAGCACCCTTTCTACTTTCTTAACTGTTCTCTTGTTTTGATTATTCCAACTTAATTTATTGTCCAGTACCACTCCAAAATAATAATAATAATAATTTTATTGCAGCCAATAGGCTCTGGCAAGAGCATCTGACATTGTCATGATTCTATACATTAATTTATTAATCATAGGAACATATTTGTAATTAGCAATATTATACACTCTTATCCATTACAGTTCAGTAATACTATACAATTATTTCTCTATTAGGAATAGTTTTAGCACAGATTTAAATTTTAAGTATGTGGCATTCTTAATTGATAATGGTAATTTATTACATAATACAGCACCTATTTTATATTGGTTTGAGCTTTATTCATACTTAACTATGGTAATCATTTGCTCTTCTTTTATCATATATATGGCAGTCTTTATTGAGCCTGTTAAATTCTTCTTCTTCTTCCTTTTTTTTTCTCCCTTGACTAGCATAATAGTTTTAAATAGATATGGTGAAATTACAATTAGGATATTGTACTTACAAAGCTGTTGACATTGGAGTGGTAATATATCATAAACTTAGGGAAGTTTCCACACTGAAAAACACAAAAGAGGGATACAAATTCAAAAGTTTCACCTACCATCCAATTTACCACAACAAGTTCAAGAAAATTTTCAAAGAATATGGGATAATGTTAGCCCCAAAGAACAGATACAACATCAAGAACTTATTAGGTTGCACAGTAAAAGACTCCATACCAACAGAACAGAAATCAGGAATTTACGAAATAAAATGTGCAGATTGTGAACAGAGCTACATAGACAAAACAGAGAAATTTGGAAATTTGGAGGAAAGAACATTTTAGGAATATTCGATTTAAGCAGGTGGATAAATCAGATGTAGCAGCTCACTTTTGGACCAAAAATCATGAAATAAACCAGGAATTAAACTGCTGAAACATCTTCACAACCCACTGGAGTTATCCACTTGGGAAAAATTTTTTCATATTAAAAAATAGAGAAAACCTAATGAATTTAGAGTTTCCTCCTATGGATGAACTCAGCAACTTCCTACTTCAACCAACAGAGGCCACCACAGGAACATCTGGTTGTCTAGCCATCATTTCGAGTAATTGCGATTCAATGAGCAACTGAAGATGGGAGAGATTCTCCCAAAATGCATCTTACTTTTATGTAGGTAAGTGAAGTTTAGTGTAAAAAATGAATACCAAAGTTTAGGATATACAGTTGGGATGTTTTGTTTTTTGAATGTTTCCCTACAATGTTGATGTTATATATACTACTGATGCACTTTTTTTATACTTGTAATATTCTGATCATAGTTATACTTAGTATTATTGAATATTCTGTCCATATTTATACTTAGTATTGTTGCTTATTCATTAAGTTGCAGTTGAAATTCTTCTGATTGATGTTGAAGGGAGAAGTATGGGTATATGGTTTTGGAAGTATTAATTTGCAAACTATTTTCTTCTGACCAATACATAACTATTGAGAGTGCTTTTTTTTTTTTTTTCCTTCTTTTTCTTCTTTCTGACTAAAGGACACCATTACATACATATATTGTGCATTTTCCTCCTGGCTTCTTAGTCTTGTGTTTGATGGGTATTATTTTACTTACTGGAATTATCCATTGGACCAAGAAATTTTAAGTCCATTTCAACATGTAATTCTTGCTGTTTAATTAAAAGTTTTTTCTTGTGTACTCCGTCACATGCTTTTTTAAAATCTAAAAAGAGTGCTAATGTAGAATTATTTATGAATATTTTGAGTTAAGGTGACTATTTGATGAGCTGTGGACATTGGAGAGAGGTGTTTGGTTTCCAGAAATCAATTTACTCATATGAGGGTCATTCTTGAAAGTTTTAAGAATATTCAACCCATTTTATAAAATACATTCGTTGTATGGTGCTATTATGATTTCAGGTGATTCAAATCATTGACCATTTCTTTTATTTTGGGTAATAGAAAAAAGGTTGCATTGGGCCAGAGTTGGACTGTAGGGATGATGGGACAAACATTTGACTCCTGCAGAAATTGAGTTGGGCAGTGTGGGCAGAGGCACAACAGGATTCCATGCAGATCAATTTTAGGACACTTCATTCTCAGTACATTGAAGACTTGACATGAAGTTTTTCTTCAAAGATCTTTTTTACTGCTGCTATCATTCATTATTCAGGGCTTCTTGAATCTGATATGTACAGTGATGATCTTACCACAACATATGCTCTGCTTTCATCATATTTTCACACATTGTTGCTATAGCAGACCATCCTGCATGGTCAGTCATCTTTGAGCGAGTCCTTTCCTTGTCTAAAATCTGCAAATCACTGATAAATAGTGGATTGCAAAGAGCAAAAATGCATGATGCAATATTTCTCCCCAAAAGAATTTAAAAGTTGTAAATCTTAGTGCAGAATGCTCTACATCCTAGCATCTGGTGCAGCAACACATGATGCTGACACCACAAATTGTTGGAAGTGTTTGTTATCTAAAACTAGGAAAACCTGCACTGGCTTGTCACAACTGCTTGTTGTCCATTCTCAAAACTTTCAGTGACTCGTAACCATGCATTAATCTTAATTATTATTGATGTTAGATTCGACAGTAGTTTCTGATTTCTGTCCTTGATTTGTTAGGTTTAGGTATTGAGATTGCATTGCCTTTGACCATTCACTAGAATGTTTTCTTTATTGGTTCATTTACAATTATAGATGCTCACTAGAAATTGATTTGCTATTGATCCAAGATGCTTAATAAATTATGGAAATATTTTATAAGTCCCTGGTTGTTTAGAAAGTTTTTCATTTGCCCCTTTCAGTTCTTCTATTTTTAATATATCTTTAAAAAAGAGTATATTATTCAGTAGCTGGTTTCTGTATTCATGTTGTAGTTTTTAATTTTTAATTCAGTTATTTTGTACCTTTAGCTAAATTGATGCTGAGGTTTAGTGTATGCAGAAATTTTTAATTATTTCCTTCTCATCAGTTAGTTCCTTCCAATTGTAGATTACTTTCTCTCAAGTGGTGCAAAATAAACAACAAACATAGGCCCAAGTCCCAAAGGAGTTCTGGATTGCATTGCAAATAAAATTTTTCACAGAAGTCATATTTAATTTTGTTTTCAAAATCAGAAAGCTTACTTTTTGGACAATCCTTGTATTTTAGGTTACTCAGCAATAAAAAGTGAGTAATTGAAGCAATAAATTTATAATTTAATTATCTTCCAAGCATATTTACAACTTATCATGCATTTTTTACAGTTAAAAGCTTATGTATTAATATAGTAGAACCTCAATTCATCGTTTTTGGAGGGACTAGGTTAAAAAAAATGGATGCAGTAAAACGATATGGGAAGTGCAAAAATAGTGTTCAAAAATAGTCAGAATATTAAGAATTCACTATATTTTACATCAGTTTTACATGTTACCATGTTCATATTTTGCATATTTGTTGGTGGTCTAGTGGTAGCGATGCTTGCCTTGTAGACCCAAGATTGCAGATTCAATCCTGACCATTGTCGATTAATTTTTTTGGGGGGGTTTAAAATCCCAAGTATGGCTTCCTTCGGAAGGGGAGGAAAGATGTGGGTCCCATGTCCTAGATTTACAGCATGTAAAAGAACCTGAAGCTTGAAAGAAGATGCCGATGAGCAAAATTTATGTTTGATGCCCCGAATTAAAATAGACTCTAATGACCTGAGATGTTAAAGAGCATCCATAAATAAAATAAATCAATACCTTTGTCACTTTCTTTGAAAGAGGTTGTTAAATGACATTTGCTTCTTTTCATTTCATGCAAACATCAAATTTTCTACATTCAACACATTATGTTGCTCAGTACCGTCCATACCATCATCGTCATGTGCATAATATATGCTTGCGGTTTTACATGCTCACAATGGGCAAATGGCTTCCACTGTTGCAGATCTTCCCCCTCTTCCTCACTCCCCTCCCCATGTTGCAAACACTCCTCCCTCCCATCTCCTCGCACACTTCATGACACTTTGAATGCCATATGTAACTTCCTCATGATCTTCGTTCACTGCTAAATAGTGTCAAATTTGACATCACCAGCAAGTCTGGCCCATTCTTTGCATCAGCTATCATCCTGGTGCTCAAAAAGTAATGGCAACTACAGAGACTCACATTTGATCTGAGAAAGCATGATGCAAACTCTCTGTACATTCGATGATCTCTATTAAATTATTCCAATTTGAAAATGATCATTCAAGATTAGAATTTCTCTGGGACTGAACTTTTGAATAATGCAGGAAAATGATACTTCAAGGAACAATGAATGATACATCCGGGAAAACAATGGTTCTGGGAATGATAGATCCAGGTTCCATTGTAAAAAAAAAAGAAAAGAAAAGAAAGAAATGAAAAAATTACACAAAATTTATGGAGGAGATTTTTTCCACTTTAATGATAAACGTATATTTTATACAAATAAACATAAAATTACTTTTGTACCACACATTCACAGCATTTCCAATTTTTCCAATTTAAATTTTTCAGAAATTTACTTACTTCCAAGCACATTTTGTACAAAAATGTTCACAACATAAGTTACTTCTGCAACAAGGAATCTGTGTTAAAAACCTGTCTCCAGTTAATACTATTTTAAGTAATAATTTTTAATAACTTAATCTACGATGAAAAACCAGCAATGAAATCTGATACAATTCCTTTTAGCTTGGCATCCACATCATCTGTAATCTTTCCTTCCTTGGCAATGACAGCTAGAAGATCCCTATGGGATGTCCTGCAACACAAAAGAATGAATTTTAATATGCAAATATGTATTTCATGTGTAATATAAGTGGGAAGGGGGGCTCTGACCATCAAAGGAGATGAAAAACAAATTAAAAAATTAAAACTTTCATTTTAATAGAGTATAAATACTTGAATTATTATTTTCTGATTTATTCACTCTATTAAGGCTACAGGAATTTACAGAATACATAATTTTATTTTCAAATTTAACATGACTTTTTGGCTTTAATATTTCAAAAGAACAATTTACCAATCAAATAATGTTCTTTTTTTTTTGTGGCAAATAAAAATTAAAAACAGATGTGAACATTAAATTTTTCTCTAAATAAGTATTTATATGCAGTAAATTGGTAAATGTTACTACATAGTTCAGCAGAGTTTATAAGTGTAGAATGTAGGGCTTTCATGGCTGGTGCCAACTATGCAAACTGTCTTCCGACTGTAAGACTGTGGTCCATGGGGTTCTTCTCCATCTTATCAACTGTTTCATTCATGACTTAAATGGCCATCATTAGTGATGTGCTTGATGTAATCTTCTTGAAAACAAAGCAGTGATATACTCATTAATGGAAACTGTTGCGACCTGTAATAGTGGGGTTGCCTATAGAACTCAGCTCTGATTGGTTCGCTTGACTGAGGGGCTTGGATCTAAGCCGGAGCTCTGGGTATATCTAGCTTGGTGTTGGTTATTGATTAGTTCACATAATTTCTTTATCTTTTTATTTTGTAAAGCCAGATACCATGCTGAGTGCAGTTTGTGGTTATTGCTATGCTTGTAAATTTTAATTGTCTCCCAATATAAGTGAGGATAATAAGATGTTGAGACTAGTATGTCAGTATCTTGAAAACCAATTACATGCTCTCTGTCAGTGGTAGAACATATTCAATGATGGCTGATTTAATCCATCTGACCTAAGCAACAGTGTCTCTCATGTTCTGAAAAGTGTGTATTAATGCTGTTCTGTATGGTACATGTTATTCTGTAGATACCAGCTGAGGCAAGAAGTTTCCTTGTGTTCCTTGAGGAACAGAATGAATTAAACTGTTTTGTAGGGTTAAAAACTGTCTAGCAACTGGAGATGTGGTCAGTGACATTTTTCAGAAACTGAAAATAAGCTGTATTCTTTTTCTTGGACAATGTGTCAATCTGTTTCATCTTCTTTCTAGGATGTAAGGCTCTTCTCACTTCCTCGTTTCCAAACGCATTAGTTTGTAATACCTGTTCCAGGCATTTCTTGCCCAGGAGCTTTGGTTCACAGAGCATTTTTGCACGGAATGGTGATTGGAAGCCTTATGAAGATATCTTGTCTCTATGTGTAGACTTACGGTAAACTGTGTGTCTGAGGGTACCATCACTCTTCCTGTTGACCAAAACATACCATCTGTCTCTTCCTCCATTTAAACTAGATCTATGAGTTGATTTTATTCAGGTGCTGCAGAAAGTCGTAAAGAGCAGGCTCTACCTGGTTCCACACTACAAAAGTGTCAATTCACATACCAATATAAACAGGTCAGTTTATGTGGAGTGGTTCGTAAAGCTGCTTCTTCGAATCACTATTGTAAAAATTGGCAACGACAGGGCTAAAAATGCCATCCCATTCTGCTTAGCACAACTGATAACTGGAAAAATTGACCATGGTGCAGCTAGTGTCTACAGCAAAAGTACAAAGGCAGTCAGTGTTGCAGTGTTGACAACACTTCCAGTGTTTCTTGACTGTTAGACCAAGATATCTTCAGTTTCAATATTAAATGTTGGATAGAAATATTACTGAATGTACTTGTGTCCAAAGGTATTTTGCTCCATGCTTGAGATAAAGCACAAATAATTCTATTAACATGATCCAATCACTCCAATGAAGCATGCAGCTAATATGAGGATGCAAAGTAACTGGCTGTTGTTATTAGCCAATTCCTGGCGTGTATAGTGTTTGCATTCTGCATATTCGTAGATGCCATGCCAGAAAGTAGTGTGGAAATAGCATTTCCTGCATAAAAAATGCAGAATGATGCCGCTGTCTCGGCATTGAAGTAGAAAATTGAGTGAATATAAAAGCTGAGCTTTTTTCTTACATAGCATTTCTAGGTGCTGAATCAGTCTATATAAGTGTATAAGCTTTCAAATAGAAAGAGGAAATACAAACTATTTTTCAGTTGTTTTTCCAACACTATGTTTTTCCTAGCACTTATAGAAATCTTTTTACGGTTACGGAAAAAATTTTCTTTCTCTCAGTACTGAATAATGTAGAGGAGAATTTGTAATCTTAATACTTTTAGTATTTCATATTTATTTATTTATTGAAATGCTAAAACAAAAAATAAATAGAAGAGGTCTTCACTTATTTGGCCCTGACTATTCTTAGATGTTACCCCCACATTTATGTAATATAATACATTTCTTCACCAAACTTTCAATTAATTCTTATTCCAATTCCTGAGACAATACAAAATAAAAAAATACAATTAAGAGTACCCCCAGTATAACATCTACGATTCTTGCTAACCTATCTGTCTTCAGGTCAGTAGTCTCCTACTGGAATTCCAAAAGAAAGGGGTTCAGTCATCCCTTCAGGGAATTCTTTCACATCAGAGGGTTCTCTTTCCATTATTTTCCTTATTTATTTTTGCATATTGTTTTCTTTTAAGCTTCTACTCAGTTCCAATTTCTTCTTGAGTTCATCAGTTAACAAATAAACTTTACATGTTCTACTCTGCTTCAGTTCAAATCAACATTTGCTGATTAATTATAACTCTGAGTTTATTATACAAGTACCAAAATTTTTAAAACTAATTTAACAAACCACAGAATTAAAATTTTTTAAAAATTGTAAATCTTTAAAAAAGTTTTCCTGTGGAACTAACACAGTGAAGCTCATGTGAATTGAATCTGTCGTCTTAACACTCTTCATGCTTCACTATCTTTGAAATAGATAGTGAAGCATATCTAACATATCTTTGAAACCGGTTATGTATATTTTTAAGGTTAGTGAAGCATGAAGAGTGTTAAGACGACAGATCCAAACCACAGAATACTCATTTGTTAGCTGTCCACATTCACTTATTTTTAACTCTAAATAAATAATACCCTAAATTTGAGATAGATCCCCCAAAATATCTCAAAATAGAACAGATTTAAATGGTAATTTGATACTTATTGATATACTATGCAACAATATAAAATGGCAACCATCTGGCCTAGACCAACTTCTAGTTGTTACCCATTACAATTACTTTTACAAACATTGTTTTAATTACCTCAAGTCTTCATTTTGTTATTTATTAGTAACGAACTATACATCGATTATGGTAACTACAGACTGTCATTCAATATCACTCTACATGAAGTTTGTCTACTGTTAAATCCCAGACTGCTATTGGCTGAAGCTAAGATATTATATGTGCAGTAGACAAAGTATCTGTATCGCCAAATAGTCGGTTCTGGTGGTGTAGTGGTAACTTGCCTTCTAAACCCAAGATTGCGGGTTCAAACCCACCAGGATTCATGGATTTTTTCCTGGTGTAAAAATCATAAGTATGGCTTCCTTCGGAAGGGAAGTAAAGCCGTGGGTCCCATGTCATACATTTACGGCACGATAAAGAACCTCAAGCCTGAAAGAAGAGGCCTCTGAGCAAAATTTGTTGGCTGTTTCATGCCAATGGGATGGGATGCTGATGACCTGTGATGTTAAAGAGCATCCGTAAATAAATCAAATCAAACAATCTATTGTCAAATTATCAAAGGCTCTGAGAAAAACATTGATTAATTACATGCCATTGTAGTTGGATACACTAGTGCGGCAATATTATCTGAATACGTGGCAAGGCCTTTATTTACTTGTTTGCTGAGGCCATAATCAATATCTGATTAAACAACAAAATGAAAACTCTACATAAAATACAGTAAAAAAATTGGTTTTTGCATATCTTCTGCTTAGAATTTTACTCACTTAATATGCTGAAGGAATTCCTTCTCAAATGCAGTGATTTTTGATGGATCCAGCTTATCCAAGTGTCCCCTTACACCACAATAGATCACAGCTACTTGTTCTTCAATAGCCATGGGTACTGTAAAAAAAATTTCTAATTTTATTTCTGCCACAGAAAGATAACCATAACATGAGATATGATCAAAAATAGTGTGATGTCCACTGCTTATCAGCTTGGGCCTGAATCCATTTGCATGCAATGTGTGTTTCTTATGCAATGGAAATAACGAAAATATAGCTATATATAAAGGAATAAGTTTAAGATCCCGACATTCTACTGGTGTACTTTATAAACCCTTCATATATTTCTGAAATATGCATTAACAAATTACAGTAAATTATAATTTAAAAAGATAGTAATATAAATATTCTGCAATGAATGACTGCGCCTTGAAAATTACTGCATCCAAAAGTAACTTTGCCATTTTTTATTTTCAAAAAACAATTTACAAAGTTAACTCGGTGGACTACCACATTTTCAAGACAGTCTTCACCACCCAGACCCCAATGTTGGTATCGCTAGTACAGAAAATGGCACAAATTAAGGTTTGGGTAATGTTGCTACTATTAAGCACATGGGTTTATTTGATTCATGCAGTTATGTGCTTTATTACAATGTTTTAGAGTTGGAAGTAAATCAACAAGACTGTGTTAGTTCTTTGGTTTTTTATTAAGTTAATATGCATTTGAGGAAATTGCATCAGGAACTTTTGTAATAGAAAGCATTTAGCACAATATAGGTTGCTGTTATTGTGTGCCCAATTGTACCTCTAATTATGGCCATATACCACATTCTACCATGTCCAAATTTCCTAAAGAGCAGTCATTAGAGAGGAAGTGGGGAAAAAAGTATACAAATAGCATGGAAATTTTGAAGTTGGTGATAAAAATGTGGTATATATTAAATATTTTGTACCAAAATTTGTGACTAGGAAGGACATATCTCTATGCAATTTTCTGTAATCTACCACCAGTGACAGTGAGGCTTAGTAATGAAAGGAAAGATCCAGGTGAACATATAAAATGGATTTTGGAGCAAGATAAAGAATGATGTGAGCAGGATGTTTAAACGTATTTCGACCTCTTTGAAAGTGAGATTAAGAATAGATGGGTACACCTGTTTATAACTATTGCCAAGTAGAACATTTTCATTCATAGTTAAAGATAAATATGATGCTGTTGCATCTATGTCGATTAGGTTTAACCCGCTGCCTGACTGCCATTTAAACCCTCCATTGACTGTTCCCTATACTCAATAAACAGATCTAGGCATTTAAATAGCCTGCAATTTAAATTTCTACACTATAGAATACACCTTTATATTTTGCTTATTTTAATGAACAAAAAGCGAATTAAAGGACATTAAATGCAGTATGAGTCAACTACAAGTATTACTGTATTTATTTACAAAATGTGGGGAGTGTATTTTACGTGTTGGATTGCAATTTGCAGAGCTAAAAGAGTTCTCTCTTTTTAGTTTCAAAGGCTACTACCATTTAACACTAGTGTTTATAAGCATTGCAAGCTCTTAGCTGAGCCAGCACATAATAAATATTGAAATGTTTGACGTAACATGAAGCAGCCTCGCAAACACTTTATCATTCGTATAGAGCAAGTTTATATATACAACATGTGTGTGGCTGTAGATAAAGTACTTAAATCATATGCTTGCATTTGCATCACACAATAAGTTTAGCTTGTATGTTAAGGTTAGCTATATAATTTTCTGCTGCTGAGATAGATAAATTAGCAACTTGATACTGGAATCTGTTCTTGGCCCATATGTTGGTTCTTGGGTTTGTTTACTGGGAATATTTTCAATTCAGTTAAATAATAATAGGCAAGGTTCACTTGACAAGGAATTATAAAGTTACAAACTTGTCATTCCCATATAACAAATTATTTATGAGGAACTCACTCAAATTTCACTAGTTTTATTCCACTTATTTGGATATGTTTCAAAGGCAAATTTCCTTCATCATCAGCACGGTTCCACAGTCAGCTTTCCAACATGGTATTAAGATGTCACTTTTTGGATTTTATAAACTTTTTGATGAGGTTGCTGTTGTTTGGAAGATCAAAAATGGCCAAAGAGTATGAAAATATAACAACTGATCTTATCCAAAAATATGTCAGTTCAGTAAGCAAATTACTAAAAAGCATAACCTTACTAAACAAGGAACAAAAAAAGAAAATTTTACCAGACAACCCTACCACACCCAGAATCTATGGACTGCCGAATATACACAAACCTGGTAATAAAATGAAACCTACAGTAAATACAATAAATTCACCCACATACAATTTAGCCAATTACTTGCTAACTCAATTCAATAGGTTACCAAAATACAAATGCCACCGCATAAAAAACTCAACTGAATTAATATAGAGAAATAAACTTATGAAACTGGAAAACAGGGATTTACTAGTGTCTTATGATGTGGTGTTTATGTTCCCTAACATCCCCAAAGAGAAACTAATAAATGTCTTAAAAAATGGCTAACCTCAATCAAGTTACCTGGAGAAATCATAGAACTATATCTAATCTCACCAAAATTTGCATCAATTAAACATACGTAACATTCAGAGGCAAAATATATCCATAAAAGAAGGTTAGCAATGGGTAATCCGCTCTTGCCATTCTTAGCAGACATATATATAAGTTTCCTGGAAACAAAATTAGTAGAGGCCTTCCCACAGATATACAAATGTTGGTATCGTTATGTTGATGATGTCTTTGCAATAGCAGATGAAAAATGGAAAGATGCAATAAAACTACTAAACTTACAAGATAGCAATATAAAATTTCACAATGGAAATGGAAAACAACAAGATTCTTCCTTTCCTGGATATAAAAATTATAAAAAATAACATACTGGAATTTGGCATATTCAGGAAGGATACCCACATGGATAATTATATAAAAAGCAACAGCCACAATATAAATCAACATAAACTTGTTATAATCAATAGCCTCATATTCACATTAACAAACCTACCAGTAAATGAGACAATGCAAATTAGAGTATCAAAAATCATGGATATACTACAGAAAAATGGCTACACAACAGGTCTAGTCAAGAAAAAGCTGGGAAAATTCAAAAAACAAAAACAAATAAAAGAAATCACCACAATGAAAGGTTACAAAGGAGAGCAGATATATAACAAATTTACATTACATCCATGGGCACACCAAAATTTTCAAAATATTTTTAAAGATGCCAACATTATTTTGGCTCCAGTGAATAAATGCAGTTTGAAAAACCTCCTAAAAACCAACACAAAGGACAAAATCCAGGCAAACAATCAGGCATTTACAAAATCAGTTGCAAAGATTGCAATAATAAATATATAGGTAAAACAAAAAGGAACATTACCATACATTTTAAGGAACATATGAGAAGTGTAAAATATAAACATACGGATCAGCAGTAGCATACCATTTCTGCCCCCCCCCCCCAAAAAAACGAGTTCCTTAAAAGCTCTTCAAAACCCATAGAATTATCGGAGTGGGAAAATATATTCTTGAACGAAAACAAAGACAATTTACTACTTAAATGTAAATTGGAACTTGTTCCGTTGAACAAGTAAAGTTGTAAAGTTCAGTTGAACTTTAGCCTGGCTGAAGATGGGGACTAAATGTTCTCGAAACCAGTTCCACAGATTTATGAAAAGTAAGTGAAGCTTTAAGAGTGTGTAGTTCAACTGAATCATACAATGATATCAATTAATAAAGAAAATTTAGCTAATTTTGATCTTCCAATCATCAGCAACCTCATAAAAAAGTTTATAAAATCCAAAGAGTAACATTTTAATATCACGCTGGAAAGCTGGCAGGGGAACTGTGTGCTGCTGATGAAGGAAATTTGCCTTTGAAACATGCCCAAGTAAGTGGAATAAAACTAGTGAAATTTAAGTGACTTCCTCATAAATAATTTGTTATATAATACTATATTTCACTGTGAAAATCCCAAACTATTCAAATTTATATTAAAATTGTCATTCCCAGTTCAAATTATGGTTTCTACTAGTGAGACAGGGTCGGTTATGGATACCAAAAACCATTACGGCATAAAAAGACACTTTTTCGGAGTACAACCTGTAGTGTACAGCCTCATATACAGCTCACAAGTAAGTCAATCAACTGATTTTTTAATAAGTTTTTTACATTTAGTGGCTCTCATAATTACTGAAACAAATGTATATGAGCATAAAATGCATGAAGATCTGACCTCAAAAGGCAAATATACTCAAATCATATTGGATTGCCAAAATATGGCTCTAAAGAGAGGGGAAGTGGAGGTAGCTTCCAACTTTGACTTACTCTGCTTGGCATATTAGAAGGGTAGTTACTGCAATTATCTAAATGCAGGTCCAAAATTTTGAAGGCCCTGAATACAGGAAAGCAAGAGCCAAAACTAAAACGACAATTTTCAAGCCTGATATTATACATATATACAATATGCATATGCATGATGTTAATTCAGTGGATAAGGTACTGCAGGCATATTCCTCTTTACGAAAAACTGTAAAATGGTACAAAAAACTATTTTTCACATGGTGGATATCACCATATAAAATTACTTAGCAATTTGGAGAGCTCTAAACCCACAAAAAACAATGACATATCTGGATTTTTTGCTTATCAATTGCTCACAGCCTAATTTCAAGGTACCAAATTCAAAGATCTGTACACAAAGGGGATAGAAATTCTAAAATTCCTGTCACCCTCAGAATGACAGAAAAACATTTTTCCAAAAGAATACCATCTACGGGAAAAAAGTTGCATCCTTTTCAAGAATATGCGGTATGCAGCAAAGGAACACCCAGGGAAACCAACATGATTTGTGGTGAATGAGGAGAAGTGCCCTTATGTCACTACTCATGCTTCAAGATGTATCATTCAAAACATAATTTTTAAAGGCAAGGTTGAACTATTTTATATAATTTAATTCAGTTTATTATTTAAAGAAATATTAAAATAATTATGGGTTGAAATTCATTTGATTTGCAGCCCTTGTCTGATGTGTATACTCATCCATATTGCTCAGACCCATTTTACTCTGGACTTCTATACACGTCCATATCTGGGAAGAGATTAAGGTTTCCAGTAATATGGTAGTTTTTTTTTTTTTTTTTTTTTTAAGATTTGTGTTTGCCTATGAAGAAATTCAATAATTTGGTGAGTTGCCTTGCTAATTATGATAATGATATCTCCCCACTCATTGAAAGAGATATCATAACTTTATTATAAATGTCTAGCAAAGTTTACCGCTTATTCATAATTTGGATAAAGAAAAAGTTAGTAAAATAAATTTTGCATTAGAACAATTGAAGATTTCTTATGCAATTAAATTACATAATTCAGCTGAGCTGTTGATATGGTCAGCAACTTTTTCTTACACATATATAAGGAAAATTGTATTTTGCATTACATCTTCTTCACAGTAGTTTGGTTAAAATTGTTTACTCTGTTTGTACAGAATATTGTAATTAGATATAAATGGCTAACCAAGTTATATTTAGATAGCTTTACAGAAGTCAAATCTGTATATAGCTGCATGTGTGTTTAAATTTGCTTAAAATAATTTTTATGTATGTTGCACTAAAAAAATACTTAAGTTATTCTATTTATGAGTGTTATTGGTGTTATAATTATTATTATTTCATTAGTTATTGTAATGCAGTAAACTGTAAAGGGCAGTATTTCTATTTCACTAATCATTTTTTTTTTTTTTTTTTTGTACATGAATGATTTTATGTAAGCCAAATTCATATTATTTTATATTTTCTTTACATATGATATATATTATTTTAAACAATTTCAGATTCTTAAAAACCATCAAAAAGTTTTCCAATGATAAATAACATCATCTTGTGTACATAATACTGTGTAAAATTTTTGTTTGCTATTGGCACTAGTATAGTGACAACAGCCACATTTTTTTCTTCCCCCCCTGCATTTGGGAGTTGGTCTTGATACTTTGTTCAGGTGTTTGTCAGAATTTTCATGCACCTATGCACATTGCCTTGGCAATAATCAACTAAATCTGGAGATTCCAAATGAGTCAGTATTAGGCAACACTAAAACTTCACTGTCACCTAATACTGACTGATTTGTATATTTAACAACTTCACTTTCCTAACTTCTTTTAAGATTACAATGGAGATTCCGTTGCAAATTATGTTTAATTATGTATCATCGCACATATTTTTGATGATGAAACAACTGTGAATACTGATTATTAGCTAACCTCCAAGAAAATTTCATTGTTAGCTCAGGATGTACTTTAAGCGACATTTAAATTATAAGGAACATTCATTATCCAGGTGTTCATTTTCTTTATATTTTAAGCAGAGAACCATATATATAAAAAAAAGTTCTGTTTTAATAATCCACTATTTGCAAGTTGCAATGTGCTTTATGGACACAATTATATTCCATTATTTTTAAGCAGAACAGCTCCTACAACTGCAATTAAATCAACCATGAATATATATTATTACCAAAAAACAAAAACATTACAATTCAATTTACAGGATTTTAATTTAATAATTCAACAAATTAACTACATAAATAAACAATCGATTATTTGAAATACATTTCTTATTATTGTTGTTAATAAAACCTGGTCTTCAGCCAATCCTGAAAGCACTTGGTGCTAATAACAATGCATCCCCCCATCCTCTGAATCCCAGAAGACTGGTGTTCCAAATAAACTCCCCTATAACTAGACGTATCTTCTGGGCTGTTATGCCATGGTCTGGTGGAACTCTCATCTCCAGAAGACCATAGCATAACAGCCTGCAAAATATTTCTAGTTATAATTGAGACTCCAGCCATGAAAGTCTACATTCCCCCATAACTTACCCTTAGTATCCTAGAGAAATTTAATCAATTTTTATATATATATCTAAATAACCATACAATTATAAATTTTCACAACCAAACTCCAAAAATATACCTAATATTCATTAAAATATATTATGGACTTACATACTTTGCCATCCTATGTTGTTACATTTACTACTCCATTTATTTTTATTTTCCTCAACCATTCTTTTCCGACTTCACCAAAGAATTTTCCTTTAAACAATATACTCTACTTGTTTATTTATTATTTTTAAGCCAAATTAACCTTCTCCAAAATTTAGTTTTTCAGTGTATGTATTATCTAACCCTCATCATAATGGACATCTCTCTAAATTACAGCATTTATCCGCATAATGGATCCCTTGCATAATGAATGCACCCCATTTTTCATGTTTAAAAAAATCCTGCATAATAGATCAATCTCATTTTAAACGAAGATTGTTTTAATAATATTGAAAGCTGTATGACTGCATGCACACCTTATGTTTAAATTCAAATTTTAAACAACAGTGCATGATTGGTTTTTTTTTATGCATGCAAAATATAGGTATCTCGAATTAATAACCCAGTATTCTTAGGACAACTGCAGAAATCAATTATGTTGACAAAAAATGTGTTTTGACAAAGGATAAGAACCAAAAAAATATTCAAATTACATAGCAAGTTTTAAGCTGAAAGATATCAAATTTGCAAAACGCAGTAACTGGTCGGGAATTTATCATGTTGCAGTGTATTTTCTTCTTGCTTTGTTAGATTATGTCAGTAATCAAAATGATATTTTATAATTGTCCTATGACCTGAACATTCACTATAATTCCTGCAGTGAAATATAGGGTAATGATTTTTCTAAGAAATTATGCTTCACACCGCAATAGTTCATGACCCCTAAAGACTGCCTGACAACCTGGCCACTAAAAGGAGTCCAATGACAGCTCCATGTAAACCTGGCAAGACTAATTTATCACTCAAGGTAATAAGATGTTGCACTTTGTTCAAGCTGTTGACATAAGCTTATTATTAACCATTGTGAATTTGCAGTTAAATCAGCTATAATAATTTCACCATTAATATAATTTCCTTTGCTCTTAGGCCAGATTACTTCCATCAATGCTATCATAACAAAAGTAACATTAGCTTTTCATTCTAATAACATGCATTTCCTTTGCTAACTAGCTTCCTGAAAGGAATCATTAATGGGGCACTGAAATGCAATATCTGTATTTCAAGTTGTTTATAAGAAGTTCATTTACATTATATATGGAAATGCACAATGACAGAAACATACAGCCTTTAGATTGAGTGTATGACAATATTACACACCTGACCTTTTCTGCTTATGTCTGACCAATAAAACTATTTGGCTTAGAAAAAAAATACATCTAGTAGTTTTGGTTTGAGTGACTAAAGTAGTCGATTTAAATTAGAAATTCATGACACCTTTCATGGGCCTGACAATAGCTACTATACTAAGAAGTTTGCTTTGACATTTCTTACATTATAAATTTACTTACCATATTGACCCTGTTTCAAGAGCTCTGTAAGTCGAACACCACGATTCAGAAGCTGTTGTGTGGCAGCATCCAGATCAGAACCAAACTGGGCAAAGGCTGCTACCTCACGATACTGAGCTAGCTCCAGTTTCATGGACCCAGCTACCTGATATGCACAATGTATAATTAATTCCCCTCCTGCTCACATTTACATGCTACCTTAAACATTTGTTACGCAGTAATAGTTTATGTGCATTTTATATAGAAAAGACCAGTATTCATGTGGTTATTAAAAGACCAATTTATAACGTTTATAAGCGAAGGATATGTGGTGCTACTGTGGAGAATAAGATGTTAAATGGAGCTGAACTGTGGGGACCAGACATGATTGAAAATATGCAAGATAAGATTAGAACCTAGTGTGTGAAAGATGGGAGTTGTTTTGTTGGAATTGCATTGGCTTCTGAGTAAGGAAAAGATAAAAGAAAAGATTGTGAGATATTTATAAACAGTTATTTGTACGAAGGGATACAGGGTGACTAAAATAATTCCTTTACATTGCACTTGATACAATATGCAATAATAAACTGGTTTGCATGATATCATATGATTGAAAATGAATGCAGGCTATTTTCTCACTTTTTTTACGCTGATTTCAGAACTGTTAGATTTCCTTTGCAAATGAACAAGGCTTACTTCAAACATTTGTCACTGAAAGCAATTATCTGTTGAAGGGAAATTTTATAATATAGACATATAAGGCCTTTAGGTTGACACAGCTGCTGCTGCTCCTGCTGCTAGTGTCAATGTCCGATTGGAAAAAGTGTGAATCATTGGCTCTTGCATTTCCAGAGCTGACACATAAGTTCATTTCCCTGTTGTGATCACAAATTTAATTTTAAGGACAGAGCTGTTCTCAGTTTATTTCTCTATTGTGATTGCAGCTTTATCTGTAATCTTGAATATCTACATGCAAGTGTAAGAATAATCCTAATATATTCCATTACTTTGTAGGAATTACGTAATGCTTAAGCAAAGAACGAACATATCAGATTTTGTGAAGAAAGCTTACTATGCTTATTTTAAAGGGAAACTTGGAGATGAGGACAGAGCTTGGGTCCGAAAGAAAATGTTGCTATTGTGTTGAAAGATTAAGGTTGTGGACAAAAGAGAAGAAAACCTGCATGCCATTTGCAATTCCTATGCT
The DNA here is from genome assembly GCA_030762175.1 of Metallyticus violacea. Classification (NCBI taxonomy): domain Eukaryota; kingdom Metazoa; phylum Arthropoda; class Insecta; order Mantodea; family Metallyticidae; genus Metallyticus; species Metallyticus violacea. The sequence goes on from CM060836.1 coordinate 20,347,337, forward strand.
GTGGAAAGAATCAAAAGATGATATTAATGGTTATTTCTGTTTAATTATTTTTCACTTGAACATTGCATATTCGAAAAGTAAGAAGCAAACTTGTAACTAAGTATTCCTTCAGCTGTTAGATCAGCTTCATATGTAGAAGACTTGCCTATAACTCTTATTCCAAATGAATTAGAGAATACAGTAGATGTTTAAATTGATGAAATTTCTGCAGACAATATCTACAAGCCTGAACAAGACTAACCCACAAAAGTTCTCTCAGGTTGGGCTTAAAAATTAGTTTCTTCATTCTCACTGCAAGATTTTTTGATTTACTGCTTTAATTTTTTTTATTTATGGACGCTGTTTAACATCTCAGGTCATCAGCATTGATTTACTGCAATAACATAAATGAGATAATGCGCTTCTATGGAATTGACATGATCCTATGCAGTGGCAATATTTTATTGACTCATCTGAATGAAACCTCAAAGATGTGTTAGTGCATAATGGGAATGTGTATGGGTAGATGCCCGTGGTGCATTCAGTTTAAATGAAAGAAAGATTTGGAAATGTCAAGGTACACAACATGTATTCAGTATAAACAGCATAAATGGTTAATTTTACAGATTTCAAAGCTATATGAATGCTATTAGGTCAACAATTTGTTTTGTTTGCTTTATTTAAGGATGCTCATTAGCATTTTTTGGTCATTAGTCTCCCATTCAATTCAAGGCATGAAATGGCCATTAATTTTGCTCAGAGGTCTTTTCTTTCACATTTAAGGTTCTTTTATATACTGGTCTAAGATCAAATCTATGGATGACCAAATTTATTTAACTGTGTTTTTTTTTTTTTTTTTGGCTTACCTCTCAAATATTGTCTCATACAGTGTTGGACAATAAATATTTAGAAATGATAAAGAACACATCTCTAATTTGTTGCATCTACCATGAAAACTTAAATCCATTGTTTTATTGAATCCATTTATGTAGTCCCAGACATAATTTAATTATAAATGGGAATAAAACCCACACTGATCATTCCTTGAAGTATCATTTTCCCCCATCAATCAAAAACATTTTTTTAACATCTAGAATCTTCATTGATAATTTTTCTATTCATGAATCGTTGATAAACAGTAACAAGTACAGCACAATGTTTTGAAACATATTGTAGCAAGGCTATTCGATTGTCATTATTTTTCTCATTTATGATGAAGCAAGGCACTGCTGAACAGAGCATAAAAACAAAACATGTAATTGCAGCTGCATGTGAGTTGCAGCAGAGGGGAAGTATAAAAAGAAACAAAGAAACAGATAAAGTCATTAATGAACTCTTACAGCAAAGAATCTCATTTTCATTGTCCGTTGTAAGGCCTTGCAGTATGAATACAGCATAAAAAGTGAGATTTTTGCCCAAATCTTTCAATTCTAAAGAAACAAGACCAGACTTAAGTCATGGCACACCCCTGAAGCAAATGAGGACATCTGATGAAACAACTAATGAGCTGTCCCAAGGCCAAGGATGAAGACGAATGTCTTTGAAACTGATACCCTACTTTACAACAAGTGGAGCAATAAGAGTGTTTATATGGATATGTCTCAAATGATTTCATTCATATAAAATGTTAGTTTCACTGTGTTAGTTCCATAAATTTTTTAAAACGAATTTTTTAAAACAAATTTAAAATACAACTAATGGTTATTTCAGACTATGGACATCTCTGATGGGGGAGGGGACACAACTCCCCCAGTTATTCTGATATTTTGAATATAGTACCATATTTCTGCTTTCTGCAGGCTTTCTTTCTTTTCAGTCAACAGGCCCTTACCCCAAATTTAACATGCCAGAGATGCCCATGTTTTAGACTGCTTCCTCCATCCATTATTTTTCTGCATTTATATTTCATTTGTGTATATATATATATATATATATATATATATATATATATATAAACAGACCCTTGCCTCAGTTTTAATATCCCAGAGATGCCCATGTGTTAGGCCCCTTCCTCCAGTCATTATTTTTCCACATTTATATCTAGTATAGTAATGCACACCATCTGTTGATTTGTAAGTACAAGCATAGGTCCATAAGTTTCTGCCTTAACCATTTTCTAGGTATGATTATTTTTTTTGATTGATTTTATTTATGGATGCTCTTTAACATTTCAATCCCCCCCAAACAGGTCTTGTCTGCAAAATGGGTATAAATAGCATCCATCACTTCTTCGTCACACTTACATTTCCTTCCTCAAAGGTCCTTCTGAGTTTTGAGAAGAGGAAATAGTCACTGAGAGCTAGATCTGGGCTGTAGGGTGGATGGTCGATCTCCTTGAAGCCACATTTCTTCACAGCTTCCTTTGCAATAAGAGCTGTGTGCACAGACACACACCATCACTCAGCTTTCCTCACCTTTTCTCTTTGATGGAAACACGTAGTCGGTGCAGTAGGCCAGCATATTACTCCCTATTTACTATGGTGTTCCTCTCCTTGAAGCCAATGAAGAATGTTCTTTCACAGTCCCAAAAAATTGTTGCCATGATCTTCTTGGTTGACAGAGTTACCTTGGCCTTTATAGGCAGTGCTTCCCCAGGTTTATGCCACTTCACTGATTCTCTTTTGGACAAGGGATCATAGTACAGGACCATAGTTTCACCTCCTATAGTAATGGTTTGCATAACTTCTCTCTTGTTACCACAGCAAAGCTCCAAAAATGCCTGACAACAGATATTCATTGCAAAATTGAACTGAGGAAAGAAGTCTAGGCACCCAACTTGCACTAACCCTATAAATGTTCATGAATAATTCAAAAGACTGTTGTTTCAGAAAGGCCCAACCTTGCTGCTATTTCTGTAACTTTCAGCTCCCAATCTTCCATAATTTCTCCTTCCACAAGAGCAATGTTTTCAGGAGTGAGCACCTCCAAGGGCCAACCTGCATGATCAATGCTTTCTTGACTCATTCGAAAAAGTTTGGCTCATTCTTTTACAATAGAATATGAGGGGGATGCTTCCTCATATATACCGTTCAATCACTGTTTAATTTCATTTTGAGTAAGTCTTTCTTTTGTGAAGAGCTTAATAACAGCTTGATACTCCATTCTGAACATGTCACAATCTTCTACACATAGCCTTTTATATGCAACTATATCTGAACAAGTGAACACAGCAGAGCAGAAATTACAGCTGCAATTATTTACTTAACAGATAAGGTATGACACCAGATAAAGCTTTTGTGAAGGCAATAACCCTTATCGGTGAAGCCTGAAACTTATGGATCTACCCTCATATATGTATACTAGTCATTAAGAGCTAAAACATCAAATTCAGCTTGAACATTACCTGTTTCATAGCTTTAGTCTGGGCAGCAGAGCCTACTCGAGACACTGACAGACCCACATTAATGGCTGGCCGAATACCCTTGTAAAACAATTCTGTCTCCAAGAAGATCTGACCATCTGTGATAGAAATGACATTAGTTGGAATGTAAGCTGACACATCTCCTGCCTGAGTTTCAATGACAGGCAGGGCAGTCAAGGATCCTCCACCATTGGTCTCATTCATTTTGGCAGCTCGTTCCAGGAGTCGAGAATGCAGATAAAATACATCACCTGGATAAGCTTCTCGGCCAGGTGGTCGCCTCAGTAGCAGAGACATCTAGAACAGTAAGAATCACAAATAATCCTCTAGATACACAGGGAGAAGGGAAAGGAAATCATTTTAAAGCTGGGAAGTTTCTTACTTATTTTTTTGTACTTTATGGGTGTGAATATGAATAAAAAAAACTGCTGATTATGTAAATGAATCAAAAGCTATGAGTTTATAAAATTAACTGGAATTTTAATCTTTTACAGGAAAGTTTCAAACAACCTGCTCCCTGACTTACCCTCTGACAGCATTAAGCAGACAGTTTCTTTCTAAACAGTTTAAACAGTCGATAAAAGATATGTATAAAAATACTCTGCATTACTAAACCTACTATAGACAAATAATAACCTTGTTTCATTGCTTTTGGAAGGACCAGGTTTAACAAACAATAGATGCTGGAAAATTGATACTGAAAGTGCACGAACCATTTTAAAATATAAATAAAGCCAATATATAAGCAAAAACTATATTTTGCATCAATTTTACATGTTACCAGATACGTATTTTACACTTTGTTGTTGGTCCTGGTGATCTAGTGGTAACCATACTTGCCTCATGGACCCAAGATTACATGTTCAATTCTGACCAAGATGATGAATTTTTTTGGGGGCATAAAAATCCTAAGTATGGTCCCTTCTGAAGGGAATTAAAGAGCTGAGGGTCACATGTCATAGATTTATGGCACGTAAAAGAACCTCAAGCCTGATAGCAAAGGTCTCTAAGCAAAATTTATTGGTCATTTCACATCCTGAATCGAATGGAACGCTGATGACCTTAGAAGTTAAAGAGTGTTCGTAAATAAAATAAATGAATAAAAATCAAAATGCATCTCACTTTTTTTAAAAAGTTTGTCTTGACATTTCCTTATCATGGAAAATGAATTTTGCATATTCAATGCATTCGTTGCTCACTACTGTCCATATCATTTTCCTGTGCATAGAATATACTCGTACAGTTTCACATGCTCTAAGAGCTTTGACAAACATTAGCATGGCTTCGGCTGTTGCATCATCTTCTTCCTCTTCCTCACTCCCCTCCCTCATAAAAACACTTTAAAACTCTTCCCACTTCATTGCACTCTTTATCAACACTTTGAATGCTACATGTGATGATGTTCTCGTCCACTGCCTCGTATGTATCAAAACTGATGGCAACTGCAACTCTGGCCCATTCTCTGCATTATCAGCAGACTTCCAAGGCAGCCTTTACTAAATTGAACGATACATCTGGGAACAATAGTTAAGATTCCATAAATATTTTCATTTAAATATTGGGTGCAAATATATTATTGAACAAATTTAAAGACAATACTACTGCTATAATTAAGTACAGCTTTCACAACTTTCAGGCTGCTTTACTGCCATGTTTGTATTATGCATTTCTCAGTTAGGTACCGTAAACAAAATTGGTTTCTCAATGTCTACCAACTTATATGACAGTTTGATAAAAGGTTACGACTTTTCTTTTCTCTCAAGTCTCATTTTCCACAGGCTACCATCAGAATTTCCTTTAGATTCTTGAGGTTGACTCATTTTTTATTTTGTATTTGTTGTTCAAAGTGACACAGTGTAATTTGTATTAATCTATTATACAAGTATTATTTTATTAGGGTTAGTTATATAGTGGGAATTTATGTCTAGGACTTTTAGGAGCCTGTTTATAATTGGAATGGCAATGTAAGTTTAATCATTTGGTATGTGATTATTTGTTTTTATCATTTTAGGTAGTTCCTGCATAATGTTTAATTGCAGTGAAATCTGAATCCATTTTCAATTTATGTAGTTCCAAACATAATTTTGTTATAAACAATAGGAATAAACCCGTAATGATCATTTCTTGCATTGATCTAACTTTTTTTTTATGTAACTTGTATTCTTGAATAATCATTTTTGTAAATCATCATCATCATCATAAATTGCAAGTATGTACAATGTATATTAAACGTACTATAGCATAACTCAAATAAGTGTACTTACGAAGCTGTTGACAATGGAGTGGTATATAATATAAACAATGTATACAGTTTTTTTCACACTAACTCCATTCACTTACATAAAATTTGGAACATATGTTTCGGGAGCGATCCCTCCCATCTTCAGCCTGATGACCTACTACTATAGCATGGTTAACATTTTCTCGTATTTGAAGTGACAAGGCATCGCTGAACAGAACTCGCAAAGACAAATGATATATTTTAGTGGCATGTGAATGTGGAGATAGGGAAGTGCAAATAAAAATGAAGATGCATACGACACATAACATATAAAACTGCAAATGATCTCTCACAGCAAGGTATCCAGTTTTCATTACCCATCATAAGCTCTTGTAGTATGCATGTGGTGTGGAAAGGAACCTAAAGTTTTGTTACTAAATTTTGAGACACCCTGTGGAGCATGAGGACACTGATGAAAGACTTAAAGCTTAGGCTGGGCATCTCTTGACAGGGAAAGGGGATACATTAACATATTTCTACATTCTTTCTTTCATTTTAGTCATGAGTCCTTCCCCCAACATGCCAGAGATGCCCATGTTTTCCTGCATTTATAGTTTTCTTTTGCTTATCCTTTAGGAAATGATGGATTTAGGTTTATCTGTACCTTTCATTTTGTAACTAATCTAAAGGTCAACATTTTTTCTGATATATTTTGCTTTTACACAGATATTTATGCATAATGTGTTAATTACACTTAATCTGGGAAATATAAAATACTATGCTGGTAATGGGTAAATTCTTTTGAGATATATATATATATATATATATTCTGCCTGTCAATGTGCATCTTCTCTCTTCCTCCTTGATAAATTGGCAGCATTCAACAATGCTTAACAGAGTTTTTATCCTTGTTGCAGAACAGAGTATGCATTTACACATTTCTCTTGCAGACAAAACGGGTGTGGGTTACACCTATATTTTGGGAACTGTAGTTTTACTTATGGTTTTAGCACAGCTATCTCTATCTTTATTGCTGAGCTTTATGCAATATATAGAACTCTTTTACACGTTAAAGTCCTAAAGCTTGGCAAATATGTGATTTTTTTTTTGACTCGCTCAGTTCCTTGCAAAGCCTTCAGGTTCTATACTGCTGTTTTATTCCTACTGTTCCTTCAGAAGATTTTAACCATATACTGTGAAAGGCCATTCTCTCATGCTGGTATGAAAAGTGGTCTATTCTGGGGAACAAACTTCAAGAACTCAAGCCTCTATCTTTTAACTGGGATACTTCTTTCGTATAAATAATTGGGAAGAAGTGTTGTTAACTCATGCATATAAGTCATTATTCTTTTAGTCGTAGACACCAGTTAAACATAATCCTGTGCCAGCTTGCCCACATTCTACTGCTTCTCCTCACTGTTTGACACTTTTTGGCTTCACTTTATAATTCATTATTTTACCAAAAAAGTTTGCAGATGTATTAGGGTATGACTTGGCAGTCATAGAGCATGTTATAACTTTATTTGGCACTGCAACACGTGGAAATCAATTTAATGTTTAACACATTTATAGAACAATTTTCTTATTTACACTATGAATTTTTGGATTTTATCATTATAAGGTAGTTTTATCATCTTCCCCCACTTTTTTAAATTATTATTATTACCTTTTTTCCCCTTACTCCTTTTATGGATTTAAGCTTTATTTCTGAAGTAATGCTTTTAAATAGTAGAGTATATTTTGTTTTCCTATGCACTGATTTTCTTATGGTGCTAATGACCATTGTAGTTCTGTGCCCTTTAACTTCATACTACTATCTATACATTTTTGACATACCTGTCTGTAAGCCACAGCTTGCTTGGATAAATCATCATAAATAATTAAAGCATGCTTTCCATTGTCTCTAAAAAACTCTCCCATGGCACAGCCAGAGTAAGGAGCTAAATACTGCAGAGGTGCAGCATCAGAAGCAGTAGCTGAGACAATGATAGTATAACCCATGGATCCTGAAATAAACAATTCATCATATGAATATCTCTCAAATTTTAATGCAAAATCAGGAGGAAGAAAAAAGCCTCAGAAATACACAAAATTGCAGTTTAGCTATACAAAGAATGGTGAATTCATATGAAGCACCATAGGGATTTCAATGTTCTGTAAAGATTGATTATAGGCATAATTTCTCACACAAAAATCTAACTTTACAATATTTTATTAGCGTAATGCGTAAAGTATATGTGATACTAGTTTTACCTATATCACATGCAAGAAATAATATGTTGCTCTGAAATTTTGCTGAGTTGAAAGCTGCTGATGCAGACATTGGTCTGCGAAACATGTACTACATTTATGCAAGTAAGTGGAGCCAATTACAGTGTGTAGTTTGATTCAATCATATGATGATCTTAAGGATATGATTAGCTTCACTATATCCAATTAGCAATTCAAGCCAAAGGGAGATGTTTAAATAGTTTGACTCAGAAGAGATTATGAACTGTATTGAAGTTTTCTGATAAGGTAATTAGACAAGCAATTCCAATGTATTCTCAGATTCACAACCACATATTAAAAATACTTTCATGTTAGCTCATGGGCATAATATTTTACCTAAGCTTGCATTGTCTCACCTGTATCAGTTAGCCTCTTCACAATTTGGGCTACTGTAGACCTCTTCTGTCCAATTGCTACATATATGCAATATAGTTTCTTCTTTTCATCATCCCCTTCATTGAAACGCTTCTGGTTGATAATTGTGTCAATAGCCAGAGCAGTTTTTCTGAAAGCATGAAAAAGATTATTTTAAATTTTAAACATAAACTTTAGTAAAGTGGCATTATAACGGAACCTTGATCACTTCCAGGATAAACAAAAGAAAACGACAAAAGTGAAAATGATGCGAAGAGGTCTATAACATGGACATTAAAACTGCTGGGAAAGACATACTAACTAAATTGAAAGAACGCTATTAAATGCAGAAATATGCTACTATATTCATTTTAAAATATAAAAATACTGACAAGCATCATGTTCTTCCAGTGAGTAATGCTCATGGCTTAAAATAATCTTTAGGTCTTTCATCAAGTGTCTTTAGATACTTGATGAGGAGCATCAGCACTTCAGTAACAATAAAATTTTAACTTCTTTTTTACGCTGCATGCGTATGCAAGAGCTTATGATGGACAACGCAAATGAGATTCCTTGCTGCATAGTCATAGTTATCTGGCTCCATAGTCATGCACCTCATGGAACCTGTGCTTGATCAGGGTAGGACTGTATACTTGGACAATTGGTACAGTTCCTCTAAGTTATTTGTTTTTTTATATAAAAGAATTACCAATGCCATTGAAATTGTACATTAAAATCATATTTGACTGCCAAAGTACATGAATGTCCAGAGAGGGGAAATGAGATGCGTCAGCTTCTATCTTCGACTTATTACTTGGGGTAGTTCTAATTTCAATGCAAACACTTTGAATGAGTGATACAGGACAGCTAGATGCCAAAACGAAAATGACAATTTTCAAGCTTGATATTATACATGAATACAATATGCATATGGGTGGGATTGATTTAGTGGATTAGGTATTGCAGGGATTTCCTTCTTAATGAAAAACTTTAATATGGTACAAAAACTATTCTCATGTTGGATTTTCACCACACACAATTGCTTGGTAATTTGGAGAGCTCTAAACCCACAAAAAACAATGATATATCTGGATTTTTGCTTATCATTGTCTGCCTAATTGCAAGCTACCAAATTCAGAGGTCAGTACACACAGCTGGCAGTCCCCTGCCACCCTCACACTGATGGAAAAACATTTTCCCAAAAGGATACGGTCTACTAGAAAAAAGTTGCGTCAGTTTCCGAAATGTGTGGTTTGGCACAAAAAGGGTGCACATAAGGAAACCAACATAATTTGTGGTGACTGTGGAGATGTGCTGTATGTCACTACCCATGCTTCGAGGTGTATCATTCAAAATGCAATATTTAAAGATAAGGTTGAACTAAATCATTTGATTTGCAGCACTTGCCCGACCATGGAAGATGTTAAAAACACAATTTATCCCCAATTTTCTTTGCAACAAATGTATAGCCTGATGTATGTATGCACATATGTGCACACATGTGCTGGTTTGTGCCCTATCAATATTTAAACTTTAGAATAAAAATTCTTAAGAGACCGTAGGTTAACAAAATATATTTTCAGACTAACCATTTACTTTCTTAGCTCAGAATAAAACTTACCCAGTCTGTCTGTCACCAATGATAAGCTCTCGCTGGCCTCTACCAATGGGTACTAATGAATCCACAGCTTTGATTCCAGTTTGCATAGGCTCCCTTACAGAAATGCGAGGAATGATGCCAGGAGCTTTAATGCCCACTCGTGCTCTGAAAAAATAAATTTTAATATTTAAATGCAATAATATACATTGGTAGTTTAAAACTCTTTTTGCAAATATTCCATAACAAAATTTCTTAAATTCATTTTTTTTTTGGTCCTCTAAGACCCTAGAATAAAACAGTGAAAATATATTTCTTTAAAAAAAATGTGGACTAATTTTTCCATAATATAAACCATAAACTTAAACTCAAACATAACATAAAGCTTAATTTTCTATGATTATAAAACACTTTAAATAGCATCTACAATTAGTTTGTGTGTGCAGTTTTTCTCCCCCAACTCCTCCTATTTCTGCTTCTCTAATTCTTGTTATTTCAGTTGTACTTACATAAATCTGTTACTAATCTTCTTTCAGTTGGTAGTTTTAAATAGCAGGGATTTTCATAGTGAAATGTACATTGTAGCAAATTATTCATGAGGAAGTATGCTCAAGTAAGGAGAAAAATTTAGTGAAATTTTATTGATTTCCTCATAAATAATTTGCTATATTATCCTTTAAGTTAGTTTTCAATATATAGGAAACATGTATTCTGTATTAGAATAATCATAAAATGTTTGATGCATGAGTTTGAAATTTTATTGATTTCCTCATAAATAATTTGCTATATTATCCTTTAAGTTAGTTTTCAATATATAGGAAACATGTATTCTGTATTAGAATAATCATAAAATGTTTGATGCATGAGTTTTCAAAAGTAAAAACTGCCAAAAGAATTTTATACTATCATCAATGTATTACTATTGAGTATTTAGAATTTATTGCCAATTTTCTGTCATTTGGAGTATACTTTAACCTCCCAGTGTACCAAAAAATAAATCAAGTGAACCAAGTCATGGCCTTATATGATGGTCATTAGAATAGTTCTAAGAATGAAGACAAAATGACGGCATAGGTTATTGAAATTATTCTTATTTTTCAATATAGTCCCCCTTGACGCTAAGGTAATTTGTTTAGCAATGCTTCAAAGCCTTTATCTCATTATGAAAATCAGATTCCTCCACACCTGCAAAATATACCTCCTCTAATGTTTAAGCTCTTAATAAAATGAAAATTTCTTTCCACTAAGGAATTTCCTCAGTTTAGGGAACAGATCGAAGTCTCGTGGAGCCAAGTCAGGGGAATATGGCTGATGTGGCAAACTGTACTCCAATTAATTGATTTTTGCCATTGCAATGATACATTTGAGAGTGAGCATTGTTTTAATACAAGATACCTTTTTTCTTAGATAAACACAGCCTTTTCTTCCACAGTTTCATCTTCAATAGATCCAAAATGTTAGCATAATATGCTCCAGTGATAGGAAGACAATCAATTTAGCAGTACACCCCTGGCATCGCATAAAGCAGATGTCATGATCTTCTCAGCCAATTTCACAAGCTTGGCCTTCTTTTGCATCATGATGCTTCCATTGTTTAGACTGCCCTTTGTTAGCAGTGCACCCATATTTCACAACTGGTCATAAATCGACATATATAATTGTTGAGATATCTCTGAAAATGGGCCAAACTTCATTGAGAGATTTTGCACTTGGACTTACTTTTAATCCTGAGTCAGCAGTAGCAGCACTCATCCTACCAATAATTTTTTCAATCACTATTCTTACCTCAAAATGTGAAATATACATTCCTCCGAAATTCCCAGAGCTTCAGCAATCCCAGACACCTTTAATTGGTAATTCTGCAGAACCGCGTCATGCACCTTATCAATCATTTCTGATGTAATGAATTTTAGTAGTCTTTCACAGGCATATCCTAAACTTAGGTATTCATTTTTTTACACTGAACTCCACTTACGTAAAAGTAAGATGCGTTTCTGGAGAATCTTTTGCATCTTCAGTTGCTCACTGAGCTGCCGTTACTCAAAACGATGGCTAGACAACCGGATGTTCCTGTGGTGGCCTCTGTTGGTTGAAGTAGGAAGTTGCCGAGTTCATCTATAGAAGGAAACTCGAAATTCCTTAGGTTTTCTCTATTTTTTAATATGTACAATTTTTCCCAAGTGGATAACTCCAATGGATTGTGAAGATGTTTCAGCAGTTTAATTCCTAGTTTTATTTCATGATTTTTGGTCCAAAAGTGAGCTGCTACAGCTGATTTATCCACCTGTTTAAACCAAATATTCCTAAAATGTTCTTTCCTCCAAATTTCCAAATTTCTCTTTGTTTTGCCTATGTAGCTCTGTTTAGTGTAAAAAAAATGAATACCTAAGTTTAGGATATATTACCACTCCATTGTCAACAGCTTCGTAAGCACAATATTTCACACACATGTTTCAACTTCATGGTCCACTTGGGAAATAGTTGAAAATGATGGTGCAGAGTCCCCTAGACTGTCATATTTGTATGAATTTATGTTGCATTCATATTCTTTTTTACGAAATACTTAATAATTGCACAATTTGTCATTTCAAATACATTTATTGCAACAAACACCTATAGCAACTATAATTTTTCACCAATCCAGTATTATTGCACAAATGTTTCTATAGAAAATGGCAGGTTTTAATAACAAAAACTGCTCCTGCAATCTGTGGGTCATTCAGAAAACTTTTCAAATGACCCTTTATGGACTGCCTTCCATCTTTTCAAACACTTTTGGCAAGTATAGATTAACAATATTTGCCCTTAGTGCCAGAATGTTTTTCAGTATACCATCTAGCAGAATCTTCCAGAACACTCTAGAAGTGAGATTGCTATGCACTACATTTTCTTTAAAATTCTGGAAACTAGATTGCTTTGCACTGTATTTTCTTGAAACTATTGATAATTCTGGAGGATTCTACCAATTCATGCCAATGCTGTGTCATACACATCAAGTTGTTTACTAATTGAAATGAGCTGTACCTTGCTATTATGCATACTTAGGAACAATGTGTCCTGTACCTAACACGATCATTGCACCTCCTATAGTCATTGTTTCAAGCTTTCTATAATACTGGAAATTATTTCCAAATTTTAGATAATTAAAATTATGTGAATTGCAATTGGTGTTCAGCAAAAATATTCAGAATAAAAAATTTGGGAGATTTGAGAACCTTTAGGAATTTAGATTTATCTCATCTCTACATTTCATTAAAAAACAAGTGCTTAATATTTTTTCTCAGTCTTTAATTTTCTACATACCTTTTCACTGATTTGAAAGTTCCTTTGCCATCAATGGGATTGCCTAAAGCATCAACTACACGTCCCAGAAGCTCTTGACCTACTGGGACATCCACAATAGCACCAGTACGTTTCACAATATCACCTTCTTTAATAAGCTTGTCATTACCAAATACTACAACACCTACATTGTCAGGTTCCAAGTTCAATGCCATTCCCTATAAATAATAAGAGAAGGTTAGTGGCTGTTTATAGTTGCAGGTAAGAAAATGTTAACCCCTGTAATGTGTGGGCCAAACCTTACTTACCGATTTCAAAAAGTGCCATAGTGCAGTTCAATAACCAGAACAGAACTGCACAGTGCAAGTGTATAACAAAATCAAATGTTACAGATAGTTGTTAGTGACGTAAAATGAAAATATACAAATCTATGTTGCTCCAATGCTAGGTAGTAGGAGCAAACATGATTAAGCTTGGCTCATTTGAGAACCATGCCTTAACATTAATATGAGATACCTGGTAATTTTCCAGTGCTGTCATTATTACTTTCATATATCAAAGATTGAGCAAAAACTATGAATGTAGTTTCTGTTTCCCATATTATTAAGAATAGCTGAGTATGTGTTAATTAATAAATAAAGAACAAATTAGTAAATTATTTACTCTTATTTCCATGCCAGATCTCTGTAAACACTAAATTCAACTGAAAGAGTCTGCAGAGAAGCAATATATTCCTGAGTGAAACGATACATAGCATGCATGTCGTATCAATGTAATAAATAAACAGCTGGATGACTGTAATCAGTTCCAGAAAAAAAGGCTGTCAAGGCTTGCACTGTACTGTAGCTGTAATGCAACATGTTTTCTTCTCTCCTAACACCAAACACTTATGAGATGATCCCCACCACAAGGAAGTAGCCATGAAGAAAAAAATCATACTATAACGGGAATTACAAATTTTTACTGACAAATATTTTCATTTTTAAGACAGTAATAATGAGAAAATAATATGGGAGTGATTTTGTTACATATCATATAGTCTAACAACATATTTTAACTTTATAAAAATAATACCTACATTCAGTGTGAATGAATGAATGTTTATTTCTCACACACATTAACATACAAAATATTTATAACAAAATAAACATACACAAAAAAAAAATTAAGATTAAAATATAACAAATTGGATCAGTACCTTTGGCAACTCCAAAATACCTACTGGAATATCAAGGGGACCAGGTTCTGGTCCAATCAAAAGAAAAACACAATACTATAAATAATTTATACCCAAATCATTATTATAATCAATTAACTACATTATGAATGTATTCAACAAAAACATTACAATTAAATTTATATAAACAAACAAAATATCTAAAAACTTAACAATACCAAAACTAAGGTTTCCCCATACCATAGGTTATATGTATGGTAAAGAAACCATTTTCACAACTGTCTGTGCACTCAAGCTCCTTCCTTGTACTTCTCCTCCACTTATTCCTTACTTTTCCTAAGAATTCCCTAATCGTGTTTATTTTCTTACACTGATGTCTGATAACATTTTAATTACCTCTATATCTTCTTGTAGTTTGTTCCATTTTTCATCCCAGATACTATCCCTCTACTTTTTTACCATTTCACATTCAATTAGACAATGGAACACGCCATCCACTTTTCCAATATCCTTCTTTAAAGCTTATTCTTAATCCTTTTAGAAATGATACCCCTGTACGCATCCATGTTAAGACCTATTCTTCCAAATTGATCACAATCATCTATATATTTCTCATGTCCCCAATTTCTTTTAACTACTTTATATAAATCTAAAGAACTTTTATCCTCTAAGCTAGCTCAAATCTTTTGCTTCTCTATATCTTCTACCCTCTGTCTCACTTCTTTCCAAAACGCACAGACATCACTTTCAGCCAATCACCATAATCTCCCATTCCAATTTCTTCTATTCTTCTATTTCTTCATCCTCAAACCAACACTCTCTTTCCAATACATCTCTTTGGTAGGTAAGACATTCTTTTAATACATTATATTATTATTATTATTATTATTATTATTATTATTATTATTATTATTATCTAATTTCAAACATCTGTGCCAATATTTCAAGATTCTCTCCACTATTATATTCCTTCCTACTCTTCTTAGGTCTGTCAAACACTCCTCTTCAGCAAACTTTTTGGAACCCCAGAACTTCTCTACATAACATTTTATTTACTTACATCAACCTTTGTCCATTTCTTTGACATTCCCCAAATTTCTACTGCATACAACATCTTTGACTCAGCCACAGCCATATATAAACTTTCTAGCCATTTCATTGGCAATATGGAAATGTTATACAAACTTATTCTGGTAGCTTTCATAGTTAATTTACCCTTTACTTACGAACTTTTAGACTGAACCTCCCACCTTCCATTACTCATAAATCTAACCCCCAAATAATCAAAGTCTTTTGCTACCTCCACAAGGTATCTATAAACCATCTTTCATCTTTTCCTAATTTTTATCCTTTTTTAAATACTGTTATCTTTGATTTTTTACTATTCATCCTTAGACCCCATTCTGCACAATATCTATTAATTTCATCAATGGCATGTAGCAATCCTATCACAGTTACTGCTCTCATTATCAGATCATAGGCAAAAACCAATCCTGGTATTTTCTTCTTTCCAATATTTAGACATTGCATATTGTTTTACATGATGCTATCTAGGATATCATCTATAAACAAATTAAATAATATCAGGCTCAATCTACATTCCTGTCTCAAACCCACAAGTTCAGTATACACACACATTTAATGATGAAACCAGCAACTTCCCAGTATACAAAAACTCAAAATTTGGTATAAACCATCCATGAAACCGATGGTGTTAATTAATGAAGATCTAACTGCATATCTCTTACCTTCAATCCTGATGAGAATTCTACCATCTCATCAGCTTGGATGTTCTTTAACCCGTAAACTCGAGCAATACCATCTCCAATGCTCAATACTCGTCCAGTTTCTTCTAAGTCAGCCTAAAAAAAAGAGCATAACATCTTAATACTATCTTGTTTTATATCACGAATAGGTTTTGCTTTGAAAAGTTATCTTCTAACTCTACCTTGCAACTCAGTAGCCCTATTTATTCTCTCTGCACATTTGTGTTAATCAACTTTATAAGCAATTCTGGTAATCACCAAGTATAGACTTTAATAATTATAAACATCATTCAATCAAGCTGTGTTCTCACAGCCAGCAACTGTTATCCTTGAATGTTGCTTTCTGAACCTCCTTCCAGTCTGATGGCAGTACATTCATTTGCAAAGATGGTCAGGCAATTTACTTTAGATGAATGCATTTTTATGTGTATACATTATTTTAAATATAAATCAGTTCATCATGTGCATGCAGAATTTATTCACAACTTTTCTAATCAATTGCCTTCTCCCAGAACTGCAATTCACAATAGTATGCACAAATTGTAATTACTGTTTCAATGCAAAACAAAATCACAAACAAAACACAAGTTGTAACAGAGGAAAAATTATACAAAATTCACAAAAATTTGAAAAAATGGCAAATACAGTGCAGTTATTTGAGTTATGAGCTGCCCGAGTGCAGTAGCTATTGGGGAAGTGTAGCTGTCGAATCAGAAAAAGGGAGATAAGAGTTGCTATGCATAAAGCTAACATTTTTATTTTTACTGAAAGCATACAATATGACAGTATTTAAATCTGATAATATAGAGGGTTATCCCAGTTAAGTTTGGACATTTTACTTACATTTTTTCATGTTCCCTTTCTCCACCACCAAATGTGTTCAATTTGATGTCCACTGGCTTAAACTATGGCTCTGCAATGCAATTCCCATTGTAGAAGACTGCACCATAGAACAGGAAGGGGAATGTTAGCCCACTCCTCGCAGACTTTCTAGAGATCGATTATGGTGGAGCAAGGCGATGTTTCAGGAGACCAAATTTGCAAAAATCCATTGGCGAGGCATTTGGTGACTTCACAAGGATCTTTTTAAATAGCATAATGTTGACGCGTGTTTTCACAGCTTTCCAGTGGTCAAAGTACTGGGATGATCGAGAAGTGTGACTGGATGCCATATGCATGCAGATCCAAACATTTGGGGCATTCTCACCTTAACAGGGAATATCTTCATTCAAAAATTCGATCCATGACATTGCTTAGTTAGCAGGCTGCATTAATTTTTACATTTTTGGCAACTCTGTGAATGTTAAAATGTTTCCATAAACCCATGGAAAACTTTTCCTAGATTTTCCAGATAAAGTTGGAGCATCCCTTTTGCCCCACTTGATGGTAGTAAATAGGTTTGTATCATCTAGATAGATCCATGCTCCATTCAAAGAAACTACCCATTGCTACTTTTCAAATGCCCTGTGGTGCTCATACAGTTTTCTGGCATTGATGAAGTATCCTTTGATGTGCCCATGTTCTTTATGGTGCTGTTATAGGCCCAAATGTTGTTGGATTATTCTATAAACAGTCCCTTTAGATTTTCCACTCGGCTGTTGTCCTCACATTGGCTACTAGCATTTTAAGCATGATGGCTGCACCCTCTTTGGGGGGGGGGGGTTTTCTCAGATGGGAATCTATTTTTATGCAGCTGTATTATATGGTTCATACGCTACTTACTTATGGTACCTTTCTCTTTACACTTTTCTACTATCATCGAAAGGCTACAACTGGCATAGAAATGTCCATAAATGTACCCCTTCCACAAATTAAGAAATTTTGAAGCCATTTCAGAGTAATATTTGCATCAGACTGCATGCACATACTGATGAACTGATGCAACAGCAAATGTAAGCATGTCCCAATGGAAGGATTTTTTTTTGATTTGTTTATTTACCCACACTCTTTAACATCTCAGGTCATCAGGGTGTGAAACAGCAGACAAATTTTGCTCAGAGGCCTCTTCTTTCAGGCTTGAGGTTTTTTTTTATGCCTTAAATGTATGACACAGGACCCACGGCTTTACTTCCATTCCAAAGGATATCATACTTAGGATTTTTACACCTGAAAAATCCACAGGCCCTGGCTGGGTTTGAACCTGCGATATTGGGTTTAGAAGGCAAGTGTGGTTACCACTACACCACCAGGACCGACCCAATGGAAGGAGTGGGAGAGTGATTCTAAATTGTACAAATTTAACTGGATCAACCTTTCATAATAAACATAATCCTGTGTTAAGAGATATTGAAAATGATGCCCCTCAGCAGAAATAGATACTGGCATCTGCATAGGAAATTCCTGTATTTCGTTTAATTTCTCTTTTATAATACACCAGCTCAGAATATGTTTATCATTGAGAGATCCTATCTCTTGTAACATTTGAATAAGTTAGCAAAAATTTTTTCTACCTGGAACACAATTGCCAGAATATTTTCTTACAAATTCCCTTACCACTTTTCTTCAAATATGTTTCACATATGTATTGTACATAAAAACCTGTTCAAGACATATTTATGTAGTTCCTAACTAATGATGAACAATTAGCACACAATGAAAGCACTGGATAACATAAATGTACATGCACTTGTTTACAAAAACTCTTTCATACTAACTACAAGCAGCTATCTGAACAGCCTTGACAACTGACTTCTCAAGCATGCAGTCCATGTTCTGCTGGTCTGTAATTCAAATAAACTCATTCCAAAACAACTCCTGAAATTTAACTCATGAGGTAGGAATGTCAAGGAAAACATAAGCAATGAAAGTTTAGATGAAAGGCAACAGTTCCAGCATCTTCTATGTAGTAACATTGTATACCTAGTTTAGGAAGCAAATTGAAGTACAGGTGCTGCCAGCTGCACAATGCACGGTAGCCAAAAAGTAAAAAGCTGTTTAAGGGAACAAGTTTACAACTACAGTAGCATGACTGATTACATGAGAATTGCTCTACACTAAAAAAAAAATTATTTCAAGCACTAAATAATTTTGATTTACTACATTACATAAACATTACCTTGGGAGCAGCTCCCATTATTCTCTCTTCAAGAATACTTGATATTTCTGCTGCTCTTTGGGTGCAAGACACATGAAGCTTGCGACTTGCCACCTGTGCTGCTGGCCATGTTGCTGTAATCTAAATTCAAGGAACAATTATTTGATGTGTGGGAAAAACATATATTAACTTCATTAAATTCATCTTGGAAGTCTGTGCAATAAATACTTTAAGGAAATTGAAACAATATTTATTACACAAAGTGCAGTGCAATGATAAAAAAGTATGTTGGCCCCTCATTTCCAAAGTGAACTTAATAGTGATATTAGGAAAGGGCAATATAGTCTCTTATTCAAATAATAAATGCAGTTATTTAGGACTTTTTGCATTGTAGGGGGCAATATCTTTTTACTGCTATCTTCGCATTAAAGGCTGGACTTGGATGAATAGGCAAATGCTATTATCCACTGATGTTTTGAAAAAAAAATGGCACTCTTAAAGCATACCATTCAATGTGTACATGGAATCGATCAACCTCAACTCATCCTCCAACATTTTCATAGTACAAAACCATTCAGGAATTGGGAGTTCAATATTGACAACCTGAACTTTTTTTTTGGTTGCCATTTTTTTAGTATTTTTTTTTGGAACTATCGTCTCGATTAAAAAAAAGGAATTTCGGTCAGATATTTTTTATTAAATGTATCAGATTTTTAATGTCTCGGCAGCGAGATAGACTAGTTTGCAACAGTACATTCAAAGTTCCTGCGGGTCCTAAAGAACGCATTTAAACGCTAAAATTTTTTTGTATCCCAGTTAATATAATTGTAAATTTATATGTTGTATACCGAAAATTGTAATTTCAGTTTATTATGCTGATCATAAGACAATAAAAAATCGGGAGCCCGTACGTGGACTCTACAATTACTTTAAAAAAAGATGCATGAGCAGGGGAAAGCTCCACTTCAACAACACTGTTTGCCGTCACGGGTAGCCGAAGCCGTTAAGGTGCGGACTTGTGAGCGGGACACTTGGGGTTCGATTCCCACCAGGACCGTCCTCCCTGACTGGTTTTTTTTTTTTTTTTCCAGGTTTTCCTCAGTCCTCATAAATGGCAAATGCCAAGAAGATACCCTAAAATTAAGCCTGTAATGCTTCCTTCCTTAAAAAATATCCTTTCCCAATTTATCATTTCATTTCATATATATCAATGCCCACCACCTGTGGTGCCTCAGTAGTAAAAATGGGCATTAAACACTATTAAAAAAACTATTTCAGTGTTTTTAAAAACTCATTAAATAATGAAAATACAATGGTGACTGAAAACGAAAGCTGTTCTATATGAAGGAAATACGGACCAAACATATTAATACGCATGTCACAAAGTAACTGGCTCTTATTATAATTTTAATATTTGATCTATGCCGATTTCATACAGAAGACATCATTGAGCATTCGTGCTCTAAGGTAGCTGTGTTGAAAATGAACATGTTCTAAGTATTTCGTTTCGTAGCTTTAAAAAAACTGATTTTCTTTAGATCTAATGCAGCCTGTGTCTTTCTTGTATGGCATTCTAACTTTCTTTCTGTATAACGCCCCTTACATTAAAGGCAATTTATTACACTCTAGTATTGCGTACATGGTACGATTAGTTTATATACAATACTTTTATAAAATAATAATCATTCTTCGTATTCGAATTAAAGGTAGGAATTACGAATATCTCTACAAGTAGGTTATTTCGTATGGTACGTGAATTCATAATTCGGGTAGAATAAGTATACGCTTCCCTAGAGTGTAAATTATGCACTAAAGACAATAAATTGCGATATAACTGCTGGGATCTTACTACTTCAAGTAAATGTATCTTGTTTACGAGTCAGCACGTTTAGATCATTGATCTTCTGCTGCTTTCCTTTCAGGATGGAGCTTTGATATTAAGCAATGCTTATGCTTGATTCTCTAGTTTGGTTTTATGAGGTTGTTTGTGTGTGTGTGTGTGTGTGTGTGTATAAAATGTATCTTGTTTACGAGTCAGCACGTTTAGATCATTGATCTTCTGCTGCTTTCCTTTCAGGATGGAGCTTTGCTATTAAGCAATGCTTATGCTTGATTCTCTAGTTTGGTTTTATGAGGTTGTGTGTGACCAGACAGACAGACACACACACACACACACATATATATATATATATATATATATATATATATATATATATATATATATATATATATATATATATATATATATATATATAAATGGAAAAATAAATCAACACTTTGAACAATGTAATTAAAATAATAACTAAAGAAACGAAAATAGAATAAAACACAAACTATTCACAGAATTGTCGTTGCTATTTGTCGAGCAAATAGTGACACAACGAGCGATAATTTTGTGAATATTTTTACTTCTTCAGTTATTGTTAATATATGGGCAAATTATATATGAGATGATAAACCAACACTTATTACAAAGAGCGCTGGTAAGTTTTAAATATATAATTTCGCAATGACATTGATGATGATGATAATGATAAGGATGATGATGATAATAATAATAATAATAATAATAATAATAATAATAATAATAATAATAATAATAATAATAATAATAATAATGGGTATAGATTTGCGCAATGTACAGGTTCAAAATTAAAAAAAATCCGTAATAAGCCCGTATTCCTTGCATTTTTTTAAAATTCTTATTTATGTCTGCCTATGTTCTGTAATCCCTACCCTTAAGTGAAATATTCCCAATTCGGAAACGCGAGAAACTATTGCGCATGTATACGTGCACGGGGTGCGCGGGTCTTTTACTTCTGTTGTGTGCCTCCCGCCACTTTGGCTAGGTGATTGTGCAGTGCCGAGTTCATTTCACGAATATTCAGGTTGTATTCCTTTACACGGGTTATTTTTAGAGAATAGCAATTCACTTTTGGTAATCTTAACATATTAAATACTTAGGAATAATGACATTTTCTAAGAATGATATTTTTTATATACATTTCTAGATCGTGCCTAATGGGTTATTTTAACCTTCTATTCACGCGTTTTACTGCAACATTACTATTATAAATTCATATATATATATATGTATTTAGAATTACATATGAACGTATTTTCTTTTTATTCCTTGGTGAAACAAACTTTTATTAACAATTTCCACCAATTCTTCCAGTTTTCTGCTAAATGCTAACTGATTGGGAATTTCAAACTTTAATCTGTTTTCTTAAATTCACAGATTTCATTGTTTTGATTTGTGCTCAAAGGTTATATTAGCTGCACTATGCATTTTTAGCTTTCCAGTAGCTCCATTTCCTCTTATGTTCGTCAGGTAGTACCAAATGTCACCTTTTGTTGTACTTTGTGCAGAAAGACATATTTTCAGATGAATTTCTAACTTTTAAAGTAAAGTTCAGCTTTAAATTATTTCTGAACTTGGGAGATTGAAACTGTTTAGTACTCGTTATTTAGAACGTTGAGTGTTTTCCTATCTTTTAATAAACTGCTGTCTGCAAGGTCACCTGAAGAGTAAAGAGAAAGTAAAAAGCACAATATTTGTTTGTCTCATCTATGGTTAAATTTTTGTATGACATCGATACAACTTCATCAGGATTTCCTAGCACAGAAATACTGCCTATTCAGATTCCATTTTCTTCTTTTTTTTAATATAGATTCCCCATTTATTTTTCATTTTTGTGTCATTACATTTTGTGACCATAATAGCTTCATGACATCAGGTTCTTCTTATCTACTCTTCTAAACAGCCCACCTCGGGTCAAGTAGTGCCGTAATGACCACTGTATCCTCTTAACTCCATCTTGCAACTTTCAAAAAGCAATAGCAAGTTTTAACTGCAGCTATACATCCTTTATTCACACTATTTAAGTTTTTTTGTTTCCTTTCCACATTTTCTACACAACTTAAGAATTTGAGCTGAAATATCATGCAATGGGAAAAGCCAATAAAATAAAAAGTGCAGATGTACTTACTTTGACAAATATATTTACATTTTTTAGTAAATTTTAATATACAATAATATTGTAAGTTATTCAAGTCATTTCCGAATGGAGTGTTATGTGATAATCTTATGAAGTGCGAATCCAGAAGCTATTTTTGAAGTGAGTGAGGTGTTTATATACGTGATTTGTGGTCTATGGATAACTCACTCAGGTTGGTACACAATCTCTTTGGAAACAGTGCACTAAGAATCCTTTGATACTTGACATTTGGATATAATACCTCTTAGGCTTTCACGGCCGGTGTTATAATTAAAACAGTTTGCCTGGAAGCTTTTTAATTTACATTTGGATACTAACTTAATTTTCTCTTTTGTCACACAGTATGCTATTTCTTACTGGGACCTGAGAACATTGAAAGGTAGGAGAAGAATGTGTGGTTTTTGCATGTATGCAGTTCCATCAATGTAGAACCTCCAAATGCATGAGACCAAGTTTCTGTGGCTGGTCAGTCATTCATGGGACTGCACCTGTATCTCCCCAGGATGCTGCACTCCACTTGGGGACTATGGATGATGTGTTAGGGAGTAGAGTAGACAGCCCTCCCACATATCCCCAGTTAGGTCACAGTATTAACAATAGAGTACAAGGTATGCCTGTAGTGTGATACCTCTGCATCCCACTTCATTTCTCTGTTGGCTGAATGTTATCAGATACTTGCACAGAAAAAAAGTGCTGCCATAACAGTGCGGTTGTATTTTTGTTTTCCTCTGTTTCAGTTTTTAGGTCATCACAAGGTCAAGTATTTTATTATTCTATGTGTTTTTCTGACAGTAATCGTCTCTCTTAGCGTACTTCACTGTTTGGCAAGTTCATTTAAATGAAAATTTTATCCATATTAATCTTATCACTATAAAGTGTTTTTAATGATTTTCTCTATATTTGAATAGTTTTTATAAGATATTTTTCCAATAAGAGAACATCACTTTTTTTGCAAACATGTCCAGGAAGGCACGTTCTAAGGTTACTTTGCTAATTATGTGAATATGATATGTAAACTGTGATGTTCATAGTCAAAAGTTATGTAGAATACTTTAGCTAGCCACTATAAGTTAGGAATAGGGAGATTCATAGTTTGCATATCAATATATCAGTCACTTTCCCTTTTTGGCAAATTAGTCATGTTTTTGTCTATATTAATCATAAAGGCAATGAAAATGAATGTTATTGATATGTTAAATCTTTAGATATGTGTCAGATTGGGGAGAAACTAACTCCAGTTATAAGTGTCTAAGTACAAGAGCACTTAAAATGCAGTTTATGTTGTCTGCCTATGTAGCACTTGGCATTTTTTCATTCTTGCTGGTGCACTGTATACCTGGCATAAAACTTACACAAACTCACCAAAATTCAAATTAACCTCTCCACAAATGCTTACTCTACTCTTCTAACACATAAATAATTGTGAAGATGTAACTATATTTAAACACAGATTGAAAAGCAACTATCTGCTTGTATTGTGCAGAAAAGTTATAACATAGTCATTGCATTGTATAGCAGTGAGTTAGTCTAATCATTTTGACTGGAAGTTTTTCGTTTTTTTTTTTTCCTTCCCCTTTAATAATTCAATATATTTTGATATAGACTCTTGTATTGATATTGATTTATTGAACCATAACATACATTGATTACAAAAAAGTAAAAGTCATCAGGACAATTCTAATACTTTAGTAGGATCACAGTCTTTGATTGTTCCTCAAAGGGAGGGCCAACCTTCTTTGGATAGCCTGAAGAGAATATTCTTCCTTAAACACATACCATATACAGTGAAACTTGCCCATTTTTAATTCTGAATATCCCAGAATCCTGTCCATTTTGGAAAAGCTTATAAGTACTGGTGAAAGCCATCTTTTGTTTGTTTTTCTTTGCTTTCTGAATAAAATGGAAGATAACACAGAAATAAAAATACTATGCCACCTCCTTTAGTGGAAACAATATTTTGAAATTGTAAACTTAATAGAGACCACCTCCTTGGTCTAGTAGTTAGCATTGCTGACTGCTGCCCGGGTTCGATTCTTGGCACCTACTTAGAATTTTTCTAAGAGGGAGGTCTGGAACGGGGTCTGCCCAGCCTCATGAGGACAATTGGGAAGCTGCCTGATGAAGAGGTAGTGAGCTTTGATCTAGTAAGCCACAATATAGCGATCAGCAGGATGTGGTGTGCTGATAACATGCCCCTCTGCAATACTGCACTCTATCAATGAAATCATGTGATGGAGATGGAAGGTGCAGTGATCATTGTGGCAAAGCTCAGGCCTGCATGGGGCTGTAAAATGCTTCACAGAGAAACTTCATAGAAGTTAGAAACAGTGAAGTTCATTGATGGTACACATAAAGAAGTCAGTATTTGGTGATACTATACTTCACCAACTGATTAATTTAGCAGAACATGTTTTAGTTAATGAAATATAGTGTCAACATATTTATGTGTATAATATTCTTGAACACACTTTTTGAAGTTTGAAACAGGTGTGGTTTCAAGGAAACAACATATAGGAATACTAATGTAAAAACTTTTTTGCAACAGTCTGCAAGGATGCATTTGGCTTTTGATCAAGTTTTATTGTCCTACTGACCAGGCAAAATATCCCTTACAGTGAATTTGCATATATCACACCAACAGTACATCTTGTGTGCGACTAAGCAGAGCACAGAATTTTTGTAATCAACAATGATGCATAAAAAGGTAGCACTGTCAAAAGTGATTAGGTGAAAATTATAGAACAAAATAAAAATAAGAAATAGAGTCAAAGAGAAATAATGCTTTAATGTTTAATTGTAGAAAAACTTGGGTATATGGAACTTTGAAAAATAATCACATAATGAGTGGCTTGCAGACTTTAATGGGGAAGGGAGGACACAAAATAACATACTAAGAATTATCTTATGATATATGATTTTTGTTCCACTTACTTGGACATGTTTCAAATGGTTCCACTGTCTGTTTCCCAGCATGGTATTAAGATGTTCTGTGAATTTTATGAACTTAGTGCTGAAGTTTCTATTGTTTGGGAAATCAAAATTAATCAAATTTTCCTTGTTTTTGTTTATGAATATATTTTCCCATACTGTTAATTCTATAAATTTTTGAACAGCTTTAACAGTTTTGGTTTCTTTTGGAATTTGTGGATCTTTTGCCATAAATGGTCTGCTATTGCTGATTTTTTCACGCGTTTATATTTTACTTTTCTCTTGTGTTCCTTAAACCATGTGGTAATGTTTCTTTTTGTTTTGCCTATGTATTTCATATTGCAATCTTTGCACCCAATTTTGTAAATGCCTGATTGTTGGCATAATTTTGTCTTTTGTATGGTTTTTAGGTTTTTTTAAAATAAAAAAAAAATACATTTGTTTACTGGAGCCAAAATTATGTTTTCCTCTTTACGAAATTTTCTGGTGTGCCCATGGGTGGATTGTGAATTACCCGTACATATATAATCTCCTTTGTAGTCTTTTAGTATGGTGATATCTTTTATTTGTTTTTTGAATTTTTCTATTTTCTTGTTGACCAGATCTACTGTGTAGCCATTTTTCTGTGCTATATCTTATGATTTTATGGTACTCTGATTTGTATTCTATCTTGCTTATTGGTAGGTTTGTTAATCTGAATGTGAGGCTATTGATTATATATGAAGCTTGTTGACACTTCCTCTGTCTAGGAGCCGAAGTTTGGTGTCACTTGACATGGATATCTGTTTTTTCTGAAGACTCTGTATTTTTTAAATTTTCATTATCCTTACTTATATCTATTGTGCAAGGAGATATTAAGTGTTGCCATTGTTAGTTAGCTCATGACAATCTACAAATTTCCTCCTTCCAATTTCTTTTAGTAAACTATTGAAGTAATTCAGAAAATAACTGTGACAAGCCTTGAAAATCAGAAAGACCTAGAAAGAACAACATACTAACAAACTATAGTAAAAATTCTTATACTTTCTCATTGAAAGGCAACCTGAGAAAGAATACAAGGACAGAATCAAAAACTTAAAAGTCATGTAATAAATGCAATGGAGCAATTTAGCTGTTGCACATTCCACATAACTGCACCAGTCAAATGACCAGTTGCAGTCCACTGTTACACAAGTGCAGAACCTTGCCTAAGCTATAATTCATCTATACTAAAAAACCTCAGAGTGGTTGTGACACTATGTGTGGAGAGAGATGGAAAGTACTTTGAAAGAATGTGAAGACTAGGCTTTTCCAATCTCAACTGGATGGCTGGTCAATATTAGCTGTGGAACTTAATATTTTATGTGAGGATAAAGGGAAATTGCTTTATTTTGTGTCTAGTATGTCTTGTATTATCTAAGTGACTTCCAGTGATACTAAAATTTCAAAAGCATATCTGACGAAGTGTAAACATTTAGAAATGGCATTAGTCCTGAATTCTCATCATTGCAAGATGCATGACCCCAAACTGCCACAGGCGGACTCGTGAGCGGCAGGTCTGGGATTCAAATCCCAACAGGACCATCCTCCCTGACTGAGGTTTTTTCCAAGTTTTCCTCAGTCCTCATAAATGGCAAATGCCAGCGAGGTACCCTAAACTTAGGCGTTTCCTTCCTTAAAAATAAACACTTTCTCAATATATCGTTTCCTCTCATGAATCATCAGTGTCTACCGCCTTGATGCCTCTGTAGCAAAAATGGACGTTAAACACCATTCATTATTTTGCATGATCCACTCATTTTATGGAGATAAGCTATGCTTGAACAAAGGCTAGAACTGCTAATGAGTTCTGATTCTGAAGAAAATATGGATGTAGACATGCGTGTGTTTGAACCTTAGGACATCCACAGCATTAGTAGCAGTGAGTCAAAAATAACAAATTTGACATTTTTTTTAAACTTAATCAATATTACTGTATTGAATGTCTACATTATTCATACTTCACGTGGAGAAAAGCTGTCTCATAAGGAATTTAGAGAATGGCTGATAAGAAAGCATATATAGAATGCACAAACCCTGAATCTTCAACATTTCACCACGAAAGGCAACTCAGATCTAGCATTCAAAATATGTTCTCTTATTGCAGAGTTTGTTCCGATAAGAACAAAATCTCAAGATTAATATACTATTGTGGGAGTTTCGATGTGCCTTTGTGCATATTTTTGGGTTTCAAAGAATATTGCACTAAAACAAAGTACTAAACCAGCTTTTCAATTAAAAGAAAGTAGAAATATAATTATGTCAACAGTTATTCAAAAAAAGGTTTATGTGCCAAGCCCAATTTCCCATGAAAATGTTATATATACATATATATGTACTATGGGATCAGTTTTGTTTTCCCCTAGTGTGTTTTGCCTATAGGCAAGCACACTGATCGTTAACTAGATACCATACAATAATACATCCAATTTAAGAAGTTCAAAACTTGCCAAATTGTCAAATGAGGTGTTGAAACTGCCTGTCTTCATTCTCCACACTTTTTGGCATTTGTTTATGAAATTATTCATCATTAGCTCTAGTTCATTTTGAGAAGTTGATAAACAAATTTTTTACTAATATTATCTTTCAGTTCTTGTATCGGGTTCATCTTGTGCACAGCAATTTTTAATTTACTTCAGAGATAACTGCAGGCTATTAAGTGGGGAACCGAGGGGACCACAAATCCCTACACAAATAACTCTTCTTGTGGAAACATATGCAAATTGCTGTCATGGAATTATTCTCAGTGCGAGCAGTGGCACAGTCCTGTTGAAAAAATGCCTGATCACACTCCCTTGTTGGTTAATTCTCTGAAAAAAGGGGTTAGTATCGTATTCACATAAGTATCAGAATCAACGGGATGCTCAAAAAAAAATTTGTCCTATAATTCTTTCCCCACTGAGTTAAACATGTATGATTGTACGTAAATGTAATGTACTAATGTAAACGCACACTTGAAAACAGCTGTATTACAACTGCCACAGTTTGCAAGGTCAACAACAGGCTTGCTACCCCTTTACTGCATGACTAACAAGTGGGGGCTTGGCCATAGGAAAAACTGCATAAGGCAGTAACAGTTTGAAATAGTTCATCCAGTATATATGCCACTTTTGCACATGGTAATATTTCTGCCCCAATTCAGGGTCAATAGGATGTGTGCTAAAAGTAACATAATGAAGTTGAAACATACCTAAAAAAACTAAATTTTGTAAATAAGGAACAACATATTGCAGCCAGAAAGGTAAAAATAGCATAATCTTATAAATATGTTTTTGGAGCACTTGCATGTAAAAGTTATTAACCTCCCCCCACAGCCCCTGCCCGCTCACTTAGGCAATGCATTACTTATATAGCCACAGACTCCTCCTCCTAGTGAGATTGATTTTTTTTTTAATTTTATGGATGCTCTTTAACATCTCAGGTCATCAGCGTCCCATTCAACTCAGGGCGTGAAATGGCCGACGAATTTTGCTCAGAGGCCTCTCTTTCAGGCTTGAGGTTCTTTTTCGTGCCGTAAATGTACGACACGGGACCCATGGCTTTACTTCCCTTCCGAAGGAAGCCATACTTAGGATTTTTACGCTCGAAAAAATCCATCGGTCCTGGCCGGGTTCGAACTCGCGATCTTGGGTTTAGGAGGCAAGTATGGTAACCACTACACCACCAGGACCGACACTAGTGAGATTGCACCCCCTTCAGGTCAAATTGGATAAAATTAAATTTGCAGTTCTCTCTCTCTCTCACACACACAAACCTAAGCCAAAACTCGAAATCCTAACCTTTAAATCCTAGAAACCGGTGGACCCATCCATTGTACGTTTTTGTAAATATAAATTGATAATGGATTGTGTGTTATTATGATTAGCAGGTAAATCGTTATAGTGGTGGCAAAACTCCTTTAACTCCAGCAAATACGTAGTGTCATCTAACAGCAGAAATCATAAGTCATGATAAATGAAATAAGTGCAACAAGAACCTAAGTGCTAGATGAACTATTTGGAATAATTACCATAGTTTTTACTGATTAATTTTATGTAAAACCTAGAGAAAATTCTTCCACATAGCAAAAAATGTGGTTTTAAAATGGAACTGGTAATGGTGCGGTAATGGGTTTTTTGTCAAAGTTTTGTAATTGATATACGCTCACCAGATGCTGAGAGTATATACATTTGTGGGCAGTTTAATGAGACAGACTTGCGGACATTAAAGCCAAAAGACAATGCACCCAATGCAACTATTACCATTATCATATAGGAGGTTCAGGAGTATAATTTAGTTATTTTTTTTAATAGCGTTTAATGCTTATTTTCATTACTGAGGTACAGGCAATGGACACTGATATGCAAGATGAAATGATAAAATTGCAAAAAGAATTTTTAGGGATGAAAAATTCCAGGCTTGTTTTATGGTACCTCCCCAGTGTTTGCCACTGTTTAAGACTGAACAAAACCAGAAAAACACCCATCAGGGAGGATAGTCCTGGCAGGAATCAAATCCCAGTCTCCCAGTTACAAGCTATGTCTTAACAAATAGTGTTAAAGTTACAAAGCAATTTTCATATAATTAAGTACAAGGTGAAGTGCCTAATCTGGTACAGTTTTTTTAGACTATTTAAATTTCGAAACTTGTTCTTTCATTTGATGTATGCAGAATTAGCACAGTTCACACCTGTATATTTGAAATCAGGACAATCATTTTAAAAGAACCTGTATTATAAAATCTCCAGCAACAATCTCTGCACCGCATGCATGGCCAAGGTTGTTTAAGATGCGGACTCATGAGCAGGAGGTCTGGGGTTTAATTCCCACCAGGACCGTCCTCCCTGACAGATTTTTTTCCAGGTTTTCCTCGATCCTCATATATGGCAAATGCCAGGGAGGTAACCTAAACTTAAGTCTGGGATTCTTCCTTCCTTTAAAAAAAATCCTTTTGTCAGTTTATTGATTTCATCTCATATATCATCAATGTCCACCACCTGTGATGCCTCAGTAGTTAAAACGGGCATTAAACACTATTAAAAAAAAACTCATGTAGATTGTAGTGTTCACAGCAGTGTTGATACCTCAAAGTTTGCCAAGACACATCTTCAGTTACCCTAAATAAAATTCCTAGAAACCATACATCGTTCACTAGAATGCCAACCTGAGTTAACTACTTTCCAACTATTTAAAAACATTTTTTCTGGCTTCACTTACTGTAGAATTACTTTGGAAATGTTTCATTTCATGAATCTCTGCCCACATCCTCACCTGTTAAATGACTGCTGGAACATTTGCTGAAATTCCTGCATGTATGAGCTTATTCTGGTGGTCTTGCGATACATTTTAATAAAGAACTGTCTGCTTCCAGGATATCAAAACACATTGCTCATATTGTTTTATCTAAATCCTTTCCATAGGCTTAATTCCTTTAATTAGAATGTTTTAAATAACTTGATGTTTTTCTTTTACTTTATGGATTTTATTCCAAAAATGTGATGCCACTATTGCAACAGATGTTCATCCAATGTTCCTTCAACCCATGCCTATACTTCTTTGTTTTTCCATTTTTTCACAATACCAGCAATTAATTTGTATATAAATTCTGGATTTTTTCTTCTGCAGGATGAAGTCTTGTTTGTATTAAAAACAATGGCTACTTCGTATGTTTTGAAATCGCAGTTTGGTTCAAATTAATAATTAGAATTGGTTTACCAGGTTTATAGTTTCAATTTTCCCTTCCAATGGTTACAAAGAAAAATGCTTGGAATATAAACTTTGTATAATATTAATTTCTTTACATTAAATAAACACAAAACATAATAAAGCAACAATTCACAAGAAACTTTACTAGCCTGCCATTCAGCAGTGGTGAAATTCAAGTGTGCCAGTGGTAACCTAAGCCACTGTTGCAGTACATGTTTTATATGGAAATGACTACAAAGTTTCCCACGTATAGTCTTTTTGCCTTAGAAGAACTTCAGAAGTTTGGAATATAACAAGATGTATCTACCTAAGTGTTTTCTTTTTCTTCACCTTTAGCTTTTGTTATTTTAGTTACATTGTTCATATTGTTATTTTATTTTTCATTTATATACAGGAAAATATTCTGAGAGAGATGTTATATTTGTATTATATATACATATATAATAACAATGACAAATACACTCTTGGAACAAAGTTAACTAAAATAGCAAGAACTAGAGAAGCAGAAATAGAAAGAAAACTTAAATAGTCGCACAATTTTCACTATATTTCAAACAGCTTGTGTTCAAGGGCAAGGCAAAATTTCACTTAAGTTCACTTCTTCTGTCTCTTCCAGTGCTGCTATGTTCCTAGATATTGATATTCCTTTATGCAATGGCTCTTTTCTTACATCTGTGCATCAATATACAAAAGTATCTTCATTTTTATAGCTATCTCCTGCATACCATAGGATCCTTTTTCTCTTTCAATGTGGCCACCATATTTGTAACAACATTTAATCTCGTGACACCTATATTAAAACCTACCTCAAAAGTTCCAAGACTAAAAATATCCTTCCTATTTTTTAGAATCCTGTATCATCCCACAATACAAAAAATCCCAATGCAAACTTAAAATTTCCAATAAAAAATTCATTAATCTTGTTACTACTTATGTGTTTGTAATTGAGAGCATCAAGCCTATTTTGAAAGAATGTCACTATATTTATTATTGCATCAATTTAAAGTGATTTTCTAAATTTATACCTCACCTTACTTTTAAAGCATTCCCTAATCTTAAAAATGTATTTCGCTGCAACCTATCTCATTCCAAATCACCTCGCCTAATTGCAGTTTCATATTCTTGCCAACACCCTAAATATGAAACCTGTATGCTAATTATGCCATGCCAATTATTTCACAATCCCAATTTATCCACAGAATTTAAAATTATGTCATTTGCTACCTGTTCTTCTAATTATGTCACAAATATGTTATCTTGTAAGCTTTGCAAAGCACTTTATAATGGTTTAACTGTTGTTTAGCTTCATATGAATAGTCACATTCTGTTTAAAGCAAGTCTTTCTTGCTGGTTACCCAACATGTCTCGTCTTACTTTGTGGATTTTATTGATGCATTACAGATTCATGCCCCTGAAAGTTTACTTAGAGATAGAGGGATGGCAGCTATAATTTTGCACAAAGCTCTTACACTAAGGTTTAAATGTTATATGTTATTATATACATTCCCCCCCTTCTTGTTGCTTGTTTTATGTTTCAACGTATTATGTTATTTTTGTGACTGAATAATTTTACGACCTTCACTTGTCTTTTGCTGAAGAACATAAACTATTCAAAATGTAGCAAAAATAATGTGACTATTTAAGTTTTTATCTATTTCTGCTTCTCTAGTTAAAACAATGTAATAAAAATAATAACTAGATAAGCAGAAATAAATAAACACTTAGTCACAATTTTTGCTATAATTCTGAACAACTTGTGCACTTCTGCAACAACAGAAGACAAGTTTTATTTATTTTTGCTTTTCTGGTTCTTACATAAAGTGGTGCTTCAGGTGGCATGCATTTACATAACCACTCTTATGAGGAAGAGGCTCCTTCTACCGTTTCCTTCAAACTCCTTTGATCAAAATACTTCACATGCTTACCGACACATTGGTTTCACCACGACTGTAAACTAAATCCACTACAGACAAATGCAAATCTGAGGCAAATGTATGTCTCCAACAGACTTTTTTTTCCCCCGTGCATAACACATCTAGTAATAGTTAAATGAAACTGAATGTTGACATTTTTGGGAATAGTTCAAACCAGCAACCTCCCTTCACATAGAGTGCATAAAAATACTTTGATAGACAAAATAGTTTATTTACCCCTGAGTTAAATGTCAAGCATTACAATATTGGGGGATAATCAAAGAAAGGTTGGCTATGCTAATCTGCACAGTACATTTCAATGGTGTTATATTGGTGACAGAAGGCATAAAAGCAAAATTGATGAAGTCCTTGTGCACTTGTACGTTCCGTATATGTTTCACTTGCATTTTGGCTTGGAAATACTTTTTATTTCTATATGAGATAGGTTCTTTTTTGTGGTCAATACTGTTGCAAACCAGCAACCTAATTAAGCTGCTCCCCTGACGTAATGCGTATAAGAATAGTCATAAAAATACTTCGAGATGCAACAAAGAGTTGACTTACCCCTAAGTTAAATGTCATACATTACAATTCGGGAAGAATCAAAGAAAGGTTGGCTATGCATTTCAAAGGTTATGTTGGCAGAAGACATAAAAGCAAACATGGTGGAGAATGCACTTGCTATTTGGCTTTGAAATCACTTTTATTTAAATGTTACATTGGTTCATACACGAAAACATACGCAAAATATTCTCCACTTACATTTTGGCTTTGAAATTACTTGTATTTACATGTGTGAATGATTCTTATAGTCGATGCCGTTCATGCACGAAATCATACGCAAGTTTTAGGACATATCGCAAGTGACACTGCTAATACAGAAAAGAAAAACGGGAATATACCTTTCAACATTCCTCTCTCCGTTAAATTGTTTCCAATGTTTCGATAAAACCGAACGCCCCCTTTACAGTATCTACCCACTAATCTGAAGGGCAGAATAAGGTGATTACATAGGCGTACGCTTATGAACAGCTTCTATTTCGTTCGGTTCTACATTAACGTCCACAATTTCGTTGAGGTTTATTTAGTAGCATTCATTTTATATGTGGTCGGCAAAAGATTAAATGAATGAATACTTTGCTTTCAATTACGACCAGTTGAGGTAACTGAATGTTTATTTTTCCCTTTATATTGCTCTGAATGTTATTTTCACTAGGAAAAAGCAAGTATACTATTTTCTCATACCTGAGAAGCAGCACTGGGTAACTGTCTTGCTATAGAAGAGACCAAACGAAACGAGAGCAAAGCCATTTTGCCAGTACTTGCTCGCCGAAAGAGATGGAGGAGGAACAGACGACTTTTTACCCAGCATACAATGCGCACAAATCTCCACATAAAAGGAAGTACCTATAGCACATAACTTCATCGATTCCAACTCGTTAAAGTTTTAATTAGTGATTATCTAATAAGATTTGAAATAAAGTAATTATTACATGTTAATTAGAATTTTAAAATTTTACATCACTTCTTGCAGATTTTTGTGAAGGTTTGAGATTACAGATTACGTACGGAAGATGCTATGCCCGCTATGTTTGAATCATAGATTACCTAAATGCTAAATAATAAGCACCGTTAAGTAACATCTCCCTTCATGAACAACATTAACATTGTTCTTATATTAACTCCTATAAATTGCATTTTTATGGTATGGTGATGTTGGTGATGAATGAATGAATGAATAGTGTTTAACGTCCGTTTTTGCTACAGAGGCACCAGGCCTAAGTTTAGGGTACCTCCCCGGCATTTGCCATTTATGAGGACTGAGGAAAATCTGGAAAAAAACCTTAGTGAGGGAGGACGGTCCTGGCGGTATTCGAACCCAAGCCACCCGCTCACAAGTCTGTGCCTTAACGACCTCGGCCACCCGTGGCGGTATGATGATGATATGGAGAATCAGTAATGTGAAAATTTTAGGTTTTCTCTCTACATTGACCGCCTGTGGTGCCCCAGTAGTAAAAACAGGCATTAAACACTATTCAAAAAAAAAAAACTTGATGTTGAGCATAGTCAGTGATATGTTCCTTTTTCTGCACCTCCTGCACAAATTTCCACACTATTTATTAACACATTCTAAGTTCGTAGTTTAGAATATTTCTTTGTTTTACAAATTTAATAACAAAAATTTGTACTGCATATCAAGTCAAGTCAAGAAGTTTCTTAATCATATAGATACCCTCTGTTTGTCACCATAGCATCAACTGAATAAAAGTATTTCCATTTTTCTTTATTTTTGTCTTCAGTTCATGTAACAATTTTTCAAAACTTCCTGTAGAAGGCAACTTAATCTGTCAGGTCTTCTATGAAGAAGGGCTCTCTTGCCATCTCACACACCATATGAGATGTGGTAAACTTGGAGAAACTTATAGTACCTCCACTTTTCACTTTTCTTGAAGGTTTTGTTTACTGAGATGATTCAAGATGAATTTTTTTATACATTAGTATTATTTGGTCTATTTAAGGAAACTCTTTAATAACTCTAGTCATTAGCATCCCATTCAATTCAGGGCATGAAATGGTCAATAAATTTTTTTTTGCTCAGAGGTCTCTTCTTTCAGGTTTGATCCAGATGAGTTATAGATACTGGCTGTTACCTTAATTTGTAACTAATTTCATTGCTACAGCTAGTGATAAGTGATCAATATGTGTGATGTTATTGATTGCTACAATCTCTGTTGTTGCTCTCTCTCTGCTATAAATACATTATTTCCTTGAATCTACATAGCCATTCTTAGATATTTAATAATAATAATAATAATAATAATAATAATAATAATAATGATGATGATGATGATAATGATAATAAAATAATAATAATAATAATAATAATAATAATAATAATATATTCATGAAAACCAATTTTCAGTTTACTTTTTATGTGACAGCTGTTAGAAAATGTCATTGGTGTTATCATCATCATCATTTTTATTATTATTATTATTATTATTATTATTATTATTATTATTATTATTATTATTATTATTATTATTATTATTATTATTATTATTATTATTATAATAAAATAACAGTGATGAATAAATCATGGAGCTAAGAAACCTATAAATGTACTGTTAAGGTACAAGGAACAAAGTTATATCTTAAATAATTGAATACAGAGTAGTAGTAGTGCTGCAATAATAAAGACTTCAGTCATTTGTTAAAAAAAAATTGTGCAGTTTTTATCCTGAACAGGAAAATAGTTGTACAGCTTGCTGGCTTTATGATATACTTTTTCTGAGGTAAAGAGGTGTTAGAGAATTCATTCATTGAATGTTCAATTTTAGCCTACTATAGGTACTGTGAAAATGGATATCATATTTATGAATTTACATGTGTATGGTTTTACATATATCAATAATAATTCGTAAATATTCAAAGATGTAAGTAGCAATATCCTAAAACAAACACTCTCAAACTAAGGTCTACATAATCCTCCCAGGGGATCCACACAGTACCAGGGTACTGTTAACAGAATTTATTCTTGAATTTATAGATACACACAATGAATTACAAAGAAAACAGAAGATGATAATTCATAATGTACTTACATTTATTGAGGTGAAGTAAACTAAAATTGAATTGTTGTTAATTTTATTTATTTATAGGTGCTCTTTAACATCTCATGTTAGCAACCCATTCAATACAGAGGTGAAACTGTTGATAAATTTTTCTCAGAGGTCTCTTTTTTCGGGCTTGAGGTTCTTTTGCATACCATAATTCTATAACATGGGACCCGTGGCTTTACTTCCCTTCTGAAGAAAGTCCTACTTAGGATTTTTATACCTGAAAAAATCAATTGCCCCTGGACAGGAGTGAACCCACAACCTTGGGTCTATAAGGCAAGCAATACTATCACTAGACCACCAAGACCAACTTCAATAAAATTGAAGGCTGCTATTCATTCCAGAGAGAGCTTTCAAATAAATAAACCAGAAAAGTGGACAGAATGCTGATACATATTGTCATGTTTTGCCTGGCAACAGCATGTCTCTTTTAGCAGCAAACTTTGTAGACTGGGGTTCACCTGCCTCTCTGTCCTAGATTTTCTTGACTAACAAAAAGGCCATGAAAGTAGTGATACCTTTTGTAACAACTTACTTGTATGAACAATTATTCTCTGCAGTCATTTATCTAAAAACACGTATAGAAATCATTTGGAAAACATGGAATCAGAACTCTGAATACAAATTTTTCCTCTTAAGCATAATATATTATGACTTATAAGTGAAATGCAGCACCACTCCTCTCATTTAGGAATGAAAATTAATGAGTAATGTTGTGCCATCATATATTGTTAGTTATCATTAACATTAATATTTTATACATTTTATATACTTTCTGCATGAAATATTATTATGATTATTACTTTGTGTAAGGATTCACACAATAATATGGAAAATAGTGAAAAAATTGTGCTTTTTTTATTATTATATTTTTAAAATTTGCAAATGAATGATGAACAACCTTAAAAAATATTTAGAAATCAATTGTAGAGAGTACACTTTTATGATTGGTATCAACCGTGCAATGAGTCTTCCTTACAGCCCAGAAGACTCAGTTTCCATATTTAGGATGCGAATTTAGAATTTTAAACTTTTAGTTAAATCTTAGGGATTTTTGCAAGATCCTAAGATCCTAAGATCTTGCAAAAGCAAGAGATCGTTACAGGGAATTTTCAGTAAAGGAAAGTTCAAGAACCTCTGGGATAGAGAAATTATTCATTGCTAGTCCGGAGTCTGTTGGTGAATTTTCCAGTGAAGGTGAAGAAACATGCTGATGTGTATTTTTGAGATGATCTTTCAATTTCTTCTGTTTCTTAATAAGTTAGTAGCATTTCTTTAATAAACCCATTCTTAATAAGTTAGTAGAATTTCTTCAATAAACCCAATAGTTTTTATGTTGAGATACTAGGAAACTAAGCCATGGCATCAAAGGAGATTAAAATATTCTCAGTTGAAAATGTTTACTTGTTAGTATATTCTGCTTGTTGGTTGAATTTTTAATAGATACTTAAACATGAAATTTCTTTATGGTGTTGAATTTATGTACAATCCTTTTTGCTAGGTGGTATTGGCTATTGGATGTATGTCATTTCCTGGCTTATGGACTTTAGAAAGACCATGTACTCTCAGTTAAGATCGTTAGGTTTGATTCTGTATTTTTATTTGGTATGATTTTGATTTAATAGGTGGCTTCTTCTTCTTCTTCTTCTTCTTCTTCTTCTTCTTCTTCTTCTTCTTCTTCTTCTTCTTCTTCTCCTTCTTCTTCTTCTTCTTCTTCTTCTTCTTCTTCTTCTCCTTCTCCTTCTTCCTCTTCCTCTTCTTCTTCTTCTTCTTCTTCTTCTTCACTAATTAATTGCCTTAAACTACTGTTGTATAAATTACCTATGTGCCATTTGAGGATCTTAGTGTATGCTTATGATGTTTCGGTTTGAATGAATGAGTTTTTAACTGGTCAAGTGCTAACTAAATAGTGAACTTAAATGGAAACACAGCTATCTTGGAACAGTACTGAAAATCATTGGGTATATAAAATTACCCAAAAGTGAAGATTTTTATAATGTGAAAAATTCAAGGTCATGATTGGAACTCAAACAAGAGATACTTTACCATCTGCCTTTCCAACCACAACCACAAATCTCTCCTGACTTTATACTGGAGTCTTCTAAAGTTATCTCATTGCAGAGAGTTTGTCCCAGAAGGGCAACTTATCCAGACTTCTTATGAATGTTTCCTATCTGACTCTGATTCCAAACCTTAGCCCAACACACAGCTTGTATAAAATAAAATCATATTTAATTGTTAGCATATATCTGCCTTTGTTATTAGAAACATTATAAACCTAACTTGAAATGTTAATTGGAACTTGTACAGTAAAGTTAATCATATAATTATGATCACGGTCTGATTTAGTCAAACTGCACATTCTTATTAGTTCCACTTACTTGTTTAAATGTATTCATGAAATACGTAGTTGTACTTGTTTAAATGTACCCGTGTAATATGTACTGCATTTAAACAAGTAAGTGGAGCCAATAAGAATGTGTAGTTTAAAATGATACACTATGGGTAACTTATTTACATACTTCTCTTACTATATTTTCCTAAGTTGGAACAATGTTTCGGGAACCAGCGTTCCCATCCTCAGCCGTTGACCCAGCTAAGTTACCCATAGTGTATCATTTTAAATATGATGACTTCACTATAAACAGCTTAAAAAATTATACATATAAGAATGTGTAGTTTGACTGAAACATACAATGATCTTAATTATAGACCTAATTTTTACACATTGAAACATCTTGTTAAATGATATTATAGATGCTAAACACCCTGATAGTTTAAAAATAGCAATCATTATACTGGCCTACAAAATGAGCAAGAAAAATAACTCTAATACTATTTCCTTATACCAAAACTATCTAAAATTATTGAACATTATAATAAAGAACAGATGTTTCTTTTCTTAAAAAAAACAAGTTTTCAAATAATGCAAAATTTGGATTTTGGGCAGGGTTGTCAAATATTAAAACTACAGATAATATAATTTCTGAGATGATGTAAGGCTTTGAAGACAGCAGATATTCCTGTGCAGCACTGCAAGATTCATCTTGATTCCAAGCTTTCCTAGAAATAAATTTGTAGAACTCTTCTCAGATGCTTCTGCTGCCAAGCTTTCAAGAGCAATGACAGCTCTCAAAAGCTTGGCAGCAGAAGCATTGCCATTTACCTAGCTGGTGGCTAAAGAAGAGTTCTATGCTACTAGATGTAAGCAAAGCCTATGCACAATTCACATGACTTTCTGGTCTCTAAAACTTCAGTATTATAACATTAATGGAAATGAATTCCATTTAATAAAAACCTGTCTTGAAAAGAGACAGCAAATGGCATGTATAGCTAACCACAAATCTAATATATTAAAAGTTATCACTGGGATATCTGAAGGCTTGGTCCTTGGGCCTTTCCTTTTTTGCAACATAAACATATTAACAATCTGCCCAGTAATAAAATTTGCAAAACTATATTATATGATGATGATATAATAATTATTACCGGTATGGACCTCAACATTCTATAAAATAAAAATTATGATGTATTTCCTGAAGTTATCAATAGTTATCCCACAATTAAACATTAAATTATAGTAAAACAAAAATTATTTATTTTGATTTAAAATGCTTACCAAATGAAATTAATACACAGTAAAATCTATGAAGCTATTAGGCATTTGTTTATATTAGAAACTTAATTGCAGTGCACATTTTGGTCATTTATGCAGTAAATTATCTAGAACTAATTATTTTCTTTGTACGTTAAAAAATTTTGTTAATGAAAAGCAAATTGCCTACTATCCTTTATTCCACACACATTTGCAATATGGTATTATATGTATTGTGGGGGTAATACTTATGGGGCAACAAAAATATTAGTTAACTAAAATTGTTATTTGGAACATAGCACAGAGAAGTGAATCATATGTTAAGATCATTGTGTGATTGAGTTAAACTAACACTCTTTTGCTCCACTTACTGTTTAAATATGTAAAACCAGTTTTCTTAACCTTTCGTTCAAATTGTCAGCCTCACTGTCGACTGGAGGATAAACCATTATGCTGTGGGGTGTGCAATTTGCTCTGGTGGAGGTGTGATGAACTTGAAGTTTATGTTTTTATCACTGGAAGTGTCGAAGTTCATTAAACTATCTTTGTACTTATAAATGTAGATTTTCTCCCATGTTGCTAATTCTGTAGGTCTTTGCACCGATTTTAATAATTTTGTTTTTTTCAGTATGTTGTGCTTTTCTATGCAGAAATGCAATGCCACTGCTGATTTCTCAAACTGCTTGTATTTTATGTTTCTGAGATGTTCTTTTAACCGTGTGCCTATGTTTCTCTGTGTTTTTTCAATGTAGATTTTTTCTCACTCTGCACAACATATTTTATAAATACCTACATTCACAAGAGAAAAAAAGCTACAACTTCAAGTTCATCACACCTCCACCAGAGCAGATTACGCACCCCCACAGAATAACGTCTTGTCCTCCAGTCAACAATGGGGCTGATGATGCTAACGAATGGTTTGTGAAACTAGTTCTACATATTTAAACAAGTGAACCAAAAGAGTGCTCGTTCAACTCAGTCACACAATCATCTTAATAAAAAAATATTAATGTTGCAGAAAGAGGCTCTTAGATATATTAATGAATTGTTCTCTACTCAAACATGTAGACAGCAATCCAGCAATGTAAAGTAATAACTATTCCTTCTATATATGTTTATAACTATTTTCTTTACAAAAAAGACAATTTACAGATGTTTAGTTCATATAATTTGATATATAATGATATGAGACACAACAAAGCCTGGACATTTCATAACAAAAATTGTATTAATTCATTGTGAAAACATTTTGAAAAGTAAATATATTTAATTGGGAAATTCAATAATCAATATGACAAATGAAAATTTTATTTATTTCATAATACCCAAAGATAAACCATTTATTTCGTTTATTAATAGAAAGAGAACAGTATATATATATGTGTGTTTATAAGAGACAACTCTTCTCCATAATTAATTGTTCAGGCATTCTGTAGTTTTTATTTCATTATTTTATGGTAATGGAAAAGCTAGCAGCCCATATTCATATGAAAATCTTGACAGCATCAAAAGTGATACACACTTCTTTTAAGATTCTGTT
The DNA here is from genome assembly GCA_030762175.1 of Metallyticus violacea. Classification (NCBI taxonomy): domain Eukaryota; kingdom Metazoa; phylum Arthropoda; class Insecta; order Mantodea; family Metallyticidae; genus Metallyticus; species Metallyticus violacea. Next base: position 20,389,678 of record CM060836.1, read on the forward strand.
AGGTGTTACTGATAGCCTTATGAATCGTGTAAATTAAACACCATATTAAAATGAATAAAGTCATTCTGGGTTTCACTCTACTGCTGTCACCACATAGTGTGATCTCATATTCCTGTAACAGAAATAAAATGTAGTGTTAACATACTGAAAAATGCAATATAAAAGTTGCAGTATTTGTGAACAGAATTAAAAAAAGTTATATATTTTGCTATTTTAATACTACAAATCAAATAATACAGGAGGCCCTGTATGTAGGTGAAATTAATAGTATCATAATGTTGATATGGAATTGGTTTGGTGACTCTTATACTTCAGTTATTTGGTTTTTTAATTGCACATGTTTTCAGAACCGTCGCTTCCATCATAAGCAAAAGGCCAACTGGTAGAAGCATACTCTGTAGGTTGTTGGAGAAATTTATTGAATATATCCAATGATAGTGTCTGGAAGCTCATGGTGCGGTTTTTCCTATGTCATTAGTTTCAAAGATCTGCAAGTTTGTTTCAATAATTTTGTTTTTTTATGAATTTTATGGTTTTCTGACCAAAAGTGGACTGCCACTGATGATTTCTCTATCTGTTGTAAAGGAGATTTCTGAAAAGTTCTTTGGTATGGGTTTCCAAAGAACATTTCAGAAATATCCGTCTTTTTTCCAATATATGTTTGGTCACAGTCTTTGTAATATATTGGAAAAATAACATAAATTTGGCAACCTATACCAAATAACATTTCAAAAATATTCGTTAAAAAGAAATAGAGAGATAAAGAAGTCCACTTTTGGTTCGAAAACTATGAAATTAATTAAAAAAATATTGAAACACACTTTGGAACTGACGGCATGGGAAAAATTTACGTCATCAAAAATAAAAACTGCATAATGAATTTCAAGACACTATATTGGATATATTCAATGAATTTCGCTGAACACCTACAGAATATGCTTTTACCAGTTGGTCTTCTGCTGATAATGGGAGCGAATATTCCAGAAACATGTCAATTAAAAGCCTAAAAAAAAACAAAGTAAAGTATATATTAGTTTACTACTACACTTCAAGAGTATAAATTCATATTAATAGTATTATTTTATTATTCTCAGTAATATAACAGGTTACACATAATGAGAATAAATGAATACCTTAAAAATCAGTACACAGTAGTCAATATTGTTGGCCATTTTGATTGACACAGAACATTGCTACAAACCCAATGACAGAATTTTTTGGTGCTGTCAATCTCATGAAATGTATAAGTGATATATATTTTTTCTTATTGTCAACAGCATGTGACTTCTGAGAGAGCACAATGTCCTTGATGATCTCCCAGAAAAAGAATATATTAACTTGGAGTGGAAGTTCATGGGATCCCAGTGACCATTTCATTTGTTTGGAAACTCTTGGTCAAGTAACAGTCAAAAGTACTTTGCATAGTGTGGCAACAAGCTATCCTTTTGGAAGGAAACATCATCACATTAACCTCTCATATGACAGGGATGACAGTGTCCTCCAACATTTCTTTGCAAACATCACTAGCAATGGTGCCATCATAAGCAAGGACCAAAAGACACCATTACACCATAGGCCATCCCAAACTATTACACCTAGCTGATTATTTTGCTGGGGTTCTCTTGTGACCAGGAACTGCCATTGTGATGATTTACAGTTCCAGACAACCTAAGGGAAGCTTTGTCAGACCACAGTAATTTTCATCAGAATTTCTGTCTCTTCTCTTTCTTCACTGAACATCATTGAAGTCAAAATTCATAGTCACCTTCTAATAAAATATTGCCAATTCATAATACATCCTAATATATCCTAAACTTAGGTATTCATTTTTTACACTAAATTCCACTTATATAAAAATAAAACACATTTTGGGAGAATCTCCCCCATCTTCAGTTGCTCACTGAACTGCCATTAATTGAAACCATGGCTAGACACCTGGATGCTCCTGTGGTTGGCTGAAGTAGGAACTTGCCAAGTTCATCCATAGGAGGAAACTCTAAGCTCATTAGAATTTCTTTATTTTTTAATATAAACATTTTTTCCCAAGTGGATAACTTCATTCGGTTGTGAAGATGTTTCAGCAGTTTAACTTCCAGTTTTATTTCATGATTTCTGATCCAAAAGTGAGATGCTACAGCAGATTTATCCACCTGCTTAAACTGAATATTCCTAAAGCGTTCTTTCCTCAGAATTTCTAAATTCCCCTTTGTTTTGCCTATGTAGCTCTGCTCACAATCTGCGCACTTTGTTTCATAAATTCCTGATTTCTGTTCTGTTGGTATGCAGTCTTTTACTATGCAACCTAATAAATTCTTGATATTATATCTGTTCTTTGGGGCTAACATTATCCCATGTTCTTTGAAAATTTTCTTGAACTTGTTGTGGTAAATTAGATGGTATGTGAAACATTTGAATTTGTATCCTTGTTTTATGTTTTTCAGTGTGGAAACTTCCCTTATCACTTTTTGAATTTTATATTTATTGATAATTTTTATCACTGTGTCTTTGCTGAAACCATTGGTTAAAGCTGTCTTTATTATCTGTTGGTATTTTATTTTGTACTCTGTTTCTGTGAGTGTAATATTCATCAATCTGTGTGCCAAACTGTGAAACACTGCATATTTATGTGGAATGGGATTATACTCTCATTTTTTATGTAATTTTCTGTGTGCGTTTCTTTTCTGTGAGTTCAAAAATTTAAAAAATCATCATTTTCTTATAATTTTTAAATCCTAGAAATGGTAGTCACCCATTTCTCTGTTCTTCTATGGTAAACTGTATAGATTTATGCTACAAATTAAGAAGATTCAGTGCATCTATTGAGTGTTTCTTGAATATTAATGCAAAAATGTACATGTAGATAACAATTTTCTAAATATGTTAAAAAGATAAAAACTATATTTCACTTTTCAATGTAGTTTACCCTTTATTGCAATACACTTCTTACATCTTTGAATAAACATTTCAATCCCTGCCCTCCAAAATAATCAGAAGTCTTGTCAACAAAATGGGCATAAACAGCATTCATCACTACTTTGTTACACTTAAATTTCCTTCCTTGAAGGTCCTTCTTGAGTTTTGAGAAGAGGAAATAATCACTGGGAGCTAGATCTGGGCCATAGGGTGGATGGTTGATCTCCTTGAAACACATTCTTTCACAGTTTCCTTTGTAACAAGAGCTGTCTGCACAGGCGCATTTTTGTGAAGAAGATCACACCAATACTCAGCTTTTCTCACCTTTTCTTTTGATGGAAGCACAAAGTCTGTGCAGTGGGCCAGCATAATACTTCCCATTTACCATGGTGTTCCTCTCCTTGAAGTCAATGAAGAGTATTCCTTCACAGTCCTAAAAGATTGTGTCCATGTAGTTGACTGAGTGACCTTGGCCTTTAGAAGCGGTGCTTCGCCATGTTTACGCCACTCCATTAATTCTCTTATGAACAAGGAATCATAGTAGAGGACCATAGTTTCATTTCCTGTAACAATGGTTTGCAGAACTTCTCTATTGTTGCCACGGCAGAGCTCCAAAATGTCTGACAACAGATTACTCATTGCTGTTTTTTGACTGAGAAAAGAAGTCTAGGAACCCATCTTGTACTAACCTTATTCATATTTAAATGTTCATGAATAATTCTAAGGACTGTTGTTTTAGATAGGCCCAACTTTGCTGCTATTTCTGTAACTTTGAGCTGCCAGTCTTCCATAATTTCTCCTTCCACAAGAGCAATGTTTTCAACAGTAAGCATCTCCAAGGGCCGACCTGCATGATCTCTGTCTTCAATGCTTTCTTGGCTCATTCAAAAAAGTTTGGTCCATTCTTTTACATTAGAATAAGAGGGAGATGCTTCCCCATATACACTGTCCAATTGCTGTTTAATTTCATTTGGAGTAAGTTCTTCTTTTGTGAAGAACTTAATAACAATTTGACATTCAATTTTGAACATGTAACAATCTTCTACACATAGCCTTCTTTATGCAACTATATCTGAACAACTGAACACAGCAGAGGGGAAGTTATAGCTGCAATTATTGACTTAACACATAAGGTATGACACCAGATAAGGGTTTTGTGAAGGGGATAATCCTTATAGGCAAGGCCTGAAACTTGTGGACCTATCCTTGTATATAGTAATATATTTAACAAGTTTCCTTTATATAATTTATTTTGATAATGCTTGAAACTGGTATCAATAAGGTAAAAGAAAATATAACAACAACAACAACATGAATGACCCTTTTCACATAAACTTTATTTCAGTAACTATAACCAAGAACTGAACCAAGATGTGCTAAGTAAGGGTCAATTGTTTGTCATAGTGGTGACCAGCAAAGTTCTACTCAAAGTTTCTCCCATTTTATGGAAAATTGCACTGCAATTTTATCTGGAAGAGGCAACTGTTTTAAGATTTCACAGCTATGTGTTATTATTGAAATTGTTCATTACCAAACTATTTCAATAATAGATACTGCTTACATTTGCAATTGACCAAAGTAAATATAAATATAAAGTTGCCATAGCTAAATGGAATTAAGAATCCAATTATCAATAAATATGTTTAATAGTTTATAAATATCTTAACTATGTGACAAGCAGCTTTATTATTTTAAAATACATTTTTATAATTTAATTCTCAAAAAAAAAAAATGTAATCATAAAATGGACCTTCATTTTAAAAGCTTCTGGTAAATAATTTATGTTCCACATATGCAGAGAGATAAATTTTACAAAGTACCATAAATTACTCATAAATTTTTTAAGCAAGATCTCCTAGTTTTAAATACAATATATACAAATAATACATTTAAAGAGTCCACTTCAAAAAGGGGGATTATCAGTTTTTTTATATTTTCCAGCAAATGAGTTTTAATGTTTGGAACCATATTACAGTACATTAAACAAATAAGGATAATAATCTCTTCTGAGTAGGATATTTAGAACACTCTTTATGGTTACATGAGAATTATTCAGGACAAATGTTTTGGGAACTTTTTCCACATCATCAGCTGTTAAATGAGTGTTGGATTATTCGTAGAAGCTAGGTAGGTAGGTATCCGGGTTGACTCTGGTGGTCTAGTGATAAACTTAAATAAAGTGCAGTCTGCTTCCAGGATGTTAAAATTCATAAGGTTATGCTCATATTTTTTGTATAAATCCTTTCCCATATGTCTAGTTGTTTTGGGTATTGAACAGTTTTTAATAACTAATATCCTACTCAGAAGAGATTATTAATGGGTGTTTCACTGTGTTTGATTCCAAAATGAATTATTATTTAAATCAAGGTAAATTTAAATAGCTGGGATTTTCACAGTGAAATATAGTATAATATTGAAATTTATTGAAAATACTAAGAAAAATACAAACTACAAGGGGTCTCCACCTATCTGGCCCAGGCCATTCTAGGTGTACCTCCTCAGGATTACAGAAATTTTTATAGAATAATGATTTTATGCTAATACTTTTTCTAAATTCTAAATAATTAAATAAAGTACAAAATTAAAATTTTAATAAATTCAGTCGAGATTGTAACATACACACCACTATAATTCAATAAAATGGAAGACTAGTTTTGGGAGCCATCGCTCCTATCGTCAGTTCCTGGTCTTTTTATAAAAAGTACAAAATGTCCACCTTGATTGCATCAGACCCCAGTCTCCAGTTCATCAGCAGTAGCCTATTGGAATTCCGGGGTACTAGGTTCTGACCCAACCCAGGGGACTAAAATAAAATATTTCAATTACTCTACCTATACCATTATTTTATCACCTAGCTACAGTCTCTACAAACTACTAATTCTTTTATTTCTCAATTTCTGAAACATCTATTATAATGAAATTTGAAATTTATAAAGTGCTAAGAAAAATGTAAATACTAACTACAATTGGGCAGCCACCTTCTTTAGGTGTAACCCCTCACAATTACAATTGTTGATACAATAATACATTTTAAAAGATTAATGCTGCTCTTTGATGAGAGAACAGAACCCACCTGGGAATGGCAGAAGAAAACAGCTACATTGAAAACACGTGGGATAGAAAATCAAAAAAGCTTGGAAACTAGAAATTTTTTCTCAGTATTACCTGTGGATGGAGAAGAAAACAGCATGGTCTGGCCCTTATTTGGTGGTAAAGGTGGAAACACCTCAATCAAATCCAATAAGAGGACAACAAATGCAAGAAGAGTGACTGAAGGCATAATGCGAAGAAAACCGAAGCTGTCTATAATAGGTGATAGTCATGCAAGAGCTCTAGCGGTGAAAGTGCGGTAAAATGTTAATAATTATGATGTAGTAGGTTATGTGAAACCAAATTCAAAGCTAGTGGAATGTGGAAAATGTGAATAGTGAAAAAAGTGAGGTTAAAGTTATTGTTGCAGGAGCAAATGATGTTTATTGCAATCAAGCAGTAAATGCATTAAAATCACTTACCAACATGTTACAAAGTGAAAAAGGAGTGCACATAATTATGGTAAATATCCAATATAGGTATGATCTAATATAAAATTCTTGTGTAAATAGAGAGATTAGGAAGACAAATAAGAAACTAAAGCTATTGTGTGTTGGTTTTAGTAACATATCGTTAATAGATATAAGTGATCTGCAAAAGGACTACCACACAAGGCATAGTCTACACCTAAATAACAAAGGAAAAAATTGTCTTGCAGCTGAAATAGTATGTAGGTTTAAAAATTTTCTTGGAAAATCATCAAATTGTATTCCACTTACTGAAAAGGACAGTGCAATAACAAATATGAAATGACTAACAACATGTAAAGAAACAATTTTGGATAGTAGAGCAACTGTTAGTAGAAATAGCGTGTTATTTAGAGTTATGCATCAGAACTGTCATTACATATCAAACAAACAAGAAAGTCTAGAAGTTCTATTAACATAAATAAATCCATTCATGGTAGTCTTCTCAGAGCATGGCCTTAATGAAAATCAGTTGCAGACTGTAAAGTTTGATAACCATAAAAGAATGGATAGCTTTTGTCCACTCAGCCACAGAAGTGGTGGTGTGGTATTATATACTAAAAATGAATTTATAACCAGTAAAGTAAAATGTCTTAGCCAAGCATTGTAAAGAAATGATCTTTGAAATTATAGGAGTAAAATTTCATTCAAATAATGGTAATATCTTGGTAATTGGACTGTATAGATTTCCAAATTAAAATATAAAAGATTTCCTAAAAATCTTCGATGAATTCTTAAAGGAGGCACAAAAAAAGTATAATCAGTCAATATTAATAGGCGACTTAAATGCAGAAAATAGTAATATTGAATTTTGTGATCTATTGCAAAGTCATAAATTAAATTACTTAAACCTAGGCCCCACCAGAGTAACTGAATATTCAAGTAAGGCAATAGATCATATTATAACTAATATAGACACGAGACAAATAACAACAATAAATAATGACTTTCATATATATCAGATCATACAGCACAAATTGTTGATCTACACAATTATTATATTGAAAAAGAAGAAAATAATTGTATGTATACTAGGGAACTAAGGGATAGAAATGTGCAAATTCTAAAAGATAGGTTAGCTTGTGAAAAGTGGTCAGAAGTACATTCAGCCAAAACTGCAAATGAACAATGGAATTCCTTCTTTATGATCATTAGACACCACTTCGACTCAGCTTGTCCAATAAAGAAAAGGATTATTAGAATAAAAAAATGTAATAAATTAAAGCTACCAATGACAATAACTGCACTGCGAGATAAAATCAAAGACAATTATGATTTCTACAGAATGACAGGGTTAAAAGTGTACAAAGAGCTCCAAAACAATATAAAAAGCAATATAAAGAATCTTTGATAAAATATAAAAAGCTTAAAGATATAATGAAAATAACTTAAGTCAAATAATGTAGTTAAAGCAGCATGGAATATTGTAAATAAACAAACTCAACCAGACATAAATGGAAAAAAGAATATTCAGCTAAATAATAAAGGGAAATATATTACAGATCCAAACAAGGTTTGTGATTTGCTAAATAGTTATTTCTTAAGTATGGGCGCATGTGATAGCACACAGGATTTGAAGCAGGAACTATCCAATATAAATGTATCTCAAAGTGTATACTTGTATGTAACAACTGAAGAGGAAGTAGAATCTATAATTTGTAGTTTTAAAAATTATAGTGCTCCTTGGTGGGAAGGAATAACACCAAAAATCTTAAAAAGCTGTAAGTACTATCTGGTTAAAATATTAGTGCAACTGATCAATAATTCAATGGAAAATTCAGCATTCCCTGAATTACTCAAAATAAATACAGTCAGACCTGTATATAAAAGTGGTGACGAAAAAATGGCAAGTAATTATAGACCAATATCTCTTACATCAATATTTGCCAAACTATACGAAAAGATAATACATAGAAGGTTAACGGGGCTTCTAGAATCTAAAAAAATACTTTTACAGCCCCAGCATGGTTTTTGTAAAGGCTTTTCAACTATCACTGCAATATCTGAATTTATTCATAAAGTAATGGCTAACTTAGAAAAAAATAAAAAAACAATAAGTATTTTCCGAGACTTAACAAAAGCGTTTGCTTGTGTATCTCATGAACTATTGCTCTATAAACTTTAGAATTTTGGAGTGAGAGGTAAAATACAAGAACTCATCTCATCTTACCTTAAAAATTGTTTACAATGTACAGAAATTTTAAGCAAGCAAGGTAACTGTATAAGGTCTTATATGATGTTGTGAGAGCTCGAGTTCCACAGGGCTCAGTTTTGGGCCACCTAGTGTTTATACTTTATGTAAACAATATGTCATTTTCACAGGACTATAGTATTATATCATATGCTGATGATACTTCACTAATATGTGCTGAACAAACTTTTAAACAAGTGGAAGAAAAGGCCTCAATATCCTTGTTATACTTGTCAGAGTACTTACAAAATTACAATCGAGACTCAATGTTGATAAAACTAAATTAATGCTATTTGAGCTTCGTGACAAGGAAGAAAATTAGTTAACAATGCATATTAATAATTCAAAAATTGAATAAACCAACTACACCAACTTCCTTGGAATCTATATTGATAAAAATTTAAACTACAACCATCATGCAACTATGATTTATAAAAATTTGTGTGTCAACATTAAGAAAATTATCGTATCAGCTAGAAGGAGACACACTTAAAATGGTTTACTATGGATTGGTACACTCTCATATAACATATGGTATAGAAATCTGGGGTGGGACAAGCCTTTCTAGTTTAAATAGAGTATTTATATTACAAAAAAGAAGTATAAGATGCATATTCAATTTAACTAGTCTCCAATCTGTGAAAGGAACATTTAGAAAACATCACATACTAACAGTCATATTGTTGTATGTCTACAAAGTTCTTTTATTAATAAAATTTAAAATGGAATACTATCATTGAATAGAGACCATTATGAATACACACGAGTGGAATTAATGATTATCATAGGGGGCATAAGACAAAAACATCGAGCAATAAAGATCCATATAGTATAGGTATCATCCTGTATAATGAACTTCCTACTTTCATTAAAACCAAGCAAGGTAATTCTTTTAAGAATGTTTTGAAAATGTATCTTCTTCACAAATGTCTATACAGATTAGATGAGTTATAACTGGGCAATGTTATCAACAATCTCTAATATGATTTATTCATATCCTTAATAAATATTAAATGGCTAAAACTGTAAGGTTATTTTCATTACGAATTAGTCGTGATGATTTAATTCTGTTATTAATTTTAATCTAGAATGAAGAAGATTATATACAGAATGTGGAAACCAAAATGTAATGTTACTTGTAAATATGTTAGTTTCCTTTTTGATTGAGTACTTGTAAATGCAGGTCTGTTGACAGCCAACAAATTATTATTATTATTATTATTATTATTATTATTATTATTATTATTATTATTATTATTAAAATATCTATATGGATTAAGCCCAAAGGTAATTTTACTGTCTCAAGTTTTTTTTGGTAACATTGTATATAGTGTGGGTAATTTATTATTATTATTATTATTATTATTATTATTATTGTTGTTGTTGTTGTTGTTGTTGTTGTTAATCTGAGTGTTGACTTCATGTGTATATGGTATAGAAAACAATATTGAGTTGAAGATGGCTTAAATTTGTATATGATATGTGTTTGCTATATAATTTTATCTTATAAATTGTAGTTTTTTTGACAAAGGCAGAATCTTATGTACACAAGTCTATTGACAGCAAATAAATAAATTATTATTGTTGTTATTATTATTATTATTATTATTATTATTATTATTAATGCTAACATCTTTACCTAAATTCTAAATAGTTAAACAAAATACAAAATTTCCACCGTGATTGCATCAGTTCCCAATGCTGGGTTCATCAGCAACAACCTACTGGAATTCCAGGGGACAAGGCTCCAACCTAACCCAAGGCACTAAAATAAATATTTCACTAACTCTACCCATACCAATTGTTTTATCAGCTAACTACAGTCCTTACAAACCACTAATTTCTTCATTTCTCAAATACCCACTATAATGCTACATTTATTCACCTTCTACAACAATTTCCAGCAATCCAAGCTCAATAATTCAATAAATGTAATATAATTTCACTCCAAATCATTCCCAGACCAATGACATTTTTCATAATCATACAGGTATTCTTTATCATCTAAAATTTATCTAAATTACATATCTTTCAACTAACCATTTCCATTTCATTTTTATCTTCCATAAAAACTCCCCTAATTTGGGTATCTACTCATGATCGTCAAAGATTTTTCTCAATACAATTCCTTTATTCCTCATTAATCATTTCTTACTAATTAAACTTTCGCTCCAAACATTTATAGCTTTACTTTGGAAGATAATATGAAGTTCATCCTCCTTCCCTCCAAGATGGGACATATTCCTGGAATAACATTTCCCCTCATTCCAAAATTCCCAATTGAAACCAGTCTATCCCTTCTCTTTCATTTTTCTTGCAAATTAAAATGTACTTCTACTTTTCTGGGTCATCTTTTAATTCTTCATAATATGCTAGTGAACTTTTCTCACTAATCTGGGCAAATAAAACTTGTTTATCCATATCTTCCATTCTTGATCTCACTTCCCTCCAGCAACAACCTCTTCTAAAATATCCAATTTTAACCCAAAAGTCTCATAATCCATTTCTAAATAACTGTTCCCTAATTTTGGTCAACCAGGTATTAGTCATTATACCTAAATATGTTTCTTGATATTAATTAATTTTATTCTGAATCACCTTCAGTCCCCACTCTTCACAATACCTATTGATCTCACCTATAGTTAACTTTAAGTTAATTACTGATATTGAACATGTCACCAAATCATCTACATAAAATAACCCAGGAATATCTATATTGCAGGCATGTGAGTACAACATGCTTCAAGCTATCCAAAATATTATCAATAAACAAATTAGAACAATATGGGGCTTAATTTATAACCTTGCCTAAGCCCTCTCTAATGTCAGACATCATTAGTAACTTCCCCAAAGTCACACTTGACACAAAATCTGTTTTGATAATGTAACTCCTATAACATACTGATCATATTCTCACTTAAACCTTTCTTACTTAATTTGCATCATAGAACTTCTGACCCAACCCTATCATATGGTTTTTCTAAATCAATAAATATGGCATACAATCTACCACTTTTCTTTGTTAAATATTTTTCTATCATCATTTTAATTATAAATATATTATCCACTGTTCTCTTTCCTTTCTTGAACCCAGTTTGGTAGGGAGATATCCTCTGATATTTTAGGACCAATTTTGAAATCTCTACACAATATACCTGTAAAAGTTTTTCCAAAATTCGATAACAATGCAATTCCTTTATAATTATTTGGGTTACTTTTATTCCCTTTACCTTTGTATATGGGATGTATAATTGCCATACACCAACTTTCTGGCACCTTCTTCTCTTTAATTACATTCATAGGCCTTGTTAAACATGTTAGTCTATGTGAATTTTCACACCAAATTTTAAAAAACTCTGTAGGTGAACCATCAATTCCTAGTGCCTTATTTCTCTTAAATTTATGAACTTCACTATTAACTTCTTCCAGTGAAAATGTTCTATCCAACTCCTCCACATAATTATTAAAAACTTCTAAATTCTAACTCCCTCACCCCTTGTTTTTCACAAGAAACAAACTTTGAAAATATGTAATTCATTTATTTGGACTTAAATCTATATTATTTCTCCCCCCTTTCATACATTGATTAATAATCTGCCAAGCTTGCTGCCCTCTTTCTGAATTCAGCTTTTGCACAAAATCCGCAACTCTAGCTATCACCAACCCGTGCTTCTTGTGATCGAGCAGCTGTCTATATCTCTCACACAATTAGATCATTATGCCCCTACCCATTTCATCATTTCTCTCTCTTCATCTTGTGACTGCCTCTCGTACCATATTCCTCATTTCTCTACACTATTCATAAAACCAGCTATCATAAACTTTATTTTTCCCCTTTTGTTTACAATCATCACTTCCCACCCATTTAACCATAAACTCACACAGCTCTACAGCACCATTACTTATAGCTAGGCAAATCATTAAATTAATTCTGTGTACATACATCCTAGCCATTGTAGAATCTAGCACCTCATAAAGCCCTTCCAGGGACGTACTTATAGCTAATTATCTTAGTACCAGATCCACACCCTCTTTTCTACTGTCAAAGCACTCTTCACTGCACCATGCCACTATTAATGGAAAATGGAAACTTATCTCAACCATGTTCATTACCTTCAATTCCCAAACTTTACTCAAAATACTATTGCTATATAACACATAACCCACAACACTCTGTCCCCATGACTTGTGAATGTAAATTCACCAGTTTCATCTTCCCCCCAGCAACCATTCAGCCATTGTTGTCCCAAAACCAAATTAGTTTTAACCCTTCTTCATTCACAACCTTGTCTTTGCTATGCCTATTGCTAGATTCATCTCTCCCCATATCTTCCCACACATTTAATTCTGTAATCTCTAACTCTTGCACTCTTGCATTCAAATCTCCTATTAATATAAACTCCATTAATTGGAATTCTATTTTTATACTTAACAATTCCATTTCTAACTGTCAAAATAAATCCAAGATGTGAAGGAATTCTAGGGCAGATTGTACAATATACCAATGCATAAATTCCACTCCTTCATTAAAACCCATATGACCTCACTAATTTTTGACTGCCTCTCCTTCGTTTTGCTTCCAAGACTATTCCTCAGAAGCAAACCTGAACTTCCAGAAACTCGACCTTAAAATTCTTTCTTAAACCATTAGTGTAATATAACAAATTATTTATGAGGAAATCATTCAATTAATGTGTTATATTAAATCAGGGTAATTTTAACAGTATCCATTGAATTTTTTTCCCAACTACAGCATTGTTTTATGGATAAAAAATTGGGAAGCTTACTTTTTGGATGACCCTCATACACTAAATAAAAAGAACTTTATACTATTATGCTGTTGAGTTTTTAAATAAACCATAATCTTATAAAATTGTATATATTCTTAATGATACTGATGAACATACATCTTTTTGTTTACTATAATTACATTAAATTACAGATGTACTTTTACTTTTATTAGCTTTACAATCATATATCTGTGTCACTATTTGACTACTTATGAATATATAGAATACTAAATGAACTACCAATCTATTCTAACTAATGAAAAATATTATACTTTAAAATCTTAAGTAGATTAAAAGTAAAACTACTTAAAGTCATGCTAACACATTAAAAACGCAGTTACTCTTTAAATTAAAATGTCTAAGCATTTGAATTAATGTACATATACCATCAACGAATATGTAGTACCTAACTAATTTTGTTTAACAAGCATTCCAACAGCATTATATAATAAGAGCAACAAAACAATTTGACATTAAAATTTACTCACCTGCTAAATGCATTTTTAATGTTTCTATTATTTTATTAATAAGCATTCGTGTATGTATGAATTTAGTATTTAAACAAAATTATAAACTAATTTAGCATATAATATAATGAAGTCATTTATTTTTGTAATACAGACAGTGAATAAACTAATCAAAATCTAAACTGAGGATCAAATTCTTACCTCAGGATGTTCTGAGAAGCATCCAGATAGCTGCCTGCGTTTTAGATCATTAAGCAACAGTTTCTGGCAGGGGTGATCAGTGCCATTGTAATGAATCTCTAGAGGTGAGGACATCACTAACTTCACACAGCTTGGGTACATAGCTTTGGCAACCACCAGTATGAGATTGGTGCGTGGAATGCGTTGCACTAAGTGAGGCCTGAAATTGTAATTATATCAAATAGGTGTAGTATAGGTACTGCTTGGTTTTAAAGCTTTTAACAAATAAATTTAACCCATAAGTAATTTTAAATAGCAGGAATTTTCACAATGAAATATAGTATAATATAATTTTTATGAGGAAATCACACAAATTTCACTAATTTTGTTCCACTTCCTTGGACATGTTTTAATCATCAGCATGGTTCCACTGTCAGCTTCCCAGTAAGGTATTAAGATGTCACTCTGTAGATTTTACAAATTTAGTGATGAGATTACTGTTAAGTAAAAAATGTACTTACGAAGCTGTAGACAATGGAGTGGTAATATATCCTACATTAATGTTTCAAATTGTTAACACTAACTCCACTTATTTTTTTAAAACTTTGGACTAGTTTTGGGAGAGGTTCCTCCCATCATCAGCTGCTGTTGACTGAATGCCATTGTTCAAAATGGAGGATGAACGCCCATTCACTCCTGTGGTGGTATCTTGTGGTTCTAGTAGAAACTTGCCGAATTCATCCAGCGGCAGAAAATCAAAATTCATTAAGTTCTTCTTATTTTTTAAAATGAAAATTCTCTCCCATGTGGATAGTTCTATTGGGTTGTGAAGTTGTTTCAGTAATTTAATTTCTGGTTTTATTTCATGATTTTTGTTCCAAAAATGATCTGCTACTGCTGATTTGTCTATCTGTTTCAATCTAATGTTCCTAAAGAGTTCTTTTCTTCGAATTTCTAAATTTCTTTTCATTTTCCCAATGTAGCTCTGCGCACATTTAATCTCATATATTCCTGATTTTTGCTCTGTAGGGATGGTATCTTTCATTGTGCAATGTACTAAATTTTTTATATTATATTTGTTCTTTGGGGCTAACATAATTCCATGTTCTTTGAATATCTTCCTAAATTTGTTGGAGTATGTGGGTGGTATGTGAATTATATCTTTTATTTATATCTTTCTTCTGTGTTCTTAAGTGTGGAAACTTCTTTAATCGATTTTTGTCTTTTAGGTTTATTGATGATTTTTGTTACTGAGTCTGTGTTGAAACCATTGGTTATAGCCGTTTTCATTATGTGTTGGTGTTCCATTAAACGAAGTGAATATACTGTCCACTACAGAAAAAATTAAAATTACACAGAGCAATTCCCAAACTTTATGCACTTCCAAAAATACACAAAAATGACAATAGCATGAGACCAATAATTAATAACATAAACTCACCCACATACCAACTAGCAAAAAAACTGATCAACATTTTCAATTTGTTTAAAAAATTCCAAAGCTTAAACATTAAAAATTCATTTGAGCTAGTTGAAAACTTAAACATAGCAAAATAAAAACTGATGATATAATGGTGTCATTCAACGTGAAAGTCATATTTCCTAGCATTCCAATAGAAAACTTGATGCAAATTTTTAAAAAATGGTTAATAACTATTAACTTAAAACCAGAAGAAGTAGAAGATTTGCTGAAACTAACCGATATTTGCATCTAACAAAACTTCATCAGTTTCAATAAAAAATATTACCAACAAGTTTCCGGCCTAGCTATGGGAAACCCTTTGTCTCCGTTTCTGGCGGATCTTTTCATGAGTTCCTTCGAAGTACATATCACCAAAGCGTTTCCGTTGATCTTCAAGACATGACATAGATATGTGGATGAAATATTTACAATAATACCAAAGAAACATTCTATAGATGCATTGAAACTCCTTAACTTACAACACAAATCTATACATTTACCATAGAAGAAGAGAGAAATCGATGTCTCCCAATCCTAGATATAAAAATAATAAGAAATGCAAACAGCCTTAGCTTTGGAATTCACAGGAAACAAACACACACAGAAAATTACATAAAAATGATAGTTATAACCCCATCCCACATAAATATGCACTATTTCACAGATTAGCACACAGAAATCAACATCCCATTGACTGAAACCGAGTACAAAATGGAACACCAACACATAATGAAGACGGCTATAACCAACGGTTTCAACACAGACTCGGTAACAAAAATCATCAATAAATCTAAAAGACAAAAATCGATTAAAGAAGTTTCCACACTTAAGAACACAGAAGAAAGATATAAATTCAAAAGTTTCACATACCATCCAACATGCCCCAACAAATTTAAGAAGATATTCAAAGAATTATGTTAGCCCCAAAGAACAAATATAATATAAAAAATTTAGTACATTGCACAGTGAAAGATACCATCCCTACAGAGCAAAAATCAGGAATATATGAGATTAAATGTGCGCAGAGCTACATTGGGAAAATGAAAAGAAATTTAGAAATTCGAAGAAAAGAACTCTTTAGGAACATTAGATTGAAACAGATAGACAAATCAGCAATAGCAGATCATTTTTGGAACAAATATCATGAAATAAAACCAGAAATTAAATTACTGAAACAACACCGCCCAATAGAACTATCCTCATGGGAGAGAATTTTCATTTTAAAAAATAAGAAGAACTTAATGAATTTTGATTTTCCACCCCTGGATGAACTCGGCAAGTTTCTACTAGAACCACTAGATACCACCAAAGGAGCGAAAGGGCGTCCATCCTCCATTTCGAACAATGGCATTCAGTCAACAGCAGCCGATGATGGGAGGAATCTCTCCCGAAACTAGTCCAAAGTTTTAAAAAAGTAAGTGGAGTTAGTGTTAACAATTTGACACATTAATGAAGGAGATTACTGTTGTTGTTAACTAAATTTTCCTTGAAATGCTAATTGGGTATAGTTTGACTCATTCATACAATAATCTTAATTAAATTAAATTTTCCTTGTTTATGTTCATGCACATATTTTCCCACACTGTTAATTCTATAGGTTTTGAAGAATTGTTAAGAGTTTTGGTTTTTTTTTACATGCATAATATTTTGTCAAAAATGGTACACTCTTGCTGATTTCTCTATTTTTTTTTTTTTTATTTTACATTCCTATGTGTTCCATAAAACAAACGGAAAAATTGCCCTATGGACCATGGGAAAACAGTGGAAGATTTTAACTGTTTTAATTATAACACTGGGCCATGAAAGCTAAGACTTATCATATCATTAAACTCAACATTAAATTTGTAACATCTACAGAGTGACATCCTAATACCATGCTTGGAAGCTGACAGTGGAACTATGCTGATGATGGAGATAACAGCCTTTGAAACATGTCCAAATGGAACAAAATTAGTGATATTTGAGGGATTTCCTGCAAAAAATGTGCATTATTAAACTTAATTCAATTAAAGGAGGTGTATAAATAGTTTAATTTTTAATGTGTAGTATATAAAGTCAAAACACTGCTGTTATATTTCTGAACATTTCTTGTAGTACCATGCAACATAAAATGTACCTATGTAAAGGCTTGAGGACATAAGATGTTATATGATTTATCCAGTGCCCATCAAAACCTCAATAGATCTAGAGAGAAGTGGTTCTATAGATAGAACCTTCATGTAAATTTCTAAAATCTATAGTGCATACATTATGTGTACATATATAAGGAATGTTCAATAAATAATGCAGCATATTGTTTCCTTAACCAATTTATCTTGGAAAACTACAATATTTTATATGTATAATATAACCATTCCAGTTCAAATTGGAACCGAAGGCTGCTCAGATTGGCAAAAATTCAGATTAATGGGGTTAATTTATAAATTAATGTAATAAGGTTGTACAGCATGTGTATGAAGTCTACAAGTTAATTGTATTCAGTTATTGTAACATGCAGTGTTATTTTTGTGGCATGAATACCATTGTTGAAAGCGAGCTCATGAAGGTCATTCATGGTTAGTCTCATGACTTATGAATATTTTGTTCATCTTTCTGGAACTTGGATTTGAGCACCCAATCCATTATGTTTGTTTTGATTTCAATGAGTTGCAGATACAGTATCAATCACAAAATGTAATGAATACTTTTAGTGGATTTACTGTACTCTATCCATGCTTAGTTATGTTTTTTAATTCACTTAAGTGGTTTTAATTTTTTTCTGTTTGATTAAAAATGGTAGGTAAGTGAAAACATAGTTCTTGTTTATTAAGAGATAAACTTGAAGTTTTAAAATGCTTAGATAAAGATGAAAGTGGATAAAATTAGCAGCTGAATTTGGTGTTGGAAAAGCAATGATAAGTGATTGGAAGAAAAATTCAGTCAAGATAGAACAATTTTGTGTAACTGTAACCAAGAAAGTAATTGAGGAGAGGCAGATATAAAAAATTACAGACTTTAACAAAGTTGATGAAGCCATTTATGAATGCTTTTCACAAGAAAGACAGAAAGGTGTTCCACTGAGTAGTCCTGTAATAGTCTCAGTAAGCTGAGGAATAGTGATTCCAAATTTACTGCGAGTGATGGCTGGACTGGACCAATGGAAGAGGAGGTCAGGTATCTATCACTGGAAAATCATATCAGCATGACATCCATGCAGTATGTAGAGCAATACTCAATGTTATAGTGGTGGACATTATGTTTATGAAGTGATGGTGGAGGATTGCATCATTCTTAAGATTTTCCTCTTTGCAGCAGTAGAAAGTGACTGAATTGTTGTGCTATAATGAGTGATGTAGGACTTTTCAGGACATGTATATAGTAAAAAAACTGTAGAAATGCAGGAATAAAAAGTAGGTTAGGGCCTACCTGGAACAATGTTCAAAAGTATAAGCATATTTATCCATCTCCTTATCTTGTAATAAATATAAGCTGGTCCTCTGATCACATGGTCTTGCTACTTGTATTATCTCAACACGTTCCACAGGCCCTTAGAACAAATCAAAATCATAATCATGTTTAGCATGAAAATAACAGAGTAATTTAAATTTTAATTTCATGAAATACTTCAACCTAAAGATTATGCATTACAATTTTTCTGTATAATTTGAACAGGCAATCAACCAAAATCATAATCATGTTTAGCATGAAAATAACAGAGCAATTTAAATTTTAATTTCATGAAATACTTCAAACCTAAAGATTATGCATTACAATTTTTCAGTATAATTTGAACAGGCAATCAACAAAAAGGGAGCTAGGACCTTCAGCAAATGCAAACATTGCATGGAATTCTGTTATAAATGTTAAAAGGTCTTGCTTGATCTTTAAAATAAATGCAAACAGAAATGTGCATAAAACAGAAATTATTTAGATGTTGGATCAACCTTGAAAACAATGCCTAGCAGAAGTCAATCATCAAATAAAGTCATTGAACACTAAAGACAGGAAACATCAGCACAGCCAGCAAAGTAATTATATTGTCACCACCACCACCACCACCACCATCATCATCACCACCATCATCATCATCATCATCATCATCATCATTTATTATTATTTTTTTAGAGAAAAGTTTTCCAGACAATGAAAATAATTCTCTATGCTTAACTTGTGACCATACAGTCTTTTTTTGAATGCTTTTTGTAAAGTGCTTCCATTTAATTACAAATGTTATCCTGAATATGCTTCATATAAAGCAAGTCTTCCTTTTCCATCATATTCAGGATAGAGAAGTTGCCATGTGGAAGCTAAACAAGGTGTATCAACCTTATGCATTTGGTAGCTGCACTCATGCACATGCCTAAGCTAAAACTATATAAAGGTACTAAGGTAAGGCAAACTCAATAAGTATTGAAACAAGTAAAGGATATATAAGAGTAGGTCCATAAGTTTCCGACCTAACCATTTTCTAGCTATGATAAAGACAAATACTATATTTCACTTTTCAATATAGTTACCCTTTATTGCAATACACTTCACACATCTTTGAACTGACATTTCAACCCCCCCCCCCAAATAGTCAGAATAGGCAAAATAGGCATAAACAGCATCGATCACTGCTTCATCATATTTA
Source organism: Metallyticus violacea (assembly GCA_030762175.1). Taxonomy (NCBI): domain Eukaryota; kingdom Metazoa; phylum Arthropoda; class Insecta; order Mantodea; family Metallyticidae; genus Metallyticus; species Metallyticus violacea. The sequence continues at coordinate 20,409,850 of CM060836.1, forward strand.
AATTTCCTTCCTTGAAGGTCCTTCTTGAGTTTTGAGAGGAGGAAATAGTCACTGGGAGCTAGATCTCAGCTGTAGGATGGATTGTTGATCTCCTTGAAGCCACATTTCTCCACAACTTCCTTTGCAACAAGAGCTATGTGCACAGATGCATTTTCTTGAAGAAGGCACACCCTACCACTCAACTTTCCTGGTCTTTTCTCTTTGATGGAAGCATGTAGTCTGTGCAGTGTGCCAGCATAGTACTCCCCATATACTGTGGTGTTACTCTCCCTGAAGTCAATGAAGAATTATTCCTTTACAGTTCAAAACGATTATGGCCACGGTCTTCTTGGTTGACTGAGTGACCTTAGCCTTTAGAGGTGATGCTTTGCCAGGTTTATGCCACTCCGTTGATTCTCTTTTGGACAAAGGATCATAGTAGAGGACCACAATTTCATCTCCTGTAACAATGGTTTGCAGAACTTCTCTCTCGTTGCCACGGCGGAGCTGCAGAATTGCCTGACAACAGATGACTCATCGCTGCTTTTGGACTGAGGAAAGAAGTATAGATACACATCTTGCACTAACCTTATTTATGTTTAAATGTTCATGAATAATTTGAAGGACTGTTGTTTTAGAAAGGCCCAACCTTGCTGCTATTTCTGTAACTTTGAGCTGCCTGTTTTCCATAATTTCTCCTTCCACAAGAGCAATGTTTTCAGGAGTGAGCACCTCCAAGGACCGACCTGCAATGCTTTTTCAATGCTTTTTTAACCCATTCAAAAAATTTGGCCCATTCTTTTACCATAGAATATGAGAGGGACACTTTCTCATATACACCATCCAATTGCGGTTTAATTTCATTTGGGATAAGGCTTTCTTTTATGAAGAACTTAATAACAGTTTGGTATTCGTTTTGAACATGTCACAATCTTCTACACATAGCCTTCTTTATACAACAATATATGAACAACTGAACACAGCAGAGCAGAAGTTACAGCTGCAATTATTTACTTAACAGATAAGGTATGACACCTGATAAGACTTTTGTGAAGGAGATAATCCTTATTGGCGAGGCCGGAAACTTATAGACCTACCCTCAAACTATAATGCAAAACATTTATCAGATATTAAAACAACATTAGGGGTAAGGGAACACATTCCAATCTCAAAAGCCTTTACAATCTTCAGACAGCTCAAAATTGTAAAACTGTTATAAAGGGATATCAGCAAAAAACTGTAAACATGTTATGTGTTCAACCATGGTAAAAGAATTCTTTGACATCTCTATTTGATTGGCTTTCATGAATTTGTACTAGAGTATTTACGACATTTAAGTTAAATTAAATTGATATTACTAAAGTTAAACATAAGATTTATAAGATGTGAAAATTGTGCAAAGAATGTAGATTGAACATTCTCTATAAAAGTATTTCAAATAGGGAAACATTTTATATCTCATGAGTAGTAATTTATTGTTATTTGACTAGAAGGTTTCTTACTTTCTGTTTTTGTAAGTTTTTAATTTCTCATACAAACTACCAGTGATATTTAGAACAAGATAATATTTGACTATTTTCATTTGGCTGCACGATAAAAAAATGTAAGCCATTGCAGAAGAGGAACAGTGAAATGATATCACTTTATGCAATTTCTTGAAAAAAATGTTACATTTCAAAAAATATTTAAATTCTAAGGCTATTTATTGTTGGTTGCAATGGCCAAAACAGAAATAAGCATATTGTTCAAGCAGTCAGTTTATATCTGTGCTGTTAAAGCCCTCAAATTTGAAGTTTATAAAACTATGAGGGCTGTTCAATAAAGAATGATAAATTTTTTTTTACAACATACATTTACTCATCCTCATGATTTTGATGCCTTTCTCCTTTCTCAAAGTAGAATTGCAATGCAATGCAATTGTCCCAGTCTTCAAAGATATTTATTGACAGGTCCTTCAGGATTGCCTCCACAGCCTTCACCACTGCTTCTGATGATGGAAAAGCCTCCCATAAAAATGTTTCCTCTTTTTGGAAAAAAGCAAAAACTCACATGGCTAAATCTGGTGAAAGAGACATTTTACATTAATTTTTGTGGGATATTCAGTATCAACATTTGTAATGTGTGGCTGTGCATTATCATGATGGAAGCATGTAGTCTGTGTAGTAGGCCAGCAAAGTACTCCCCATATACTGTGGTGTTACTCTCCCTGAAGTCAATGAAGAGTTATTCCTTTACAGTTCAAAAAGATTATGGCCATGGCAGAGCTCCAAAAATGCATAATAGATGACTTGTTGCTCGTTGCTTTTGGACTGAGGAAAGAAGTATAGACACACATCTTGCACCAGTTTGTTGCATGAAAATATGACCTTATGCATGTGATATGGCCTTGTAGAGTTATTCAGGGTTTCTATGTATTATTTCTCAGTTAAAATTTTGTGTGCAGATACAATATGCTGGTAAACGTTCCTTGAATATCAAAAAATGGAATGATCATAACTTTCCCAGCAGAAGCAGCCACTTTTTTGGTGATGATGGAGATTTCTACACAGAGGTTTGCTGTTTGCTTTCTGGGTTGAAATCATTTAGTCAATTTTCATCAGCAGTGATTACCTTTGAAATTAATTCTGCATCTTCCTGTATTATCATCTTCAACTGCATTCAAACCTGCATTCCAAAATTTTTTTGTTCAGGTATCAGCAGCTTTGGAACCTAGTATGCACAAACATGTCTCATGTATGGTATTTTTTAATATTATACATAATTTAATTTAATTTTCATTCATTGGCACTACAAGGAGGGAAGGAGAACATATACTCCCTGAGGAACTCGTCACTAAGGAAAATTGTGTATCTATTGCAAATGGGTTTTTTTTAGATATTTACAGGAAAAAGAATGTATTACATCAAGTGATAATTTCATATTATAATCTTCCTTATATCATTTAGTATTGTTATTATGATAGGTGAAAATATCAAAGAATGCACTGCACACTTTACATATGATGGATTTGTTTATTATAATACAAACTGCAGAAGGTTGAGTATGCTATCAACAATGCAAGGCAATAATATTATGATTCTTTTTGATACCTGTGAAAACAATTCACCTGCAGACACAAATATGTAAGTAAATTAGACTAAAGTATGAAAAACATATTAGTGAAGGTTGAATGTGTCCAGAACATAATATATCTTTATTTATTGCTGGTGAAAAATACTTATAATCAGATCCTGGAAGTTCTGGCATTTATTTTATTTAAAATAGGCAGTCAAAAAGACATTTAAAATGCTGAAAAAGACAATAATATAATTAAATTAGGCATTCATTAAAAGTGAAAACAGAAAGTAACATCACTCATTATTAGTGAAAATAGATATTTAAGATGCTTAATAATTTTTTATCACATAGTTAAAGTACTTAAGCTTACTTTTCATGGCTACAAGCAACAGCAAGATGTTTTTTCAAGGTATCAAAGATGCGCAGTGGTTTTTGGTTGAGTTCATTTTCTGTTTATGCATTTATAGAGGAATCAAATTAGTAACTCTCTTGCTTTTGAACTGAACACATTGTAGGGACAATTTATTGCACAGCTGTACCATTCTCATTGTTCTTGCTTGCAATTGTTTGCTACATTTATGCAGCTGAGAAGGTGCCCTCTCTACAAATTTCCTATAATTGTCTCACATAGATTGATGCAAGGTCATCTGCCAGGGCTACTCAAAACTACAATACTTCTCTTATCCTATTTTCTGGTATTCACATGCCTGACATAACCATGTTTTTCTTTCACTAATGAAGGTTCTGCTATTTAAAGAACTTAAGTCAATGGATTGAGGAAAAAGTTTTTGATTGCTTGAAAAGAAATAAATGTGTAATAATTTATTCTGAAAATATATTTTCACTAGGTGAACATGCCATTTAATTTTTATAGCTTTTTTCACTTTGATATATTGAAATTCTTTATGTGCTTTTTAAAATGTATAAATAATCACAGAAAAATCATAACAATCCAAAACAGGCAAAAAAAATTTAAACCTTAAAATAGGCAACAGAAGTCAAAAATGCAAAATAAAAACTGACTCTATCGACCTCAAATGTGTGGAAACAAGTTTATTCATAATTTGATTTATCCACCCAGAAAGAAAAGAGATTTTGCCTAACTTCCAGACTCTGGTTATAATATTTAACTACTGTATGTCCCATATGCATTCAATAATTTTATTATTAGAAGTATCCCCAAGGGGATTTAGAAAACTCAGTGCCTCTGTTATCACATACTTTATTGTAGTCTCAGTAGCATAATTTTTAGTATGTAAAAATTTTTATTAGAACATTACATTACGGAGCCATTTTCAGAGTCTTAAAGTAGACTCTTCATTAATTTTAACATTCCATGTCTCAGCCTACCTTATACAAAAACAATGCTTTGCCACTGGAAACAACAACCATTTGCAGTTCAGAATTTTAATGAGGCATCATTTCTCTTTTGAATACTAAAATATAGTGAATGGATAGATCATCAATATAGTAGGTGGATTTCACTTTTATTGGGGCATTCATTTGTTCTGTTTTTCTTTACTTTCTTCAGAATAATGCATTTCAACTCTCAGATTACAATTGATTTTTTTGAGAGATGTTTGCAAGGAGTTATAAAACCCCACATTTCACGGTTTTATTTTGAATATGCACAGAGCAAACAATTTTATTAATTTCTGCATATTTTTGAGTTAGCACAATCTCTCCTTGCTTTTGTAAATGTATTTTTACTATTCCAAAAACCCTCTGTGAAGATACATTTGAGTGTCCCTTATAGGAGTGAACCATTACTTCTTCAAATGTTGAGGGCTTTTGCGGTACAGAAATAAATTGTGTGCATAAACAACATGCATAGTTTCTGTTTTGATCATTGATCCATCAACTAATAGCTTTCAAATAGATACAATATTTTAAAATTACAATTTATCCCAAAAATTGCACAAAGAATTTCAATTTCAGTGGCTCTCTTCCAGGTTGACATCACATTTTTCAGTGTACAAAAATAAAATTAGCCAAGTATCTAAATAGCAGTTATAAAATATAGTTTGATGAGAACAAAGGTGTGAATTTAACAATAAGAAGTGAATACTTGTGTCATGCACTGTTTTAAAGAAAATGTAACATGGTGATGTACAAACCAAATTCTCAACTTTGTACTGCCACTTGGAAAATTGACACTTAGTGCCAAAAGAAATCTGTTAAGGCATTAGCTAAATAGCTAAACATTGCACAAACATGGATTGTTATTTATTAATAGTTTCTTACAGCAAGTCTTCCGGGAAGAATTTATGCATTCAAATGTAAATCTGTGCCTATATGGAAAAAAAATAATTGATGAGCTAGGCACATAAGACTGTCATCCAGTGTATTGCATTAAAAGCATTACTATTATTCTTTTAGGAGGTTTTGCAAAAGTTGGATAAAAAATTTGTCATCTGCAGTGCACCATTTCAAGTTGTACAAACGGATGTTTATGTATGAGAAGTGGAAATTCTGAATATCTCTTAGTTATAAATTATTTTTATACTGGCATAAATTTATAATTTTAAAGTTATCATAATGAACAAATTTTAGTCAATCTTCCCATATTTGGGATTTGTCTATGCATAGCTAACAGAGAATAAAATAATTTCTTCTGAGTTGAAATATTTAGAACACTCTTTATAGTTTCACTTATAGGAGATTTACTCAAGATATGTTTTGTGGAACACTTGTCCACATCATCAGTTGTTGTTAATGTCTATGCATAGCTAACAGAGAATAAAATAATCTCTTCTGAGTTGAAATATTTAGAACACTCTTTATAGTTTCACTTATAGGAGATTTACTCAAGATATGTTTTGTGAACACTTGTCCACATCATCAGTTGTTAAACAACTGCTTCATCATTCATAGAAGTTGGTTAGGTAGCTATATAGGTTGACTCTGGTAATCTTTTCTTAAACTTGAATAAAAATCTGTCTGCTTCCAGGATGTTGAAATTCATATTTTTTTATATAAATCCTTTCCCATATGTTTCATTCTATTGGTTATTGAACAGTTTTTATTAACTTGATATCTTTTTCTGTTTCATGGTTTTCATTCCAAAAATGTGCTTCCAGAGTCGATTTTCTGTTTGTTTGTAATGGATGTTTCTCCAATGTTCCTTCAACTTAATGTCTATATTTCTGTTTATTTTTCCTATATAGACATTTTCAAAACCCTTAAAATTAATCTGGTAAATACCAGATTTTTCTCATTAGGCCTGGAATCTTTTATGTTTAATTTCAATAAATTTATTACACTGTATCATTTTTGAGATGCTAAGACGATCTTGAACTGCTTGAAAAGTTTTTGAAATTTCTTATTGACTGAGAGGTGGTAAGTAAACTTTTTAAATATTTTTTCCCATGCTAAATTACTCAGTTGTGATTTTTTTAAATTATTTTGTGTTATTGGAATTTTTTATTTTTTGTTTTGTTTATCATCTGTTTACTGAACCCATTTGCTTCAGCAGCTTCTATTATATTAGATATTCATTCTTGTATTCCTCATTGTTCAGTGGTATATTAATAGTCTGTATGTCATGCTATTGTCTATGAATGATCCACCAGTCATTTAACAGTTAGGATGCGGGCAAGTATTCCAGGAAATATGTTCTGAATAAATCTCCTGTAAGTGAAACTGTAAAGAGAGTTTTTAATTTTTCGACTCATAAGAGATTATTAATGCATGTTTCACTGTGTTTGATTACAAATTGAATTGATGTTGAGAGAATAAAATATTTATTATTAAAAAAGTGATTGCCCTTTCTGCTTGTCTGCATATTGACATAATTTTCTACCTCCTGCAAATGGATTGGTGTGCAGTATAATAAACAAGAACCATGGCTACTTGAGCAGGCTAATATATGACTTCTAAATTAATTTTTCCATAAATTCTGTCAGTTAGCAGCAGAAATTCTATTTGAACCTGGGTTTCCTCATCTCATTTTAATTAATTTGGGACTTTTTCTGTAATTTATTGCATTATAATCTAAATTTGTGTAGTTAATGTGCTGGTTAGAATGGAGTGTAAATCTCTTTTATTTATTAATGGGTTTTATAAACTTTCATTTCTTCCTGCCAACTCAACCAAGATACAATTCACAATTTACATTGCCTTGTTGGGTTGCATTGTGTATCTTTATGCTGTTGACTTCAAGATGCTGCTTTACATTGCTTTGCAAATAAAGTTTACCGAGTCATTATTCCATGAATGCTTTATGTGTGCCCTTAATTTGTTTAGTACATATTTTATATTTATTAAAATGTACAATGAGAACAGAATCATAGCCAATCAAATAGGATTGTAATGGAAAGGAACATGTGATTTGTGCAAAGATGCATAATGTTATCACCGGTGTCTTGAACCACTTCTTCTTCCTCATCAAGATCCTCTATCTCATAGGAGTCATAGTATACTGTAGAAAAAAACAATAGTTGTCATAGATGTTATGTCTGCAGTAGCCTGCAAAAGAAACTTAATTTATATATATATAAACAAACTTAAAATGTATTTGGAACAATGAACAATTTCAATAGCTAAGCAATAATGTATAGTATCTTAAGTGGGATTCATATTTTCTATGTTTGAACTTGTAACTTTTAACAACATGAGCCTATATAAAAAGCAATACTGCCAAATATTGCTATCATATAAGAGTAGCAATATAGCAATTTTTTTTCTTTGCGCTACAGTCCATGTTTTATTTAAATTTCTTTTTCTATTTGCATACTTCCTTAAATGTTGCGTGCATGCATCAGGCAAAATTAGAGATTTCCTCATTATATCTGTCCTTTATTTCTTTGTGTTCTGTTAATAATAATAATAATAATAATAATAATAATAATAATAATAATAATAATAATTTATTTACTGTCAATACACTTGAAGTTTCTGACATTGTCATTTTATATTTACATTTACATTTATATTTACATTAAATTTAAAATTCTTTCATCTTGTAAATAAACTTATCCCTACAGGATGCATATCTCTTTTTTTAACCCGGATATACACCTTAAACACCTGTTTTGTAGTAACAATATTCTATTCGTGTTATTTAAGCTACAACCTCCCCATAACTCAATACTACAATAAAATTGGATACACATTTCCATAGTATACAGTTTTTAGAACTTCATATCTAAATACTGTGCTAGTTGCATTAAAGTATATATATATATATATAAACAAATCTTATTATATATATAAAGTTCACATGTGGTTTACAAGACAAATTACAGTCTACATTTATTCCTAAAAATTTGTAACAATCTACTTCTTCAATTTGTGCATTATTTAATGTAATTACATCACACTCCCTATTTACACAATGATCAAATACCATTAGGTATTTTGTTAGGATTAACCTTTAAGTTCATATCATGTAAATAATCAGATGCTGATTTTAAAGATGTAACAATAGTTTCTAACAGGATCAAGGATTTGTTATGGCATACCATCAAGGTATCATCAGCATAGGATAAGAGGTTGTTCACTGTCGAATTAAGAATAAAATAGGTTGCTTGTTGTGGGTTTCTGTAAATCATTTACATATATAAGAGAGAGCAAATGTCCCAAATCTGAACCTCGTGGCACACCTGCCCAATTTAGGTTCAGATGTATATTTTGTTTTATTTTTACCTGCTTTATAGGTAATATCTCTCACTAATATTTAAAATTTTAAGAACTATCGAAATTACACAAATTCGACAATTCTAATTGGAACTAAACACAGTGAAGCTTTTGAAATGTATATAATGAACTACTTGTCGTCTAAACACTCTTATGCTTCACACTATTTTTGAAAATGACGGGACCGGTTTCGGAGCGACATCCACTCCATTCTCGACCAACTCGACGAATGATTGGAGAAAAATCAACGGTTATGAAGAACTGCAGCTCCACCCTGGTGGTACTTCTATGAACTGGAAATTTGTATTGCATTCTCCCGTCAAGTCGAAATTCAACAGATGATCCATATGTTTATAAATAAAAATCTTCTCCCATGTATCCAATTCTATGTATCCTTGTGCTTCTTTTAGTAACTTTATTTCTTGTTGTATGTCGTGATTATCAATCCAAAAATGGTGTGCAACTGCCTACCTATCTATCTGTTTATGCTTGACATTCCTGAGATGTTCCTTTAACTGTGTTCCTATGTTCCTCTTCGTCTTCCCTATATATATTTTATCACATTCCTTACACAATACTTTGTAGATACCCGATTTTTTCTCTTCTGGGATGTTGTTCAAAGTATTGTCCACTAAAGCATTTTTTAAAGTGTATCTGTTGATAGGTGCCTTTAAAGAAAGGAACATAGATAGGTCGGCAGTTGCACACCATTTTTGGATTGATAATCACGATATACAACAAGAAATAAAGTTACTAAAAGAAGCACAAGGATACATAGAATTGGATACATGGGAGAAGATTTTTATTTATAAACATATGGATCATCTGTTGAATTTCGACTTGAACCCATCCCAACCTGAAAATGTTTGATTACTAAAAGTGCAGATTGTCTTATCAATCTCAGCCTCATTAATGGAAAAACCAAAGGTAGAATTCGTTTCTAGGCCACAGGAGTTATCATTATTATTAGCATTATCAAGTAAATTTATACATACATTTACAAAATGTTCATTAAAAATTGAGCATACTCTATTAGGGTCACATATATATATATATGCTCCATTGTGAAGCAACTTAATACTATCATCCTGATCATGACTACTTGCTGTCATTTTTCTTTTACAATTATCCAAACAGATTTGTTAATGTTTGATGATCTTGTAATTTGTTCTTCATACTGCATAGCTTTAAAGTTTAGACATGCCCTATTATATTCCTTTTTAGTTGATAATACCTGGTTTTTCAATGTTCAATTTTTATAAATTTGTGTAATTAATTTGCATTTTTCATTTTATTATGCAGAAGATACATTCCTTTCGGTAATTTCAAATGCACATGCCTTACCTCCCTAACATTTCTCTTTTTCGTAGGACATGCTTTATTTAAGTATGAAGTTATTGTGGTCAAGTTTCTTTCACTTTTCATTACTACTTTGTGTATTATAAACCTTATCCCATGGTTCATTGTTTAGGGCTAGAATCAGTTTTTTTACATTTTTTAAGATGTGTCTGTTTATGTCAACGTGCCCCCTTTTATTTTTAACCCTTAGCCAGTGTTACTGCTAGTTCAGTGAATATTATGTTTTTCCTTTGCAGATGCAACTCAATCCTTATTAATTGACCTTTCCATTGAACTGTTTGTCATGGATATGAAGTATCTAAAAAGGTTGTGTTGTTTTCTGTAACAAGTCCGGTGCCCATATATACTACAGAAGGGTAAAAAAAAAAAATAAAAGCCATCTCAGGTTGCTGTCTTCCTCCTAAACATAAAACAGTTAATGGATTGTATTAAGAAACTGCTTAGGAAGCATCAAATAAAAACTATTTATAAATTAGCTAGGAAGGCCAGATAAGCCAAACACAGTAATGACCCTCTTTCTACAAGGGTAGGTCCATAAGTTTTCTGCCTAATCAAGACAAAAACTATATTTCACTTTTCAATATAGTTGCCCTTTGTTGCAATACACTTCTCATATCTTTGAATTAACATTTCAATCCCGCCCCCCAAAAATAATCAGAAGTCTTGCTACAAAATGGGCATAAATAGCATCCATCACTTCTTCTTCATACTTAAATTTCCTTCCTCGAGAATCCTTCTCGAGTTTTGAGAAGAGGAAATAGTCACTGGTAGCTAGATCTGGGCTGTAGGGTGGATGGTCAATCTCCTTGAAGCCACATTTCTTTATAGCTTCCTTTGCAACAAGAGCTGTGTGCACAGGCTCATTGTCATGAAGAAGAACACATCACTACTCAGCTTTCCTTGCCTTTTCTCTTTGATGGAAGCACGAAGTCTGTGCATTGGGCCAGGATAATACTTCCCATTTACCATGGTGTTCCTCTCCTTGAAGATAATGAAGAGTATTCCTTTACAGACCTAAAAGATTTAGGCCATGATCTTCTTGGTTCACTGAGTAAACTCGTTCTTTAGAGGCAGTGGTTCGTCAGGTTTATGCCACTCCATTGATTCTCTTTTGGACAAGGGATCATAGTAGAGGACCATAGTTTCATCTCCTGTAACAATGGTTTGCAGAACTTTCTCTTGTTGTCATGATAGAGCTACAAAAATGCCTGATAACAGATGACTAATTGCTGCTTTTGAACTGAGGAAAATAATTTGAAGGACTATTGTTTTAGAAAGGCCCAACCTTGCTGCTATTTCTGTAACTTTGAGCTGCTGGTCTTCTGTAATTTCTCCTTCCACAAGAGCGTAATTTTCAGGAGTGAGCACCTCCAAGGGCCGTCCTGCACGCTCTTCATCTTCAGTGCTTTCCGGACCCATTCGAAATATTTTGGCCCATTCTTTTATGGTAGAATATGAGGGGGATGCTTCCCCATATACATCGTCCAATTGCTGTTTAGTTTCATTTGGAGTAAGTCCTTCTTTTGTGGAGAACTTAATAACAGCTTGATACTCCATTTTGAACCTATCACAATCGTCTGCCTATAGCCTTCTTTATGTAACAATATCTGAACAACTGAACACAGCGGAATGGAAGTTACAGCTGCAATTATTTACTTAACAGATAAGGGTTTTGTGAAGGTGATAACCCTTATCAGCATGGCCATAAACTTATGGACCTACCTGCATATGTGCGTTTATAGACCTACATGTAGCTGCAGCCAAGTATACTGAGTATTAATAAACTACACCACAATAATTTCAGATTGCTGAGGGGTCTTAAATAAGCATTTGCAACATGGAATCTACTTCAATGGAAAAGAGTAAACATAATGTGAAAAAATGGATAATGTTGTTATAGAAAACAGCAAAATGTAGGCATTTCACAATTACAATAGAGAGTTCAAGGGGAAAGTCAATTAAAGGGGTGATTTCTGTTTGAGAAGGAGGAATTTGACATCATTCAACTAGCAGTAATAAGAGTTATGGGTAGGAGATATAAAAGGGGGGTTGGAAGCAAAAGAAATTATGAGTGAGATAGAAAGTAGGGACAAAGGAAGAAAAAAAATTTAATTAGATAATGGCCTTGGCCCATGAAAAAAAAAATTGTTTTATTAAATACATGAAGTCTCAGTTTTTATCATATATTTAGCTCTCTCTCTCTCTGTCCTGTTTAAGCATTTACCTGAACTTTTGAGATGAGTATTCACTTCAGAATAGGATTAAATTGAGAAGCAACTTCTTCAAATGCATAATTGTACTCATTTTATTGTATATCTTGTGATATATTTTTCCACAGCATATTTTCTTTAAACTTTCAATTTTTTTTTTTTTTTCAGTTGGGGAAATTATAAATTACAATATCAGTTTTGTTAAAATATTGTAATAAAATATTAAACCCTTAATTTATTATCTTACCTTCAATGACAGGACTGGCTACAGCTTGAATAGCATGCCACATCTGACTTAAGTTTAGTTCAAATAAAGCATATGCCATTTGAACAAACAGCCAATGCATAATTGACTTAATTTGGGTAAATGGCTGAAACATACAGAAATCATAAAATAAACAAACAAATCAAACAGTAGTATCAGTAATACAGAAATATAGTTATCAAAATGTGCCTTAATATTCCTGATAGATATAAATTGATTACAATACATATACACTCAGAGACAAAAAGCCCTGGACACTTTTATATTTGATTATATTTTGTACTTAATCTTTTAAAATGATAAAACAAAAGATTGTTTTATTAAGCACCTTAAATTACAACAATAGAAACAAAATTTTAACTCTGGTAAGAAAAGTTATAAAGGATGTAAAAAAAATGAAAAGTTTTGCTTTAACCATGAGTATATTTTTTGATGCTTGAAACGTAAAAAGTGCATTTTAATAATGGCATGCTTTAGCAATGGTTTCTTGAGGAATATGTTCCCATTCTTCACCTCAACTCAACTACTCGACTACTGTAACATTTCTGGCAGTGGAAATCTTGTCTTAAAACACTATTCCAGCATGTCCCACATGTGTTCAAGCAGATTCATACTAGGACTCTTGCTGGCCATGGTAAAATATGGATTCCTATAAATTGGCCAAAGGTACAACATGATTAGCCAAACATTAATTTATGTACCTATCAGTGTTAGACTTCCATTTTCTACTAAAATTAACTCAGACGAGCATCCATAGACACTTCTGCCCAAACCATCATTCCACTACCTCCAAATGGCAACTTTTTGGAAATGTAGCATTGTGCAAATCATTCTCCTCTCCTCCAAATTTTTTATGTCCATCAGGTGAGGGCAGATTGAAACAGGACTCTCTATGAACAGAACACAGCTTTGCTGTCCATTTCTCCTATCCCTATGATCATTTGCAAAATGCAATCATTTAACACAGTGCATTCTGAGCAAACTGGGACAAGTTGCAGGTACACTTGATATGAGTTCACTTGCTTTCAACCTTCTTCTATCCATTTTGACTGAAATATGGCTTCCATTCATATTAATAAGTTGCTGTGCTAGTCATAGCTTGCAGATTATGCTCTATAAGAACTGTCAACACCATGTACCTGTCTTCATTTTGATTTGTAGCTTCCGTACACTGCTTCCATTCATTTAGGGCTACAGCTCAAACCACATTTTCAGGTTATATTTTTTTAAGGTAAAATGTGATAACCCTACTTACATTACAGCAAGTAAACATAAATAAACAATGATAATGAAGCACAAAATGATTAAGACAAATTTGCCTCATGTGAGACTTTGTACACATAATTGGAATATTCGGTTTCAGTAGCTTAAAACAAAAAACATTCAACATAGCCTACTCATCTCCATGACAACAAATGCTTACAATAACATTTTATGACAAGCAAATATAAAAGTGTCTGGGTTTTTTTATCACTTTTATTTACACTTACGGTAAATAAAAATGAGGCATCACTTGTTACTCTACGTATCTCATCAAAGCAGAGGCCCTGATAGTCAAATACTGGTATTTTTCGATAGACTGCATCATTTGTTCTCAAAGAGTCCATGATGGCACCTTCTACTTCTCCAAAAAACTTTCCTGTTGAATTTTCATCCTCAGAAAATATTACAAAGCCATTGTTGTCAAGTATATAACAGTCCAGTTCTTCAGAATCACATGATCTGCATTCCTTACACTGTAAACAGCAAGAATTACATTTACAAATGAGAACTCTGTTCTATCAAAAGTTATTTTTGCCCTATGTCTGCAGTTGAGTGCAGCTTGCATTGGAATAAAAGCCACACCAATCATCTGTCATAATAACAAACAGATCTTGCTCTGAGAGCTGCATGTGGACGTCAGTCATAGTTAGCAAGCATTATTTTTGTTTTTGTGTTATTATAGATCATTTTGTAGCTAAGAGATTAGTGTAACTGAAGTCTTCGCGTTATTACAGGCTATTAATGCATCAGCATTTATAATTACAATGCATTTAGTGAAGTAATTTTTACTACAATTAGTGTACTGTATTGAAATGTTGCAAGCAGAAGAGAAAAAAAATGAAGTCTACAGGAACAACCTCCATACTGTACAGGGACTTGAGAAAAATATCAGGTCAGAAATCGAAAGCTTTATGGAAGTAGAACTGTTGCAAATGTGTGCAAATTTTATTAAAAGATATCAGAAACACATGTCTGTAGATGGACACCACTTCAAACAACTTTTGCACCTCAGATTATTATTCATTGTGATATAAAATTTATACCATATGCATCAATCAGTGGTCAAAGTTGTGCATATAAAAATGTGAGGGGAAATTGTCCATAATCAAATCTAGTGACTGGCATGAACTTACTCCTGTGCAACTTGCATTTAGCTATAGATGCAAGCCAAAGATTATTCATTTTGTATTGTTCAAGTAAAATAAGCCAAACAGATTTTTAAATGAAAGGGAATAGCATATTTTGGAACAGGACATTAAAATGCTCTGAGGTTCACTTTTCAATTTCAATTTAACGTTTAGACATATTTGGTGAAGGAAGAAAAAATAGCAATAAGATTTTAATTCCACATGTGATGATTGCTGGCCAGAAGATCCTGGGCTTGATTGCAGATCCCAATTAGAAATTTTTTAATTTAGGGAGCCTTGAAACGGGACCCATCCAATCCCATGAGAATAATTGGGGAGTTGCCTAATAGAGAGATGGCATCTTTTGACCTCTAAAGCTACATGATAGAAGACCCTGTGGTGTCAGCATGCTGAACACATGCCACCCTACAATACTGCCCTCTATCAGTTTTGTAGTAAGATGGAGGTAGAGGTTGCATCATTTGCTGCAGATTGTCAAGGCCCACATTGGGCTGTCATATCATCTTATGTCATCATCCTGTGGTTGGGAATGACACATTTCATTTCATTGAAAATATACTTAGATACATGCTTCAGCAGTTTCAAGGAGAGTTGTTTGACTACCCATTTTACCCATATTTTACCCATATTCTGCATAAAAGATGAAGGCATGATTCCAGTTTAAAGAGGAGCTGATGAACACATTAGGAACTCTCTGCATCCTCAAGAAGCAATATGCTGACTTATAAAAGCTAATGCCATGCTGCAAGTGCTATAATGTTGGTAGTGAACATGTGAGAAGTAGTGTAGGTTATAATTATGTACCTTTTGTATAATAATAATTTGAGAATAATAAATTGTTTTTCTTATACTAATGTTTTTCCCCAAATATTGGGGATTGATTTTCCTATAACATACAGATTTTTAGTTCTATTACAAAAAATTTAAGTAATGATTGATCAATTGAATCTGTCGTCTTAACACTCTTCATGCTTCACTAACCTTAAAAATATACGGAACCGGTTTCAAAGATAGTTATCTCCATCTTTGGCCATGGATGACTGGTGAAGATGGAGATAATATATCTTTGAAACCGGTTCCATATATTTTTAAGGTTAGTGAAGCTTGAAGAATGTTAAGACGACAGATTCAATTCACATGAGCTTCACTGTATTAGTTCCATATGAAAATTTTTTTTTTTTAAAAAAGATTTACAATTTTTAAAAAATTTTAATGATTGATCAATTTGTGCTAAATCATCTATGCATATGAACAATCACATCATTGAAGGTAATGTCATATACTTACAATTAGAATTAGTTCATTCACAGTGGCAGGTCCTTCACTACACACTAAACATCATGCTGCATTTGTGGCTTTTCTGGGAAGAGATGATGATGAGCAATGGCAGAGGAAAGCAGAGTATCCAGAGATAACCTGCCCATGCACCACTTCATCCACCACAAATCCCAATTACGGCTACTTTAGTGGGAGAGAATTAGTCTAACCACTCAAGCATAGCTCTACCATACTTAGAATATAAGGTTAACTTTTTTTTCACATATACTTACAAAGGTTTTTGACGTAATGCTCATGAACCGTGAATACAGTGCTGAATGATAGAACTGTAGTCCAACAACTGCTGCTGGTGCCTCCATTCCTCCATCCCGTGGGAAAATAGCATGAGATGCTGTCACCAGTGCATCCTCTCTGGAAACTGAAAATTTACATTTTTTATACATGCTATGTTTGTATATGTAAATAATATTGGCAGTTATAAAGATCATTGATCAGTTTAATTATCCTCTAAAATGAAAAACTAAATACCAGGCTTTAGATATCTATATACATCCACTAATTTTATTGGGGGAAGGGATGAACAGTAAAGACTGAGGGTTAAGTGTATTCTTGAGTACCAGTTTTGGAGCATTGCTTAAGCAGAATTCATTATATCCTATAGGATGTACTAAATATGTTCATCTAACTGCACTTTCTTATACAACACTAGGACATTTATCAAGGGCAATCACTGAACTTATTAAATACAAGGATATATTACCAATCCATTGTCTACAGCTTTGTAAGTACAATTTAATTAAGAACACATTATCTTTGTTTATGATGTGAGGTTGTTCTATCTTCCATTCTGGCAAAATTGGAATATCATTGGGTTTTAGCAAGTACTTCTGTTTTATTAAAATGACATTTTTGGAGAGCTTGTTCTGCAACCGCAGAACATTTTTAAATGGAACAGTTAGTAAAACTTATACAAGCTTTTCCATATTCACAAAGTATTTTATAGATTCAGTTTTCCAGGACTTTTGTTAAGTGAAGAATATTTCCTTGAAATTAAATTAAAAAATATTTATTGATGGACGTAAATATTCTTTTGATACCTTTCTTCTTTACATATTTTGCAGTGAATATTGTGACATCTTTAGTGTAAGTCTCCAAATTTTTTTTTATATATATATGTCTGTGTGTGTATGAGTGTGTAAATTAGAAAATATATCTCATATTATTATCTCATTTTAGCAACAGATCTACACTAAACATTGTTTATTACAGTGTCATCCTGATATTTTTATATGTGGCAACAATGAATACAAACAAAAAATTAAAACAAATAGAATCACAATAGATAATGAGTAAACATAATAGAAATTATTGACTCAATGTACCAGATCTATTTGTAATTTTAATACACTGCCTAAGATATTAAAATCAGTGACACCTCCAGAATTCAAAGTGCTCTTTCTAGGGGGAGACACAGAATAGCATAAACAGCCAACAAATAATTTATTTAACAGCAGACAACCATAATGCCATACAACTTCACTGTTTATTTAGAGAAAAATGCAGTTTCACAATTTTATTTCCCACTTTTTTAGTTGTGCAATTTGGAAGAAGAGGAGTTGAATGCTGTTTACAGACAAGTTGCTTTTTTCACATAGGATTAAACAATTAAAATGTTTTAAAAAAGTTTTCAATTGCAAATTCACACATTCCACTTGCCATTGTTTATGTAAGGAAAACTAATAATCTCAAGACTAAACACTTGTGGCATATTAGATTAACCAGCTCTAAACCTTGCAGCTAAAACTTAATATCAGTGTATTTAATTTAATATTTTTCCATTATTTTGACAAAACAACCTTCCTCTTGATTAGTAGTAGTTGGAGGGGGCTTGACTTCACAGAGTTTGTTTGACCTTCAAGATTTATTTAGGGTGGCAAATACAATATCTCTTTCTCTGTCTGAAGAAGTCTGGAAACTTCCTACAAGCTTTTCAAAAACAGTGCGAATGAGCTATATCCTGCTCCCAACAACTTCTCCCTTATGCCATCAAGTTGTTAAGAGTTGCAGAAAAGCTACTGGAGTTCAGTAATTGTTTAAAGAAAGTGAATAAACATATGCCAGTAATAAATAATATGAAAATTACAGAATTACTTTTAGCAGATGATTTGATTCTTTTTCTATTATTGATTTACAAAGTATTATTAGTGAAATTGTAAAATTTTGTAGTGAATGAGGATTAAAGGTGAATATTAATACAATCAAAATTATAATTTTCAAGAAGGGCAATAAATTAAGAAAAGAGGAAAAATGGATTATGGCACATTAGAATATCTACATAGATAAGGCCTTGGTACAGCTAGGAGTTAAAATAAGCAGTCAAAAAGCAGGAGTAGGCTTTTACAAAGAGTAAGTTAGCTTTGAAACTGATGAGGAGATATTTATATATAGCATCATGATGAGTGTTAATTTGTTGGAGAAAGTTTATGGAACATTAGTGGAGTTCAGATGGAGTTATAATATAGAAATATTTGAAATATAGACAATAGTTGGGAGAAAATGAATAAAGTACTTATTGCATTTTGTAAGATACTTTGAAATGTTCCAAAAAATTCTGCAGATTAGTGTGAGAGGCTTGGTAATGAGGGAGAACCAAAATCAACTTTAAGTTCATCACACCTCAAACAGAGCAGAATATGTATCACCAAAAATACTATGAATCAACTGAGTTGACAATTAGCTGATGATGCAGATGATGTTCTGCAAAACATATTCTAGATATAAACAAGTAAGTGAAGCCACAAGAGTGTGTAGTTTGACTCAGTCATATAATAATTTAATCACAGATTAATATTTTGGGGTAATTCCATTTAAAGCAAGCAAATTTTTATATTATAAAAGGGGGCAATTCAAATTTCTGTTGCTGACAACAGAACTTCAAATAAGAGCCTATTTAAAAAAAATAATATTTTGACATTTCTTTGTGAATATATCCTTTCTATTATGCATTTTTAAGTTAACTCTGCTATTACAGGTTCCAAGCCCAAATCAAAAAAGAGGATAGGGATTAAAAAACTTAGCTGGCACCAGCTGATAGTACCTTTGTCAGGATAAGTGAAACCTCAATTGCATGAATGGCAAAGTAGGAGTTCTATGGTAGGTGAAGCAACCTTTTCTGGGGATGGTATAGAGGAAATCACTGTCTTGCAGATAAGAGAAATCTTCAAAGGCTAAGGAAATAAACACCATCAGAAAATTCAGACTAAAGCAACTGATCTAGGGTGCAGAACCCTAAAATCAAAAAAATTGGTCCCCCTCACTGGTGCTCCCTATTCCAGAAAAAATTAAATGTTGTGAACCATCAAGGAAAAAGAAAACAAATGGATATTTGTAGATGACCTAGGCAAAGAAAACCAATAATACAACTGAAAATTTGGAATAAAAGAAATCTATTCCAACCACATGCAAGCAAAGGAGTAGAACAAGAGCTAGTAACATATTAAAAGTATAAAATTATTACTATGCGAGGAATAATGTGAAGAATGGTGAAGATGGTTAGACTAAAGGATGGACATCCAGAAGGAGCAAGAAGTAGAGGAAGACTTGCGCTCAGGTGTGTCTCCAAAGTGTGGAACCAACCGGAGGAGGCTTGATGAGAGAAGATGGAATGGGGACAGCAAGCACAAGATATCAAGAATGGTTCCAATTAACTGAGGAGGTCCAGGTCCTTCATATTACTGTAACCCCAATGATGAATGAAAGAATGGATGGATGGATGGATGGATGGACGGACGGACGGACCCTTTGCTAATTTATCTGACTATCAAATGGAAGTTCATTATGCATGTGTAAGAATATTCCAAACAATTTCAAATCATCATCATCATCATTGTCGTCGTCCTCACCACCATCACCACCACCACCACCATCATCATTTGATGATGAACAAAAATACAAATCTGCTCTTCCAGAATACCTATTTAACAAGGTCTGTGAGCATTGATCTGTAGATGAATTTATAAATGAACAACTATTTTTTTTGATAGCATATTATCTATGTTTTGTAACATGTGTCTCATGTGCTTTGATGAGTTACTGCATATAATAAATATTTATAATAGATATAACTAGAATCTTCCTATGCATGAGTACTTTGTAATGCATTTCTCACATTAAAATATAACAAATATTTCATGGTTCAAGGTTTTTATTCACCAATTATATACAGTTCGCACATTTAGTTTTGTCAATTTATATTAATACATGACTAATATTTATTGTATACATATCTAAATCTATAACTTAATTTTCAAGAATTCCCCCACAGTATAAAAATTAAGTTTTAACAATAGGTTTTAACACATTTTTTAAATTGTGTGCTTGAAATGCTTATAATTAATTTTGTTACTTTATTATTATTTTGATTTGTTTATTTACGGATGCTCTTTAACATCTGACATCATCAGCTTCCCATTCAATTCAGCATGTGAAACTGCCAGTAAATTTTGCTCAGAGGTCTCTTCTTTCAAGTTTGAGGTTCTTTTTCATGCTGTAAATCTACAACACCAGATTCACAGCTTTACTTCCCTTCCAATGGAAGCCATACTTAGGAATTATTTACACCTGAAAAAACCCATCGACCCTAGCCAGAGCTGAACCTGCAATCTTGGATTTACGAGGCAAGTATGGTTATCACTAGACCATCAGGACTGAGCTTTATTATACAGGATTCACCTCTGTGTGACACATAATTTATGCTTTTCGTAAGTTATTGTACGTGAATTAGTCAATTTCAATGTCACTATTATGCTATTTTATGTATGGCAGAAATGCCTTTGGTTGGTATTTTTGATAAGTGTTAGACTTTATGCTATGTTAGGTTCAAATGACTTGGCTCTATCAATGTTTTTGGTGCAGTATTCATTGGTTTGAAGTACTTGGCAGATATATGGAGTATATCAAAAAGAATAATTAATTTTCAAAAGCTGTATCTTTTAGGTGTATTAACATAGAAGCTCGTGATAAATTTTTAAATATATGCCAAAGGTTTCACATATACTTTTTTTTTTTTTGGTGCGAGTTTCATTTAGTTGCCAGTAGGTACCCCCTGTGCAGTTTGCTGTTCAGTGTGTATTAAAATGGTGATGACCAGAGCCTGGAAGTTAAGCAAAATGCCTTTTCTATCTGGGATATATTTAAGAGTGAGATTGGAATAAACTTGTTTCCATACATTTGAGATTGATAGGGCTAGTTTTTATTTTTAATATTTTGGCTTCTGTTGGTATTTTAAGGTTTAAAACCTTTTTTTTTTTTTTTTTTGATCTGTTTTGGATCATTATGGATTTTTCTGCAATTATTTGTACATTTTAAAAAACACACAAAGAATTTCAATATATTGAAGTGAAAAAAGTTATAAAATTAATGGCATGTTCACCTCACAAAAATATTTATTGAGAATCTTGTTACACATTTATTTCTTTTCAAGTAGTCAAAAACTTTCTCCTGAACCCATTCACTTGAGCTCTTTAAATAGCAGAACCTTCAGTAATGAAAGAAACACATGGTTATATTGGGCATATGAATACCATAAAATAGAAAGGATGAGGGAAGTACTATTAACTTTGAGTAGTCTTGGCAAATGACCTTGTATCGACATGTATGAGACAATTCTAGGAAATTTGTGTTTGGGATAACTTCTCAGCTCCATAAATGTAGCAAACAATTGCAAGCGAGA
The DNA here is from genome assembly GCA_030762175.1 of Metallyticus violacea. Lineage (NCBI taxonomy): Eukaryota > Metazoa > Arthropoda > Insecta > Mantodea > Metallyticidae > Metallyticus > Metallyticus violacea. The sequence goes on from CM060836.1 coordinate 20,431,777, forward strand.
AAGATGAGAGCAGTACACCTGTAAAATAAACCATCCCTACAATTGCTCAGTATAGAAGAGAGATACTAACCTAATTCCCTTTTAAACAGAAAATGAACGTGACCAGAAAACACTGCACATCTTTTGCTCATTAGCCAGGACTATTCAAAATCACTTACTTTGTCTTGATCAACATTTCCACGATGTCCTGAAAAGTGAATGTCCTGTTGTAACTGGCATGAGTTTTTCTAAAACAGCTTGTTTTAAATATGTTCCAATCACTTTAATAGAAGTAGAACATTCTTTTTCCAAGATAAAAAATGTTCTCTGACAAGCAGCTGACTATGACAATTGATACCTTGAAAAAACATCTTGTTTTTTTTAACCAAGAAAAGTAAGCGTAGTACTTTAATTATATGATAAAATAATTATTAAGTATTTTAAATATCTAATTTCATTAATAATGAGTGATATTACTCTCTCTTTTCACTTTTAATAAATTCCTATTTTAATCATATTATTACTTAATTTTCAGTATTTTAAGTGCATTTTTGCCTACCTAAGTGTCTGAACTTTCAGGCTCTAGTGATGACAAAGCAACAAAACGTATTCTGCATTCTGTACTTCAACAAGTGAGTCCATTATAGCTATGCCACATGATTTTCATTGGCAATATGATAATGTACATCCTACTGTTAACATTCTATATTGACACCAAGACTGTATTCAAAAGACTGGTTGTTATGTAAAGGTAAATCACAGGCTGCTCTTGTCTGCACCACAAAGATATTCAGTGCATCCACAGGGTTTTGTACATAACCCACAAAATTTAACTTCTTGTTCCAGCTTAGAGCTAGCTATCACCCTTATGACTGTCTGGCATGTTTTGTGACATTAGATATTCAAGCTATACAGGATTCAATTGTTACACAGTGATAAACAATGACAAACAATGAAGTTTGTCTGGAAGAGAGCATATGGAAAATGGTAGGTGAATCGTTTGGCTCTATGTTCATGCATGTAACAAACATAACCTTCTGAAATCAGACAATTCTTTTTAAATATACCCTGTATAGACACTCCTTTTTTAGACATTCTGGTTCGGTGATAGCTAATACTCTGTGTATTGTTCGTTTTGAGAAGGATAATGATCAGAGCCAGCATTTAACTGTATATGTTCATTACCTGAAAACTTTGTGATCATTTTTTCATGAATGGGTAGGTTGATAAAAACAAAAGCTGCATTCTTATGACTCACTCACCACATTTGAAAAATGTTTCAATAGACCATGAAATCTTAAACTTTTATCAACAAAGTCATCCAGTCGAGATGTACAAAAATTTCTATATTATAACATTTTGAATAAATTTTGACTTTCTCATATTTCACAAGTTTTTCTCTCGGTTAATACTCATTCAAATCATCTCCCTTAACTTTCCTATTGGATGTGAACTTATATTTTTAATTGCCTGTTTACTTAAGCTGAATCACTACACTGTCATAGAAAGATGTCATTCACTTTACGCAATATTGTATCAGAGGTTTTTAATACTAAATTACATCTCTACACTTAACAAAAGAATAATCTTCCTGCTTCTTTGCATGAAAGATGATCCTTCGCTATGGTCATTCCTCAAGGCCTAGCAAAAAATGCAAATATACATACAAAAGATTTAGATTTGGTATCTTTCCCAAATAAAAAAATATAACACCAAGTTCCTTTTCCTTTAAAGTTCCTATATAAGCTTCTCTTTTCAACTCACGAAAATAAATACAATGACCTAAATACTGTGAAAATTACTGAAAGTTACATAAATTAATCAGTATATTGAATATAAGTACATTCTCAATCTGAGGAAAACAAATGTAGCTATTAATTACCACTTAAAATGATGGATCAATGGATAGATGGATATGTTGGTAGGTAGAAAGAAAGATAGAAAAATAAATAGTTAGACAGACAGGTGTGTGTGCGTGCGTGAGAGAGAGAGAGAGAAAGAGACTCATCTTGGCTCTGGTCAGGTCCGGTAGGATTAGGTGGATGGATAGATAGTAAGATGGATGGATGGTTAGGTAGATCAATAGATGGGTGGGTGGGCAGGCAGGCAGGCAGGCAGGTAGGTAAACAAACAGATAGATAGTTGCAGAGCTAGATAGAGAGGTAGATAGATAGTCCTAATTAAAATGTTGTGAAGCAGAAAATTTTAGCAATGGTAAAATATTATTTTACCTGCATCAAATGGAACTGAAAAAACAAAAGATTCTGGATCAATTTCGTGTTGAAGAACTGCACTTTGGTACCATGGTTCCTCAATAGCTCCTGAATATAAGTCCCCAAATTCGCTGAAACAGTAGAAACTAGTGAATAAAAGGTTTGCATTTAAGCATTTAAACTACATTATGTATGTTTATATTAACAGTAGCACTTTTTAAATAGAAATAATACCATTCTTAAATTAATTATGAAAAAAATGAAAATGTAGTAACACATACATGTTTGGTTCTAATGACTGTTCCTCTTCACTCACTGTGTCATCTTCATTTTCTATGCTGATATCTTCACCTTCTGGTTCAGCTTCCATGTCATCATCGTCATCATCATCCACATCATCATTGTCATCATTATCTTCAGCAGCAGAGGCAGCAGCAGTAGCAGCTGTAGTTCCACCATAATTTTCACTATCTATAACTTTATCATGCACAACTTCACTAGCAGTATCTTCCTCTATATTTTCTGCAACTGGAAAGTTTAACCATCTTGTGAGTCCACTCTGTGTTGCCACAAACTTGAGTGAAACATTGTAAGTGTGCACTAGTTCCTCTCTGAAACAGAAATCATTATTATCAAGGGATGATGGTATACTGTTTTAATGCTTTTTCCTTATTTCTATGTGTATTAAAGCCCAAACTACAAATTAATTTTCAGTAGAAAAATACTGGGTTTTCCACTTGTTCTTGACTGCTGATGTATCCTTATAACGTTTTTACTATTTTCAATAAAGTTAGAAAATTTAACACATACATGATATATAAGAATCATGAATGTTCACAATTTTCAATTTTTTTAAATTATTTGCTGCTTATTTAACTTGCATTATAAACAAATTAAATAAGTATCAAATAAAGTCAACTTTCAAGTCAAAGTTTGATTCACAGACTGGTAAATAAATTTTGTGAAATGGGAGGCATTTTTGATAAAAAGCATGCACAGCCATGTACAGTGCTCACAGAAGAAACATTAGATAACATTGTACATGATCTGGAATGTTCCCCTAAAAATCACTTTTATGTCTTTTTCAGCAAACTGGAATGTCCTATTCCTCTGTTCAAACGGTTACAAAGTTACTGAACTTAAAACCCTATAAAATTACTGTATTGCAAGAATTAAACCAGGTTCCAGGAGTAGATTTTGTGAATGAATTTTAAATAGTGTGCCTGTCAGAGAAATTGACCCTAATCAAATTTTCTTTATGGGTGAATCTTGGTTCCACCTAAGTGGTATGTTATTTCACAAATCAACCAATACTGGAGTTCAGAAAAATATTCATGCTTCACGAGTAACATGCTTCACAAGAAAGCCTTGGATGATCAATAGATAGGAGTGTAATGTGCAATTAGCTGCAAAAGAATAATATCCCCTATTTTTTTTTTCAGAAACTATTAATAGTGCTCTAAGTATGTGCGGAATATATTCAATTCTTTATTCATGAATTAACTGTGATGGAATGTAGATTTGCAACTTTTCAACAAGACTCTGCAACAGTACATACAGCCCATGTCTCCTTGCATGTAATTCATAGTGATAGAGTTATCATTGACAACTATGGCTCCCTTGATCTCCCGATTTAACACCCTGTAGTTTTTTCTTTGAGGAGGTATTGGTTTTATAACACTGGAACTTTATTAACCTTTTTATATTTCAGACATGTTTTGAATGCATTCATTCTCAGCTCTTTCTCCAATTTGGGTAGAGGATTATACACATGCAATGCATAATGTTTTACTTGCCATATAAAGACCTCTCCCCTCATAGTTGCTAGCCATCTTTCCAGCTCCCAGCATAAAGCACCACAATACAGCACACCATATCCCAACTTTTTCATCATAAAAACATGTCTCATGCATAATGTGAGCATTCTCACCAACCCAAATACAAATATTCTGGAAATTAAAGAAAGTAGCTGAGTATGAATGCAAGTGTGTGCATCCGTCCATATCCTTTCCTTTCTTGCTTACCATAACTATCAGCATATTCCTCTCTATTCTGTTATTTTTATATAGTATTTATATATGTATTTTAGTATACTCGTGCATGAAATAAAAATTACAGATAAACTAGAATCGGCTAGCGTGTGAATCGGCCATTATATTTGAAGCAAAAAAAAAAAAAACTCCATTTAGTTAGTGACTTATGTCCTCAGAGTCACCAAATCTATATGAGAATGTTGGATAGCAAATTTAGAGCTGGAATTGGATTATTTTAATTTCAATTTTTTGCAGTTATTTATGGTGTGATACACAATTGAATTATGTCAGTATGAAGCTATAGCTAAGGATGCAGTAAAAATATACTATAATAGATGTTCATCAGTAAAATATGTACAATATTTATAAGATATGGTACATTATATTAGGGTTGTAGGATAAAAAATGTAAATATAGATCGCAACAAAACAGACATATAAAAATTGACAAGAACAATACAATGCATACAGTAAGGATAACTTTTAATTTACAATGAATATTCATTTATAAGATATGTGCAATAAATTAAGGTCTAAATTACAATAAATGTTTGTCAAATAGGCTTTATTTATTACATAAAATTCTAAAACTTTGAATTTAATGAGCTTTTTAAAGGATTTTGTTTCTTTAGGAAGAGCATTGTAAAATTTTATTGCCATATAGCTAAGCATGTTTTCATCAAGGCAAAGTCTATGGCTTGGGATGGAGAAATTATTTTTATTGCTTGTGTTCTATTTATGTACACCAGAGTTTGTTTACATAGGCAAGTTATATTTTATTAAGTAAAGAATAATTTTGTAGATGTATAAATATAGCAGAGTTAGAATCTTCAACTATCCGAAAGGCCTCCTGTAGGAATCATTGTGTTTAAGATGACCTATATATCTAACAGCTCTTTTCAGTAAGGTAAAGATTTTATTAAAGTTTATTTTGGAAGTGCACTTATGTTCTATGGCATAAGTGATGTGTGTCTGAATAAGGGGAAAATGTACCGTTCTATATTATCAGGTACATATTTTCTTAAATATCTAAGTACAAATAAGTTTTTAACTGATTAAACAGCCCTGATATTTTTACATGACTCATTGATAAAAGTTTTGTCTATGATGAATCGTAGAATTTGACTGATAGTGATCTGCACTAAAGTGTCAATATTTTTAAATCTTAATTTTACTATTTCATACTTGGTTGGGTTTGCATATAGATTCAGACCTCTGAAGTATTTTACCATTGAATGTACCATGATATTGATACTTGAATGCAACATGGCAAATCACTATTATTAACTACAATTGTAGTGTCATCAGCAAACTGGATAATTCCAGGTATTGTTTCCAGTTAATCATGAATATACAAAATGAATAATAATGGTTTCAATATAGAACCTGGGGTTAGACTTTGAGCCTTGGAGCTATATTTCTGATTATTTGATTTTATGATAACAAATGCTTTCCATTAATAAAAAAGGATTTTATTAAATTTAAAACCAACTTTGTGTCAGAACTAATACAGTGAAGCAATTAATTTTTCTTAATTAGCTGGTGAGTCAATTTAATACTCTCTTGCTCCACTTATCATTGAATTATACAGAACATGTTTCACAGGCTCTTGCCTGCGTCATCAGATGTCAAGTCAACTCACAAATTCTGTATAATTCAATGGTAAGTGGAGCATAAGAGTATTTTTTTTTGAGTAGTGTTTAATGCCCTTTTTACTACTGAGGCACCACAGGCGATGGACACTGATGATACATGATATGAAATGATAAATTGGGAAAGGATTTTTTTTTTTAAGGAAGGAAATGTTCCAGGCCTAAATTTTGGATACCTCCCCGGCATTTGCCAGTTATGAGGACTGAGGAAAACCTGGAAAAAACCCAGTCAGGGAGGACGGTCCTGGTGGGATTCGAACCCCAGACCTTCCGCTCATGAGTCCATGCCTTAATGACCTCGACCACCCATGGTGGTGTATAAGAGTATTAAATCGACTCACCAGCTAATTAAGGATTTTATTAGTTTGTGTTCTGAGCCCCTAATGCCTAACATGTATAATTTACCCAGTCAAAGCTTTTGTGAGATCTAACATAACACCTGCAGTGTAATTACCAGAGTCAACATTAGCAATTATTGCTTCAACAAAATTTGATGGGGCACTTACAGTGGATTTATTTTTGAAGCTATTCTGTTGCTTTGGGATTAGATCAAATTTCTCAAGGTAGTTTATAATTCAGTTATACAGTAATCATTCAAGATAGAGTAGATCAAATTAACTGTGGCATCTGCAAGCCATTAGGAATGAAATAATATTTAATATGAATGAAAAATTATTAACTAGATAAAGCTAGGGGTCATTGTCATGCACACTAGGGGCCATAATATATTCAAAATAATAATACTTTATTCATCAATTTAACAAGCAAGAAGTTGCAACAGACATCATAATAAGTTACACATTATTATTCCATAAGACAACATTAATAATTTGAAATAAATGAAGATACAAAATTGAGTATTTTTGAATAGCAGGAATTTTTGCAGTGAAATATAGTATAATATAACAAATTATTATTGAGTGATTCCCTCAATAATAATTTGTTAAAAATGTGTATGTTTCATTTTTTGACAGTGTTAATTTTCAATTAACTTAAACAGAAGTAGAATATTTTTTTTAGCTAAAGTGCAGAAACTTTTACTTATCACTGTATAAAAAATTGAAAATATGAGAAAATTTTGAACTTACTCATATTCATTTCTGAAAGTAAGTGTAGATTCCTTGAAGAATGGTTCTGTAACCCTTGCATCAAAAGTAAACAGCTGCACAAGTTCTTTGTCACCTTTAATTAAAAAACAAATAAATAAAAATTATTCAAAACTGGTAATATTAAAATAAAACCAATTATTTAATATACAAAAATATCACGAAAATATCTGATAAACCGTTAATTTGAGATCCTAAAGTTACAATACTTGTATCAATAGCAAAGAGTGAGCACTGGAAAAGCATTTTTGTTTATTCTCAAGAGGAAATGCATTAATATTTGTTAGAAACAAGAATGGACCCAAAATTAAACCCTGCAGGATACCATTATTAACTTTGTACTATTCTGAGTATGTTTTATGATTTTCTGATGAATTGATTACACCTTACTTATTTCTCTTTCCTAATTGCAAGTCTTTTAATAACATTTGCCACTTATACCATAAAAGAATAACATTGAAAGAAGTAAATCAAAGCTTTTGAGATGTCACAAAAATTTCAAGTATATTAAGTTTACTATCAAGAATTTTATGAATTTTATTATTTAACTGAAAGGTTGAATTGATGGTGGATATGTTTTTAATATCTCCAAAATGTTCACTAGCTAAAATAAGATGGTAGTGTATAACCTCAACTTTATATAATTCAATGTATACATATAATAATTTTTATAAAGTTTGCTTTTATTGAATTATAGAAATAAATATGGAAGTAGAAATTAAAAAAATTCCCTATTGGACACAATAACAATTTTCACCATTCATTAAATACATAAATATATAATTAAGTTGCTTTACTTACAATAATATTCATCAAAGCTCACAGTCCTCTTGTTGCAGTTAATTGCTGTAAAATATACAAAAAAAATGATTATGAAGCTGAGACATATGCAAAAAAAAGATGATGATGATGATAATAATAATAATAATAATAATTAATTTATTCCTTATATAATAATATAAGGAATAATATTATTAATAATTTATTTTTATTATTATTATTATTATTATTATTATTATTATTATTATTAAAATTGATCATTACTGGCGTATGTAGATGTGGTCATTGGTTTAAATTAAATTTGTAAACCAAAGCTGTTGCTGGCTAATGTGGCATTTATAATTTATTAGGTTACTAGTACTTGTAAGTTCCATTTTACAGTGCCTAAGAATCTTAGGAGACACCTTATTCCACCCAAGATGGATGATGTTTTAATTCATTAATTATTTTGCTTATTTTCATGTGAGATGTGTAACTAAAGAATTTTGAAATTGGCACAGTAAACTGAAAATTATAAGTTTTTACTTGATTATGTGTAGGTCCCATCATATTCATAAAATAATAGTTAAATACATTACATATTTATCTTGGTGTTTGTATAATTTTTTCATTCCATTTAGTGTTATATTTTTTGTTTGGCTTATCTGATTCTTTTGCATATTTATAATGTTCCATGCAGTTTTAACCTTATTTTCAGTGCTGTATACTTGAGATATCTGACTGGCAAGACCTTTAGCTTACTCCTTTTTCAAGGTTTTATAGCTCTTATTATATATTTCAAATTTGTCATTTTATAAAACTCATAATGAATTTTATCCTCTCTCTTAGCATTTTTATATCAAAAGGTGATTTAATTTTCTGTTTTTTTAATATTTTTTTTTAAAGTATAAATGTTGGTGGATGTATCAATGAAAGAATTCTATTTCTTGTTGGGATCCATTATTAAGTATACAGATTCCCATTTTTCCAAATCTAATATATTTCTTAACTTTCTTACATTTGTGTTACTATTCTGTTTTATTTGTATTGTACCTCCCTTTCCACATCAAAATTATAATTAATTATATCTATAATTTCTGCACAGTGATCTGATAAGTGATTACATAAGTGTAATGTATGTAATGTAAGTGGAGTTTATTGTAAGCAAGCTTAATACGTAATTTTAGGATATATACCACTTCATTGTTTACAGCTACGTAAGTACAATTTATTTAATGATATGTGATATTCATTTTCAAATGTAGAAAACTGCTTTAACTTAATGTTGGTTAAATTTAAAATTAATTTTGTGTCGGAACTAATATAGTAAAGCAATTAATTTATTCATAATTAGCTATTGAGTTGATTTAATGCTCTTATGCTCCAGTTACCCTTGAATAATACAGAACATGTTTCACAGGCCTTTGCCTGCATCATCAGCTGTGAGTTGACTATGTTGATTATTATATAGTCTATTGATGTAGCAGATATGGAAGTTATTCTAGTTGGGCAATTAATTACATAATGCAAGTTGTAGCTTCTTATAAGTAGCAAGGTTGCTTGTACGCATTGGCGTTGAGATTTGAGTTTATGTTGATATCACAGTTTGCTCTTTTGTCATAATTTTACTTAATAACTCATCTAGTCCTTTTAGATAATCACTTACTTTGGAGCTTGGGGATCTGTATATTCCTATTGTAAATATACTACCTATCTCTGTTGATAATTTAATTGCTTAGCTTTCTAATGCCATTTCAACAGAATGTTTTTGTATCTATTCTTGAGAACTATACAGAATATTATTCTGTTCATATATTGCTACGCCTCTTCTTTTACAGTCTTTCCTACTAAAGTTAGCTGGTGTAGAGGATGCATGGAAAGATATTGATAAAATAAATAGAAGTTTTTGTAAACTGATCTTAGGTTTACTGGCAGCATTCCTAAATGTGTGACTCAGCTAGAATTAGTATTCCATCAAGATAAAAATTATTACAAGAATTATGAAATACTTATTCAGGATTACCACATTGGAAGAGAGTTTTTTTTAATAGTGTTTAACAACTGTTTTTACTACTGAGGCACCACAGGCAGTGGACACTGATGGTACATAAGATGAAATATTGGGAAAGGATTTTTTTTAAGGAAGGAAATGTTCAAGGCCTAAGTTTGGGTACCTCACCGGCATTTGCCATTTATGAGGACTGGGGAAAACCTGGAAAAAACCTCAGTCAGGGAGGACAGTCCTGGCAGGATTCAAACCCCATTTGAAAAGAGTGATATTATAAGAATGTTTCAATATCCAAGAGAAATGTAAGTGGAAAGAATCATTGTATCTCAAAGTACAGGAAATTTTACAACAGATAGGTATGAGAAACTTATGGATAAATAGGGAATACCAAACAGAAGATTCTGAGAAGAAATGAACCTAAGAGTGGAAGATATTCAAAGACAAGAAATATGTGGTAGTATGGGAGAAAAGAGTTAGTAGTAATAGTAGTTCATTCATCTATTTGATCTCTTTAGTACAGAGTAGTACAATTGGTGTTGGACACGTCTTAATAAAATACTGTATTAATATACAAGAATGTCAAAAGTAAAAATCATAATACAATTAGGTGTATACAAAAATATCAAGTTAAATGGATAGATGAAATACATGGTCATTCACACACTATTAGGACATATTGCAGTCATGAAATAATTATTTATCATTATTTGTAAGGAAATCTTCAATAGAGTAGAAGCAATGGTTAATTAGATATGCCCTTAGGGATAGTTTGAAACTTTTATCTTGTCGTATTCCTTTTATATATAATTTTTTGTATCTGAGATTTTCACAGTGAAATATATTATAATATGACAAATTATTGTTACAAAATCACTCAAATTTCACTAATTTTGTTCCACTTAGTTGGACATATTTTTTCCATAGCTTCCCAATAAAGAGCTTCCAAATTTTTTTCATTTATTTGTTGCTATCTAGTTGACTGCATTTCAATAACTGTTCTTTATTTAAGATAGTATTCACATCCTTACACAGTGGGCAGTGGCTATCCTTGATTCATTTCATCCGAAGAGATGGTGACTTTTTGCTGTGTGATAAGCCACTGGCATTTCAGAGTAGCATTGAAATGTGCTGTTGTGTATTACTCTTACATCTTGGAAAACTTTCCATATCTGTATTAGCATTACCCAGGTGCACCAGAAGGAAGTGGGATTACTGTGCACCCCAATATATATAAAATAGTATGAGGTAGAGAAAAATATATAGAACAATGTGGTAAGGCAGGTTGGGGAGGGTTTGCATGGGCTAGAACTGGAATATGATAACAGAATAGAAAAATGTCCAATGTGTGGAGAAGCCAATACAGATTTTCAATGTTTATTATACTGTAGGCAAACAAAGTTATGGAGAGAACAGAATTAACAACAAAAATTGAAGAATTTAGGATGGGAAAATATTTATTAGAAATATTTTAACTGTAATAGGAAAGAAGAATATAAAAATGATAGGGAACTATTTGGGCAAATTTAGAGAGAAATGGATAAGAATGGTTATGAGGAAGATATGGAGAAACTTAACCTTAAAAGTACAATAGGTCAGATAAGCATAAACAAGGATAGGATAATAGAGCAATAGGATGGTCACCAATAATCTAATAACCTGGAGTTGTGTATATTGGGATCAGAAAGTAAACAAGCAACTCTAGAAAGAAAATATGTAATAAGTAAGATTATTATTATTTTTTGTGTATTGTTAGATCTCATTTTGTAATGGATTGATAAAGTATGTGTATTTGAATGTGTTATATTATGTAGTTTATTGGGATATTTTCAATAAATTTCAATTAGTAAACTAAAGTTAGCTCATAAATTGTAACCTATTAAGGTTTAAAATATAATCTGATTATCTAAAAGACTGTACTGCATGAGTACAACTCCACATTTTGGTGGGGAAAATGTTTTATTGTTTAGGTTTGCTCTAGTTCCTTTCAGGGCACTGTGTTTTACAACTGAAAGTTGTAATGACACATGAAGAGGATTAATTTGTTATTTTGTTTATGTATTCTCTTAGTTTACACAGCTCTTTGACTATATAGTTTTGCCCATTTGAATTTAAGTGAAAACCATGCTCTGTTTGCAGGCTTTTGCCTAATTTGCCTAGGTCAATCAAGTGCACATTGCTAAATTTAGCGCATTAGAGCATAGGAGCTTTAGTTTTATTTATACAAGAAGTATGTCTTAAATCATATCTATGGGGTATATTTGCTGCTACTATTTGTTTATCTCTAGGATAATTAGTGTATAGCTTTTCCATCTCACCAGTCATAGCTGAGGAACATTTGCAGAGTGATACTGCAACAGCATATACAATTCAAAGCCATAGTTTGCAAGAATATATTAAAAATAGTACCATATAGCTAAAGAATTGAAGAATAATCCAGTATATTTGAAAATGAAATAAAACACAGATTAAAATACTGTTTTGCATTACTTTCTGAACACCTCTCATAGTATAATAAACCCAAGCTTATGACTGATATTATAGTGGGCATTACAAATGTATAGAATGTGTTTGTAATTATGTTGTTTATTGTCCATTTTAATAAAAATTTATATAAAATAGCTTAATTCATACTAGGCTTCTTATATTTAAGCATCTTCCAAAAAGTCATAAATAAATACCTGCACTAGACAGATAAAAGACAATAATTGATTATTGTTATTATAGTTTAGAATAATTTTTAAGAAGTAATAGTAAATAATTAACAGCTTTTCCACCTTAACTGCTTTACTACTTTTGTGAATCGATCAGCTTATAGTTCACAGGAGGCTGGAATAATCAAAGATGCATAATCATGGGTAGCCAGCTGAATAGGACTATCTTTAGTTAAACAGATGCATATTTGTATGTGGGTGGTTGGAAATAAATGATTATGTGCATATGGAGATCAAATAAGTTGTACTGTACAAATGTCACAATTTTTAATTTTCTCTTCATGTGTCCAGTCAACAAAGATTTTTTCTCAGGTAACCTAAATTTCCATGCTCTTCATCTATTTGAAACCTATAAAATGGACCATTAAAAGTTTACATTGATTCATACATTTCATGCCCTGTAACACTTAGGTATGCACTTTTATCACATGACCCCTTTTTGTAATCTATTTTTTTAACTTCCTAAGCATATGCAAGCTTTTTAAGGTGCACAAGAATATAGTGTCCTAGGATTCTTTGTTAATTTGAATGGTACTTACTTTCTGTACCATTCTCCACAACAAGTATTAGAGAATCTTGAAGTATCTCATCTGAATCTGTGTCATCTTTAGGGTCATATTGTGGAGACCACTTCCAATTAGATTTACCCATTTTTGCCATAAAGTGCATCATCTCTTCTTCAGGTGTTGCAAAGTTGTAAGACGATTCATGATGGTATTTACAGTATGTCCTAAAAATAATATTTTTATGATAATAGTTTATACAAAAGATAAATTTGAGCAAAGAAATTAGTAATATATTGGTGTTTCACTTCCTCTTGACTCCTGATTTTTCTTATAGCTTTCTAACTAATGGAAAGTTGTATGCACTAAATTGATATCCTTCTTCAAAAATCATAATATCTTAAATGAATTTCAGCATGTACACACCTACAGCCCTCATAGATGTTATCAATTTTAGGAGCAAAAAACTATTTGATATTTTTTGGGATCTTTTTAAAGTCTTGTCATTGTAATAATTATATTATACTATGCAAATGACATAGAGAACTTTCATTTCAAAATTTCCAGTCTAAATAATTGCCTTTAATCAGTTGAGTATATACAGCATCATCTGCCAAGTTTCAATAGTTTGTAGTTCTGCTGTCTTCATCAGGGGAAACAAGCATTCAGTTTAGTAAATACAGTGTTGTCTGCAAACCTTTTGATGGCAGAGTTACCAACCATCAAATTCTTGGCAGATGATACTGTATTTACTCAGCTGATTTCCTGAGAGCATCTCATTACTAATTCTAAATGCTGAGAAAGCCGGAAATCTTGTATTTAGATATTGACAGGAAAGTGTAAAATCAATGTTGATTAAATTTTAGGTTTTACTCCCTCAACTCCAGTTCACTTTGAAATTTCTAATGACATTCTTATCTTTTGATACTTGAATTTAAAGAAGATTTAATTGTTATCACATTTTCTATTATCTCTCAAATTAACAAAAATTAAGTCCATAACAATGCCTTTAATTGGTCCCCATCTGAAGCTGAGAGCAAAAACTCTTGAAACATGTTCTGATAAATTAATCAGTGAAGTATATTGTCACCTAATATTGACCTCTTTATGTGTAAAAACAGTTTACTTCACTGTTTCTACCTTCTATTAAGTTTTTCAAGCATAAACAAGTTAGACAAACTATTTCAGCTTAAAGGGGACAGTGTGTGACTGTATGAGCTATCATCAATATATCAGGAAATGTTTTGCTATCTGTCTTTATATTTCCAAGAGACAGAATGAATAATCTTTTAATGACAAAAGCTCCAGAAGGTTGCATTGGTTTAGTGAAAAGTCCCTCTAGTGGTTGAATGACAGGATCTCTGTTTGTAAAAGTGCTTGAGCACATATAGAATTACGCAAAATGTAACTTGGAGAATTCTATACTGATTCTAATAGACAATTATGAAGCATAGTCAATGGATGCTGTTCTGTATGCTAAGGAAAATGGAACTTTTCTACTTACATTTCCTCCTAACTGCATGCATTGTCTACAATGCCGCTACAAGTGACTGAGGTCGTTAAGGTGGATACTCATGAGTGGGAAGTCTGGGGTTCAATTCTCACCAGAACCGTCCTCCCTGACTGGAGTTTTTTCCAGTTTTCCTCAGCCCTCATAAATGGCAAATGCCGGGGAGATATCCTAAACTTTGACCTGGAACTTTTCCTTCCTTTCCTTCCTTAAAAAGAACTATCCTTTCCTGATTTATCATTTCATCTCATATATCATCAGTGTCCACTGCCTGTGGTGCCTCAGTAGTAAAAACAGGTGTTAAACACTATTAAAAAAATTGTCTATAACCTTTGGATGTTGATGTTTGGGTGATTTAAGACAATATTTTAAGTGTGTTGAAATGATTGTTTTTAAGCAACCCTGGAAAAACAATAAGTGTTTCCATTTTTGAGCATAGCTAAGGATACTTTCAATGCTACATTCACATGAAAAAAACATACATATCAGATTCAATGGTGAATTTCACAAAAACAAGAGGCAAGTTTAGTTATGGGGAATCCATTATCACCTTTTCTGGCTGATTTATATATGAGTAGTTTAGAAATGCACGTCACCAAATCATTTTCATACATTTTTCAAATCTGGCACAGATGTGTGTATGATATCTTTGCGATTGTTAATAAAAAAAAACTTGGATGATGCTTTGAAATTGCTAAACCTACAAGATAGGGAAATTAAATTCACTTCTGAAATAGAACAAAACAACTTGATTCCTTTGCTTGACATACAGATTATAAGGACAGGCAATAATTTGAAATTGAAATATACAGAAAGGATACGCAGACTGAAAATTACATAAAGGCAAGTGGCTTCAATCTCACTGCACACAAACATGCAGTTCTCAGTAGCTTAACACATAGACTCATTAATATATCCATGAATGAGTTTGAATGCAATGAAGAGTACTCTTACATAATACAAATGGCAAAAATCACTGAGTATGGCCAAAAAATTGTAGACAAGAAAATCAAGAAATTCAAACAAGAGAAGAGGTTAAAACATGTTACAACATTGTCAGCAAAAAAAGAAACTACAATTCACAACATATTTACTTATCATCCTTAGGCCACCAAAAATTCCAGAAAATACTGAGAGAGTTTGGAATTACTTTGTCCCCAGTGAACAAATTCAGCCTAAATAATCTGCTCAACTCCGGTGTTTATGATAGAATACCTGATGAAAAGAAGCCAGGAATATATACAGTCAACTGTTCAGAATTCAACAAAGTATATATTGGCAAAACAAAAATTGGAAATTGGAATTAGGCTGAAGAAATACTGGAGAAACATTAGGTATAGTCAGATAGATAAATCAGTGGTTGCACATCACTTTTGGGGAGATAACATGATATGGAAATGGAAGTCAAATTATTGAAATTCATAGATAGACCCTTGGAGCAAGGAATATGGGGGGAAAAAATTATAAAAAAAAAATGAAGATAAGGTTATGAACTTCAAGATCCCAACAGAAGACAAATTAATTCAAAAACTCATAAAATGTCCTTAAGAGCTACACTAAGTCCATTCAACCAACAATGAATCTGGCAGTCCACACACAGCTGATGATATGGGCGAAGGCCTGTGAAACATGTTCTGTATTATTCAATGATAAGTGGAGCATAAGAGTATTAAATTGATTCACTATCTAATTAAGAATAAATTAATTGCTTCACTGTATTAGTTCCGATTCAAAATTTATTTTGAATTTAATACTATCAGGTTTTTAGACACCTGGAATTTGACCTTTTAGTAGAATAGCATTTCAAGATGAAGATTTTGAATGTTGTGCTGTGACTGATGGGAGTGTTCAACAGTTCAAGAAGATAACAGCATTTTAACCATAGGGATCTTAAACTTTGATGTTCTTTGTGGCATCATTCCTTCATGTTCCAGTAATTAGAATCTTGTTATCCCTTCATCTGCTGTTAAAACTACAAAAACCTAACAAGTACCTGTAACTTCAGAGTGTTCAACCATTTCCAAGAGCTGAAGCCAGAAAAATAGAAAATAATAGAGAAAGAAAAAGGCACAAGTCCAGGATCCTAACATATAAACCACAGAAAACCACATTTAGGCAGAAACTTAGAAAGAATTAAGAAAAAGTATAATATCAAAATCTCTAAGAAGCAGACCAAGGATGTAGCAAGAAATTATTCTTATTCATATTGAGAGGAAAATTTCTTTGTCCATGACGTTAGTGATATATTTTCTCTCCATTCCAGTCAGGTTGAAAATATAAACTGAGAATTTTGATTCTAAAATGGTGAATGAAAGTTATTTTGTTTTAGTAAAATCAGTACTAAAAAAAGAAACAATGCACTATGTAGGACTGGTAAAGAAGAAAGTAGATTCACTTGAGTGATTTATGAAGTAAGTGCATAAATCAAGCAAATTTCTGTTTCCAGATCATGAGGACAGGTGGCCCATCCCTAAAAAGGACATAATATGTAAACTATCAAATCCTGTCTCATCTAGAGAAATGGTATGTAATGCTAAGATATATGATTCATTTGTGATTTTTTAAAATTTAAAACACAATAAACACTAGATTAATTGAAGCTTTAAATTGTTAAAATGTTTATGTATTTACACAAATCTAATGCACACCTTTTATCCAAATGTCTTCAAAATTGTGGTGCACATTTGATTCAATGGCATATCAAAATAATTCTTCATGCTGAAAAAAATGGTAACAGAAAGGCAGGAAGAGAGTTCAATGTAGCTGAGAACAAGGTTCACTTGTGATAGCAACAAAAATTGCCATAATTTGCAACTAAAGCTAGTAGGAAGAAATTCACTGGTCCTTGCAAAGGAAAATATACTGACATTGAAGAAAGGTTTTGGAATTCTTACATGAAAGAAGGAAGAACAGACAACCTGTGACCAATGATATCTTAAGAAATAATTTTTCCTTCTTTGACCTGTGCCAAATGTCCTGGCTATAGCAAGAAAGATGTACTTTGTCCTAAGTGTTCCAAAATGTAACAATAGTCCATTTATAAATTATATTTTCTGATCAATTTATGAAGAGGCTGGGCTTATCTCTAAGATGATATACAACAATATGTCAAAATCTTTTTTTATGATTTTATGTTTCAATTTGGGGTATGCATTACACTCAGTAGTACATTAGATTTGCATGGTATATTGTATATTGTACTGTTTCACTGACAGTTTAGTTAAAGATCAATATTGTAATATTTATAGTACCTAGCTTTGTTTAAACCTACCCCTCAAGGGATATATTTGAATGAAGCCTTTGTAAAAAAATAAATAAGAGAGAGAGCTTAAAACACAGGACATTGTGCTTCCCTCTCCATTATGTTATTCTTACCAATCTGGTTGAATTCTCCAACCACTTTGTTTTAAGTAATTGATAATAGGAATCTTCCGATGTCGGCTTTTCTCAACTTCATTGCCAGGATTAATATAGTAGGATCCATAATTATTTGGAAGAGATAGACCCACTGTAAATGGTGTCCCTATTAAAGGAGCATAATAATAATTTCTGTATTCTGCTGCCACTCGCCGCTGCAAGAAGAAAAGTTTAGCTTCATTATTGTTCTAACAAAATACAAATTCATAATGAAAGGTACCATATATCAAGAAACTGTTTTAAGTGCTTTTATTTGCACTAACATAGGATAGTCAGGACAAAACAAAAATGTCATTTTGATCACAATATGTTCCAAATGGCTCTTTCGTGTATCTGATATTGTAAAACTCATAGAATAAATTTTTTGTCATAGTGAATTTGAATTAAAGAGAAAATAAGTAATATCTGATTCAAATAATTACCAGTGTTTTTCAAATGCATGGAGCTTTTAAATATTGGGTAAAAATTGGAAAATGTTATAATGTATGGATGAAGCAAGAAATATAGTAAATGTAACTTTGTCACTTCAAGTTTTCTTGTTGTAGCAGGTTTTAATTGCAATAAAGTCTAAAATCAATCAACTCTCTATTATAGTAAGAAGCATATACTATCGTTCTAATAAAGGAATAGAGAGATGTATCACCAAGAGGCAAAAAAGTTTTGAAAATCTCTCTAAATAATCCACAACAAATAGATACTTTTATTGGGTAGGTATATTATAAATTGTACTTCAAAAGTGACCAAGTCTTTTTCATTAAGTATAAAAGATGGCAAAGTTGCTAGTTGGTTAGTTAATTATAAACTATTATTTAAAACGTGACCATATTTCAAACACTTTTAATAGGAACAGTAATATAAGCTTTATTATATTGAATTAGAGGTGTATGAAGTATTAAGAGAGACATAGTTCAATATAATTGCAAAAAGTTCCAACATGAACTTTTTACTCTTCTGAAAAAAATGCTCAAATGGACCTAACCATGATCTCATTTGTACATAGAGTTTTGTATTAAAATTATTCCTACATTTATTAATTTTCTATTAATTATACTCCTATGCTACACACTTACTGTGTCATCATAGTGATACTTCATAGGCAGATTAAGTATCTTTCCCTCTGAATGATTCACCATTGCATTTCTTAACTGAAACAGTTGAATAAATATTAAGCATTTTTTTTTACTTAAAATGTAAATTAGAACTTGCACAGTGAAGCTAATCATATTAATACAGATATTCATTCTCACAATACAAGAAGGAAAAATGACCTTCATGTTCAGATATGCAGGACAAATATTTTAAAAAATAATCTCACAAATGTAGGCATTAAAATGTATAACAAACTACCAATAAATATTAAAGAAATAACCAATATAAAACAATTTAATAAAGAAGTCAAAGCCTTTCTACTACAACATACCTTTTATTAGTAAGTGAATATATGAACTTTAAATAAGACATATTGTAAATCTAGTATAATTACTAAACTTGTATATTGGTTATATTATACTCTGGGCAAAGCCCATCTCATCTCTAGGACATGTCCTATATCGTGTAAAATGATCAAAAGGATGAATAAATAAATAAATAAAAATTGATATCATTGTATGATTCAATTGAACTACACACTCTTAAAGCTTCACTTACTTTTCATAAATGTTCTTGAAACCGGTTCCATACATTTATGAAAAGTAAGTGAAACTTTAAGAGTGTGTAGTTCAACTTAATCGTACAATGATATCAATTAATAAACATTAAGCATTTTATCTGTAACCAGTTGTATATGTGTATTTAGTATTTATTACAATGTTAGTGATACTACCAGCCTTGGTTTCTCTTCATTACAATAAAATATAATATACTGTAAAATATATGTAAGCATTCATATCAAGTAGACACAATAGTTTAATTTTATAGTATAAATGAATGAATGCTTTATTTTTACCTATTTTCTTTATATTAAATTTTACAATTTATATAACTGTTCTTAGAGTACTTGTTATTTTAGGATCCTATAAAATTAACATCCTGGTTATGTATGTAATAGATTCTACTTTCAACTAACTATACATTTCAATAGTATCTTCTTCTTTTAATTTAATCACTTTCTTCCACCACTTCTCTCATACCTTCCCTACATAGTTACCAAATTTTCTCAAAAACTCCTAACTGCCATTTCCAAAAAATTTTAAAATCAAAATTGCTCTATGTAAATTGTCTCATTTCCTGATCCATGCTTCTTCTCTCCATGCTTTAGTTTCTGGACATTCAATTATACAATGCAAATTCTTTTCTATTTTTCCACATAATGAATTATCTTTCTTTTTCATTTTTAATCCACTTAGCCCTATTATTTCTGCTCTACCCCAAGAAAATCCCTCCCTTTCCCTTCTGTTCTAAGCATCTGCATCTTTTACCTGCCCCCATTCTTTCTTAAATTTCCTATTATATTTCAAAGTATTCTTATCCATTTATCCTTAGTTTCACTTTATTCCATAACTTTGTCTATTGATCATCTGCTGTCTATCTAAATTACCTATTCCAATCTCTTGGACTATTTTCTTTATTTGAGATAACCAACTTCTTTTCCATTTTATTTTTCCATTTTGTCCTAGCAGTCTTTAGTTATATCTCCTTTCTCCCTTAATTCTATCTTATACCAATATTACAATATATGTTCTACTACCATACATTTCCTGCCAACTCTTCCCAACTCAGCTAATGCTATCCCATTTGGAGCTGCCCTTGGTTAATTTTATGTATAATCCTTTATCTTATAATTTATAAAATTTAACTTTATTTTGAATTCTGGAAATTTAAGAGTCTGTAACCAATTCATCAGTTAAAACAATGAACTAAATTGTTCTCCACTATGTAAGTTCTACTCATTTTTATTTCAGTAATTTATTTACAAAATTAATAAAATGTTTCATATGTTTATGCAATAAATTTTTCTTGTTGATTATTTATCTTCCACTTGCTGCTGTTATTGCTTTCTAAACATCTTTATTTTATTTAATAATTATTTTTGACAGTTAAATAGTAAATAGTTTACT
The DNA here is from genome assembly GCA_030762175.1 of Metallyticus violacea. NCBI lineage: Eukaryota > Metazoa > Arthropoda > Insecta > Mantodea > Metallyticidae > Metallyticus > Metallyticus violacea. The sequence goes on from CM060836.1 coordinate 20,452,723, forward strand.
ATTTTACCTACACTTGTATTTTTGGTCATACACTGTTTTAAATTAATGATAATAAGCTTTATTCTTTCATAATTCATTATAAATGTTGTTAAATTTGTTGTTAACATTAATTTATTTTCATTCCATCATCATCTGATCTTACTGCATTAAAAACTCCCCTCGTTGACAGTTGTTGGTGAAACTTTTCAAGATTTTACCAGTTTCTCTAAAACCTTTTTCTCCATAGACCAAGGCTAAATGTTTTATCTTATGTGCTCATGTTCTCTTTGTACCATATACCAAACAATATTACTTATTGTCCCTGGTTTTATTTTCATTCCAACAAAAGGGTGACACAAAAAGTGAAAGTTACAGTAGTCAAATAAAGAATATGTGTGCTAACACTACCTGTTTGCTTCTTATTTAATATTTTTATCCTCCCCTTGTTCTTTGATAAGATAATGCCAAATGTAAACTAATTTTAATGTCTAAGTAGAATGATAACATGTCTAATAAAATTTGTCATAGCAAAACTATCCTTTTTCTTCTTTCTGACATGCTGCATTGTTAATTATTTAATGATTTGTCCTTCACAACCATGTTTTTCATTTCTTTCTATCCTGTGTTAAGGCTTTTCAATTTTTCATTTTCATATCTTCTAACTCCTTCTCTATATAATGTCTTCCTATCTATTCTTAGGTCTTCCTGTGGTTTGTTAAGGCTACCTTGAAGATCTTTTAGTCATATCATCTCCCATTACATACAGGTGCCTAATTCGTTTTAATCTCAAATATCTTATAAAATCAATAGTATATTTATTTATGTATATAATTATTTGATTTAGCTGATTATTTATTTTAACTGTCCATATTCCATCTGGATTTTCACTAATCCATATATTCTTAGTATTTACCTTTCAAAAGTCAATAACTTCTGTTTGGCAGCTTCCTCAACTGGGTGCATGTTAAGGCTGGAAAACTCTATTCAATAAATAGATTTTATGTTTTCCTATTTTGGAAAAAAATAATAACTAAGACATATTAATGCAATTTGTACTTCTGAGACTATTTTACTTTTCCACATGGTCACCTTTTTCCAAACATTTCTGGTACTGTGATACAAGTTTTTCCAAGCCTTGTCTGTACCATGCCATGTTCTGCATGTGCAACACCTGTTCATTTTTCATTTAATTTCATCACTTTCAAATAATGGCCATTGAGATGCTCTTTGAATTGTATGTAAAATTGGCAATGACTCATATGATGGAATGGCAAAAATTCTCTCAGTTAAACTTCCTGAACAAATCTTAAGTCCTTTGAGGCAAGTGTGGATGAACATTGTCACTGTCTCTAAGGATGTATTAAAATCACTTCTACCATTTTAATACACACTGCATTTGTTGAAAGGTGTAACCACAAACTATAATTATCTAGAAAAACTGCTCTTTGGTATGATGTTAAGACCAGAAATATATCACTAGTTTTTGAGTTTTTATGAAATAAACAGGGAGCATGCTAATGTGTTACTTAAATGGAATGGAAATCAGAATTAATCACACCATCGATATTGGAGAAGATCATTAGTTGATGGCAGATAAGGAAATTAATGGTACATTGGCAGATTGGCACATTGCATTGATGGAAGAAGTCTGCATTCCTAGTTTTTATATATAATTACCTCTACAATTTCAGGACTTAACTCTCTGGGACCTCTTGAATCATCTAATAGTTCTACTTCTGTCAAATCAATGCTGTTATAATTCTTCTTCAACACTCCACGGAACTATGCAAATAAAAGAAAATACAGGATATATAAAGCTGTAGTAAATATTGTTATTCATTGTATGGGATATAGTTTAATACTTAAATTTCACTGCTGCCAAAGCAGGATAAATAAATAAAATTACTTCACAAGCAGTATTGACCATAAAAATGCCAAAGTTGAGCAAAACAGTTGACGTTAATATCTATGGTGAGTTTGAATTATGGCTACCAGAACATGGCAGCATTCTAGGAAAAGCCAATTGTCAAGGCCATATAATCATGTGAAGGTAGTTAATGGTTAGTTTAAGGGAGACTTTGTCTATTAGTTTGTGTGATCATGTGTTACGTGATGCTTTCATTATGTGTAACTTGTGTGCTAATTGTTCTTTATTATTTATGCCACTACATGTAGTCTTGAATGGTTTTTGAAATATAATACATAAGTGAAAAAAAATTCTTGCAGAGAAGTAGTAATATGGTTTGCAAGAAAATATCCTGGTAGTTGTGTTCTGCATAGAGACTCTGTTCACCAACTTGTTAAAATTTATGAGACAGGATCTCTCAATGACAAGGAACATATTCCAAACCGCATTTTTTAAGCAAGAGAAGTTAAATGAAATACAAGAATTTTCTATTCAAATGCTGGCAATGGCAATCTGTTGCCATGGGGATCATTTTCAAATTCTCTTATAACATAGGCTAGACCTTATTATTATCAATTTTAAAATGGTAGGTACAATAACAGTTGTAGGGTTAGTTAAATATGGTGGACGTTTGTAACAGTGATGTTTAGTATAAGTTTAGAATAACTGAGTCGACTTTGTAACACTTACATCACTAATAGTTTTTAAAAGAGGAAAACTAAGTTTCTGGAGCTAATCGCTCCCATCTTCAGTTCCAGCTTGACTGCTGGCCTTGTTCTTCCTGGTGGTTTGGTTTGTCTCTGGTGTGGGTTGGATGAACGAGGTCACCTGGTAGGATTTCAAAGTTGAAAATGCTACATTTGTTCTTCCAGATATAAATGTTTTCCCAAACGGCGAGTTCTGTTTTCCCTGTAATGTTTTTAAGTAGTTTGGGATTCCTGTTTATATTATGTTTTTCATTCCAAAAATGCCAAGCTACTGCTGATTTTTCTTCTTGTCTTTGTTTTATGTTCCTGATGTGTTCTTTTGCTCGTATTTTAATGTTTTGTTACTGAAAGCAATTAATGAAATCAGTAAAACCAGTCAATTCTGCAGAGAATGGGGCACATGAATTAATGTTAAGAAATCTAAAATAATGGTATTTATAAAAGGAAGTCAATAAAAAAAATGGTATTTGAATGGAGAGGAGTTGGAAACAGTGAAAGAATTTGATTATTTAGGAGTGAGAAAGTAGTAATGGTGGCTGGGAAGCACATGTTAAGAAGGAGGTTGCCTAAGGAAAATTAGCAATGAAAGGAGTGAGAGTATAGAAGATATCAGAAATGTCTGTAAATTGGTTGGAAAGGTTGTATGAAGAGGTGGTAGAACCAAAGATGTTATAAGATGTGGAAATTTGGGGATTATCAGAGATTATAACATATTGATGCAACATAGAGGATGTTTTGTAAAGAGTTATTGGGTCTACCAAAAACATTGCCAAGAGCAGTAGCATTGGCGAAATTAGGTAGAAAAGAAATAATGTTTGAAAGAGTTTTGATATACGGTATAGGAATCTGAAATTAGAGGATGACAATATATTTAAAATTTGTATGAAATGTCAAAGAAAAGTTTTGCACAGTAACTGGTGCAAGAGACTGGAAGAAACATTGAAAGAGATCAGTAGTATGGCAAAAGGGAGAAAATAATTCAATAGGTTTCTGGGGGAAAGTAAGAGAAGGATAGAAGATAATGCGAGACAAGAGATATGCCAAGTTTTGAAAATAAAAGTTCTTTGAGATTGTATAAGATATTAAAGAAAGTTTGGAGTAGGGAGAAGTATGTTGACAGCTGTGATAAGCAAGGGAGGTAGGGAATATGCATGGATGCAAACAGGAGCATTTATCTTAAAGAATATAGAAATAGCAGTATGGAAGTATATGTTATGTGCGGGAAATGGAGGGTGTTTCATTTTTTATGCAGTGCAAGGAAATAAGTAATTGGAGAGAGGGTATATGGATGGGATTCAAAATGAAATAAATTGGAAAACAGTATTGTATCAATAAAATGTTGATAGTTACAGGATGGAAAAGAAGTAAAAGTATGGATGAATATTTAAGAAGAGTAAGGGGGAAATGGATTAGGAAAGTGAAGAGAGAAAAAGTAGGCAAAATAGGACTCAAACTAATATTGACGACCAGGGAGTCATGACATGTAGGGCCTCAAGTAAAGTTGGGCCAGTCTCAATTGTAAGAAATAATCATTTTTTATATGTTTTATTATGAAAGATTGAAATAAATATTCAATTCTATCAGTTTTAAATACAATATTATTTAATGTTTTCAATAAAATATAAACACTAAAATAAAAATACTATATGTGTGGGGACTCTATCTCCCCTTTTCTGGTTGCAGAACTGCTTCCCCAGTAAGCAACCTTCTCAGGCACCCATAATTCAAATAATCTTACTGTAGCAAATGTGAAATTTCATATACACAATCATCTGTCAAATTTTCACATAAATCTTGAATTACATAAGGCAGTTAATTTTGTATACACAGGATACTAATGAACAACCATGGTCTAGTGGTAGCATCTGTGACTACCAATTTGGAGTTCCTCGGTTCAAATCCCATCAGTCCAAGCTGTCTAGGTAAGATTTTTTTTTAACCATTTCCTTATCCTGAGAAGGTGATTGCTAGATAGCTTTAAGGTGTCAAGTACTCTGGGCTCATTCACGCCATTATTAATTCATTTCATTTCTACAGACTTACACCTATAGTATTCAGTCCACAATCTACAAACATCATAAGAAGACCACTGCAGTAAAAGAAACAATAAATAAAACATTAAACACTGTAACATTTTCATTCTATTATAGGGGTCTCAAACAAGGAATTGGAGATGGGTATTTAGGGTCACTGACAGAAAAATTCTGATTGTGTTTTGCATTAGTGCTAAACACTACTCAAAAGCAATAATCCAAAATTCTTTCTTTTTGCCATATGAATTATTAGTGCAATACATCATTTAGAATAAACACTGTCCTCCTAACCAAGGCAACTAATTCATACATTCATCACATTACCCAAACTTTATCAAAATCCAGTGTCATAAGTTATTACTCCTGGCAAAGAATTCAAGGAACTATATACATAGAGTTTAGATGAAGAAAGTTTTCAATAAACAAAGGAATGAAAAAATGATTCAGTAATATCTTTTCACACTTTTGGATTCAAAATCATGAAATGAAACCCGAGACAAAACTACTGAAACAACTTCACAACGCAATAGAACTTTCCACTTGGGAAAAAATTTTCATTACAAAAACAAAAAACTTGATGAATTTTGATTTCCCTCAAATGGACAAACTCGGCAAGTTCCTAATAGAACCAACAGATGCCGCCACAAGAACATCAAGAGACCCAACTGACACTTCTAACAGCAGTTGGTCTACAGGCTGAAATATGTCTAGTTTTTATGTAAGTGAATGGAGTTAGTATGAACAAATTTTAGTACATTGGTTATGTGTGTATGTATATATATCACTCCATTGTCAACAGCTTCGTAAGTATACATTTAATTGAATATTTTTTCTACTTACCACTGGTCTGAGATCTGGATGGAGTAAAATATAACCATTGTTGGTTACAATAAATGCATATCCGTTCACCCCACTCTGTGTTGAACAAAAAGAAAGTAATTGAAAGTCATAACTTGAAACTGTAAGTAAATATTTGGTTAGACAAAATATTCATTACTTGTATCTTCCAAATGCAAGGTTTATTTCTATTTATTGACTATGTAGGATGATTGGAAATGAATGGAGTAAGTTTACTAGGATGTAAAATTCTGGAAGTTGTACCTATTTCAACATGTTACTTTTTTATCAAATTGACATTTAAAGATTTAAGTGTTTAAACCATCTAAAGTAAATGGATTTTCTTAATAATTCTTACTTCCTCTTTCATACTTTATTCCATGCATCATGTTGCTTCTATGCATAACAGGCAATTTTGAATTGTCAATAGGCCTACCAGAACTAAGCTCTACAAAACTGACAGCCAAAAATGTTTACATCCCCATACAATGTAGACAGTCCTGCATATAAAGCAGATATAAAAAAAGCTGGTGGCTTGTATGCACTTTCACTGCTTATGCAAGCAGGGTTACATATAGAGTACCGTGACATGTAATTTATTTTGGGGCCTACCATGGCAATTTCAATGTAATGAGTGTACTCAGTAATACCCACAAAGACAACATTCTACCAACTAGATATCCTAAAGAATGAGTGATTGGATGAGGATAACATATTTGAGAATCCCTTGTGCCTTTGGGTACACAGCAAATCCCCCATTCGAGGATGGAAGTTGATCAGCAACTTACCCATACCAGACCATCCAGCCCAACTCCCAGAATTCACTGGTAAGATTGGTTAGTTCTAACATTGACCTCCCCAGCTCTGCAAATGGATAACCCTAACTTTTGACAGCATCGTAACATTGGTATGTGGCTCATCACCCAAGTTTTGAGCCACATACCACAAAGAAGCCAATCCACCCAAACTAACCAAAGAGAGATGCATTTGTCAGATGAAAAACAGCATCATTTAAGTCAGTGCTTCAAATCTAACACTTTGCTGTTTGAGAACAGCCATTGAAGAACATCCAATCTTAAGCTCGTGATGCTTGAGGGTGCATCTTAGTCCAGTATTATTCATCATTCACGATGTTGATTTGCACTCTAATCAGTTCATTTCCTACATTGCGTCTATCCTTCCTATAGGGGAGGGGGTTTTCAACCCTTTCAGAGGCTCAGATACGAGTTCTACAAACCTAAAATACTCGTGGTATTTCTGACATTACTAGAAGTAACCAAATCCCCTCCCTTCTGGGAGCTATGTGGGTTGGACTCGGCATGGTGTGTGGAAAAACTTGTACAATATTAAATACGTTAGCTATGACGAGATGGTGAATTATGTTCAAACTCTTGGGTCATCCACTTGCAGAACTGGATAGGTCAACCTATTGGAAAGCTTATGAAGAGTGGCTTGTATGTGTACCGTTGATGACACTAGTTGACTGTACTTCTGTCAGTAGTAAATGATAACACAGTTGCTAGATCACTTATCATGTGGACCAATGGAGCTCTCTTCACTTGCAACACTCGCAACAGAGTGTTCAACTACCGCATCCATGAAAATCATCATACGATGGAATATTATTGCATGAGCCAGCATTTTTGATACCTGAATAGAGAATTGTACACACTTATGGAGAAACTCAGGTGCACTTTGTATGTAGCGTTCCTTTGAGACAATCTCGAAACCTTGGAAGATACTCCCGTTGTTAAATGGAAAAACGTTCTCTATCAAAACAATGGAATGCCTCCTGAATACAGTCTTGCAGCTATGAGGCAGCTAGATGGTATATTTCTCTGTTGGATTTTTTTGCTGTAGGGACATCTGTCAACAGTCCCAAGACAGCTATTGCAAGACTACATGGAGCTATAGCACTGGTAATGAGAAACAGCTACATAATGTTCTGGCATATGTTGCTCTCCAAGCAGCATCCAAATGGAGGGAAGCACCTTTGAACATAAGTTGTAGAAGCCTAACTATATGCATACATAGGAAAGTGCTTATTCAATCATTTTTGCCTCAGTTGAATGGCCACTGCTTCTTCCAATATCCATTTGACTCCCATTCTTGCATTTATTTGGTCCTTATTCTAATTTTATTTTCCTTTCTCCTCCTATCATTTTTGTTTTTTCTTTTCTAGTCACTCTGTATATTAAGACATGGTTTGTTGCAAAAGTAATTAATTTATATCTCCTAGGAATTTTTGCTTGTAAGAAATAATTGAAGTTATCTGTAGCTATATTTTTCTAAAGTTAGCAGTAAGGAAGGTAGATAAATTTAGTTTTATAACTTATTCAGTACTAACAGCTGTTTCCCTCAAATTCTACACTACATTATTGATACCCACTGTTGAGATAGTTAATTATAGTTATTGCTTTTATTTTTCGTACTACAAGTTAAGCAACTTGTTTGTGTTTCTAGCAACTTTAACATTTTATTTAGCAAGCATATTTTTATTCTTAATGGATATCACACCTAAGAAGAGAAGATAAGTCATAACCCTGCACAAATTTGGCAATATGATTCAGGAACAGATAACACTGAATGTAATGTAAATTTGGGTGCTGTTAATAATAGAATTAGAAGGAAAATTGAGATTGGGTCAATTTCACCTCGAAGGAAAGGACAATTTGGCTGAAAACGAAAAACTTGCAGGAAAGATTATGCCTACCTAATAAGAACCAGCAAAATTAATTCTGAAAAGAATAGTTTTTTATTACAAAAAGGTTTGGAGGCTACAGGGGTGAAAACAGATGCTTCAACAGTGCATATGTAGCTTCTGGAAGCTGGAAGAAAAGCTTGAGTACTGGTCAGAAAACAGCTATTGATGCATCCTATGGAGGAAAAAAAAAAAAAAAGAGAAAGAGAGATTGACATGAACTAGAAAATATCACAACTTGATACAAGAAGAGTGAAGAAGGGCCCTATTTTCTAATGAATGGTTGAATGCCCTAATGTAAGGAGAAGCGATGGAGAGTAAGCTGAAGTACATCAAACAAACAGTAAAGTTTCCACAAAAGAAAATGTTTTGGGGCTGTTTTGCATTCACAGCCACTAATTTTTATTCTTATTGATGGAATGATGAATAGCTATAAGTACATCTCAACTTTAGGGAAAAGAACTGCCTCAGAATTGAAGAAATTGACACAGGAACTGAACATTAAAAAAGTAATTTTCCAGCAAGACCTTGCCCCATGTCATACATTGAAGAATTTTAAAGACTTCATGGTGAAAAATGGTTTTCAGTTTTTGGACTGGCCTGAAAATTCACCAGATCTCAACCCTATAGAGAATCTTTGAGTGATTGTCAAGAAATGGATGCGAAAAATGCACTTCCCTACCAAAGAAAAGATGATTTGTGCTTTAATAAAAGTGTGGTTTTCCATGACCCAGAAATAAATGAAAACTTGTTGACTCTATGCCCAAACGAGTGAAAATGGTAATTATGGCCCAGGGTGGGTACATTAAATAATAAAAACACTGTTTAGTAACAAGTAAAATGGAAATATTGTGAAATAATTTTAAAAATTAGGATTATATCTTTGTTCACATTAATTTGCACAAGTGTGTATTTTAGCTAATTTTTCATGAAATGCATTTACACATTTTTACTTTATTACAGTTTGCAATTATCTCTCTTCACAGCTATGTAATTAATATGGTAAAAATAACAATTTCATTTACTTGAGACTATTGTAAAAACTTAGTGGGATGTTTCAGAGAATTTATTATTTGTTTATTTATTTATTGAGATGTGAACATCTACATTTATTTACTACTTAAATGTAAATTGGAACTTGCACAGTGAAGCTAATCATATTAAAAATGAATATCTGCAGAAATGAATCGGCTTTTTTCTTTTAATTTTATATACTCTTTAATGCCAACAGTTCCATACATTTATGAAAACTAAATGAAGCTTTTAAGAGTGTGTAGTTCAACTGAATTATACAATGATATCAATTAATCTACACTTATATTTTTATTACTAGGAGAATGATATCTGTGACCTAAGAAGGAAAATACATGCTGCATTTTTTATGTAAAAGCATAACAAATATGACAAATAAAATTAACACTCATTAGTATGACTGCTAAAACACATGATCTACGCACCAAATATTTTAATTTTAAGGTTGATTGCACAAAATATACCATTAATTTTCTTGTTTAAGATATAAATTATTTGAAATATTTATCTTAAAAATAAATTTCACAAATAAGTTGTTCTTGCACTGTATTTTCCTAAACAGAAACTGCCCCCCAATGGAAGAGAAAATTGTGAAATTATTTCAAGTGCACATGTAAGTGCTATTCAAAATAGTTGTTTCAGTAAAAACTATTTGTACAATGAAAGTCCTGTGAAGGACACAGTCATGATGAATGAACAATGGGGATTTTTACAATTATCATAAGTTTAATTAACAATTGGACTGTTGTAATTGGTAACAATATGAGTCTTAAGATGGCTGATTGAAAACCCTCTCCTGTTATTACTGAATGTAGTCTTGTAGCTGCATTGCAAAACATAATGAAGTATATTTAAATAAAGGTAAATCACTGGGAAAAAAATGTCTCTTTAAACCGTTCTTTTGTCAAATAACAATATAACTGTTGCATAGTGAAATACTCAGGTGAAACTTTAGTCTCACATAATTGACAATATATGTAATGTCTATATAAACATAGCCTTGCAACATGTCACTCATTAAGGACTTTATTTTAGGCATGTTAAATCAGAAGTAAAGATGAGTGCATAATAAATCTTGAACCATTCATAATCTTAATTCAAGGGAAAGTGAAGTGAGAGGTACAAACTTCATAAAGCCCTTTACTCTCCCCAACATGCTTTATTATTCTATAATCAATAAATTTTAATAATGATAAATTTATTACTGTCAGTAGGCTCTTGTACACAATACTGATGGAGAGTTGATTTGGTGTCACTTATATTTCACTTTTTTTTTTTTTTTAATTGGACATGTTTCGGGAACATTTGCTCCCACCATCAGCAGAAGACTAGCAGGTAGAAGCATACTCTGCAGGTGTTGGAATCACTAAATATAACCAAGGATGCTGTCTTGAAGCTTGAAGTTCATGACGTGGTTTATATTTTTGATGAAGAATTTTTTCTATGTCGTTAGTACCAAAGATTTGTAAGTGTGTTTTAATAATTTTTTTTTTTATCAATTTCATGCTTTTCTGACCTAAAGTGGGCTGCCACTGCCAATTTATCTATTTGTAATGGATATTTCTTATGTTTTTTGTTGCAGGTTTCTCACTTGGTCTTCTGCTGATGATGGGAGCAAATGTACCCAAAACATGTCCAATTAAAAACACTAAGTAAATGAAGTATAAGGTCACCAAACTAATTCTATATCCATATTATTTTATTAATTCACCATTAATAGCTTCAAAGATAAGTTCATATCTTGTACACAAGGTTCTGATATTGTTAAAATCTAGAATTAACAATAAGTGTGTATAAGTTTAAAGCATTAGCCAAAATAAAACAATTCATAATATAATTATAAAGTATAGCATAAGAATAGCAAGGTTGAACAGAATCAATATACAATAACTTATCATTAGAACATTTTAGTTCAAAGGTACAAGAATTAAGGGAGAATTACATATTTTATATATATTATCTACAATTCATACTATAGAGCCTTTCTCAAGGCTATTCATTTTACAGCTTTTCTGTTAAATTAATAGTCTATTTAGGTCACCAATTGCCATTCTACCCTAGAATTGTATGCCATATTGTAATTGAGGGTAAATTATACCATAATATGCCATTTTTTAATACAGAGGTATCCAGATATTTTGAGAGTTCCCTTAACAGATATAATCCCATGCTTATTTTTTTGTACGTCTGATCTACATGGTAGTTATATGTCACATTCCTATCAAGGTATAATCACAAGAAGTTAATATATTGAATTGATTATATAACTTTTCATTTAACATTATTTCAGAATTACTCGTACTGTTTTAATGCTAAAAGTGTAAAATAGTTATTTTATTTAAAATTAATTTTTAGATTATTATTTTCAAAATACATTTTCCTACATATAGCCAAACAATAACATTTCCCTGCTATTTGAATGTTCACACTCCATAGATAAGTTCCTTAATTATTCACTAAAATATAATTATCTTACAGATATTCTGGAAGTGTTAAGACTAAACATCATACTGCTCATCTTTGTTTTCATTAATGGAAAAAAACGCAAATATGACATTAAAATAAGATTTTGTTTTACAAATATGCTCTAAAACTTTAAAACAGGTAAATATGCATTTATATGACTGATAAAAATTTTTGCATTTGCATTAATACTAGAAACATTTTTAAATTTAGTTTAAAACTTGAAATAATAAAAAGAAGAAAAATGAAATGTCATAAAATCCTCCCCTACTTATCACTACAGTGCTGAAATATAAAACACAAAATTACATAAGCACTTACTTTATAAGTATATGTTAGCTTTTCAATATCTCTAATTGGAACATCAGTAGCAGCCACACCAAGAAGATCTGCCAGTCTTGTCTGTAAAATAACTTTGCAACATTATTTTCAGAAACAACAGTATTAAGTTATTGCCACAAAATTGAATGGTATGCATACACAAGCTAATTAATATATTTACAATGCAGCATAACTATAATGTTAAGTACTTAATAGATACATGGCACTTTCATACATTGATCTTTAGTGCATTAATTATTCCAGAGAAGAACTTAATATTAAATATGGTTAAATCAAAATATTAGTCATCCTGATGGCCATCAAGCAGTTCTTCTGATCACTGCTATAATTATTCTGCGCAACTTTACCATAAAATTGTTCAATAGTTACTTGGAGAGGTTATGTGCTTCACTTCTGCTAAAGCAGTTTGCCAAAAGGGTCATAATGCAGATATTTGACAGAGTGGGAGAAAGGTGCCATCATGTTTGAGTATGCAAGTGGACACAAAGTTAATGAAATGGCACAGTTTGATGGTACATCAATGCAGACCGTCAGAGAATGTAAATGAAAGAAATGGTTTATCTTACCATCAACCTCAAACCAGTGTTGTAACTGTGGGAGGAAAAATATTCTCACTGGCAGAGACAATTGCTATGTTGATAACTAGTTAATGCAAATCAGTTTCAAACTGCAGGAATTACTCCATGCTGTCAATGAATGTCAGTCCAACAGAAAAAGTAATGCTAACAGTAGTTCACAAAGCAGCACAATTGACACTTGAAATGGACTTAACTTTATTCTGGAGAACTGGGAACATATGAACATAAGAGTGCATCACAGTTCCAATGATGCCTTTTGTCTTATTTCAGGTGTTGTTCAAGCTGAAGGGGGTTTTGTGAATGTCTAGGGGTAATTTTTATACTATGAACTGGGCTTTCTTATAAAATCAACTGTGATCTTGAAGGTGTAGAGTGGGATCTTGGCATTTTCAATGACTAAGTGTTGCTTGGTCATTCAAAACCAACATCTCTGTGATATACACCATAAGGATGCTGCAGTCTTCCAGGACTGTAGCTGCATGCAAAGGTTCATACTGTCTGCATAGCATGCATGACTAGCATCTGCAATACTTTCTAACCTGAACTGGCCTATTAAGTTCTTCTATTTTAAATCTATAGAAAAACTGTGGGGTTGTTAGAACAGTTGGTAAACATCTACTGATGGAACTTCAGCACGTCCTAATGTGGGAGTATTGCATACCTTCACAATCTTGTGGGAGTCACTACCACAAATGATTTGAAACATTATTTGAACTAAAAACAGTTTTAGCTGTTACTAGGTAATCTCTGCAAAGTATGACTAATTGACTATGTTTTGTTCAAGAAGAATAATAATTCTAATTTGGTTTTAGATGAATTGAAGTATAAATAAAATTTTTTTGTTAATCGTTTATGTCAGACAAATGCTGGAGTGTTTTATGTAATATTATTATCAGTTTTATTTAACTTCTATATAAGTTCCTATAATCAACAAGGTACATAAAACAAAAGGATCCTTAAGAAAATAAAGAGCATTACCTCATTGTTCCTATTCAGCTGCCTATCAAATGCAGGAATTGATACAGACACCATAAGATGATATTCTTGTAGTGCTGTTTCTTCTTTACCATGTCCCTGGGAATAACAATTATATAATCAAAATTTTTTTTTTACTTCACATAAATGTGGTCATTTATTTCTAAAGAGTTAATTGCATAATTTCAGTAAATTTGTTGAGAACAGTAAAAGATGTTATTGTTCTGAGACCATCACAAAAAACAGTCACTCTCAAAGATAACAGAGAAAAGTTTACTGTACAGTATTGATATACACTGCCAGATTAAACAAAAGGGGCAATGCTTTACATTTTTTCAAAAAAATTGGTACTGCCATAATGATTACATAATGTTTGCAGTTCCATTTTCATCTTGACAAAAGCTTTCCTGAAGAACTTTCTAAGATTCTTGTCTTGTGCCATGCATATGAACCTCAGACTTTGGGGGTTATAGCATGTTCTCAACTGTTAAGCAAGTCTAGTAAAGCCAGTTATGGTACAGTAAACAGCATTTGGCTTCCCAGTTATCTACAGACTATGCAGTAGTTTGAAATAGCATAAATAGCATTCTTTACCTCCATTCTCTATATACTACCATTGAAAATTTTGTTTTAGTTTTTGAGGTTGGATTATTTGGCTTTATTCCCATTATTTAGTTACTGTGACACATCTTATTTTATTATATATGAATTATGTGCTATAAAGTTATTATATTCATAGGCTATAATGGGACTGCCTCATTGGCCTTGTGGTTATCATTGCTGACTGCTGGCTGGGAGGTCCCAGGTTAGGGACTTGCTTAGGAATTTTTCTAAGTTAGGGAGCTCAGTCTTGTGAGGATAATTGAAAAACTCCCTGAAGAAGAGGTGGCATCCTTCGATCTTGAAAGCTATGTGATTAGCAACATGGTTTGGATGCCGACATATTGATCACATGCCCCTGCAATATTACATGAATGCAATAAAATCATAAGACAGAGGTAGAGGAAGCAGTGTTTACTGCAGCAAGCCATGGCCCAATCTTGGCCTGATGCACACCATACAGGAGGGAGTGCTTAATGGGATTTTACCTATGCATTATATGCATTCTTTTAGGACTTTGTTAATGATTGTTATGGGAATTTCAACTTTTATGTATGTATGTGAGCATTTTTGGTAATACTAATTAGTTTCTGTATAATATCTTAATTATATTTGCTTTCAGAACTATTATATTTATGCTTACAGTATTTTAAATATTTGAACTGTTTTTAGTATGGTAATCAGTGCCTACATAATGTTTTAATTGTATATTATTTTTTGAAACTGTTTAAATTTATGCTAATATTTGTCAAATTATTTGATATACTTTTGGAATTTATACTGCAAAATAAATTAGATTTTTAATACAGGTTAGGAGAAAACTCAAGTGTAATAAATAAAGCTTTTTATCTTAAAACATGTGGCACTACTACTTAATGTTCTGCATGGTTAACTTATAAATTTAAAATGCACAATTGTAGATACTCAGTATGCATTTGTTCGCATAACCTTACAGTGAAAGTAAGTTCATTACTCTTCTTTAATTTTTGTTAACATCAATACTATGCCAAAATTAACACCAATAATGCCAAATCTATTTTGCAAACTCAAATAAAACACATGAAATTTTTCAGGTGAATTTACTTTAAAACACTTTAATTTATGAAAAAAATTAGCTAAGGGTATTTTTCTGGCACCATTTCTATTTGTCTATCCATCATTATAATAGAAATGTATGAATTCCAATACATAAACATATTAAAACACATGGAACATAATGAAATAATTTATTTCTTTTGGTCAAACAATATGTCAACAGAAAAATGGTGTTATAAAATTTTGTTTCAAATATAGAACAGAATAATCTCATAAATTTATGGCGTTGAGTTCCCTCCCACTCTATTTATATTGTTTATTAGCACTTTGCTTCTTTTTTGGAGAGTCTTACAGCGTATCTCCAACATCTACAAGAATTAATACTCACATGATTGCATAAGTTAATTATTGAAGCTAAAATTCTTGACATGATCAATTCTAAAAAATTACATACTGGAAGAATGATACATATTTATAAATCATATATGTAATATATGTATCATATTTGCTTTTATTCATGTAATAAATAACCAACCATTTCTGTCAATATAAAACATTACATATTGATGAAATGAGCAAATTGATTAAACAAAGTATTTGACAACTGGTAATCAGTAAATCTGCAGCCACCAATTTGAGACATAAGTATCAACTGTTTATAGGAACATAGCTAATAAAAGTGCCACTTAAGAAAAGAGAAAAATTTTAGTTTGTACCTTAGTCAAAATATATATTTGGGAAAATGTGGTAACCCATTAACTGTGCAACAAAGCCTGGAAAAATAAATAATTTGAGCTGAAAACCCAAAGAGTTTAGAGCAATTTCTTGTTCTTGAATACAACAATTTTTATACATGATAATAGCAATTACATTTGATATATCCAGTTTGAATCTATCTTAAGCAATATTTTCAAAAGGAAGAAACTGTTTCTCATGCAACACAGGGAAGTATTTGAAATGTATCTTCATCTCCATACCTGTTATTATTTTTTAAAATTTATTTTACCATGCATCCCAGTCCACTACACTGGTCAACATTGATTCTGCAGTATAAAGAAACATATGTGACTTTAATGGAAATCAGTGCTATGATTTCAAATGTGAAGCCCGTTTTTCGCTATCACAGCTAGTTTTTATGATATGTACATATATGTCTATGGTACTAAATTCATTCAGCTTACACAGCTTACTGTTACATTTCATTATGCTATTCTAAATCTGTTGTTGATTGTCTTC
The DNA here is from genome assembly GCA_030762175.1 of Metallyticus violacea. Taxonomy (NCBI): domain Eukaryota; kingdom Metazoa; phylum Arthropoda; class Insecta; order Mantodea; family Metallyticidae; genus Metallyticus; species Metallyticus violacea. Next base: position 20,469,147 of record CM060836.1, read on the forward strand.
CTAATCTGCTCACTTCTCTCCTCCCTTATCACCCAGATGTTTATGTTTATATTCCCAGCATTTATCAATTTTGTTATGTGGGTCAGGTATGTCTTCTTGTGAGGTATTTATGTTCACATTTACTGCTATCATATCTCAACTTTAGTTGAGCTGAAAACTTGTATTAATAGGCACGTTTGTCTTCTGTACGTGTGGTGCTAAAATAAAAGTTTGAGTATGACTTCTGCATCACGATTACACAGTAGGCAGTGTCTACAAAGTCCTCAGAAGTTTTGTTACATTTATGGGTGTTATGTGTTTGATAGAAAGGTATGTAAAATAGACTCACAAACAAAGCAAACTATATTATTCATATTTAAAAGAGAAAGTTGGTGATCAGGATAAATCGTTCATGCCTCATATTGCATGTAACAGTTGTATTTAGGGATTACATTATTGGTATGAAGGAAAATGGAATGCAATGCCATTTGCCAAACCAATGAGATGCAGAGAGCAGCAGAATCACCATGATGACTGTTACTTTTGCATATGCAAAGTTGCTGGCTAAAAGAGAGAGAGAGAGAGAGAGAGAGAAAGAGAAAGAGAAAGGGAGGAAGAAAGAAAGAAATAAATATCCAAATCTGAACTCAGGTACACGGCCTATTCCTCATGGACCTGAACTATCAATACCTACACCACCAGCAGCAGACCTTAATTTTAGTTAATCTGAAAGCAGCTCCATGACTTCTGACAATGAGTTGGTTTCTGATCCAGAAGAATTTGACAGTTCACCACAACAGTTTAATCAATTTGAGTTAAATGATTTAGTGAGGGCTTTAGTCCTCACAAAACAAAAAAGAAATTACTGGGCTCAAGACTACAGGAGAAGAATTTGTTATCACCTGGCGTTACATTTTCGTGGTATAGGAATCACAAAATACATTTCCACAAGCATTATGCAGAAGATCAATTTGAGTTTTGTGTGGATGTGTGTAATCTTATTCAACAGTTGGGTAGAGAAGCATATGAATCGAGGACTGGCTTCTTTTTATTGATTCTTTCATACAAAGTCTTAAGGCAATGTTATTTCATAACGGCAACAAGTTAGCTTCAATGCCGCTATTGAAGCTATTCTATGAACCTAAGAAAGTCTTATGAAACTCTGAAGTGTGTTCTTGAGAAAATTATGTACCGTGACCTTGAGTGGCAAATGTGTGGTGATTTGAGTGGCAAATATGTGGTGACTTGAAGGTCATTGGTCTGTTACAAAGACAACAGGGAGGATACACAAAACTCCCTTGTTTTCTTTGCAAATTGGATAGCATAGGAAGGGACAAACATTGGGAAACTGATCAATGGCCTGAGATGCAGCAACTGAAATCTTGATCAAAAAATGTTACTAATGTGCCTCTTGTCAATTGTCAAAAAATTCTACTCCCTCCATTACACAGAAGCTTGGCATGATGAAACAATTTGTGAAAGCACTTGACAAAAGTTGCTCATGCTACCAGTACTTATGCACAAAGTTCCCATCGTTGTGTAGGCTAAAATCAGAGAGGGAGTATTTGATGGAGCACAGATAAGGAAAATGATGAAAGATGTTAATTTCACCAGCTCTATCGATGAAATTGAAAAAGATGCATGAATTGGATTCAGAGAGGTTGTTAAGAAATTCCTGGATAGTGTGAAAAACCCTCAATACAAAGAAATTGTCAGAAATATGCTTGAAAATTTCAGACTGCTCAGCTGTAATATGAGTTTGAAGCTTCATTTCCTCAAATAACATCTCGACTACTTCCTCAAATTTAGGAGCTGCAAGTGAAGAGCAAGGTGAAAGGTTTCACCAGGACTTGCAAGATGTTGAATGACATAATCAGGAAGTTGGGATGTACATATAAGATGACCGATCACTGCCATCAGTGTCTTGCATGCGACGAACCTACCAGAGAACACTGAAGAAAATCACATACACTGCAATTCCATGGGAAAAGATAAAGGGTACACAAGATAACTAACATACATTCTCAAATTCAGGTATGCTTTCATGTTATTATTCTTCTTTATTTTCTTTAAAAGTTGTATATGAGTGTGATATTTTTACAAATTTTACAATTATATTTTCATTGAACATTATCACATTGCCAAAACAAGATGTGCTATGAAAAAACAGAATGCATTCTCATTCTGCACACCAAAATTAGTAAAAGTCACCTGTTTTTAATTGTACTGCAGAAAAAAAGTTTTCATTTGTAACCTAGTGCTAATCAGTCCACCATGTGCATAAGCTGCTGCAGTTGGTCAGTTGACTAGACCTAGACTTATTGACTTGCAGTCTCCCTGTGTATTAAATGCTTTTTCAACTTTGATTCACAAAGACAGGCACATGATCTGATATTTATATTGTAATGAATACTAACCTGTATTATAGCAGATGTTCATAGTGGCATCCATCAGTTAAGTTATTCTTGATATCTTGTGATAAAATTTGCATTCACATATAGAAATTCTGCTTTTGGATTCTCTAAAATGTCTGCTCTTACATAGCTCATCTATAGTGTGATGATTATTTCAATAGACTATTGTTAGGGAACCCAACAAATAATGGTCAGACACAGTTAAAATCTGAGGAACATTAGGGCCATAACCTCTAGAAATAATCCTGTTATCAAAAACCAAATGGACTGTGTGAGCTGTGAAAGAATCTTGTTAAAAACATCACTGTTGCCCCTTTTATCAAATAATGATCAAATAACTCTGTGAGTAACTACAAAATTGGAATTCAATTTGCAATTAGGACATTTATCCATTGCGTTCTTTCCTTCTCAACTCTGTCTTAGGGTAGTGATCGATAAAAATTCTTTTCATCACACTTTCTAGCTGAAGAGATGAACTGAAGCTGAAACAGAGATAACACAAAGATAACAAATTTAATAACATGTTTGCTATTACCAGGCTTTAGCAAAAGTATTTGATCTTTGAATTTGCAATTTGGACTTTGCCATTGCATTCTTTGACCATCCCAAAGCATTGCATGGTAAAATGTGCAAAATGAGTTTGTACATTTCCATGCAATGCTTTGGGATGATCAAAGAATGTAACAGACAAAGTCCAAATTGCAAATTCAAAGATCAAATCCTTTTGCTAGAGCCTGATGAAAGTGCAAACTTGTTATTAAATTTGTTATCTCTGTTTTGGCTTCAATTTGCCTCTTCAGCTAGGGAAAGTGTGATGATAAGGATTTTCATCAATCACTACCCTAGGACAGAGTGAAGAAGGAAAGAATGCAACAGACAAATGTTCAAATTGCAAATTCAATTCTAATTTTATAGTTATTTTGATACACCTCCACAGATGCTATTTGCACGGTCTTTTTGACTTTTGTCTTTTAAATTTTTTCTTGCAAACTGTGTAAGTATTTGCATATGATATCTTTCTAGGTTTATACTATACCAAATTGCACTATTATTCCCCTTGCACTTACAGCACACTACATGCAAATTTTTTCATTGTGTAATGGAGTTTCATGAATTAATTTTGGATTTTCTGTCCTTCCCTGCCTATAGTTTTGCAAACAAATTTAACCATATAAATGAAACCAAGCCAAATTAGAGAAAACTATTAACTCAAGATCAGCATGCAAACTCCAATTACAGAAATTTGCATGACTTAAATCATTAAGCAGTTGAAATTCTTGGACTAAGTTACCTGTAAGATTTCAATTTTAGCAGGAACTCTATAGGTTGAGTTTTTAAACTATTTTCTATAGAGCATTCTTATATTACCGAATAGCAGCAAGAATTTTCTCCTTTAGAGCATATTGTTTTTGGTCAGAATTTCTGTAACTTATCAAACCTGTTTTCCTAAATCTTAGAGCAAGCTTTTTTGCAAAATCTCTTTGTGGAACCAGAATGCTCGGAAATTTCCTTACCAATTACATATATTTACAAGATTATATTTTCTTTCAATATATTAAATTTAAATCACATGTAATAATAAGGTCACTTGCATATTAAGAACAGTTGCTAATGCACTGCAAACAAAATAATGTATTAATTTAGTGACACAGCTGGACATCTGAAATAGACTTTGAGCTGAGAGATTACAGATCAATATTGCTGGTAATTTGGTTAGTTGACTGACCATTGCAGCCTGCGTGCATGGCTGGAAGATGGATGATGCTTTATGAAGAAAATATGTTGTACAATTGTTGTTTATTGGATAATGAGGATTTTGAAACCTTATAATTCAAATATGCATTTTTGAAATTCAAAGCTTTGACACAGTTTTACATATCAGGCATGGGTGAATTCAAACAGTCCAAAACATAAAATGAAACTGAAAAACAAAAACTGGATAAGGAAGATTTTTGAGCCTTTATATCTAATTTAAAACTTCTGTTAATTGATGTGGAAGTATACATATGCACGTGCACCCATTTCATGCTCTGATGTGTGCAAACTGCACACATACATGCCAGTCCTAAAGGCACTATTCCTAATTATGCTACCATTTGAATGTGTGTCTCATACTGACTGGATGAGCGTATAATGATTAACAGATTGCAATATTTGTAAAAGGTTGACATACAAGCATCAGAGTCATCTCAAAAATAAACATGCATTGGTGTAACAAAATGCATACAAATCAATAATTTGTGCATGAGATGGGAGAGTAGGCATATTCTTTCCTGTAAATATTTACCTTGATTGGATGCATAAGGACTGGAGAATGTGGAAAGTTAACTAGAGAAATAATATTAAAACAAAAGGTGTTTAAAATAAAATGCTAATGTAGTTTGTCCTGGTTGAAAGCATTTCTGAAATTGTCTACAAGTTATATTATATTTAAAATAAAAAGGTTAACTACATAATTTATAAAGTACATGAAATGAAATATTTGGAATATGAGAGACAGTTGAGTTCAGAGGGGAAAAGATTCTGCAAAGCCTCTCTTTAAGGAACTGGGAATAATGGAAATACAGGATGTATTAAGGAATTTAATAAAAAATAGTTAATAATCTCTTCTTAGTCGAAATATTTAGAAAATAAATAAATACTTTTACTCAGCAGAGATTATTAATGCATATTTCACTGTATTCGATTCAAAATTGTATTAATATTGAATAAGTAGTTATTTTATCTTTGATCATGAAAACCACATTATAGATAACCGATGGGGTGCTGGCATGCTCATCACATGCCCCCTGCAATACTACTCTGTACTAATGAAGTCGTAAGATGGAGGTAGAGGAAGCAGAGGTTGCTGCTGCAAGCAAAGACTCACCCAGGCTGTAGTATCAAATGAGAAGAAAAAGTTATTTTGTCTTAACTGATACTGACTCCAAACTTCATTGGGAACTTAAGAAAAATGTAAAATTTAGTCTGCATATTTGTTAGTTCTAAGGCTATGGTACAGATTGTCATGCAAATATGATGCCCTATAGACTTTAAGAAAGACCAAAAAAAAAATAGTAGCAGTTCAAAAAGATCTCTATGTATGAGTTCAAAGTGAGGCCAATATGACATACAATCATCAATTTGATGGCAAGTTCAAATGAATCAGAAATGCAGAGAATAATCTGAAGGGAAATAGGAGCAGACTATTAACAGCACCATCTGCAGACAAAGCTACCGAAGTTCAAGTCCTGTACCAACAAAGTCCAATAATCTCTGCATCTTGCATTTCAATGGGCATATGAGTGTCTTAGATGGGATTTGCATTTGTACCTTTGCAAAATTCAAATGCAATAGCCACTCCAAGAACAATCATGGGTACAAAAACTGAACTTAATGTAAACACTCATGATTATGGTTGGCAATAAAATACTGCCACAAATGGAATGCATGTCAATTAACAAATGAAATAGAGAATCTGGAGCCAAAACCTTCACTTCAAACTTCATTCAGAATATGTTATTGCTTGGTGTATGATATCATACTGAGGAATAATATACCAATTTTATTGATGGAACTGTAACTACTAATTGCTGGGTTGTTGACAGATACTTCTGCTCCAATGACTGTGATTGCTTGAGAAATTGAACTGTGGTTCATGTAAGTTGGAGTAAGGACACACTTACAGAAGATGTTTTTATCATGTTGACAACCAAGTTATTATCTTAGATAATAGACAATTATTCATTAAACAATGGATTGGCCTTTCTAGCCATCTGATTTCAATTCCTGAGATTTTTTGCTTAAGGTTTCTAGTAAGTTTCTTTAGACCAGAATGCTTGCAATGAAGATGTATGGTGAACACCAAATATATACAGGAAAAGGAATTAATTAAAGTCCTATGTCATGGGTGGAACCTGCAACTTTGGGATTACATTCATACTAAAGTAAGTTGTATATTACTATGAATTATTATTGCCAAGCGAAGTGGCTTGGGCAGGAATACTTGAAACTTGCATTTGGGAGATAGTGGTTTCAATTTCTGTTGGGTTGGCTATCCTGACATTTGGTTTCTCCTAGTCATTTAGACAAATGCTGAGATGACGAATTTTTCACTCTTCCATTTTCACTCTTCAAATACTGTATTTATACTAATCTAATACACCACTGAATGTAATGTGCACCCCAAGTTTGAAACTTAAAATCATAAAAAAATGTTTTGGCATATCGTTGTATGGCATCTTAGTAATAAGCATGTCTGCTTCATAAAACGATCAGAGCATAGAATTTATAATTAAACCATTGTTACATCTTGGAGCACATAGGACAAAATCCATCACTCATGTAGTCGGTCCTGGTGGTGTAATGGTTACCATACTTGCCTCCTATACCCAAATCGTGGGTACGAACCCAGTCAGGACCAATGGATTTTTTTCGGGCGTAAAAATCCTAAGTATGGCTTCCTTGGGTAGGGAAGTAAAGCCGTGGGTCCCATGTCGTACATTTACGGCACAAAAAAGAACCTCAAGCCTGAAAGAGAGGCCTCTGAGCAAAATTTGTCGGCTGTTTCACGCCCTGAGTTGAATGGGACGCTGATGACCTGAGATGTTAAAGAGCGTCCATAAATAAATCAATCAAAAAAAAAATCATCACTCATGCTGTTGCCAGGACAGTTAGCATAAGTCAAAGAAGAAAAAGTTATTTCTTACTGTGTCACTAGCCCATTCTTCCTCCTTTCATGTATGAATTCCAAAACTTTGTCTTCAATGTCAGGATGTCTTCCTTTGCAAGGACCAGTGAATTTCTTCCTACTAGCTTAGTTGCAAATAATACCAATTACTGTTGCTGCCACAAGCAAATGTTGCTCTCAGCTACATTGAACTCTCTTCCTGCCTTTCTGTTACCATTTTTTTCATCATAAAGAATTACTTTACACTTGAAAGTAGCTTCATAAGATGTTCTTCTCTATTTGCTCTCAATATCATGACAACCTACTATTCAAATGATAATGCAATAATAGGCTAACAATAAATGTAACAAAGTTGAGAATTGCAACAATACATTATGATGTAATAAACAATAAATTCGAATGAAGTTACCAGTGAATACGGCATGGATTTGCAATAAAATTTAATATGCCATCAAATCCATTTGCATAAACAAGGTAATTTTATTCTGTTACAGGGCAAGATGGGCTGGTGTGGTGTAATGATGGCTGGCACTTTGGAAAGGTTTCTGCACCAGCACCTGAAATAAAAGTGGACCTTCTCAGGAGCTCAAACTGCTCTTTGGGGGGGGGTTGGCATTGGGATATTCTTTGAAATACTTTAGGGACCTCATCTCATCTGCTCAGTCACAGTATCCATTCCTCCTGGGGATGCAAAGGTTCAAGTACCAAAAGTATCCTTCTCCATTCATAAGGCTATTGATGGTGAAGTATAATAATAATAATAATAATAATAATAATAATAATAATAATAATAATAATTTGAGTTAGTTTATAATATTTATACCTCATTACACAGAAGACACTCATTGCCATCATTAACAGTAGACCAAATGAATGAAGTGCTATCTGAAGGTGGCAGAAGGAACTTATTGAAAATATCCAATGATGAAACCTCAAATTTCATAATATGGTTTTGTTTTAAATTATAAAGATTTTTTTCCAGTTTGCTAATTTCAAATAATCTTTTGCATGTTTTAATAGTTTTTGTTTCAATTTTAATGTCGGAACCAGAAATGGATTGTTAACTACTAACTTTTCTTCTTGCTAGTAACAGATATTTGTGAATGGGTTTCCAAACTTCTTTTTATTTTGCCAATATAAAGGTATTATACTCTGGCATACAATAACCTTCCAAACTACTTAAAAGAAATATAACAAGATAAAAGTTTCAAACTACCCCTAATTAACCACTGCTTCTACTCCATTCAAGATTTCCTTGTAAATAATGATAAGTAACAATTTCATAACTGCACTATGTCCTAGTAGTGTGAGAATGACAATGCATTTTATCTAAGTACTTGCCTTGATATTATTGTATACACCTAATTCTGTTATGTTTTTTACTTTGTTTTTGTATAAAATATAGTGAACTTTTTTGTTTGTTTTGTTTTTGTATTTTATTTCCTTTCAAATGAATTATCTGAAGCTGATTGAATATCCTGATTTGAAACCCCCTTAATTCTTTTCTACTGCCTACAAGAATGTGTCAACTGCAGCAGAAGACATGCATTATATAACAGCAGCTTGTAACACTATTTCTTCTGAAATTCTAAATAATGTGCAGCATTCCCTGCATCATAGACTGGAAGCTTATGTTGCAGTAAATGGTCACCAATTTGAAGTCTATGATCTAGGTATATTTTCTAGACTTGCTAACAGCATATGATAGTCTAGATAAATCATTGAAAGAAAACAAAACTGAGAAACAGCTGAAAATCTTAATTTAATTACCATATTGCTTTCACTTCCTTTAACGGATGAAAACTTTCAAAAACTGATTTCTCACTAAAAACCATTATTATTCTAACTTTATTTGGTTTAATTTCTGCTACAAAGGGTTATTGATTTTTAATATGTTAAATATAACTTTTTATTGAAAATACTAATTTTCTCTGATCAATATTAATTCTGTATTGGCTAGATTTGTGGGCCCTTATGTGCATTTGAATTTAGTACCAATAGCTTATTGATATCAATATTATGGCAGATATTTGAGGGGACAGGTTTAAGTACCTCATCACAGTCCTTATAAATAATCTGATAATTGCCTGACTTTTTTGTCACATGATATTGAATCTGTACGAGAGGATTTTAATAAAGTTTTAATGCTGTTCTGAGTCGAACTATTTAGACACACTCTTTTTGCTTCACTTACTGGAGATTTACTCAGAACATAATGATGCTGAGGATGTGGATAGGGGTCCACACACTCTTTTTGGCTTCACTTATTGAAGATTTACTCAGGACTTGTTAAATGTAGACAAGGATCTACAAACTATTTAGACACACCCTTTTTGGCTTCATTTACTGGAGATTTACTCAGGACATGTTTTGTGGATACCCATCCACTTCCTCAGCATCATTTAATGTCCTGAGTAAATCTCTAATAAATGAAGCCAAAAAGAGTGTATCGTAACCAGTTCAACTCAGAAGAGATTATTAATGCATGTTTTACTATGTTAGATTCCAAATTTAATTAATATTGAGATTCTAACACTGTATTTGTTTTGAGAAGTCAACGTAATGTTATGCTTTCTGAAAGTTTTTTAAACTTGTTCAATGCAAGGAAGATAAGTGAATTTTTTCATATTGCATATCTTCCTTTATCTGAATTAATGATGACTTTGATGACTTTAATTCTTTTAAAGGTTTAATTTTTTTGTCTACTATTTTCTGTTATGAAAACTGTGCTGATGAGGTGGTGATAGTATTGATTGTAAGATGCATACAAAAAGTAAATATCATTCTGATTGATATAGTCAAGTGTAATATTCCTTATTATATTCTTCTATATTGAGATGAAAATTCACTAAACTGCATGTAAGGCTATTAAGAATATGTTGATGCAATTTAGGGTTGTAGCTGTTGTTCTTAATGTAATTATTACTTATTTATTATAAAAAAAGAATATCAATACACCAATGCAGCATTTCACAAGGGTTTTAACAACTGGCAATAGACAAAAAGATTAAAAATATATATGTAAAATAACAATATTATCAGACCCCATTCCACAAACACAGATAAAAGTATACAATGTTCAACAAATATTAAAAAATATCAGAAAGAATGACATAATATTGGCTCATCTAAAAAAATCCAGCATTAACAATTTATTGAAATTCTATCATTAAGATTCAATATCATGTGACAAAAAGTTAGGCATTTATGAGATTAAACATAAGGACTGTTATCAAATATATATTAGCAAATTAAAAATAAGTTTTGAAACCCATACATAAGAACATTTCAGAAACATTTGTTACAAACTAATAGAGAAATCAACAATTTTAGCCTATTTCTACTCTTAAAATCATGACATTAAAATTGAAATAAAATAAGCAAAGAATCCTTTAGAATAAGCAACATAGGAAAACTTTTTATTATTAAAAATAAGAACTGCATCATGAACTTTGAGATTATGTCATTAGATATTTTTAACAAACAAGTTCCTTCTGCTCTCATTAGAGAGCTCTCCTCTCCAGTTGATATACTGATGATGGGAATGAGTGTTTCCAAAACATGTCTGTAAAAAAAAAAAATAAGTCTAAGGTTATAAAAGCAACCTAAATTACTAACTTTGTATATTACTTATAAAATAGTCAACAGATATGTTTTCACCAGGACAAGATGTATGAAGGAATGCATTCACATGTATTAAGTGTGTAGATGAGGAAATACTGAACATTTGTCTCACACAAGAGCATTGCATTGAAGGGTAGGCTTTTTCCTATGCATGATGGTACCTGGTTTGGGCCTCTAATGTATATATGATCCTCCTTGCGCTGACTGAAATATTGAGCTTTATTACGAGCATGTTTAGACATCTGTTTCTTATGCTCAATACTCTCGGTAGTGTCCCACAGCCATGTGGCTATAGTGGGATCCTGTAATCAATATATTGACAAACACATTTGGCATATTAGTTAAGCATTCATCTACTTTTTAACAATGTACATATATATATATATATATATATATATACATTATTAAAAATGTTTAAATATAACTAAAATGCCTGTACAAAATTCAGGAGTGAGTTCTGCATGATTAAACAAGTAAAAATAAAAGAGGCCTTATCAACATGTGTTTAGAAATGCCTAGTTTATGACCATAATCATGAGAAAGTATCTAATATTTGGGTTTGATTTCCTTCAGGATTGTCCTCCCTGAGTGAGGGTTTTTCCAGGTTCTCCAGGTCCTCCCTGAGTGAGGGTTTTTCCAGGTTCTCCAGGTCCTCCCTGAAATGCTGGGGAGGTACCCTAAATTTAGGCCTGAAATGCTTCCTTCTTTAAAAATAAAAATCCTTCCTCCTATTTATAGTTTCATTTCATATATCATCAATGTCGATCGCCTGTGGTGCCTCAATGGAAAAAATGGACATTAAACACAATTTAAAAAAATTGGGCTTTGAAATACAATCAAGCAATCTAATTAATTACCCTATTCATTGATTTAAGTAGCCAGGCATTGCCAAAGAAACTTGTCTACATTCATTTTTGGTTTGTTTTGTTGCCACAAACAAACAAACAAACTACTGGCACAATATTTCCCATGGTGGGTAATCATCCAGAGAATAAATGAAAGTTTATCTGAGAACTAATCAACAGAGAAAGAGCTATTCATACCTCTTAATAATTCATTATCTTGTCTAATTGTAAGTTTTTAAGCAGAAAAAAATATCTATTCTACAGATGCTAAAGCCTATGCCATTGAAACCTTAAATTCAAGATTCTCAGAGATGGAGCAAGAGCAGCTGCACTTTTACAAACATTCTACAAACTATGATGTAGAAATTTATTAATTTATGCATCCATACAAAACTTATTTTCTCATCCTTTCTTAACTTAAGGTTCCTTTCTTGAACAAATGTATAGTCATAATATATGACTATAAAACTGCTGTACAGGTGATAATCTCAACAGAATGCTCCAAAATGAGAAAAATATATGAAATTTATAGTATAATCAAACAATTTCATAGTTTTTCAATGGATACGAGCTCACTATGAAGTAATTGGTAATACATGGGGATGTTGGCAAAGAAAGGTAATGATATCAAGCAGCAAAACAGAGGATTTCATATATTTGTAAATCAATTATGAGGATAGTTAAATACAAATTTATTTTAAAATATAAGTCATCTCATCTCTATTAAAAATTGTCAGAACAAGTTAGTCCCAGAAACTACTGTCATAGATAGCAGACTTTCAATAAGAGCCACAGAGCCTTTAGAGACAGAAATTGGGATCAATGGGAAAACTATGTGTGACATGTGATATGCAAAAACCAAGGTCATTTCTGAAATCAGGACATCCTTTTCATCTAGAATTGCCTATCAGATCCTTGTAGTATAAATTCATGTTGAATGTAATCAGGCATTTCCAAACATTATTCATATGACCTTTTGTTCTTGTTTGCTATGAAAACTCATTCCTAGAGTTAACACAGATTCTGAAACATCACTGAACTGGATTTTCTATTGTAAAACATGATGTAATAATGGGATTTCAGTAGTAGGGACAGATTACAGATTATATAAGCATGTTTAAAGTGCAGTTTACAAAAATGAAAGGCTGAAGAAAAATTGAGGTTCATTTTTATTACAAATAAAATGTGAAATAATGCATTTGCAATGTTCTTTAGACTTTCATTGTTGGCATTGTTTATTAAAACTGATCATTTCCAGTCTATTTGCCGTGATTGTTGGTTTACATAAAATTAAAAACCAACTACCATGTCATAATTGCGTGGTAATGATCAATTGTAACAGCTGATTACAGCTGTGCTCATTAGGTTCATTTGAGTAGTTGTCTGAAATTCAAGAGACCTGAGACTGAACTCTAGGCAATATAATAAATTAACTCTTTTCCTTTCTAACCTCTCCACAATTTGTTCACTGCTGAATGTAATATCTAGTGTGGAACACAAGTTGTTATTACTCAAAAACTATTTGGTTTATCCTTAGGCGAAAACATTTTTCATAAGCTAAGGATGGAAATAGACATAATGAAAGACAGAATCTCTAGGTACTAAAGTACCAGATTATCTTCCATAATTAGCAGCAAGTATAGTACTAAATGCATGTTAACTCTGTCTTTACTCCAATTTTCTTAGAGAAAAAATGCTTCAAGTTTTAATTTCTCTCCCTAGCTTTCACATTTCTTCTGACAGAGGTAAAATATTCTTTTGATTATACAAATTTTCTAATACAAGACAATGAATATTAATTAAAAGTATTGCACGAATTTGTACTCACTGTAGTGTCAGCATAGGCAGGAGTCCAAATGGTGGGATGTAGAACACCTTGCAAAACAAGGGGTCGAGCAACAACAGGGATGTACTTGAACACTTGCTCTCGTACTTCATTCAAGGAATGAATATGAACATAGTATCCTGTTTTAAGGTGCAAAATAAGAGTCATTTGTGTCAAATCCCTTATTTATATGTCACAAAAACCAATTGAAAACTTGCTTGCATTTATTACCTAGTACTGCATGAAATTATTATTACATAATATTAAAATTGAATAGAATAACAAAACAGATCTAAGCCTTCCATTAAAATAAAAAGAAAATAAATATCTGCTATGTAATGAAAATTAAGAATAAATTAATGTAGTCAATGAAGAAGAAGAGGAGAGACTAGGTAACTAGGAGAGTACTGGAACCTTTTGTTAGATTTAGGGTATTATTCAAATGTATGCCTTTTGAATATGTACTATTTCATTATCACACTATGATACTGGCTAGGTATAATCTGGAATGTGAGTTGAATTACGTAAATTTATAATATTATACAGTAAAAGAAAGGTGAGATGCCTTTCGAAGGCTTAATGCCTGCTGGTTCCTATAGTGGGTGGTGGCAATCCCTCTGGATCTTCCAAAGGCACTGAACATACCTAATTATTGTAATATATCAATTACTTAGAGTATATGTGTAGAAGTTCTGCTAGAATTTAGTTACTCAATATATATTAGCTCTTATTTAAAGCTGACACAGAGCCTGCACTGTAGTCAAGTCATGTTCTTGCTGTAAACTGTTTAGTACAAATTAACTAAATAAATAAAAAACTCAATAAGCAATTTTTCTATGAAACATAATCATAGCAGAACTCAGCAGTAGGTTAGATTGGCCTTGGCCAACATTTTGTTTGGTGGAGAATCCTACCATAACAGGATATATGTTGCAGTGAGATAGAAAGGCTCTCGTGAGACTGGATATTATATGCATTCATTTCTTAGTAATGAGTTTACAGTCTCCAAGGAAAGCTCAAACACAAAATAAAAGGACTAACTATTCTACTCCTCATTACTTAATTTTTTATTCTTATGTTCAAACAGAGTTATCTCATGCTGTCAAGAGATTATTTTAAAAGAATTTTTCTGGTGTTCAAGTTCCAGATGTTACTATGATTCATAAGTTGGTTAATACATTTTGTGAAATTTAATATGTTAAATATAAGGAGCAAATAAGATAAATGTCCTGCTCACAGAAGAGACTTTGCTTGACACTAAATACTGCCTGGAGAAATTCCCTAAAAATCTCTTTGCTTTCTCTCTGAGCAAATGGAATTTCCTAAACTTCCATGCCAATGACTACAAAGTTATTTCACTATATTAGTTCTGATGCAAAATTAGTTTTAAATTTAAAGTTGCTTAAGTTAAACCTAATAAAATTACTATGATGCTTAAATTTAAACCAGATGATCTGATAGCCACTATAGTAGATTTTGTACATGGATTTTGACTCCAATGCATGACAGAAATTGATCCTAACCTCAGTTTTTTTTCCATAGAACCTTGATTCCAAACACATGGATATATTATTTTGCAAAACTCCCATATTGATCAAAAAATAGAAGTATGCTACACAATTGACAGTGACAAATAATAGCCTCTATTTTTATTAGAAAACATTTGGTATGCAAACCTTTTTGCAATCTAATTTGCTGAATTAATTTTGTAGATGAACAGCAATATGCAACAGCTCGTGTAGTCAATTTTTACTTGCAGGCAATTCATGAATTGCTCGATGATGAGAGTTATTAGTAACATATGGTCTACTCAATCCCCCAATTTAATCTTCTGCGATCATCATATCCAAGAAATATTAAAAGATAAAGTGTAAAGGAAAATCTACATATATTAGATAAAGTGAAAACAATGTCTACCAAGGGATTAATTACATTTTTCAAAGGGCTCTAAAGGGTAATTTCCGAAGCAAATGACAGAAGTCTGTGGAAAGCATTTTCTTGTGTGTGTTAGTGCACTGACTTCATAATAACAATAAGTAATATTTTATTAGAATATCACTCTAGTATGAATTTAAGTAAGAAAAATTTTTATAATTTAACTTGAATTATTATTATTATTATTATTATTATTATTATTATTATTATTATTATTCCTATGCCATTTATGATTCCATAAATAAGTGGAGTCTTAGCATACTCAAACAATCTGTGTGTGTGCGTGCATGCTTACGTGCATGTGTGTGTAATGAAGTTTTAGTGCAAGTGCAAATATACATTAACAATTTATTTTAATTCAGATATTCATGATCTTAATAGGTACTAGAGGTAAATCTAAATTATACATTTCTTCTCATAGATTTAGATTATTTGAATGCAGCAGTTTCATTTCAAGAGTATACACTTTTATAATATAATAACTTCAAAATTGATTTCTAATAATACTCTGCAAAACTTTTAAAAATATTTAAATTTTTTTTTTGATAGACAAGTGTTCTATTCAACAGATGAGTACTTAATTTTTCAGAGACTGCATAAAAATTAGGTGCATCTTACTAAACTGTACAAATAGGGCCTAGTCAATTATATTTGGCCTAAAGATTTTTAAATTAGTAGATATGTTTATATGTTTAACTAAACTCATTATTTTATATACTAACTATACTTTGCATTCAGACAGCTTGTTATCCATGTTTTTCACATGTCACTTATTTGCTTGTTATATTCAATTACACTATTATAACATTAATTATTACCTATAATATATTATTGCAACTGCATTTCTATAATGTATGCATTCGATGGAAGAGAAGGCCTTATGCTCTTAACTCTGCCAGAATGAATAAATAAATCAATCAATCATAATTTTACAATAAACTATTTAAGCAAATTAATTACATTAAAATTGAAAGGGTATGGATTAAAGTGAAAGACCTCCTAACTGTGCTCAAATTTCATAGATAATCTGCTTATCCAGTAATATCATCAATGATGCCTTTGGCATTTTCTTAATTCTGTTTCCATCTCACATATTCTGTGCTTCCAAACTGTCCAGCATACTAAAAGGATTATAAAAACAATAGCCACAATCCAAAACAGTATAAACTCACCATAATCAACAGTCTCACATTCAGATTAATAAACCTACCAATAAGCAAGACAGAATACAATTTGGAGTACCATAAAATCATAAATATAGCACAGAAAAATGGCTACACAATAGTTTTGGTCAACAAGAAAACAGAAAAATTAAAAAAATAAAAACAAATAAAAGATATCACCACACCACAAGCTACAAAGGAGATCATATATATAAGAAATTCACATTCCACCCATGGGCACACCAAAATACAGAATATTTTTAAAAAGGCAAACATCATTTTGGCTCCAGTAAACAAATAAAGTTTATAAAACCTCCTTAAAAGAAAAAATTCCATCCGGAAAACAATCAGGCATTTATGAAATCAGTTGCAAAGACTGCAATATGAAATACATAGGCAAAACAAAAATAAATATTACCATATGATTTAAGGAACACATGAGAAATGTAAAATATAAACACATGAAAAATCATCAATAGCAGACCATTTCTGGCAAAAGAATCACGAAATCCTAAGGAACCAAAACTCTTAAAAGCTCTTCAAAAACCCATAGAATTAACAGTGTGGGAAAATATATTCATAAAAAAGCAAGGAAAATTTGATTAATTTTGATCTCCCAAACAATAGTAATCTCATCACTAAGTTCATAAAATCCACAGAGCAACATCTTAATATCACACTGGGAAGCAGACAGTGGAACCATGCTGAAGATGAAGTCAACAGCCTTTGAAACATGTCCAAGTAAGTGGAACAAAATTAGTGAAATTTGACTTATTTCCTCAATAATAATTTGTTATATCATAATACCTATTTATATAGATAGGTATTGCAATTTTTAATACAGTAAATGCAATTTCATTTACTGGAATATCATTTTATAAAACAGGATAAACTCTATTTTATTCCAGTAATTACTAATTATAGATTTAGGAATATATTGTTTAAAAAATGTAGCATATATGATTCTACTTCTTATATTTGCTTGTATGGTAGCGAAAAATTGTAGAATACTGTAATAATAATGATAGCAAAGTATTTGCATGATTCAGAATAGGAGTTGTCAAGCTGAAAGGAGTAGGCAGAATGATCAATATAGAGATATTTTTTTTTTGATTTGTTTATTTAAGAATGCTCTTTAACATCACAGGTCATCAGCATCCCATTCTATTCAGGGCATGAAATGGCCAACAAATTTTGCTCAGAGGCCTCTTCTTTCAGGCTTAAGATTCTTTATCGTGCTGTAAATGTACAACATGGGACACATGGCTTTACTTCCCCTCCGAAGGAAGCCATACTTAGGATTTTTACACCCAAAAAAATCCATCGACCCTGGCCGGGTTTGAACCTGCGATCTTGGGTTTAGAAGACAAGTATGGTTTACCACTACACCACCAGGACCGAAATATATATAAATAAAGAGATGTCCAATGTGTGGAGAGAAGGACAATATCTGGCAAAGTAACTATCAAAGATAATATTTGTAAAGAAATTATATTATTGAGAGAGAAAGCACATTTGGAGAAATTGGTAATCTTCCAATAGAAATAGTTGGGAATAAGATATTGAATTTAAGTTCAAAAAAAGATGTAAAGAAATGGAATATTATTTAGCAAAAGTAAAGAAAAAATGCTTGAGGGAATCAATAAATAAACTAAAGAAATGAAATATACAGAATATTATAAGAGATGATGGTTATAATTATGTGGATGGATTCCTATTCTCTCTTGGGTAGTTTATAAGTTGTCACTTTTATCATAAATTTTGTTATTTTATACATTGACATGGAATAATTGTGTACATCACCATATTAAGTTGAAATAAATGAAATGAAAAATAAACACAGTGTTCTGGATACTGGATCATTAAGAAAATCAGCAACTAAATTAAAACAAAATATCAGTATAAAGATTAATAATAAATACAAGTACATAGTATAGGATGATAGGTTTACTGTATTATTCTGTATATTGTAATTTACTTTATATTTATTATATTGAGTACTGAATAACTTCATTCATTTATTGAAATTTTAGAAGACCAATGCTGACTTAATTGTTGATTGAGATATTCAGTACATTGCTATTGAAATACCAACCATGCAACTAGATGCATCAATATGAATTTGATATAACTTATATGTATAATTTTTGAAGCTGTTTACAGTGAAGTCATCATATTTAAAATGATACTCTATGGGTAACTTATTTACACACTTCACTTACTATATTTTCCTAAGTTGGAACAATGTTTCCAGATCATGAATATAAATATGAATTTTGATAACCTACAATATAGCTTTCATTAGTACTTTCATAGCAGTGAATTTTATTAAGCATCTACTCACCTCTATTCAGACATGCCATCCATTGTATTTCCCTCACCTTGGTCACTTCCTGACCAATTAGAAATGTGAATACACGCACTGGGATGTAGGTACTATTTTCTTGCCAGTTGTAAGCTTGGAAAACTTCTGTTATGTTACCAGGAACACCATCTGTGACTAGCATTATTGCCTGATTACATTGTTTACCAGCTGAACTGTTGCTACACTCTCTTACTTCTCGATACTGCAAGTTAAACCAGTCATAATAAAACAGTAACTTTAATTCCAATATACTAATTTCTTCAAGTGCTTTTCCTTGCCCAAATTAGCCATGTACATCAGACACCAACTGACACTGGTAACTTTGTATTATTATAAAAAGATTAATTCAATATCCTGAAGTCATTTTAATAAGCAAGAGATAATAGTAACTAAAATAAAATTTATATAAATGCAGCTATGAAAATTAAATGATTTAAAAAAATAAGTTTATTATATAAAGTACAATTAGAAAATGAATTATAAGTTTATTACAGTACAATTTATGTGCATAGTTTTTAGGGAGCGTGTAGGTTCACTTTAGTGAGTATCATGATAGGTAGTTTGGCAAAGCATTGTGTGTTGAGCATCAAACATAGCAGGTAAACTTGAGTGCTGTACCAAAGCTGAATTGCAAGAAATAGCATAATACTTGCATACAGAACACCTAACATTCATTGAGATTCATCAAGAGATTTTAGTGATTTATGTGTGAAATATATATCATGAAACCAAGTATAAGAGTGGTTAGAAAAATTTAAAATGGTATCAAGTGTATTGCAAATATTCCTTAACCTGATTTTCCTGCTATCATCCTGAATCCTGACATGGTTCAAACCTTTGAGAATCTTTTGGGGGTTACAACATGTTACTGTTAACAAAGTGGCTGCGTGATGAGCATGGGTCACTAATCAGGAAAAAAGTTCATTCATAATGATTGAAAATAATCAAAAGTGCATAAAATGTTTTTCACATTAAATATGAAAGAATATCTTGTGTTTGCTTGCCATAAGTTTCCAGATCAGTATGAGCATGAAGGAGCAGCACTCCTTGATGGGATAATAACCATCAATGAAATTAAAGTGCACCATTTTAAATTAGTGAACACACAAACTTCCATGGAATGGTATCTTTAGATTCCCTAAAGCTGAAGGGAAAGTGTCTATGCAATCATCTGCTACTGTGACCCGTTGTAAAACTGCAAGCAAACAGAGTATCTGTCACTTACAAGAAAATTCTAGCCCCACACATAAAATATCATCATGATGACATGCAAGATATGAAATCTGAGGTCCTGCCATACCCTCCTTACTCACTAGATCAAGAAACATCTAAGTTTCATTTTTGTGGCCAATGAAAGAAACCAGGGCTGCAAATTCAACTCTGATGTCAAGGTCTATATTCTGTGGGACAAAGAAAAAGGTTCTATTCTTCTGGCATCCAATGGCTGCTTTAAAGTGCAGGGATTATGTTCAACTGTTCTATTATAATTTCCATCTATTTCACTTAATTTTTACGTAACTGCTAAATACAATCTATATTGACAATGACTGTAACTCATGTATTGTGTATTATCCATTTCTCTTTTAGTTTTTAACTAGTGTTGTAATTTGATATATATGTCATCCAGGTAGACTGGATGAGTGAAAGAAAAGGTCCTAAGACCTTAACTCTGCCAGTATAAATAAATAAATAAACTGTAAGCTGATATCTTCATCATTTTCAACAATGAATAATTTTTCTTGTTATTTTCTGGCTGTGCCTAGTAACTGATCAATATGAAGAAAGGGGGTCCTGGCAGTGTAGTGGTAACTATACTTCCTTCTAAACTCAAGATCGCGGGTTCAAACCTGGCCAGAATCGATGGATTTTTTTGGGCGTAAAAATCCCAAGTATGGCTTCCTTTGGAAAGGAAGTAAAGCCATGGGTTCCATGTTGTACATTTACAGCACGAAAAAGAACCTCAAGTCTGAAAGAAGAGGCCTCTGAGAAAAATTTGTCTGCCGTTTCATGCCCTGAATTGAATGGGACGCTGATGACTTATGATGTTAAAGAGCATCCATAAATAAACCAAATCAACAACAACAATATGAAGAAATTTCAAACTTCTATAATATCATCACATTTATTTTATTTGTTTTTTTCAACAGCTTATCACTGTTCTCTCATTTCTCATTCTTTCTTCCACATTATATTGGTAGTTTCTTACATTCTTTTCCTTGTCAGTCCTGGTGGTCTAGTGGTAACCATACTTGCTCCTAGACCCAAGGTTGCAAGTTCAATCCTAACCAGGATTGATGGATTTTTTTGGAGCTTAACAATTCTAAGTATGGCTTCCTTTGAAAGGGAAGTAAAGCTATGAGTTTCATGTCGTGGATTTACGATACATGAAAGAACCTCAAGTATGAAAGAAGGGGTCTCTGAGCAAAATTTATTGGCCATTTCACGTTCTGAATTGAATGGGATACCGATGACCTGAGCTGTTAAAGAGAGTCTGTAAATAAACCAAATCAACAATTCTTTCCTTTCTCTTATTTTCCTCTGCTGATTGTCAAGAATATATGAAATGTGTTTCTGTATCATTGAATAAGCTAAAAGTTTATTGGCAACTAAAGCATCTGACATTCCTTTTTTTCAAGCTAAGGTAAAAATTTAGCCAAAAAAAACTTCACCCAGACAATTTCTTCTGACTAATTGAAAGCAGAAACTTAGTGCAGTGACTTTTAGTTCGATTCTTGTATATGTAATACAGCAATTTTTATTTACACACTGATTTTTTTTTCCCCTGATTCTCACAATTTTGAATACTCCATATTCCCTGCAGTTTCACCAAGCTCTAAACCAAGCATTTCAAGGTCAGGTCTTTCAAATATTAAAACTGAGCAGTAGCAAATAACATAGCCAGAGGAAGCAAGGGAATTTAAGCAAATGATCTATACAATTTTACATGAAATAGTTGAATGACACCAAAGACAATTGAATGACATTGGTGCATTGATTGTCATGAATGTGTATAAGTCATAAGCAGAATCAATCAATCTTTGCTTCAGTCTACATTTATTACTGATATCAGAAAGTACCATTTTGCAGTTAAATAATCAGAACAGATTAGCATAATGCACAAGTGTAATGTAATCAAATATAACATTAGTGATATAACACGGAAATATACAAAGCAAATTCCCCCTACCTCTGCCACTCCAAAGCTAGATAGGAGAAGGAAAATCTGTTGAGCAAGCTTGAGCTTTATTTGGCTCTTCTGAGACCACTACTCTAAATAAATTAATATAGCAGAATTTCTTAGTTTCAAATACACTGAATTATTACTCCCTTTTTTGATTATATAGCGATATTTTTCAACATAATCTTATTGCAAATCTACATCTATGCTCTAGATACAAGTACCACTGTGGTACTACTCTGCAGGTCTGTCTATTGGAAATCTTCATACTGTGGCTATGATTTCTTTGTCATCAACAAATCATTTCCTACAGATTGCATATTTTGAATGTGACCCCACATTATCATAAAGAATAGCTTTGATCAGTACCAGGACACTGGCTGATGGAATTGTGTTAAAACTTTTTAACAGAAGTTTTGTGATGCTATGACATGGATTAGGGATTTTTTATTGTCTCAGAATAATGAATCCATGCTTCATCTCCTATTTCAATGCTGGAAAAATGTCTCATTTACCCAATATTTCTCCAATGGACATTACTCGATCTGCTGGACATGATGCCTTTGGAAGTTTGTTGTAAGTTGTGGTTTGAGATATGCCATGTGTCTGTGTGATTTTAATCAAACTTTTTGCCACAAATGGCGTGGATGTGGAGGCTCATTACTCTAACACCTCATTCCCTTGAATTGATTTCAATAAGTATCTTCTTCCCTGAGAGAGATGCAAAAAAAAAAAAAAAAAAAAAAACCTCCAGTGTAGGCAGAGCAACAACTTGTGGCAAGAAAGAATCACAATGGCAGCTAGAATCATCCAGAAAATATCTGTAATTTTTCAAAGAGTTTGTGTTACATGTTTTGGTGGAGCAAAACAAGCAACAATGTCACAGTTTGCCAGAGCAACTTTTATGATATAACATATGCTAAAGGTTATACACCCTCTCAGAAATTTTATGATCATTGTTGCATCAACAAAATATGATCAGATTGAATCCATCTATCTAGCACAAAGTGTTGTAACATTTATGTATTTACATCCTGTATATATTACACATTAATCTATCTTTTAAAATTTTTACTTACCCTTTCAAGAAGCTCGAAAGCTGTTACAAAAGCACTGGTTAGGTTCACATAACCTTCAGGTTCTATTTCTTCAAGGGCATCTTTTAATGTATTCACGTTCTCCAGAGTAGCCTGGGTAAAATAAATTTGATTACCATTATTTATTTCCTAGTCACAGTTCTGATTTGTTTGTTCATGCACTTTATTGCACTGAATTCATAATACATATAAATTACAAAGGTATAGATATCAAAAGATTTAAAACTATATATATATATAATCCTTTTCTGTCATTTAAGATATTGGAATAATGAGCAGTTAAACTATACTCTATCCAGTGAATAAATATTGTGACAAACCACAAAACAGTAATTTAAAATCAGAATGTGTAAGTTCATAGAAATTGCAGTGAAACATACAAACTTTTCTTTCACATAGTAACATAAGCCAAGTTTAGCTAAACATTAAAGAGGCTGTTACAACAATTACAACATCCACTTTTGAGATTTCTCTCTCTCTTTTTTTCCTCCTTACTCTGAGAAGGTGAATGACAAATAGATTTAATATGCCAAGGACCCCAAGTCGTCATTAATTCATTTCATTCATCCCTACAGACTTAACACGTATAGTGTTCATCCCACAATCTAAAGATGTCATGTGAAGACCAATGCAGTCAAAGTAACAATAAATAAAACATAACAAAACAAAAAAAAAGAGTTCATATTGATGTAAATTATCATAAAATAAAGCATTATTTTTTATTTTCATTACATCATTTTTAACATATTATTAGATAAGTTTACAAAGCAACAAGCAAAATAAAAGCATTCTTTTTTTATATCCTTTATATACATTTATTTTAAAAGAATCTTTAAAAATACATAGTATAAATAAAATGAATAGTACACTAATACTATTTTTTTGTGGAAGAAAAGAAATAGGTATTCAAATCAATTAATCCAAGAACATCTCCTTCATCACATTATTCTTTCACTGGATACAATATCCATACAAATATTTCATTAACTTTATTTCTCATAATATGGTATTTTATTTTACCTGGACCAGCATATCTTTGAAGCATGGTACTATTTCTGTTGCATGATCAGAAAAATTGAAGACATTTACAAAATCATTGTTTCCAAGTGTGTCTAGTATATTATTAACAGTAAGTTTGGCAATGGTATGACGATACCCTTTCATCGATCCTGTAGTGTCAAGTAGTATAACAATATCCTTGGTGCAAGTTGCTGCTTCAATGTACCAGAATCTATTGCGGCAGTCAAACAAATCAGGATCAGCTTGCCATTTCATAGCTATAAATAATAGATATAAAAATCATACTATTTATTTTTATCAGTCAAAACAAACCCCATACAGAAAACTCAATAAATTAAAAAAAAAACATATGTTAAAAAGAAAAAATAATTAATGTTGCTATGCTCTATTTTTTGAGAGCATAAATAACTGAATTTGGGAAGTTAAATTTTAACGTTCTAGGGTGCAGCATAACCAACTGAAGGTTAAAGGTGTTTCTTATTAACAATTGCAATTGAGTAATACTTTGAAATTGCTAAACCTAAAGATAGGGAAATTAAATTCACTTCTGAAACAGAACAAGACAACATGATTCCTTTCCTTGACTTAAAGATTATAAGAACAGGCAATAATTTTAAATTTGGAATATACAGAAAGGATACACAGACTGAAAATTACATAAAGGCCAATGGCTTCAATCCCACAGCACACAAATATGCAGTTTTTAACAGCTTAGCACATAGGCTCATTAACATGCTCATGAATGAGTTTGAAAACAGTGAAGAGTACTCTCACATAATATAAATGGCAAAAATCAATGGATATGGCCAAGAAAATCAATAAATTCAAACAAGAGAAGAGGTTAAAACAGGTTACAACATTGTCAGCAAAAAAAGAGACTACCATTCACAAGAAATTTACTCATCATCCTTGGGTCGCCAAAATTTCCAGAAAATACTCCGGGAGTTTGGGATTGCTTTATTCCCAGTGAACAAATTCAGCCTAAATAATCTGCTCAACTCTGGAGATTATGATAGAATACCTGATGAGAAGAAACCAGGAATATATCAAATCAACTGTTTGGAATGCAACAACATATATATTGGCAAAACAAAAAAAAGTATTGAAATTAGACTAAAGAAACACTGGGATAAACCTTGGAGCTGGTAATATGGGAAAAAATGTTATATAAAAATATGAAAATAAGTTAGGAACTTCGAGATCCCAACAGAAGAAAAATTAATCCAAAAACTCATAAAATGTCCATGAGCACTACACCAAATCCATTCAACCAACAGTGAATCTGGCAGTCAACACACAGCTGATGATGCGGGCAAATGCCTGTGAAATATGTTCTGTATAATTCAATGGAAGTGGGGCATAAGAGTATCAAATTGGCTCACTGTCTAATTAAGAATAAATTGACTCACTATCTAATTAAGAATAAATTAATTGCTTCTGTGTATTAGTTCAGACAGGAAATTAATGTTGAATTCAGATGCCATTTTGCAAGAGAGGTGCAACATTTGCATAAAACATGCCGCTTTCATTTTCATACTCCAGATCAAAGGATTCCTTGTGTAGGGGAACTTAGTATTAGGGAATCACTCCAAAATTATGAAGATTCAGACTTTTCATCCCCATCACTAGGTGAGGTGACATCAGATGGGTCTTACAGCCTTTAACCTCATTCTACTGCCATAACCAGTTACAGTGACTTCTCAATTGCAGATGTTCACTAATAGTCAAGTGATTAAGAAGTCTAGTAATTAAAACTACCAAAGTTCAAACCCTACCTATGAGTAAATTGCTATATTTATTATTTTTGCTAGAAAAATAATGTTTAGTATTCACATAATAATATAACTTCCAAACGCAAAGGTTTATTTGAATTTTGAACATTTATCACTGTGGGATTTATTTTGAAAATAAAAATGATTAATTTACATTTTTGTGTTTGAGCATAAATACCTTAAAATTCAAATATATTTTGTCCATTAAAAGATATATTATTGCTGTATGTTAAACTTTAATTATACTTGCAAATCTACAAATAAAATGTTCAAGCATAAGGATTCAAAACTTATTATTACTATTATTATTATTATTATTATTATTATTATTATTGTTGTTGTTGTTGTTGTTGTTGAGATAT
Organism: Metallyticus violacea; assembly: GCA_030762175.1. Taxonomy (NCBI): domain Eukaryota; kingdom Metazoa; phylum Arthropoda; class Insecta; order Mantodea; family Metallyticidae; genus Metallyticus; species Metallyticus violacea. Next base: position 20,495,395 of record CM060836.1, read on the forward strand.
GTGTTTTTGTTTGCTCAGCCATCAGAGCACACAAACAAACACATTTCCTTTTTATGTCATAACTTGAACATTAACTGAAGCTGGCATTGTGAACCCAACATCAATGAATTCTTATGATATTTTTCATAGTTTCTGCCTGTTACTCTTTCTTTTTCTTTCTTATTTGCTACAGGTGCACATGCAGATTATGCCATACTTTAAAACTTTTGTAATTAGTTAATCAGACTTATTATTGCAAATCCTCAGTTCATATACCTCATCCTATTTAGTGGTGAATAGATGTTCACAAAGGAAGGATACTCTAGTTCAAAACAGCCATTGTAAGAAACAAAGTCAATCCAAGTGTCATGATAGAATGATGTTCATTTTTCTGTGTCTCTTAGTTATTGAGTATCTCAAAATTTATTTATTAAAAATTGTATCACAATCTCTCTGGAAGGTGTCACTGTCATGTAAGAAATAATTCAAACACTTTGACTTGTTCAGTGTAATAATTGTGTAAAAATACAATTTACCTGGATAACTCCGCATAACTCCATAAGCACTTCCAAAGTACTGCCATTTTAATGCTGGATCACTGTTATAGTTTTGAATAAATACATCATCAAGGTATTCTGACCACATAATGGTTTTTAATGATGTTTCAGCTGAAACAATAAATATATATATTAGCTGTTGCAGAAGCCATAAGAAAGTATCACTGTATTGAAGAAAAATGAACTGCTCCATTACTGTTTATACTGTCAATATCTGAAAAGAAATAGCATTGATAAGAATAAAATGTACTACGTACTTATGAGAAATATTTCCAAGCTGTAGAACTTAATAGCAGAATTTTACACCTTATTAGATAGGTGATAATACAGAGATTTATTTGTTTGTTTGTTTTTATTTGCTTACTTCTTTTTTTCCTGTTCAATATAAATTATATATATATATATATATATATATATATTTTATAGCACTTTATAATATACAAAATGAATCATAAAAACAAAAGCACTATTTAATATTTTACTATAAGAAATACCTCAATAGAAAAGAAGAAAACTTAGATACTAACAAACTCAGGCCAAGGTTGGTAATTATGCACCTCTGATACTTAATGCTAGCTGCATAAATAGTGAGTCACAGTTGGCCTGCAGGTTACTTTTCAGACAGCAATAGTTGTATGGACTTCATCTTGGTTGTGTTGATGTTTGGATTAGTTTTCATCATTCCTTCTGGCTAAAAGTATGTTCAGGTTTGGACTTACCATGAAAATTCACATAAAGTGTTTCATAAAGTTCCAGTATGTTTGACTTGCCTATTTAAACTATATTTATCTTGTATCAGTTCCAGAACTTATGAATGGTTTAATTCAACAACATAGGCGATTGGTTGATTGATTTCTATTGGAATGTGTAATAATACACCTTGGCACTTGAGCCACAAGGATCTTTGGTGCAGTCATTTATTCCTAACTTTGTAGTTTCAAATCTAGAGATTTAGTGAACACTAGAATCTTCCCTGCAAGCTTAGGAATTACATCTTATAAAGAGATGCTCTTTGTCTGTCCAAAACTTCACACTCTAGTAGGATGTGTTTTTAGTCTCAACAGGCTGTTCACATTGACCCCATGTGGGATTTCCATGGTAAAGTCCCATCACTTGTAGTGTTTCTGGAATGGTGAACATCCATCCCATAGCTTTCCTGGTTTTCTTTTAATCCCTATTCAGTAGGATCTTAGCCAGAGTACTACTGGACATTTTAATAAGAGTTTTATCCTATTCTTGAATGGGGAAGTGCTTCCAGTTTTAACAGTTTTCTTGCTAATACTACAAAATATACTGTCCTTATGAAGTTCCTTCTTTTGCAATTAATTTGCCACTATTACCTTCTGTGCCCTGATGCCCAGGCACCCAACAAAGTTCTGATTGATTAATGTTAATATACAGTTGGTTTAATAAATATAAAAATCATCATTGGCAGCCTACTTCTGGTCAAAACAACACAAAATTGATACCAAAACATAATTATTGAAACACACTGCAACCTTTTGGAACTAACAACATGGAAAAAAATGTTCATCATCAAAATTAAAAAGCACATCATAACTTCAAGATACCAAATTTGAATATATTCATCAAATTACTCTGACCACCTGCAGAGTATGCTTCTCCAAATTGGTCTTCTGTTGATGATGTAGTGAATGTTCCTAAAGCATGTTCATTTAAAAAGCAAGTAAGTATCACCAAACCAACACTTTATCAATCATCTTGATATATCCTATTAGAATACATCTGGTATACTTTCAGACTAACTGTGAAAAGCACAACTATTACACAAGAAATAGCCATAAACTGAGTTTAATTACACATAATATTTCATTAATCAGCAAAAGTATAAGACATTCTAAAATTATATTATACAACAAGCTACCTGATATGTTGAAACATACCACCTCAGAAGCTATATTTAAACACAAAGCAAAAGAATTGTTATTACAATACTGTTTTTATTCAATTGAAGTATTTGTAAATACTTTCCAACAATTATGATTATATTTATATACTTTCTATTTGTTTTTGATCTAAATCTATACTTTATATATGCACATATGTTTAAAAATGTAATTAAAAAAGGTACTTAATTAACAAATGTCTATAGAAGATTTAACCATAAAACAAAATATTATATTATGCTCATTTTAGTAGCCATATATTTTCATCTATTTCACTTAATTTTTATGTAACTACTATATGATCTGTATTGACAATGATGGTAGCTCATATGTATTACGTTTATAATTACTATTATCCATTTCTCTTTTGGTTTTTAACTAATATTATAATTTAATATGTATGTGCATCCATGTAAGACTGGTGGAGTGGAAGTCTTAACTCTGCCACTATAAATAAATGAATAGAATAGAATCAGCTACGCAGTAGTGGACAAACAGCTGATGATGAGAGCAATTGCCCCCATAACATATCCTAATGTTGTGTAAGTAAGTGGGGTTAGTGTGAGCCTATATAATAAATTCTAAATCCTCTGTTGTCTACAGTTTCCTAAATACAATTTAAATAATTATCTTAATACTTCACCATTAATAACTTCAAGAGTATAAGTTCTTGCCTTAATTTATTCTTTGTGAAAATATTAATTAGAACTTAGAGACATTCCCATATAAGTCTAGAGTTGGCTTGTTGAGATTTAAGTGTACTAAGTGTACTTTGACTTCTGTGAAAATGAGTACCTATACATTGATTAACTTCTTTTCTCACAGATCAAAGGCACAATTTCTTCTGCCTGAAAAACTGTAACAAAGTTCCCAAGAATACACAGGTCTTTATTTTTTTAAGATAATTGATAAACTGCAGCTTCTGAAGAGTTTCCTACTCTTGAGCCATCTGTAAAGAAAATAAGGCAATTCTTAGGTAGAAGAGGTGAATTTTCTTCCATCTAGTCAAATCATTCTTCAATTCTGATTCTGGATGATTTAGTAAAATATGAACATTGTGGACAGGGTGTCTAAGGCATAGACTCATGAACAGCAGGTCTACAGTTTTAATCCTGTCAAGACTGTCCTCCTTGACTGAGATTTTATTCAGGTATTCCTCAGTCCTCATCAATGGCAATTTCTATGAATATAGGTACCCTAAGCTTAAGTTGGAACAAAATATATTGTTCTTTAATTCATATTTCATCTCATGCATACTGCCATGGGTGGCCAAGGTCGTTAAGGTGTGGGCTCGTGAGCTGAAGGTCTGGGGTACAATTTCCACCAGGATCATTCTCCCTGACTGGGATTTTTTCCAGGTTTTCTTCAGTACTCATAAATGGCAAATGCCGTGGAGGTACCTTAAACTTAGGGTGAAACATTTCCTTCCTTAAAAAATATTCTTTCCCAATTTATCATTTCATCTCATATATCATCAGTGTCTGCCGCCTGTGATGCCTCAGTAGTAAAAACGAGTATTAAACACTTATTAAAAAAAAATGCATGCATCATATGTGCCCACTGCTTATGACACCTTAGTGGTAAAACAGGCGTTAAACACCATAAAAATTATTTAATTGCAGAATGATCACAAAGTTGTGATTATATCCTTCAGCATGTTGAAATCTTGTTTGTTACTAAGGCCAGATATTGCTCTTATCAATTTATGATATGCCTGGTTATTGCCCTCTAGAATATTATTTATGTATCATTGATATCCCTTGTTGATTTAACATATTGTTACATAGAATTATGATTTATGGTTGAATTTTGAGCTTTACACCACCATCAAAATCCAAATTCCTTTTCTTTAGGGACATTTGGGTTGTGGGGGCCTCCAAATTCTACAAGTATCTTTTATGCTACTCACTGCATTTGACAGACTAGAATTGTTCATGGCTTGGTTGGGTGAAACGGAGCACATACTAGTAAGAAACAAGAAAAACTGTCAAAGTTTAATAATAATATTATTAAAATTGATCATTAGCAGGCTGTTTTGCCATCATTATTGGTTTAAATAAAATGAAAAAACCAAGGCTTTCACTGGCTGCTGTGGCCAGTATTGTCAGTATTCTCAGTGAAAGTGTCTGGAGAAGTGGAAAGAAACAGAAATAGGGGGTTGAAGTGTTGGGAGAGTTGTGGTGCAGTTGCTTGTTGAATAGTAACGGATTTCATGTCTTGCTTCTTTGTTTATATTATCCAGATGCTGCTTTGTTTCTAAAGCTTCTCTACTAACCAGATTAAAATATCTGATTGTTGTGCTAGTCACTTCTGTTCTTTGTTTTTCAAATTTATTTCATAACAAGTTTGGATTGCACGTTCTGCAATCACAGATTTTTCTAGAGGATTAAGATGCAAATGTAGCTTATGTTCTCCCAACTGAGCTTTAATGGATCTTCCTGTTATAAAATGGAGATGTGGAAAAGTACACTGTAAAATGACTAGTCCCATTTCTTCTTATAAAATTCGTATATTTATGAAAAAATAAAACTGTATCTGGAGAACAAAATTTAAGATGACAATGCTGTTTTTGCAGTGGCTCATGAGTTCTTTACCAAAAATTTTAATAAAGAAGTTTCTATGCTAGAAGCTAGATGGAATAAGTGTCCTCAAGTGTGTGGTGATTATGTTGAAAATAATTTTGTTTTATATGTTAGGAACAATAAAAATTATACAACCTATGCAATTTTATGTCCTCTACTGGAGTCAGTTTGTCTCACTCCTGAAGAGTGATAGATTTTGTTATTGTTATTGTTGTTGTTGTTATTATTATTATTATTATTACTACTACTACTACTACTACTACTACTACTACTAGTACTACTACTACTACTACTACTACTACTACTACTACTACTACTACTACTACTACTACTACTACTACTACTACTACTACTATTACTACTACTACTACTACTACTACTACTACTACTACTTTTTTACTCTGATTCTGTACATGTATACTAATCCAATATTGATAATACTAAGCAAAATGAAATCTGACAGATTTCTCATACTCCTCACTGAAAAACAAATAAGAAAAAAATCTTTTTATAATGTGTTGTTTCTCAATTGTATTATATGGAAGACTATATGATTAAGTAGTTTTGTCTTTTTATTAATTTGTTTTAATAAATGTAGTTAATTTGCTTAATATTATAATTCAAATATCTAAAAAAATAAAGTCATCCATCAAAATTTTCTCTCTTAATAATGAATGACATATATGTTAATATAACAAATTATTAATCAGGAAATCACCCATATTTCATTAATTTTGTTCCATTTACTTGGGCATGTTCCAAAGGCTGTTGCTTTCATCTTCAGCATGGACCTATATGTTGTTATAAAAAAATAATGAAGGTGAAAGAGAATTCAATCAACTGTCTCTGAGCATAATAGTTACAATTGTTTTGGTAAGTAATAAAATCTTGTAGAAACTTTCTAAAATTTATTTTGAAATGGCATGTCATACTATCAATATCACATATTAAATATTTCACTTTTGATTCATATTTAGAATATGCAGATGCAGCATGTAATACTCCAAAGATTGTTCAGGATGCCAGTTTTGTGCTTCTTATAAATGTTGCATAATTCTAGAAGGCTTTAGGTATAAACCTTATCTGTTCACCAGTGTTTTATGTATGGGCAACTAAGCATTTCCATACTTCAGCTTTACTTCCTAAACTGCATATACAATTCTTTTCTTATAGAAAATATTGAAATTGTTGCCCTCCATGAGCTAAATAGGCATTATGATTGGCACAATTTACATTCCAAAACTCCTGCATAATGTATTTATTTTGGAAGTGATTTTTGATTAATGTGCCAGATTTGTGCCAAGTTCTTCAGAATGTTATTTGCTTTGCACTGAACCATTGGATTCAAATATATGCACAATAATGAAAAGAAAATTGGATTTCTAGAAAGAAGGATAAATCAGGAAAGCTCTGAATAAATTCTGCTAGTGCATGACAAGCTGATTTGTTTTTATAATAAGGTTTGCACATAAAAATGCATTGCTCTAGGGTTAACTGTCTAACCATGCAAATGAATGTATCCTTTCATAAGACTGACAGGAAATGATGTTTACATTCATGGTAAAAGGGGAGCCAGCAGATGCAGTACACCTAGTAGCCAAGGTGTAAAGCACTCCATGAGTATATCTTTTATTTATTAAATGCATGTATCTTACAAGCAGATATAGGATTAGTAAATATACAACATTAGTTTCTTGACCTATTTTCATAAATGAATAGCTCACCTGAACAACATTGTAACTGACAGTTTTCGTCAAAGTGAGAAAACTGTAAAACAACATTGTACTTAAACTGCTGGATGTTGGGGAAATTTTCAGTTTCAGTCTCATGTTTTGGTATTATTATTTTAATATTGAAAAAATGGCATTTACAAAAACAGCGCAGTAACTGCAAGCAATGGTAGATCAGCTAGAAATATTCCTCTTGCCAGCTGACAAAAAAGGCCCAATAAAGATAAATGGAGAAAGAGAGAAATGCACTTATGGAAAGATAATTATCGTAAACATCTTCAGGACAGTGGGTATCATATATCTCCAAATGAAATCAGCCTATAGCTGGAAAATTGCTCCAAATGCAGGGAGTAGAACAACATAACTAAGCTACAATATTTCTTAGTTATTTTCTATATTATAATAATAACTTATTTTTGTGATTAAAACTAATAATTTGGACTTATATGGAAATTATTCACTGAAGTGTGCTATTTATATTGAGTAAATAATTAGCTGACATTATCAGTAGATAAGTTGCGCATAATTGTATTGTTTCAGGTGAGAGTAACGGGTTGTTTGCAATGTGGAAGTGCAAATGATAAGAGAGCATTTGATGAATTTTGCAAGTTAAACTACAGTAATCAAATTAAACTTCTGACACATTAATGCATTGAGGTGCTGAACATTAAACAGAGATCAACTAGTGCAGATAAGGGTTCATTCAAGATAACGATATATCTGATTCCAAATCAATCATGATGATCCTCCCATTATCTGTGAGAGAATAAGTCATAATATTCTCCAGTCCTGGATTAGTTACAGCATTGCAAGAAAGAAGAGTAGAGGACCTGGTGCATAAATTCATCTCCAGTCAACATCTGCTGCTTTTCAAATGCATATTCAGAACCTACCTTTTACAGCTGCAAAGAAGAACTCATTGGATATGTGTAGTTATATCCCCGTTTAGTCCAGAAAATCCTATCAGGACTTGACCAACAAACAAGGTTTGAAAATGCAGTTATTGTGGATACAAAATAATTAGCACAGAAAAGGTTGTATATGAGTACTAACTTTTCTAATAAAAAGTATTTTTGTACTTTTTCAATTATAAAAGGCAATAAATGTTTTTCTCATATCCTGTACATTTTAGTTTTTGTTATTATAACATTGTTTGGGTGAACCAGTCAAATATACAATTCAAAATATGGATATTGACTACAGTCATATAAAAGCAACATATTCAGATTGACAAGTAATAAAATAATTTATGATGCAATTTAACAATACAATAATATATAATTAAGTACAACATTAATTTAAAAGAAATGTACAGTTATTCCTATTCAAGGAAGAATGAATGAATGAATGGTGTTTAACACCCGTATTTACTACAGAGGTACCATAGGCGATGGAACACTGATAATACAGGAGATGAAATGATACATTGGGAAAGGATTTATTTTTAAGGAAGGAAACGTTCCAGGCCTAAGTTTTGGGTATCTTCCCGGCAAATGCCATTTATGAGGACTGAGGAAAACCTGGAAAAAACGTCAGTCAGGGAAGGCGGTATTGGCGGGATTTGAACCCCAGACCTCCCGCTCATGAGTCCGCTCCTTAACGACCTCGGCCACCCATGTCGGTTCCAAGGAAGAGAAAATTCCAAGCCACCAGTATTTTCCATGGATGCCGTCACATTCAATTCATAACTTTCAAATAAATTGCTAGTTGGTTTTTTAAGTATTTATGTTTCTCTTTAGAGTCATGGCTAGGTCCATCAACCGAGAAAAACTGGTAAAGTTCTAAGAGTTTATGGTTTACTAGTAGTTGTTAATTTATTTATTGATCTTATATTTTTTAAGAAGTCAGGCTGTTGATTATAGTATAATTTTATGCCATTTTTTCCTTCTTTTTAACATCCCTTATAACAATGAAAGTTTAATTAAAGAGAGACGATTTAATGTTTGAAGAAATGAGTGCAAATGAGCCTGGGGTCCACAACGCTTAAAGTTCATCTTTTCAGAGTAAAGAAAAACTACAAATATAACCTTACTCAGGCAAGTGGCCTTACCAGATTCAAAACTGGTATCTCTGGATTTTCAGACAGATAAACTGACTGCAATACCATGGAAGCAGTCTAAAATATTGTTGAAATATTTCATGACAAATCAAAAGACAATTGTTGTCTTTTCTGGAAGACTGTTTATTCATATGCACAAACTCGTTCAATCAATAAGAAATACTTTATATTTGAGGATGTAAATCATTCTTCCTTAGAGAATGTACTAATATTTTAAAGGTAAGAGTATAAAAAGAATAATTTGTAATATTTACCAAACTTGTTTGTCAGAGGAATACTTAGATACATTTTTAGTAATACATACCTTGATCATAAACATTGGTTGGTACATGAACTGAACTGTGTGAAAGATTTACTGGAATGTTGTAAAAGTGTTTATCAGGTGTAAGCTGCATTGCTTTATAGGTAAAGTTATCCATCCATTCACTTTGTTCTTCCTCACCAATTAAGAAAGAATTTTTGGAGCTATAGTATGTAAAATTTTCTGGCTCTTCAGAAAAATCAAAAACATCTGCAGCATCTTCTGCAGCAGTTATTATACACTGGAACAATAAAAGTGATTTATGCAGCTGCTAAAAATGTAATACAAGTCCAACATATATCACTTATTGTTAGTATAGAAACAGAAAGAAACATTCTTTGCAAATGATGTAAACTAGAAAAATAATAAGAGTAATGAACATAGCTTTAAAAATTACACTAGCCAGAATTGAAATGCCAGTACAATGAATGGCAGCAACCATATTGAAGAGCATAAGATTATAATTCTTCGAACTGTTTATATTTTTTTAGTTTAGTATATGTTAAAGAACATATGAGTAATTATAACAAAAATGCATCATTCACAGTCACAATACATGTAATAGGCAAAACATAGATCTCACAATACAACTAAAAAGCACATAATTAAATAACCAAAAGAACAAAAGCTAACCCAGGTTTGATTCTGTGATCAGATGATAAAATTTATAGACGGCACATTAACATAATTGATGTACAATTCAGAAAAAATGGAAAAAATACACTGCTCAAAATAATTAGAGGGACAAAAGTTTGAACATATGTATTGCTACCATAACTGGGTTTAAGAGTATAAATATATTTTTGCAGGGGTAAACATTTATTTAACAGCAGTGTACATCTTACATTAATGTATTCAACATGTCCACACTAACTCCACTTACTTACATAAAACCAGTTTGTTGTAAGTAAGTGGAGCTGTGTGAACATGTTGAATACATTAGTGTAGGATATATTACCAGTCCATTTTCTACAGCTTTGTAAGTACAATTTATTTAACATTTTTAAAAATTTGAGTCGAAATTGTAACATACAAACCACTAAAATTCAGTAAAATAGAAGACTAGTTTCGGGAGCCATCGCTCCTATCATCAGTTCCTGGTCGACTGCCGGTCTCGTTGTTTGTGGTAGGTCAATCCATCTCTGGTGGAGGTTTAATGAACTTTTGTATTAGTACATCACTTGGCGGGATTTTGAAATTAAAAACTTTCTCTTTATTCTTCCAAATATAGATGTTTTCCCAGACTGTAAGTTCAGTTTTATTTTATTAATAACATTAATAAAAACCCCAAATTACTTAAAAATATTACAGGAAAAACTGAACTTACAGTCTGGGAAAACATCTGTATTTGGAAGAATAAAGAGAAAGTTTTTAATTTTGAAATCCCGCCAAGTGATGTACTAATACAAAAGTTCATTAAACCTCCACCAGAGATGAATTGACCTACCACAAACAACGAGACTGGCAGTCGACCAGGAACTGATGATAGGAGCGATGGCTCCCGAAACTAGTCTTCCATTTTATTGAATTTTAGTGGTGTGTATGTTACAATTTCCACTCAATTTTTTAAAAATTTTAATATTTGACACCACTGTTACAAAAGTTCACTATATTTTATACAATTTATTTAGTGTACATTTTATTTACTTTTCATGTACATATCTTGTTTTCATTTCACACAAGATCGCTGTAAATGAAATCACAGACAATGTCAAAAACTAAAGTGGTGTTCAATGTTGGCATTGTTTAAAACTGGCATTCAGTGCATGTAGGTAAAGGGTTCAGGTTTGTTTACACTTATATAGTCAACATCAGGCACCTTAATGAGGTAGAAAATGTTTGAGCAAACACATTACTTCATGAAAATTGGGTTATTTCTGCAGTGGCTGCTGAGCTTAATGTGACTATTTATGTTATTGTTAGGACATGGAAGCACTACAATGAAACAGATACTTACTCTAGGAAACCAGGCCAAGGTCAAAAATGTAAAACACTGGCCAGAGAAGACTGATACGTAGTCAATTGTGATCTTCAGAGGTTCAGAGCTACTGCTCCAAACCACCAAAATGATCTGAGGGGGCAAGTGGTGCAAATGTCAGTGAGAAAGCAATAAGAAACAGACTTAGAGAAGCAGGTTTAAGACAACAAAGTCCTCGCAATGCCCCGAGATTAATACCTGCTTACAAGAGAGTCCAACTTAAATTTGCTCAGGAATATAGGATCTGGCAGCTTTGTTGTTGGCGCAATGTGCTGTTTACAGGTGAATTTTTCTTTTGTCTTACACAGTGTAATGGATGTCCACATTGTTGATTTTGTTTATTTACGGATGCTCTTTAACATCTCAGGTCATGAGTGTCCCATTCAGAGTGTGAAACAGCTGATAAATTTTGCTAAGAGGCCTCTTCTTTCAGGCTTGAGGTTCTTTTTCGTGCTGTAAATCTATGACATGGGACTCATGGCTTTACTTACCTTCCAAAGGAAGCATGATTTTTATGCCCAAAAAATCCATCACCCAGATTGGGATTGAACCTGCAATCTTAGGTTTATGAGGCAAGTGATGTCTGTGTCTGTATCATCGCCATGGTGAACGTTTTACAGAAACAGTAGTCCAGGAATAAAACAGACTTGGTGGTAAGTCAGTCATGGTGTGGGATGGCATCACTATTGAAGACCAAACAGATCTTACAGTGATCAGAAACTGACTTAATGCTGCCAGGTACATTGCTGAAATGGTACTAGAGCATGTTATACCTATTGTAGTTGAAATGGGGCACCAGTTTGTTTTGCAGTAATAATGCTAGGGTGCATATAGCAAGAGCCACCACAACAGTCCTGTAGCCCCTCAGACTCTTCAACAGCTTGTAGATGCCCTTATTGAAGAATGGGGTAACAACTCACAAGAGGAGGTGAGTAGATTGATCAGGAGCTTACCTCAAATATATAAGACAGTAATTCAAGCACATGGAGACCAGATACTGAAGTGTTCCTTTATGTATAAAATTGAAATTAAATGAAGGGTTTGCACTTTGGTTTACAACATTGTCTTTAATTTCAATCATCCTTGTGTGAAATGAGAAGTAAGCAAGATGTACACTGCTGTAAAATAAATATTTAAACCTTCTGTCAAAAAAATTACCAAACTAATCCCAACTATAGCAGCAATACATATATTCAAACTTTAACTTTTGTCCTTATAATTGTTTCTATGCACTGAAAATGATTCTCCAATGTTAATGCAGGACTTAGAAATTACCTGCAAGCAATTCTCTTATGCCTCCAGAAAGTCAATTCATTGTGAATGTCTCCAAAATCTTTGTAATTTCTTTGCAACTCTAAATGTATTTGATAAAATGAGTTAGCATTAAAAATTATTTATCTGTTTTTAAGTTATAAAGAAAGTAATTACATTTGGAAACATGTTTATTCCCTTCAATCAATTATCTTTGAAAAAAGTGATAATTAAAATAATGGCAAATTATCCACTAAACAAAGAAGAGAGCTGATCACTATCATGCATAAACCACATTCATCATATAATGTTCAGTGTTATATCATCAATTAAATGGTATAGCTCATTTCTAAGAAACTGCAGATAAATGTTTCCTCTCAGAAAAGGAAGGAAAGAAGATAATTACAAACAATTTCAGCCCAAACTTTTAGACTAAATTTCTGTTGATATTTTTCTTGTCATATTTCATTAGGATTTTCATACGCCAATGTGATTATTATAATAGTAGAAGATACCATCACGGTTAAAGCCATCTTCATCAGTAAAAAGATAAATGCTAAGAGATTTATTAACACAGTGTACTGCTGCAGAAAGATTGGCAGAATTTTTTTCATGGCCAAAAATCCAGCACATTAAGTTATGCACACTTTTAATGGAATAAGGGTACAAAATGTGGAATATTCCAAACAATCATGTGAATAACTCCTTCCCTTAGTAAGTTTTTTTCTCGCATTTGAAGAACTTGTTCCTAAAACTCACAGTTTTGTACTTCTCTGTCTCCCAGCATCAGAAACCCTCCTATCAAATAAGTCTGTCTTTCACAAGTGGTAGTGGATTTGTGAGAATGTTTTTACATATGGTAATTTACTTGTAGGGGATCTTTCATTATAAATCACATGCTCCTAATGCATTCTCATCTGCATGTAATGCATATCTGCCATTTCACCCACTGAATACATTCTTATGGTTTCTTCACTCAGCCATCAAATAAATAAACATCATGGCCTATTTTAAAGAAGAAAGTAATGATAAAATAAAAGCAATCTGAGTTGGCGCTCTTCAGAGTAAAAATACAGAAAAATCCTTAGTAACTTTAAAAAAAAAAATCTTCAGGCCCGTGTTACATGGAATTTTTTAAAAATGTTTGTTGTTGGGAATATGTTCCTATGACCCAATTTACATATACTATGTTTATGACAGTGATTTGAAAAGTTCTTAGAATAACCTACAGATGACAGTGTAATTCCAGACTATTCAAAGCTGTGCACAAGTTCTCTGTTATCAAATCAAGACTCAATAAGAAGTAAAAATCAAAACTGGAACAATTTGGCAGGAACTTACTTTTACTGCATCCATTTTGCGCCCCATCATTCTTTCAACATTATCCACTATGTCATTTAGCAGCTTTTCTCCATCTTTACGCTGTACTCTCACATTCAGTTTATTATAGTACTAAAAAACCAAAAGAAAAACATATCAGAAAAATAATTCAACATTTTATTACTGGAATTCTTCAATATCTCAAAGAATTTTTTTTGCCTCCGAAATATAAAAATATTCTTTAGTACTATAGAAAAAACATATTGTTTCTGTGCTATTTAATGGCAATCACAGAGTAGAAGCATTATATGATGCAGCCTAGTTCTTGGCTGCCATTCTAGAACACCTTCTCAAAACTTTTCTAGTGACTCTTGTATTCATTGCCTGGAGTTTAAATAATAATAATAATAATAATAATAATAATAATAATAATAATAATAATAATAATAATAATAACAATTGCAGTTATGATTATTTAAATTATAATTCTTATAATAAAAATGTTAAGAGAGATTATGCATCATTTTCTGAGAATTATCATTATTTTTAATTACTTCCACAACAAGATTGAAATTAATTGCACAAAAATGTCAATTAAGAATCACAAGAATTTTTTTGAATTGTTCCTGTGAACAATGACAGAAAGGAAGATTCATATACAGCTAAAACTTACTGCTCTCATTTCCATTGCCCTGGTGACAATTTGGCCCAAATCCCAGAGCTCAGCTCCCAAACCCTCTGCCCATGCCCTGATGCTGAAAGTATAAAAAATTAATAATATGCAGATAATCTAAGGGACATGAAAAAAGATTATTGGAACTTTATTGTGCCTCTTTCTCTTTACCTGAAGAATATTAGGATATGTGGAAGGTGTTAACTAAAATTATCTTCAATCCTGTTCAAACAAGCATTTACTATTTTGTATAAAATATAGTGAACTTTTGTAACAGTGGTGTCAAATATTAACAGTTTAAAAAAATTGAGTCGAAGTTGTAACATACACACCACTAAAATTCAATAGAATGGAAGACTAGTTTCGGGAGCTATCACTCAACCTGGTCAACCAGGAACTGATGATAGGAGCAATGGCTCCAGAAACTAGTCTTCCATTCTATTGAATTTTAGGGTGTGTATATTACAATTTCCACTCAATTTAAAAAAAAAAAAAAAAAAAAAAAAAAAAAAAAATCACTATTTTGTTTGTAGCAGCTCCAATTTCAAACTATTAACAATATAACCACTCCAAATAGCTGTACTAGCAATAAAAATCATTGTGGTAAAAAATATGGAATAGGGATGTTCAATGAGTAATGAAATATATATATATATATATATATATATATATATTTTGGCCAGTCTATCTTCGAAAAATACAATATCTTTGAACCTTTGTACATTATCTTGTAGTTTAATCTTCTTCTTTTAGGTAACAATGATGCTGTTAGCTTTTAAAGGTAGCCTCTAAGTGAGGTGTATAATAAAACAAAAACAGTAACTCTATTCCTTTAGGTGGAAAATGAGACCATTACAAACATTCAGTGGCATTCAAGGAACATGTATGCAGAGATGGTGGTGGATAAAATACTGTCAGCATTAGTGAAAATGCTGTCATCATCAGAAGGATGAGGTAGTCTCACTGACCATCCATGCCCCAAGCAACTATATACTGCAGTCATACTTGTAAATATGGGACGAGTCAACTTTCTTTTTTGGGACATCAGTAAATAACAATGAAAGAACTTGGTTCAATCTTGATATCTCTTTTGGCACTGTCAACATACTTTTCTATCAGTTAAAACAGCAATTCTGAAACTTTCTTTGACAACAGACCTCCTTTAAAGATCTCTCATTGTTACAGACTCTAAGATTTAAACTCTAGTTTAAAATCTTAAATTTGTATAGTATGCAAATTTAATATATACAGGATGTTAATGAACTACACCAAAATATTTCAGAGAGTCTGGGGGGGTGTCTTAGATAGGTAATTTGAGATAGAAAAAAAGTGGCCTGTCTGTTCAAATTTCAAAGCCATGGCTAAAGCGCCAGTATGCCACTGGCTAATGAAGATGCCCCTGGAAAGTATAACACACAATAACGAAAGGAGGTTTCAGAACATATCACTCAGGTGCAATGTTTATGATATTAGTTTTCCAATAAGAGGTAGCCATTTGTTTTCCAGTTCGAGTCTTGTTCATCACATTATTTTTTTCTTCCTGGCTAGGGCCTAATAATACAGCTTTTAGCCTACATTTTAAGTTGATGTTTCCACTTATATACTTAAATCTTAACATATCAAGTTATATAATTACAATTCAATTTATTGTAAAGAATGGGGGTTAAAAATAAATAAAAATTATAGTGTACAAGAGAGGCAATAAACTCAAAAGAGATGAGAAATGGTGGCTGGAGGGTAATAGAATTGAAGTAGTAAAGAGAATGAACTATTTAGGGGTTAGGCTAAATAATAATGGAAGATGGACCGAACAGGGAAGGAATATATTATGAAAGGGAAAATTAGGTATTAATATTATAAGAACCTGTTTATAGAAGATACCAAGTATGAGTATAATATGGCTTGAGAGAATTTATTCAGCAATGATTGAATCAAAAATTATGTATGGGGTTGAAATATGGGGTACAGGGAAAGAGAGAATAAATTAACCATATTCACAGAACATTTTGCAAAATGGTGTTGGGATTACTGAAGACACTTCCAAATGGAATGACATTGGTGGAATTAGGAAGAATTGGCAGGAAAGGCATGGTAGTTAAATGTATTTTTAAATATTGGTATAAGATTGCATAAAGAGAAGAAGGAAACATAGTCAAATACTTAAATGTAAATTGGAAATTGCACAGTGAAGCCAATCATATTAATTGATATCATTGTATGATTCATTTAACTACAACTCTTAAAGCTTCACTTACTTTTCATAAATGTATGGAACCGGTATATATATATATAAATGTTCTCGAAACCGGTTCCATACATTTATGAAAAGTAAGTGAAGCTTTAAGAGTGTGTAGTTCAACTGAATCATACAATGATATCAATTAAATAGTCAAAGACTGTTTATAGATACAAGAAAAAGCTAAAGATGAAAGAAGTTGGTTAGCTGAACTAAAGAGAATAGCCCAAGAGGTTGGGATAGGTGAAATAGAGGAACTACAGTTCAAGAATAGACAAGGACTATGGAACAAAATGAAGCAAAGGATAGATGATATTGGAAAGCAAGAAATATGGAGTAGTTTACTAGATAAGAGTACCTTGAAACATTATAGGAAATTTAAGAAAGAATGAGGGCAGGAAAAATTGTAGATATTTGTAATAAAAGGGGAAGGGAGGAATTTGCTTGGGGAGAGCAGGTATATTAGGGTTAAGTGAATTAAAAGTAAAAAAGGAAGAGTGTCCACTATGTGGAGTATTAGAAAAGGATTTTCATTGTGTAGTTGAATATTCACAAACTAAAGAATGGAGAGAAAATGTATGAATTAAGAAATGGGACAATTTATAGGTAGAAATTGTGATGCTAAATTTTTGGAACTGGAAACAAGGATTTTTTGAGAAAATTTGGTGATTATAAAGAGAAGGTAAGAGAGAAATGGTGGAAAAGAATGACTAAAGTTAAGGAAGAATGTATATATATATGGAAATAGGTAAGGATCTGGGGAGTAGGGATTTAATACAGCTGTAACCAGGATGTTGAGTATGTAGGATCCCAGAAATATGCACTCTGAGAACAATGGTAAAAATGTAAAAGTATTTTTTGAAATTTTTGTAATGACTGAGTGAAATAAATATTCTATTCTATAATTACAACCCTTGTAGTTTTATTGTACTTACTAATCAGAATAGTGTCCTGAGTATGTGTTAAGTAAATTAAGTTTTAGGCATCATGTTAGTAGTAATCTTATTAGACACTATGTTTGGTAGTACATACATTGTTTAGAAAGACAATAAAACTTGCAGGCATTAAGTATGTTTCATTCATAATTCTTTAGTATGTGTATTGCAGCACTTCATATGAAATATAAAAAAAATTTAAAGGAATGACAAAAGTTGAACCCATAGCCTGCAGAGCATCAGCTTTTGCATTATTCATTATACCATATAAGCAGTTAATGAGTTCTCTCTAGAATAAGCCAAATCAAGACATTAAAAATGTAAATGTAGAACATCTTGGCTGCACAATGCAAGAGAGCAGTATATAGATGGCCAGTGTCATAATGTCAAATGATTAGTTCGAGATTTGAGGAATTTTATGGTACTTAATCTTGAAAATGCTGATAACGAGCTGAGGAAAATCAATATTTATATGCTTGAGAGGCAGTTTTAAAGACATTCTAAGCCAAATTTTCACCTGTCTTGACTTATCAGCATCTGAAGCCAAAATGTTTAAGGTTTAGTTGTGGACCTATACATTGCCTATCTCAAATTGCCTATATACAACACCTCTACACTCCCTGAAATTATTTTGGTATATTCATTAACACCCTGTATATATAAACAAGAACTAGAGAAGCAGAAATAGCTTGATATTATCTACATTGTTCCAAGAGTTAGTTTATTTTTCATTTTGATTATATATATATAATATAAAAGAAAAATAAAGTAACAATGTAACAAATTAACAGTAAGACACTTGTCTTCTTGCCATAGAAGGACTCTACGAGTCCGAAATATAGCGATCTCAAGTGTGACTTTTCTTAGTGTTTTATCCTTTTTTAAAATATATATAATATAATATATATATATATAGGATGTTACGAAAAAGTATGTCAAAACTTTGGAAAAACATTCCTTGCATATAGTGGGTGCAAATTAACATGGGCCCAGAAATGTTTTGTTTCCTTACTAAAGAACCTTTGTCTATAACTTCACTTACACAGTGTGATATGCAAGCTAGAATGCCAGCATAGCTATCCTGTGGCAATAATCCCACAACAGAGCAATTGCTTAATATGTACAGTAGGTAAACATTTGCTTTTACCTCTGGTTAAATGAGGTGGGGGATGTTATAACTACTCTTAGTTCCTAGGTTCACTATTGTTGTGATCATTCTGTACCACATCTGCTTGTTATGCTACTCACTTCATTGCTTGACATACCGCTGAGCATGTAGTGCCAATTCTGTATATTTATGGACCTCATTCCAGGTACAGTAAAATGAGGTGTTCAAATGCAGAGTTGGCAGATGCTCATGATCTATGGATTAGCCAAGGATGCTCAACGTGCTAGTATTCTGCAAGGCTGCCAGACATTATGAAATACTCAAGAATATATCAACTTATGAAGCAGTCCGTGCGACAGCGAGTCGATGGATGTATTCATACTAATGGAGGACATTTTGGGCATTTCATATGATTTTCTGTTTCAAACATTTTATGTGATTTTCTATTTCCCACATTTCTGTTTTTGAATATTTTGCTATATAGTTAAGGTGTAGAAAAAGAACTCTAACAAGGAAATAAAGCAACTCTGGACCCATGTTCATATTATATATATATATGTTTTTTATCCTGTATATGTGAGGAATGTTTCCCCCAATTTTTTTTTTTTTTTACATCTGTATGCATATGTTGTATTTAAAGTTGCTCATAATTGATTTAAAAAGGTACAGGTACAAACAATCAAATTCACATGTTTTCAGTATTTGCCTTTTTATTGTAGTGTATCCATACACAATAGTAATAATCACAATAACAATATTAATATTCACAAAAGTATATAAAACACATTAAATATAAATATTAATAATAAGAACAATATATGATGGCACAACATTATTAATTCATTTTAATGTTAAATGAGAGGGACAATGCTTAATTTAGTTACAAGCTGTGATATGTTGGACTTAATGGGAGAAATCTGTATCTGGGTTCTGATTCTACATTCCATCTCATGTAGCATTTGTTGATGATTAATTTGTTCCTTTGAAATCAATTAATTGCTTTGTATCTTCTAGTTAAAATTTACTATGTTCAAGTCCACAAATAAACGTTTTGGTACAATTTTCAATGCTTTCTACATTTTTTTCCTCCAGATAAATGAATGCAGATGAAAAAAGAAAAATAATAGAAGCATTCTTCCATAAGTATACATTCAGAATATTTATTTTTCAAATATTGCATCAAACTCTCAAAACCTCACTCAGTATATTATGATATTAGTGTATAGGTTATATTTATTGTATGAGTAAATGTGAATCGAACAAAACTCGTTTCATAAGTTTACAAATTAATAATTGTAATCTCTCTTATTTTTATATATAATGTATATTTTTTCCTTATTCTGTGTTTTGTAAGCAAACTGAAATGCGAACCAGACTTACTAATAAACAATGCATTCATTATAATCGAGTTTCATGCACTATTTTTGTATACCAGAATTACAAAAGATAATGAATAAAATAAAATTAATATTAATGTCTATTTTATGAGGAATCACTCAGAAGTCAATGCCTTCTTTTATTATTCTTATGATATCATTGTTTCAATGGAGATAATTTGCTTATGCTTACAACCGAGCCGAACTCATCAGTCCCGAACGGGAGATAGGCGGAATTCTTGTAGTAGTGTAAATGAATTATTATTATTATTATTATTATTATTATTATTATTATTATTATTATTATTATTTGGTAAACGTAGCGGAATGCCTCTAACAGTGTAAATGTTGTATGTATTATTTTTTTGTTAAACGTAACGTAATATATGCTTTGTCCTCCGTAACTTTCTGGCTGCGACATGTTCCTTTTTATAAAACTGAGTTTTGCACTTTTTACCATGCGTTGTCTTATTGGATTTCGCAATTAATTCAGTCACTGTAATGGTGGCAAATCTTTGATTCCAGCGAAAGAAAAAAAAAATAATAATCAATATAAAATTATAACGGATTGTGTGCTTGGTACTATGTAAGCGAATAAATAATTGTAATGATGGTAAATCTCTTTTAACTCATCAAAGAGAGAGGGGGGGGAGCTCCGGTCGTGAGAACTCGAACCCACTACCTTCACACTTAAAGCATTACGCTCTAACCGTCTGGAGCCAGGGCTATTACACCGTTGCGTCAATATGCCTTTTTATCTAGCTACATCTCTGTGGAAGTACAGACGGACTGGAGCCTCAGAATTTTGCTTCCGTTAAGGAAAAGTGATTATTTAGTTCGTTTGTTTATTGTTATTGTTATAGCGAAGATGGATATACCGAAAAACTTTTAAATCGATCTGAAAAGGTGTATTGTTACTAATATAGAGAAAATCTATAAATTAGAAAGAATACGACAGATTCATTAATTGGATGAACATTAAAAATATTACCGATATTTCAGAACAGGTTAGCATTATCAAATTTTACTGATTCATTGGGTAACTAATATTAACTTATTTGTTCATTTTCTTATTCATAGATAGGCCTATGAAAATATATTAATTCTGTAATTATGATGAACGATTGACTCTGTTTTAAGTAATAAATCAATTGGTTCCTTTATATTAACGTAACATAAATATATATTCATTTGATGATATTCGCAATGAAAAAGTAATGACATAATTGTAACTACTGGAATTTTATGAGACTGCATAATTAGTTAACTTTTATGTACTCAAAGACGCCATGCAGTTTACTCATTTTTGTGATATATTACCTCATGATATAGATCGCTATGAGGCCAGTCAACTTGTTTCATATTGTAGCATTTTATTAACGATTTTTACCAACAATAAAGACTAAGTTTAATGCTTGTATATAACAAATATTCCCAAGGTACTAAAGCTTTTGGCGTATAAATACCTATTAATGATAAAAGTCTTTGAAACTGGTGTTATTAAAATTTAAATTTACTGGGGGAGGGTGACAACACGGAAGTTGCCGTTTTATTAAAGAATAAGTCCCGTATACGTTGAGCTGAAGCATTTTAAGAAGAGTTAACAACATTTTGGAGCCGTTAGTGATTTGCTGCAGGGATCAAACAATGCATATAAAATACATAAATTGTCTTGCTGGAATGCTGCTGTTTTGGAGCATGAGAGCCAATGCTTCCGAAGGTTGCACCAGTTCCTGAGGAAGGCTACAGAGCTCAGGATTGTCGAAAGTTCCACATTTATAAATCTGGCATTACTGGTAACCCGAGAAGCCCTGTTAAATATTAAATTGTGCTACTTGTACATTAAAAAAAAAAAAAAAAAAAAAAAGAGGTTTCCATTAGCGGGCACCTTGGAGTCAGTTATCTAAATAGTCTTGGCAATTTCAAAGTTATATTTCATTTGACATGAATAGAACCCAGAGCTAAGAGAACATTGGGGAGAGTGCTACTTCAGGGGACTTACGAAAATGATTCAGAATGAGATAATTGAATTTATTCATGAAGAAATCTAATGTTACATTGACACAGAGTTGCCACATTTGTTTCAATGAAAGAAAAGCGGAAGTTGCTTGAAAAAGTAGTTAATATACAGGGGTGCCAAAATGTATACACACTTCAAGCAAAGAAAAAAACTGCTAACATAACAAACTGAATTCACACAAACAGAAAATGATGAGCACTAATTATCTTAGAATTTTACAGTTACAACAGTTGCTCAAAATGCCCACCATCAACTTCGATACATTTCTGAGTACGTTGAATTACTGATTGAGCAATGTTTGCGAAAGTGTCCTCAGCGATTGCAACACATGCCGTTTCAATTTCTTCCCGAAGTGCTGCCAGTGTAGCTGGTTTTATACGGTACACAACATCCTTAAGAGTTCCCCATAGGTAAAAGTCCAAAGGAGTTAGATCCGGAGAACGGTTCTGTTTGTACACACGTCTCCATTGCCTTTGAACTTCAACAACATTCTCCATTTACCAATATCACTTCAAAATTGCTTTCGCTTTTCAAACGATAATCTTGACTCCATTTTTGTTGTAGCAACGCTAGCATAACTAATGTGAGTCACATCTGTTTACAGAACATCATATGATAATCTTGGCTTCATTTGTTCATTGTTGATTTACTATAATCTTGACCTCATTTGTTCATTGTTGATTTACCTGTCGCGTAGCAACGCTATCATAATGTATGTGTGTCACATCTATTTACAGGACAGCATACTACACATTATTGTTGTTTCTCGGTTCAACTTTGAAATATATTAAATAGATATCTGCTGTGAAAGTGTGTATACATTTTTTTGGCACCATCGGTATATCTACATAAATACATCATGCTTACATATAATATGGATTTGGAGTTTTATATTATTTGCAAATTAACTAAATAATATATAATGTATCTTAAATGTGGGAAGCTATTATTATTATTATTATTATTATTATTATTATTATTATTATTATTATTATTATTATTATTATTATTATTTCCTATGCAAAAATTTTATATATAGCAAACAATAAATGCAACAGTATGTTAAACCTTAGCTACACTGTAACTATCTGAATAATTTCCCGCTGTCTCAGCCCTCTCCAGTTCAGTGCCAGATCAGTGCGTTCGTTATTGTAACTGGCAGGGTGGCGAGAAATATTCCCCTGAATAAGTGTTTGAGTATATTCCGTGCTATACTTATTTAATTAAATCCTCAATGTAATATTTCTGCTAATTTTTTTGAGTACCCCAAAAATCGCAAGTATCCAATAATAAAAAAGTAGTAGCCCAATTCGCTACTTTTCGTCAAATTTGGTAACCCTGTGTTGACAAAAATCAACAATGCTCCCTCTTATGCTTGCTTGCATTTTTTATGGAACCATAGATATGAAAGAAAAATCTCTATATGCAATAAGTGTTAGGTTTTTAGACGTTTTAGGGTATATTCAAGAATGTATCTTGGTTTATGATGACACTGCTTCAGAACATTAATCTTTATCTTATGCGGAGAGCTAGCAGATTTACTCCGCACAATAGAACACACGAGCCGTCACTAATAAAAAACTACTCATTTAAACCGTCGAGATAAAACATTAACTCTTTAAAAAGAATTTTACTTTTGCTGTATTAGGTAAAATATTATTTTTTTCTCTCTCTCATTAGGTAGGGCCAAATGAGTGCCATCGGTGAATGCACAGCTATAAATAATATCCTGAAGGCGTCAGTAAACGTCGCTTGCATTGGCAACCTATCAGAAAAGCACGTGGAAAGCTCACTGTCGCAAAAACATAGTTGTTTATTGTTCAGAATCCGATTGACGTTTACTCAGGACCTTAGAAAGGCTTGTAGTAGTGCCAATAATGATTCACTGGTGTGCATGGATTTTTATGATTGCAATTGATAATTGTTTCTTATGAGTTTGTATTATTGAATTGGAGAAATGCTTTTTTAATAGTGTTTAACGCCCGTTTCAACTATTGAGGCATAACAGGCGTATGGCACTGATGACACATGAGATGACATGTTTAATTAGGAAAGGCATTATCATCGTCGTTATTATTATTATTATTATTATTATTATTATTATTATTATTATTATTATTATTATTATTATTATTATTATTATTATTATTTTAAGAAAAGAAATGCATCAGGCCTAAGTTTAGAGTATTTACCCGGTATTTGCTATTTGTGAGGACTGAAAAAAATACTTATCCAGGGAGGACGCTCCTTATAGGGAAATGAACTCCAGAACTCCCACTTACTAGTCGGTGCATTAACGACTTCGGCCACCCACGGCGGTTCCAGAAATGCCGTTAGTTTATTTCTATCACTTAAGGATTTCATAAATTGGCTAAAGTCTGTTTTTTCATTATAGTACTTATAAATTAAAAATGTGCATTTTAAAGAAAGTTAAAAGGATATAGGTATAAACACTACTAGTAGGTTTGATGCGCATGAGAAAGTTTAGAATATCTGCTCATCACAATGTCATAATTACAAGATTTTCGCATCATTTTAAATTCTGTCCATACGTAGTATTTGGCACACATTCAACTTCCATGTTCACGAGGAGCAGCATCTTCTTAAACTATTCCCTAGATTTCCATGCAACACTTACTTGTCCCTCTCCTGAAGAGTAAAGGGTACATTGTTTGTAGCCTCTCCGATAGTCAGCAACACCAGCACCCAAAACCAAATCGTTGCGTTATGAACTGCCATGCTCACCAAATAGTCACCATTTTGCTGTGCACTCTCCCCGGCCAGGCCACCGTATGATATTTTTAGAATTCGGCGGCTTCTGGTCTCCCTTCTCCTAAAAGCTTATGACTGTATGTGTAAACAGGGTCAGGTACCTACTCTATAAAGCCCTTTTGTGGGTATTTGACCTAAAATGAAGTGAAAACTTCCCATTTGTGTGCAGGAAGCATTGTCAGTTAAGTGCAAAAATTCTGAATGCTACAAGGGTTGAGTCTTATGCTGCATCTGACCCATTTATACACTTACCGTCTCCCTCCTGAAAAAAAAATCAGCAAATTTTTAAGTTTGTCCTAATTTTGAGTGGAGTTATAGATAAGTACCATTGGTAAATGGGGTTAATTATTTTCTTGGGTGGATTAGCTAGAGTTTGAAAGTTTCACGTTATGGGCTAACGATGCGTTTTATTCCACTTGAGGATTTTACTGCGTTGAAAACGAGCACAAACATTAAAAGGTGTTTTATTGCGTCACTTCCTTTTTAAAACTGGCGCTCTTTCTGTTTGGAACGAACAACAATTGTTAGTTTCTCATTTTATCACTAAGTTCAGTTGAAATTATGCCTTTTAGTATTGAAGACTTTGCTGGGACTGTCGCTCTGATTTGGTGGTGGAATAGCCTCCGTTACCCGCTACTAACATAGGCGCGCTTTATACCACCATACAAGAGGCTGTGAAACGGTTCCGAGAAACGCAAAGTTGTTCCAGAAGACTTGGATCTGGCAGAAAAAGAAAGTCTATGTCTAGAGCTGATCACCATCTCGTCTGCCAGGTTCTAAGAAAGCGCAATTCAACAGCGGTTGAAGCTCGGAACCGTTTAAAGCATGTGAGCGAGAGTACTGATCGAAAACAAGATCTTCAGTCACGAAGACCAGCTACATCACCAGTTCTGGTCAGAGAGCACATAGTCGCTCCGTTGCAGTTCCCAATGGACTATGCAGCAGTGGAGCTCTGTGTTGTTCTCGGATGAATTCAGGTTCTCCCTGAAACCTCCAGATGGTATGGTAAGGGTCAGGAAACAATCTGGAAAGTGGTTCTCAGAGTGCATATTCTCCGAAAGGACATCATTCGGCGGAAGTTCCGAGATGGTGTGGCGTGGAGGCCCGAACCGATTTAGTATTTATCGATATCAATAGCCTCAGCGCTATATCGAGGTTAACGCCGATCACGTCATGCGCTGTACTCCATTTGTTGGAGATGAATTCATATTGTACGACCATGTTCGTCCACACACAGCATATATCACATCAAAGTATCTTGACGACGTGGGGATTGTTCGACTCGACATTCCAACTTGCAGCCCCGACCTAAACTCTATAGAACATCTCTAGGATAGATTGATAGACGCATCCAAGATCGTAAACCTCTACTCCGGGTGGCACTCCAAGAGGAATGAAACAGTATCGACCAAAGAGACCGCAGAACCCTAATGGGAATCATGCCCGGGAGAATGGCGGCCGTCATTAAGGCTAGAGAAGGGCGCACCAGATATACTGGGCGTTTGTTGTGTTATTCTTAAGGTGAACTTAAGTTGTGTGCATCAATAACGCTACACTTTTCAATATTAGGGAAGTTTAGTGGACAAACGTTGAGCATAAAAGTAAATATGTGATGAGCTCATACTACAAAGCCTAAGAAACCAATTGCAGATAAAGTTCAAATTATCCCGGAGTTACCAAAAGCTTTTTTCACTCTTTCATGTGAGATAAAGCGAGAAATTATTCAGGTAAGATTAGAATGTATACTTCTAAGAAAGCCCAAAGAATCAAAATAGATGTCGATTAAATTAAAAATTTGACAAAAAAAGAAAAGAAAATACAGATTCGTTTATGAAGGCTATTGTCTCAAAATTGATCAAAGCAAGTGCAAATTGATTTGTTACAAATTCATTAAAGCTAACCTTTAAAATGAGAATGTTTGCGAATTGTTATTTCTGGAATTACTTCGAAATGTAGACTTGACCTTAATTTTTAGTAAAGATATTAAGCGATCCTCTTCTTCTTCTTCTTCTTCTTCTTCGGTGAGAGTAGTTGATCTAAACTTTTAATTCGTGGCAATAGATTGCCTGAAGGATATCAATGCCGCATGCGTTGTTGTAATTAAATACATAGAAATGAAGGAAATGTCTCATTCTGAAATTCATCAACATATCATAAGTAGGGACAGGATTTTAATGCTAAAGCGTATTTCTTCTCTGCTATCAGGAAGTATGCTCGCTTGGTATATGAGTTAATTAAAATTTACAACAATTTAAACAATATTATATGTTACATATAATGCATATTTTTGTCTGTTTTGTTAACAAGTGTAATATTTCAGCAGTTTGCAAATTATGCTGCATATTTGCTTGGTTTACATATATATTTTTATTTTATTCGTCTTATTTTCATATATGCTTTACAAATGCGATATATCCGAATAATACGTGCCACCGAGTCATCTTGAAACTTGGCTACACTGATAGAAGCTCACATGCAATGCAATTCATAGTTTTGACGTCACATCAGTAAATCCCCGCCTTATCTACCCGTAGTCTTAGTGGTGTGGTGGTGGATTATGGAAAAGCGTATGTAGTGGCAGGCGTTCCATCGTGGAAACTCATCAAACCAACCCTCCGAAATTTTATTTAGGCATTATATTAAGTGTAAAGTGCCGGATCAATATATTCTTAGTAAAATTGTATCAAGCGGTGTTACAGTCCAACGATTGAAAATATTAGCGAATAGATCCAAATTAATTTTATGTGGGAGTCAATCGACAAAACCCAGACTGAAAAGGACGGTTTATTGCAATTTTATAATTGGACATCTCCATAAAAATTAACCAACCATCCCAATTCTCTTTGCGATAGAACAACTAGAAGCTAGAAATAGAAGTTGTTTCCAAATGTTGTGTCAACTTTCTGAACTTACTATGGTCAGATGGCATTCAGTACGAATGTGAAATACAAACACAAACAGCATCTCTTTGTGGCCGATGCGAGCTACATGATCAAGCTGTAATGCTCTTAAAGTTATATTTCCAAATATGACACGTTTGGTATATCTTGTATGGGTTACAATAGGTTAGAGAAACAATTTGTGCAATTTTCTCGCTTGCAGATATGCTGTTATCTTCTATAAAGAAAGTATCTGTTAAGGTGCGTTATAGAATACAAGCGTTTCAAACAGCAGCACCAAATGTGCACACTTCCACCAAAACCAATTTTAACGCGCCGGAGAATATGGTTATGTATAGCTCTTATATTACACGGAATATTTGGTAACAGGAATGCAATGAATACAGTTGATCTAAATTCTTCAAAAGTTAAAATTGCCTAAGATATATTAAAGAACGCAGAACTTGTTGATTTGGTTTATTTATGGATGCTCCTTAACATCTCAGCTCTTCAGTGTTCCATTCAATTCAGGGCGTGAATCGGCCGACAAATTTTGCTCTGAGGCCTTTTTTCAGGCTTGAGTTTCGTGCCCTAAATGTACGACGCGGGACCCACGGCTTTAATTCCATTCGAAGGAAGCCATACTTATACTTTTACGCCCGAAAATATCCACCGAACCTGGCCCGGTTTGAACCCGCGATCTTGGGTTTCATTTCTCTCATCTTCCGTCCGCTTTTAAATATATATACATTATATAAAATGTGGAGATTGAAGAAAACTTGGCAGGGAAAAGATCCGGACTGCCTAGTGAAATACCATTCACTAAAACAGATTAAATTGCAGCTGTTGCATACACACCCATAAGTTAGTGAGGGGGAGAATTTTTCCCGCTATAAGCAATAGGAGACGGCTGACTGTGGAAAACTTTAAACATTTGGTAGTTGGAAACCGTCAACAGAAAACAAGTTGAGTGTGGAGAGCTAAAAACATGTGAGTACTATATTTATTGTATTTTTTTTTTTCTTTTTCGTTTTAAGGAAAATATATTGTAACTCATTCAATATTAAAGATAAATTTCGATTTTCATCCTTTGTAACAACTCTTATGAACTTCCTACATACCCTTTTTTCCCTCAACTTGGTCCAAAGTGCCTCTTGATTAATGGTATCAAAGGCATTTTCTAAATCTACAAAAAAATATGTATATCCTTCCTCTTTTTATAAGCAATTATCAGTTATAGTGCTTATTAATTTTTTTTTGTCTATGGTAGATCTCCCCCTCCTAAATCTCATTTGTAATTCAGATAATTTTTCTTCTTCCTCAGCCCAATCTTGCAACTCCTATATATACTTCTCCTATCACAGACAAGAGGCTGATGCCGCTGTAATTCGCTGGATTGTTAACATTTCCTTTTTTCCTTTATAAATTGGCACAGTTCCAATTCTTGGGAATCTTCCCACCTTCTCTTATATTAAATTATTTAATAATTAATACTTTTCTTCCTTCCTCTGCACACCACAGCTTCCAATATTCCAATAATCCATATTACTTTTTTTGATTGCATAAGCTGCTCATATTTTGCCATAAGTCATAATTAATTTTTTCACATAATTATTAAATTCCACCAATTACTGATCTACTAATGACAAGGCATTTTATAATACCACTTTAATTAGTTGCTGCCAAGGCTACACATTACAGTATTCCTATTAGCTATTGTAATTTTATTTGCAGCCGCATAAGCATTCTTATGTCGGTGATCTTTTCCCTGGCAAGGTTGCAGAAAACTGCAAGGTAAAACATTGACATAAAACAGAGTAATAGTATTCTTTAATGTGCAGTTTTAAGAAGAACCCAGATTTTTGGATTTGAGAATTCAGAAAAAAAAAAGGTAGGCTTATGTTCAGAAAATGCAGCATGTTACTTATTAAAAGTAGAAGTTAATAGAGAAATGGCAGTCAAGACTTTTCTCCTCTTTCCATGTCAGCCCCTACTTATTTAAGTTGGCAGCACACTGGAACGTGTCAAGTCATGCAGCAGACATTGTCGATCTGCTTTGAGGCAAGAAATGGAACTCAATGGAAAGTAATGCAAATACGATATCCACTGCACACCAGTTTGCTTTATGTTGATGTCATGAACATGCTGCAGACATGTTTCATGAGATACAACATGCTGCTTTCTGTGTGTCATTCTCACAGCAATTTGCTGATAGCATCAGATTCCTGCAAGCATTACTTCATTATGTTGCCAATTCAACTAAAGGTGTTCTTTTTGAAAGACAGTTTAGTTGGAAAATTAATGTTTCAGTTCGTAGTGGGAAATCTAGTCATTTTAAAATACTGTCTAGTTGAAATCTGTTTTCTTTGTAGTATTTGGTCTAAAGTGATTACTATTACGAGTCATATAGAGAATTCTGGCAGAGGTGGCTTGATACTGTTGCTTATTCATTTCATCACATATATACACTAGGCAAATAGCACTATTTGGATTACATCATCATAACATGAACTGGCTGACAAATTGCAATAATTCACTTCGGTTATTCCCCATGTAATAGTGGAAACACCCTTTGCAGAAGTTCAATGTATGTTTCTGGGTACCTTCAATAATGGGAGTGGAACTTTACTCTTTTAATAAATCACGAGCTAAAACTTAGGCACATTGCTGACCACAAGACAAATTGAAATTATGACCCATTTTCTTTTTCTCTTATTTAGCAATTTCAGCCACTTGCATGTTAATACATTGTCTTCACTCGAAGAGTCCACGTCTTCCATTGGATTAGAAGGTTGACACAAATATGTGTTGACTGGTGTGTGGCTGCATGTCTTGAATCACTAGAGACAAGAAGGGATCAAATTTATCTGACAATGTGCTGCCAGTATGCAGCACCCCTAAAACTACTGGGTTAAGTATTATAGACTGCATCAAGTGTAAAAATCTGAATATCATTAAAAATCCAATTTTATGGTGCACTAATTTATATCAACTGATTAAAGCAATTTACTTGATGCAGCCTTAATGAAAACAAACATTCAAACATGATCAAATATTTTAATTTTAGTTTATTTACTCTCTTTTATTGCCCATTTCTAAATTCTTCACAGCATGTTTTTATTTCAATTATTTCATTATAGTTCTACCTGAAGTTTCCCCCTTACTTTTGATAACTGGTAGCTGGAAACATTTTGACACAATGCAATGCACAATTACATGAGACACATTTTACAGGCTGCAATATTCTACATAATGAGTATTTATATTCATTTGTACTGTCTATAACAGAAATAAAAATATTTGACTTTTAGGATTTAACATCAACTCTAGCAATGTTGATGACATTTACTCCGTAACAGTAATAATGAAATTATCACTATATACTTACATTATCAAAACTCTGAGAATGTTTTAGGTGAATCTAATATCTAATTACATTTTTAAAATAATATGGACTTTCTGTATAAAACATTCATTAGAGCTTTGTACTGTCTCGAGTATAAATCGATACATTTATGCTGGCAATTTATATTAAAACTTCAAGTGATGTATGTAGTACTATCACAGGAATTTGCAACCTATGGTTGTATTAACATGTCTTGGTATCTAACATTTCAATCGGTGCACATTAGCAAAGCATATACATATAAGAGAATCTCAGTTAGGAAAAAATAAGTCAAATTTCTACCACCTTTACTCTGATGTTTTGCACTTTTTGTATGATAAGCTGCTCTTACGCAAGTTAAAGTAAATAAACACTATTGGTACCACACCATGAATGTAATTCTATACAGTATCACAACCCAAAATTAATGAAATGTTTTTTCCATGGTACTTTTCTATTCTTTTCTTTCTTTTCACATTTAAAAATATACAGATTTAATCAAATATATTGAAAAAAAAAATTACTTTCTGTAAAACTGTTTTACATGAATAGAACCTGCAAACAAAATCAACAACCTTTAAAATACTGTTAGACACTTGATTCCATTTGCCTTTTGCACGTAAACATTTTTATGCATCAATGGTCCTACTCACATATTTATACATTTCATTTGCATACATGTTTAAATGCATGCAACCAATTATACCCATTTACACATGCATGCAAGCATGCACACACACGCACGCACACACACACACACACACACACACACACACACACACACACGCTCTGGAATATTCACAATGACTCGAGATGCCCTCACAGCCTACCAAATGAAATGTTGTTGCCAGTACTTAATGTTTCCAGAAAACAAAACTTCTAAGATGTTGCAGGGTGATCTGATTGTTCCACCCTGGAGGGCATAACAGTTAGCTGTTGTGGGATGAACTCAGCTGCATTAGGATTCAGGGTACTCTGTAAAGGCAAATGCAAAAAAAACAATCTTAATATCTTAAATTTTGCATGCCAATTGCAAGGTCTTCCATATACTTGAGTTGAGAAAAAGCTATTAAACGCCTTTACTGTTATGGATGGAACTATCTGCCAACTTATGTGGCCCAACACTTTATAAACAGAAAAGTTCTGCATATTGATACAATGATTGCTCAATGAATCCATCAAAAATCAAAATGTGGTAGCAATATTACTTTGGAAACGAAGTCTGTATGAGAACCATTTTTCTGTTTAAATTTGTAAACAAGTGTTCAAAATGGAGAAAAATGAATTTTCTGTAATAATAAACCATTACTTTTTAAAAGGGGCAACACCTGCAGTAACTAAGGCAAAACTGGACAAACATAATGGCAAATATGCACCTTTGCTTAGAATAATGTATAAATATAATTGGCGATTAAGATTAGAGTATGACTAAGTTAAACTACACACTCTTATTGGCTCCATCTACTGGTTTATAATTAGAATATGTTTCCCAGACCATCGTCTGCATCCTCAGTTGTCGACAGCAGGATAATTCATGGTGTTCTTTTGGGATGCATATGCTGCTCTGGTAGATGTGTGATGAACTTAAAGTTTATGTTTTCATCCCCTGAAGTGTCGAAGTTCATTAACACTAGCATTTTTCACTATGTTGTAGTTCTCTTTCCAGAAATGAGATTCCACTGCTGATTTCTCCATTTGTATTTTATGTTTTTAAAGTGTTCTTTTAACCATGAGCCTCTCTTTGTTTTTCTAATATAGATTTTTTTCGCATTCTGCACTTTTTTTATTTAAATCCTGCTTTTTTCTCTCCAATGGAATACATTCATTAATATTGTCTTTCAGGAGATTTTTAATATTAAAATTGTTTATTGGTGCCAATCTAATGTTTAAGTAATTTAGAATATTTTGAAATTTGTGTTTAGCCCATGGATAATATATGAATTTTTTAAAAATCATCTCCTTAAATGCACTATGCAACTGGAATTTTTGTTATTTTTCATGTGTAAAGATGATATTATGGGCTAATTTCATACACATGGTTACATTTAAAAATACCCACATGTATAGCCTTGTCTATCAGTGTCATATATTTCATTTAGTTAATAGTATACCATTAATTTTTGTGGTTTAATCTCAACAACAGCAATAATAATTATTATTATTCTAAAATGTTTCTCTTTTGTAATACTTATAGGTTGCAAGAATTATAGTTTTGTTCCCTAATACCAGACAGTAAGGCCAACTTATTTCATAATATAAATTAATAAGGCCATAATTTGGATTTTATATTCATTTTGTATAAGCTTAACATTTTATATATTTTCATACAGCTGAAAAGATTGTTGTTGATTTGGTTTATTTACAGATGCTCTGTAACATCTCGGGTCATCAGCATATGCATGTTCAATTCAGGACATGAAACTGCATATAAATTTTGCTCAGAGGTCCCTTCTTTCAGGCTTGAGGTTCTTTTACATGCAGAAAATCTAAGACGTGGAACCCACAGCTTTACTTCCTTTCCAAAGAAAGCCATACTTAGGATTTTTAACCCAAAAATATCCATCGATTCTGGCTGGGATTGAACCTGCAATCTTGGGTAAGGAGGCAACTGTGGTTAGCACTACACCACCAGGACAGATAAACCAACAGATCCCTTGGGTTCTTTTGCTGAATGCAGTTTTTTAATTATTTTAGTTGTAATTGTGAAAATTGTTTTTACATCTTCTTTCTCAAAATCCATGCAATATATAGTGTGTCTCCTATAAATGGCAAGCATTCATTAATTTGGCCTCTAAGTCTGGTATAGTAGTTGAACATTTTTCATTTTAAGGCTGAACCGATTTCTTTCTTGTAGCTATTTGCATGCAAGGCCCTCTTGAGATAATTAAGTTCAGCTATTAGTCCCTCAAGAGTTCTTTTTCAAACTGAGTGATGGTTGGATCTTGTATTAAGCTATCTATCACTATGCATAGTTTTTCTGTAAACCTAATGTCCTACAGCACCATATGCCTTGTATCAAACCAGAACATTTTATTCCATTTCTAGACTATGAACTATTCACATCCCTGTACTACTGTCTCCGTTGACTTTCCTCTTATTTTAGGTAAGATTATTGTGCTTGTGCTGCATAACAATAGGAATTCACATACAGAAGTTTCAATGTATACTTTCACAAATTTTACAATTTACATATAAAGACCAATTTCAAATGCTATCTTACCTGCTTTGCCAAATCATCCTGCACTGACAAATTTTCCATATTCTGACAAAGATCGGAGGCCCTGCAATCACAAATGAAATTTCATATGCTACATACTGCTTAATGTAATTAAAATAACAGTAATGAACAGCTTTAAAATTTATGAAGTCATGCACAATGTCTCAAAGTGTCTCATATACCTATGCACCAAATTGTCACTGAACATCTGCAGTACCGGAAAGTGATGAGTGCTTAGGATGCTTGTAGATGGGCAAAAACCTTTATCAAATAACTGCTTTAGTTGTTATTGCTATGAATTAATCAACAGTGGATGTAACATTGGTTTCAAACAAAAGCCTAATAAAACCAATCAAGTGACATAGCTCACTCATCAACAAAACTATTCAAAGCCTGCAGAGGCATGCTCTTACATAGAATTGTTCATAAAATGCTTGCCTGCACACGGCCAACAAGACAATTTGCTGAAAAATTAACATTTTGGGAAAATTTTAACCACTTAAGCCACAGTGTAGACTTGGTACTTCCTCTTGAAGATGTAGCACTTGCTGGAAAATGATTTGAAAACAAGGAAGAACTAAAGATGCTGAACTTGAGCTGAAAGGTAGTCACATTTTATAACAAGGAATTCTTAAACTGTTTCCAAGATTTGTTGTACACGCCAACTGCCAAGGTCTTTCAAGTGAATCTGGTGGAATCCTTATATCCAGATTCCTCTGCGGGGGGAGGGGGGGGAGCTTACACAGGCAACATATTCGAACTGGGAATAGAACCCAGGAATATCAGTTGACATGCTACCATCTGTGCCCTTGTGGTGGATTTTACGGTACGTTAAGCACCTCAATGCACCTAAGAAGGGTTACCCCAGTTAAGCTCAGATAATTTTGAATTGCTCTCCCACTCCTTCCAGTGGAATGTGTTTACATTGTGCTATTTTGTGGGGTGATAAGTATATGCCTGCAGTCTGCTGCAAATATTACTCTGTAATGGCTTCAAAACTTGTTGATTTGTAGTAGGTGTACATTGTTGGGCTTTCTAATGCCAATTATAGCCTTTTGATGGTAGAGAAAAATGGTATCATAAGTAAAGCCATGTATAGGCCGTATAACACATCTGCACAAAAATGGATTCCCATCTGAGGCCCAATCTGCACAAAAAAGGGAGGAGATGCACAACCAGCAAGACCTAAGTGATTACCATAAGTAGTTTGGTGAATAAAGGCTGTAAACATTGTAAATATTCCTACAGAATGCCTATACACTTTTTGTATTAAAGTGTTATAATATGATGATTTATTATTGTTTACTTTTACAATTGATTGTACACATAGGCAAATGATAGCCGGTTAAGGAATGACATAAAAAATAAAAAATGCCTTACATCTGTGGCTGTGCATAGTCCACACCATTGCTCCATGGCTGCCTTATTTCAACTGGTGCACCATTACTGGTCCCCAGTGCCTGGTTGTGAATATTGCGGATTTCCCTTTCATCTTCCAGCATTGCTTCTATACACTGCTCCATTAGTGCCTCTTCCTCTAACTGTTGCATCACCTAGTAAAATAATATAATGTACACATGTTTGCATATAATTCTACATAAAAAAACATACGTACAGTAGACCCTTGTTAATCTCAATTCCTAGGAATTAGAAAATTGCCAGTTAGGTTTAATGAAATTTGAATTAATGAGATTTTGGTAAAGCAATGTTGTATCATGCAAAATAAGTCTATTTATAATTAAGATCAATGAATGATTGAGTCTAATTACACACTCTAGTTGGCTCCACTTGTTAATAAGAGGCCTTCGAGTCCACAAGGAACAACATTTCTAGTTAAGTCTATTTGATTTCTCTCGTTATGGATATCCAGTAATCTAACAATGTACTACACTAATATTTAAAAACTGTGAACATATTTCCTTTTAAAGAGTGAAAACTCCTACAGATTCTTTAAACACATAAAGAGCCTTCATTTGGATGCTTGGCTGGTTTAATGGGGATTTGCCTGCCCTGTTTCTAACTGACTGTTCCCCGCTCCACTTTCCCTTCTCTCTGTGTACCGGCTAATCAGTTGATATGAGGTCTTTGTGCTTTAGAGAAGTTGAAACGTTGTGAGATCATGTGTTTCAGTGTTACAGAATGTTAATGCTGTTATAAGGTTAAATGGATGTAAACTTTAGCATAAAGAATATTCTTGTATGATTCCTATGTGATAATTCTTGTAGAGAAGCGAGACAGCAATTTATAGACAGACCTTGCTGTTCGTGTGCCTCACAGAGAAATGGTTTGTTATCTTGTGAATAGATTTATGGAAATGGGATCTGTTCTTGATAAAAAAACCGAAAAGTACAACGCCATTTTCTACAGAGGAAAAACTCAACAGCAAAGGAAAGTAGAACAAAGTCCAAAGAAATCTCTGAGAAAGCATATACAGGAATCAATTTTGCAGGCCTAGGCACTTGAAATACCATTAAATTTTTAAAATTAAAACCCTATAAGATAACTGTAGTTCAGGAATTGCAATCACATGATAAGAGTTAATTTCTGCAATTTAGTGTTGGATATTGTTAATGATTTAATTATTTTTATGAAGGAAGTATGGTTTTATTTACATGGCCATGTAGTTGCACAAAACAATAGATACTGAAGTGCACAAAAACACGATCTTGTACATGGAATGTCATTATATGACCAAAAATTTGGTGTTTGGTGTGCTGTGAATGCTTACAGATGCCTTTGCTTTTTTAACATACTGTGAATTGGCAGAGTTACAGGGGTAACACAATCACACCATTCCTGTAAGAATTGTGTGACATTGAATGTATACAGGCATATTATCCATGAGATTCCGCTACAGCACATACAGCTAATTTGCCATTAAAATTAATTCAGGACAGTTTTTAAGACTAGAGTCACCAATGGGGAATTATGACCAGTGTGGTTTCCAGATCTTACCATACACAATTTACATTTATGGGGGAACTTAAAAATAAAGTGTATCAGAATAACCTGCATATGTTGGAAGAACTGAAAGACACTAAGAAGAGAAATTGCTGCAGTTTCAGAAGAAGAATTAAATACAAAAATTAAATTAAATGCACAATTTTCTTCAAATACAAAATTTATTAAAAAGATGTGAAAGATGTATGGCAGCACAAGGACATAATTTCCAAAATCTTCTATGTCGAGGTATGTGGTTATTGTAGTTATAATTTGCATGAGAAATCTATGCACTTCAATTTAAGGGACTATGAATATCAACTCAGCCAGCAAACAGCATGCTTCCCCATAAGTTGGCCACAAGTCCAAACGAGCGCTCTGTAACTGAATTGTTCCTTTAAACATCTATCTGATATCTTTTCAACAAAACAATTTAGTAACCGGATGATGTTTAATGTAATTGTTTCTTTCAAGTTGTATTATAATTTTACACTTTGTTACCTGTTTATCAAATTCCTCTTCATTTTCCATCCACATATACTCAGAAAAGTCACCATCTATAGTTGGCGAATCAACATCATCACCATTTCCAACATCAGCATTATCTGAGAGATATGAGATAACAGATGACTCATGGCCATAGTAACCATTGCTTGAACCATTTGGTATCTTCATGATCATCACAACTCCTGAAAATTAAAATTTCATATTTTTCAGTTCCCTGGATTTCCTATTAAAGAAAACAGATAACAATGCAGAGTTAGATGCTGATCAAATAAGTAAATAAAGATATATCTTATTTTCAGTTTCAGGGTCTACAAGGGATGTTCTGCATCCATTTGGCAACAGCATTTAGCTTTCAAAATGGAGTTTCTAAGTTGTATGCATTATAAGCAGAGCCTGGAAGTTCAGGAATTTATTTTGGTTTAAAATAGGACAGAAAGACACTTGAAATACTGTTATGCGGTAATTATAGTTACAATAGGCATTTATTAAAAGTGAAAACAGTAATATTACTCCATTATTAACGAAAATAGGTATTTAAGAAACTTCTAGAATGGTCTTTTGCAGATAGATACAAGGTTATTTTTACGGGAATATTCAAAATACAATACTTCCCTCATCCTCTCTATTTCCTGGTATTTCTATGCCAGAGGTAGCTGTACATTTCTTTCATTAATGATTTTACCATTTAAAGAGTGAATGGGTTGAGAAGAAAGTTTTTGACTGCTTGTCAATGTATGTCAATGTATAACAAGATTCTGAATAGATATTTTTGTGAGGTGAACATGTCATTTAATTTTGATACCTTTTTTTTATGAAATTCTTTATGTGCTTTATATAATGCATAAATAATCGCAAAAAATCCATAATGATCCAAAATAGGCAAAGAAGAAGAAGTAAGTTTTAAACCTTAAAATAGGCTACAGAAGCCAAAACAGACAAAATAAAAACTGGCCCAATTGACCCCAAATGCACAGAAACATGTTCATTTCTATCGACTCCATCCAGACAGAAAATGCATTTTGCTTAACTTTCGGGCACTGATTATAAGCAAAGAGC
This sequence comes from Metallyticus violacea, assembly GCA_030762175.1. Lineage (NCBI taxonomy): Eukaryota > Metazoa > Arthropoda > Insecta > Mantodea > Metallyticidae > Metallyticus > Metallyticus violacea. Next base: position 20,534,163 of record CM060836.1, read on the forward strand.
AGTAATTCAGTTCCTTTAGACAGAAAATGAGACTAATACCAGAAGTATTTAAAAAACATATATGCAGAGATGGTGGGCATAAAATTGCTCTCATTCACTGGACAGAAAGACTATCATCATTGGAAGGAAGAAAAGTCCTTATAGGGCATGCCACACAATTACCAGTTTAAACTTCCTATTTACTAACTTACCTAAAATAATAGGAAAGTGCAAACATTAAAACAACATGATGTGAACATTTTGGAGTTCTATGCACCCATCCATTTCCAACAGGTCCTTAAGAACTGCCTCTGCAGCCTTCATAACTCTGAAGGCATTTCTTCAATTTGGAGAGAGGGAAAATGGCACTGAATCTGGACTATTGACAGAGTGAGAAAAACACTTCACATTGATTTTTGTAAGATATTTAGCAACAACATTTGTAATGACCAGCTGTACATTATCATGATAAAGCAGTCAACTAGTTGCACGGATATGTGACCTTTTGCATGTGTATGGCCTTGCAGAATTTTCTGCACATCTCTGTGTATTGTGCAGTTACAGTTGTCAATTCTGGTACAACATGCTGGTAAACAGCCCTTGAATGTCGAAAAATGAAATGACCATAACTTTCCCAGCAGAAGGAACCACTTGTACTTATGTAGGTGTAGGTTTTGGTTTATTTACAGATGCTCTTTAACATCTCAGATCATCAGCATTTGGGTATTGGTGATGATAAGAGTTTTCCAAACAGAAAAGTTTTCCAAGATCCAAACAGATCTTGGCCCTCAGGATTGAAATGATGTAGCCAAGTTTCATTAGAAGTGATTATTTTTTAAAGAAACTGTGCATTTGCCTGTAACATCATTTTCAACTGCATGAAAAGCTGCACGCAAATGTCACTTTTGTTCAGGAATCAGCACTCATGGAACTCACCATGCACAAACATGTTTCATGTGCAATTTTTCAATTATCAACATATGGGTGGCACCCAATGAAATTTTCAGAATTTCTGAAGGTGTTTTTAATGTTTTTAGATGATCTTCTCTCACAATGACAGCAGTTATGTTAATGTTTAGAGCACAAACTGGAGTGGTGGGTCCACCTCCCTTTGAAATTGATTACTCTCCTCTTAAGGGGACCAGGACATGAAAAATATAAAAATTTTCAGTTTTCTGCTGTATTATATTACATGTTTCATTCTGTGCAAGAATATATATAGTTTGTAGCATTTATTTATTTATGTTATTTGTAGCCAATTTTTAAAGGTCTGTAATGATGGACACACCCTTATGCTAAGGGTTCCAAGAAAGTTTTAGAAGACAACCCTTATGATTTTTTAGAAATAAAAAAGTTGAAATGTGCTGGGCATGTGTAAAAGAGGCTTGGAGCTTGACTAAGAAATTTACATACCTCTATGAAAAAAACAAACTTTCTAATAGGTTGTGATAGACTTACAGACAGTGAAATAAACTTTCTGCATAACTACTATGGATTAGCAATTAGAAGAAAAAATGTAGGGATGTAGAAGACATAAGGAGAGCTGTGTGGGCCACAATTTCTTCATAAATCTTTAACTGATGTGAATTCTTGCCATGGTCTCTGCCCCAAAGGTGTGGACCCAGGGTGCAAATGTCAAAAGGCTCAGTTGAAAGGTGAGCAGTACAGTCATAAACATTTGGTAAATATGCTATTTTATAGGTAATTAAACCAGTTTATAGGACTTATCAGATACAAAACGTTTAAAGGTGAGCAGTACAGTCATAAACATGTGGTAAATATGCTATTTTATAGGTAATTAAACCAGTTTATAGGACTTATCAAATACAAAACTTTTATCTAAGTGTGTTCAGGGAAAACCCAAAACCTAAATGAAAGTGTTGATAACTATTTGGGAACAGATATAAAACTGTGTTAAGTTGGAAGCTTTACAGATAGAGGCATGGATGCTGTGATATGTTTCAATGATGGTGCTTATAGTAGAATTAGTGTTTGAGTTCCTGGGTATTGAACCACTAGAAAACATGAAAAAGTCTCTCAAGCTGATAGATGCTCTATGGGTTTCTGAAGGGCAAAGAAAGATTATGGAGGTATCAAAGGAAGCAAGAATATAGAGGAGCAATGTCAAACACAAGCTGGAGGACCAATACAAGGGGAAAGATGATGCCTATTAATTAGGGTTGTGTTAGCATCATGTCGTGTGAAAATTTTACTTTAAATCCATTTTTCCAATATATATATTTTTTTTAATTTTAGGTACACTTTTCTCCTAAACCACAAATACTGCATGCTTCAAACTTTGCTCTGATCTTCAAGTGTGTATTTTGAATACAGTGTACTAGAATCTCTGGTACTTGACTCCAAATAATTGATTTTTAGGTTGTTAGAATTTTAAAAATGTACTATTTTGGAGGCAAATAAAATTTTAATCTCATTCTTGCACATTTTATAGCACATACACTAATAAGTATATGGTTTAAATTTGGTTGCATTGGGGTAAATTGTTTCCGAGAAAAGCGTGTACTTATGTTAACATTAACAAAATAGGGAAAACCATATCCTTGTTCCCTTAAAACATTTAAACCATCCTCAAGCTTGCTACAGGGAAGAACAATCTATCCATAGACATCCTAACATTGCATTGGGCTAAGTTGAAGATTTGTTCAGACAAAAGCAGAATTTCAAAGCAGCATACTGTAGCATGTCACCTCCATTTTACAGAAAGTTAACTAAACATTGTAATCTTAAAAGAAATTAGGAACAGTGAAGTTGTTACATATACAAATGGTGTTACCTAATACTAACTCATTTGTATATGGAACTAAACATGTTTCACAGGCAGGAACCAGAAGTGACAATAAAACCGGTACCACTATGCATTAAGCTAATATTGTAAAATTAAATTTTAGAGCAAGAAATTATGCTTGTATAAAACTATGAACATTCTTTATTGAACAGCTCTTTTAAAACAATATTCCAAAAATTATATTCCCTATGTCATTCTCCCTGTAACCAAGTTACCGTAAGCAATTCTTTTCTGTTAATGCATTGCGTGAAAATATATTGTATTCAATATCATTCTTCTATCAGCAATGTCATTCATAACTACATTACAAACAAGTAATGTGATGCAATCAGTTAAATAATATTGCACACCAAGACTCTTTTGCTTTCTTATTGGCTTAGGCTTATCCCTTATCACCAAAGAACTTTTGCCAGGGTATTTTGCACTCTTGAGGATAATTGTTTTAAAGGACATGAAATGGTTCTCAATTTTGATTTTCAAACATGTTAGTAATTTTGTGGTATGGAAGATTATGAGAAAAGTGGAATTTGTAAAGGTTTATAAGCAGCAGATGGCATTTGGTTCTCAGATGTATTTACTGATGGGAACTGATTTCTGTGAAATTCTGAATTTATTTTCAATGATGAATAAACTGTTAAGTTAGTTTTAATAAGCAAATAATCATTAGTTATAAGCAATGTAATTATGAACAGTAAAATTTGTTCACTTGTTTATGCCAGCATTCTCCATAGTGATCACTTAATGTCACAATAGCCCACAAGAAATGGCAGATTTTTTCAAATAGATCTGCTCTGTACATTAACATAAAAGGCACTCAACAGACTAACTAAACTTTTAAAAGAAGCAGCATGTATGCCCAAAGAAGAAGAAAAAAAAATAAGAGGGGGGGACCAACAGAAACCAATTCCAATCGAGCGGCATTTTCACAAAACTTATCTACAAAATTTACAATTTTGAGTCATGGATAAAACTGATTGTTTTCAGTACCAGGAATCCACTGCTGTAATCAGATTTTTTTTAAAACTCATTATTTACTGCTTAAATTCATTGTTAAAGTTAAGAGTGTTTTCTCAAAACCTTTTATCTAGGGAGGGCAAATGATCACAAAACTATCTACAGAAACAAATACCTCCTATTGGTTGTTTCCATAATAATGCAGCTGTGCATTGGTAGTTATAATAAGTAACTATTGATCTTATTGAATTAAAAGTAAAACTTCTAAAACCATGTCAACATATTAAATTCTTTTCATGATTTTATAAGTTTTACTTTTAATTCCAACAAGATTATGATAGTTTCACTGTGTGGATTCCTACATTCATTTTAATTGTATTGATCTTATGTTTCCTATGGATGTTACAATATTTAGAAGTCATTATATATCTTAAGCTTTCAGCCAGTGTTCATAATGTTAAAATTAGAACTTATGAGCTGTTGTATCATCTTTGTTTTAAAAACTAAAATTATAATCATTATACTTATGATGCTGGACCTAGATAGTCAGTAAAGGCTGTTTTAGTTTTTAAAATAAAGACTTCGGCACAACAATCTGAAAGTTTTAATTTTAATTTTGAAGTTAGTGCTTAAAATAGTGTACTATGGAAGAATATCAGTCTCCAGTTAATTTATTAAGAAAATGATGGAAAAGTAAGAGTGATGACAAAAGGAAGGAAAATCCAAAATCCAGATATAATAATACAGATATATCTTGCAATCATGGGATAGAATGTGGAAACACTAAACAAAAGAATAGCAAATGTACTGTTGTTCAGCTAACTTACGGTGTGCATCCTTTTAAAGAAAAGTTCTGTGGGAATAAAACAAATGTTTAGCAAATTTTTAATGTGTTAGTGTCTCATATCCTTTAGCAATACAATCAATGAGGAAACAAAGCAAAGAAACTGAGCATTATCTACTTCCTCTTCCATTCCGAATGCATCTGGAGAGGAAATAATTGCATGTTCAGATACGTTTTTAAGTTTTCTAAACTTACCTAATGCAAGAGTGCAATGCTGGCCAAAAAGTATTTATTAAGAGGTGAAATGCCATCTGAAAAACGTGGAGGAAAGAGACAAGAAAAAAAAAGAAAAAACCGAGTGTGTTAAGAGAGAGATTTTGAAATATCAGTGGGTTCTGCATTGTGTTTACCTACAGTATTTATCAAGTACTAGTACTTAATTTCAACATATATACTTTATCCTGTTTTTTTACTTCTATTTGCTCACTACATATCTTATTCGGTGATTACAGTTGTGGTAATTGACTGTTTCATATCGCTGAGCATTTGCTTTTATGGGAGCAACACCACCTAATACTTGGTTTTTTTATGTGTGTGTGTCTCTCTTTGTCTCTCTCTCGATCCTGAGTTGAGCAAAAGCTCTAGGTGTAGAACATCTCAAAAAACGAAACATTTACATATATACATAAGATGAATTAAATCCAAAATATTCTGCTTCATACTGTAGAAGCTGCAAGCTATCAAGAATTCTTTACAAGCATTTTTGAAAAATATGAATTTTCATTCATTACTTTACAATTTAATTAGACCATTATATATTATCTTAACTGCAGAATAGTAGACAGCCTTGTAGAAAAGCTGTAATGAACTAGCCGGTCTATATAAATCATTTCTGTTTTGGTATTGAGTTCCTGTACATTGAAATTAGATTAGTTCGAGATTATTGACATCATAACACATAAGGTCATGTATTGGGTGTTCTACATTAAGCCAGTATGCCTCACTGTCATGCATGTCATATTATTTCCTTTGTAAAGATCTGCAGATATTTGTGCTGTGGATAGTTCAAATGAAAAAATGGGATAACAATGCACATTCCTGACAGCACACCATATGGCTATCCTCTCTGAGTGAAGAGATTCTTCATGCACAATATGTGGATTATCCTGCAACTAATTTGCAATTTTGTGAGTTAACATAATTAGACGGATGAAACCAGCTTCTATCCTAAAGAAAAGCATGGGGTCCAAGTAACGATTGAAGATAAGAGCCAGTTGCAAAAATAACTCATTTGTCTGGTTGTTTCAATTCATGCACTATGCTCACACGAAATAATAAGAATTTTAGCTCTTTAGCACATGATGACGTGTGCAGAACATAGCAATTTGCTGAGATAATCTCCTTATCATTTTTTTTTTTGCTTCTCGTTAAGTCATTACAAATTCTGTTAAATACTGCTAGAGTCTTCACTTTCTGAAGCTGATTCCTCTTCATATTTGCAACAGATCCTGTAGTTCTGCATTTCTTATACAGATTTTGAAATGTGCTGGTTGTAAGGAGCTTGATACCAGGATATTTTGCCTGAAACATATCTTTAGTCCCCTTAATCAAGCCTGTCTTTATGTAAAATTCCCCAATTTCAATTTGGTGTTCAACTAAAAACAGCACCTTTTCTCTCACAATATTTTCATGATATTCACAAGTTACTGTTAAGCTCAACTATTGAATCCTAACAATTACATAAATGGAGTGCACTGTAGCCAAATTCTAAATATGAATGCAATGATGCATAAATATAGCACCAGAATGCATTGAGGTGTACCAGTTTTATGTGGTGAGGGTAAATACATTTACTTTTTTGAAAAGAGGTCTACAGGATTCTCTTCTGCTCCTCCCACAGATTATTCTCTTAGCTTTCTTTTGCAAACTGAAAACTTTTTCTGTACAATAACAGTTATGCCAAAAAATATTTCCATATTTCAATAATAATGAAAATATGCAAAGTATAACTATGCAAGGAGACTTTTGGTAGATTATTTAAAATTTTTAAAGAAAAACAGCCTACAGTAAATTTGGGAACTATCATTTCAATGCATTTCTTTTGGTTAAGATTATAGCGATTTGTAATACTAAGACTTATGGGTGACTGAATTTCTTTTATGATCTGATCTTGATAATTGATTGTAAGATATATACTTTATTCTGAATTGACATTTTACTGGCTTGGAACCATAAGTTTATTTCATAATAAACTTTTGTAGCTATATTTGACAGAAACTCTTATGATTTTCCTGTTACAAGTACACTAATATCATTTTCAAAAAGTAGTACTTGATTCATAACTTAAGTTATATGGTAGGTAATTGATAAAGATTAAAAAAGTAGAGAGAGCAATATTGATACTTGTGGCATGCCATTTTTATAGCCCCTAACGAGGATTCATGGTTACAAAATTTTGCATTTTATTACACAAATGAGATTTAAACCATTTAGTGTTAAATTATCTAATCCACTGAAATCGAATTTTTGTAATAATAGATTATGATCTACACAGCCAAAGTACTTTGTTAAGTCACAAAATGTCCCCGTAACATATTCCTGCTTATCTGTGCTTGTAGGATTTCTGTAGTGAGTTTAAATGTGGCCTTGTCAGTTGACATGCAATTCCTAAAATCAAACTGTGAGGAAGTTTAAATATTATTTAAATTTTGATAATTCATAACTTTTTCTAGAACCTTTGAGAATGATTAAAAGCTATATAGGCATGTAGCTTGATGATAGGCTTTTGTCACCATTTTTGAAAAGAGGTTTAACAATGGCATGCTTCAGTCTTTCTGGAAAAATTCAGACATTAATAAAAGATTACAAATATGAATGAGAGGTTCACTAAGTTCAGATGAACAACTTTTTAATAGTTTAGTACTTACCCCATCCAGACAAATTTGTGCATTTGAGTGACTGAATAATTTTTTAGTTTTGCTGAGAGAAGCTGGCCTAACAAAAAATTTATGGTGAAAGTTGTGTTTCTTTACAGATTTTATAATAGATGCCTTAACTCTTACAGTATTTCTGTTTATGCATTTCTCTGCAGTGGTAATGAAGTGACTATTAAAAGCATCTGCAATTTCCTGTAAATTATTAAGTTTCACATTTAGATAAAACTAAATGAGGATATATATTATCATCTTTATTTGTACCACAGGCTTCATTTGTAATATGTTAATTATATTCAATGCAGTTTTAATTTATCTTTAGACTTGTGAAAAATACCTACTTTTTGCTTCTTTAATCATTTTGTTAAGTATTTTATAGTGCATCTTACAGTTTTTTCATAGCTAATTCTACTTTGTAAATAAAGCTTTCTTTTATATCCTACTAAACTTAGGTATTCATTTTTTTTACCTAAACTCCATTTACTTAATTACTTATACTTATAAGTAAATGGAGTTTAGTGTAAAAAAAATGAATACCTAAGTTTAGGATATATTACCACTCCAATGTCAACAGCTTCGTAAGTACAATATTTATAAAGCTTTCTTTTGTTTGCGCATCTGATTGGCTCTTATACTGCTGGTCCAGCATTATGTTAATTGACTCCTAATCAGGAAACCACCAATATCCCCTATCTGTCATATACAGACCAGAGTCCTGTTCTACAGTGATTTAGAAACCCATGCTAACGAATTGGCCAGCTCCTTTGGGCAGTGATATTTTAATCCCAGTGGTTAACCATAATTTATTATTTAGGTCAACAACTTTCAATTTGTTCTTTTTAGGAAAACTGGTCTCAAAATGTAGTAACATCATATTTGGGAATTCTTTTCTTATTATCTACTATGTCATAAGAATAGACAGTTCCCCAATTTTCATAAACAAGATCATGTTTAAAATTGACATCTGAGGTATCATTTACTACCCTAATCTATGACCACAGTGTTGTTTGCCAGTTGAATTTACTTTATTGCTACACTTTAATATTGGACTGTCAGATACTGGTAATATTTGGGAGTGATTAGCTCCAGAAACTTAGTTTTCCCTTTTTAAACTATTAGTGATGTAAGTGTTACAAATTCGACTCAATCATTCAAATAACTTACTTACATCACAGTTCATCCACACGCATAAAACTTTGGTCATCAAATAATGTTTAGCCTATTTTTTGAAAAGAATGCCATTATATTGTTTTACCAAGATAGGTGAAGCTGTACAGAAGCACCCAAACACTGTCATCCTTGTCTGAAACAGTTTTACTAGATCCCTATCTAAAATAATGTTGGAAGCAATTTTCATTATTTCTCAACTTTTATTTTAGTATTGCCTAAATAATCATTTTATATGCATACAAAAAATAAACTGTAAATATTTGTTTTTCTTTTGAAAGTTCGCTGCACAACTCTCTTGAATTTAACTGGTAATTGGTCTAACACTTTCTTTTGTAGATTAAAGACTCTTCCCATGTAAAGCTTTGCAGGATAGACCCAATTTCTACCTCACACAACATGTGTGGGAATTTGACATAAAATATAATTTTAAAACTATTTAATTCTAGAATGTTCCTAAAGTACCTTAAAAGATGCAACATCATGCTGATTTTATTACAAATTTAATTAATACATTTGACCTACATTAATTTACTATCAATAAATACTCCTAATAATTTATGTTTATTAACTCAGCTGAACTAGATTAATATGGTCTTTGCCATATTTCATTTAATTTTAGTTCAGTTCAGTTCCTAGAGCTTCCATAGTTCACGAAACAGTCATAAAAGCTTATGAATATAGAATTTATCATTTTTAATGATTACAATAGTATACATTATTCTACATTTATAAAAAACAGAATAAACCTATATACATGGTTATATATACATTAATATAAAATTATTAGTGTTTTTGAATCAATGTAATGTATTGTCACTCAATATTCCTTTATAGAATAATAGGCCTTTATTCACAGGTATATTTAAAATATAGATATGAAGCATTTGTATTTGTTTATTAAGGCTAGAGGGAAGAAAATTTTGTACTAAAATGCATTTTTATTACTCATTTTTGATGGTGTTTAAATACCAGTTTATGTAGATTTGCTTTTTGCTCCAGTATTCTTCTAATAAATCTTTTTAATTTGTACAAATTTGTTTTTTATTTGTTATATACAAGTTAATGAATGTATGAGGGTAGGTCCATAAGTTTCTGCTTAGCCGATTAACATTTATCACCTTCACAAAAGCCTTGTTTGGTGTTATACCTTATCTGTTAAGCAAATAATTGCAGTTGTAGCTTTTGCTGCACTGTGTTCAGTTATTCAGATATAGTTGCATAAAGAAGGCAATGTGAAGAAGATTGTCACATTTTCAAAATGGAGTATCAAGATGTTATCAAGTTCTTTACAAAATAGGACTTACTCCAAATGAAATTAAACATCGATTGGACATTGTATATGAGGAAGCATTCCCCTCATGTTCTACTGTAAAAGAATGGGCCAAACTTTTTCAAATAGGTCGAGAAAGCATCGAAGACGAAGAGCGTGCTGGTTGGCCCTTGGAGGTCTCACTCCTGAAAACATTGCTGTTGTGGAAGGAGAAATTATGGAAGACAGGCAGCTCAAAGTTACGGAAATAATAGCAAGGCTGACCCTTTTCAAAACAACAGTCCTTTGAATTATTCATGAACATGGATGCCTAGACTTCTTTCCTAAGTTCAAAAGCAGCACTGAGTCATCTTTTGTCAGGCATTTTTGGAGTTCTGCTGTTGCAGTGAGAGAGAAGTTGTGCAAACCATTGTTACAGGAGATGAAACTATAATCCCTTGTGCAAAAGAGAATCAATAGAGTGGCAAAAGTAAACCTGACGAAGCACCGCCTCTAAAGGCCAAGGTCACTTAGTCAACTAAGAAGATCATGGCCATAATCTTTTGGGACTGTGAAGGAATAGTCTTCATTGACTTTAAGGAGCGGAACTCCACAGTAAATGGGGAGTACTATGCTGACCTACTGCACAGACTACGTGCTTCCATCAAAGAGAAAAGGCAAGGAAAAGTGAGTGGTGGTGTGCGCTTTCTTCACGACAATGCACCTGTGCACACAGTTCTTGTTGCAAGGGAAGCTGTGACTATTCACTATCCACCCTACAGTCCAGATCAAGCTTCCAGTGACTGTTTCCTCTTCTCACAACTCAAGAAAGACCTTCGAGGAAGGAAATTTAAGTATGACAAAGAAATGATGGGTGCTGTTTATGCCCATTTTGCATTCAAGACTTGTGACTATTTTGGGGGGGGGGGACTGAAATGTTAATTCAAAGATGTGTGAAGTGCATTGCAATAAAGGGTAACTATATTGAAAAGTGAAATATAGTTTTTGTCTTTATTATACTTAGAAAATAGGCTGGAAACTTATGGACCTTCCCTTGTGTTTCAAGCTTATATATCACACATAAGCTTGAGCTAATTTTTTGCTTATAAAGTCTACATGAGAATCCCCTGTAGTACACTTATAGTTACTACCTGTTCTGATTCGAGAAAATTTTGCCTGTTTAGTATGTACTTCTGTTACACATGTCCTATTACTAAGGTAAGACTAGATCACGTTCCTTATACCGTAAATTTTCAATTTTTTTAAAAGGATAGAATGTGATGATGATTAATGGTGTTTAACGCCCGTTTTTGCTACTGAGGTACCACAGGCGATGGGCATTGATGATAGATGAAATGATATATTGAGAAAGGATTTATTTTTAAGAAAGGAATCGTTCCAGGCGTAAGTTTAGGGTACCTTCCCAGCATTTGCTATTTATGAGGACTGAGGAAAACCTGGAAAAAAGCTCAGTCATGGTCCTAGCAGGATTTGAGCCCCAGACCTACCGCTCACGAGTCTGCACCTCAGCAACTTCGGCCACCCGTGGCGAAGGATAGAATGTGACACAGAGTCAAAAGCCTTAGATTGGTCAATAAATATCCCTGCAGTACTCATATGGCTTTGTTTAAATTTTTTAATAACTGACTTCTGTCCATTCTTTTCTGATCATAGCTTCGGTAGTGCAAAAGTTATTCCATATCTCAGCCTTTTTATGGTAATGATTTCTTAGAAGTTCTATGTAAGGGGATGTAGATGGTAATAGCAATTGTAAATGTAGCTCTTCTAACAGCATTGGTTCTCTGCATAATTCGTAAACTAATCATGGATGGAGTGCACTTTGAAACACACAGGACTCACTTTTAGGAATGTAGCCTTGATTTTTTTTCTATGTACTTGAAGGATGACTGGTGCTTTCAAATTAAGGTGTAGGCTATAGGTAATAACTGATTGTACCTTCATCTTGAATAGTTCTATTGCTGTGCATTATGCTTAAATATTGTAAATTGTAATGCTGCCAATATTCTTAACAGTTTTTAGAGAAAAATAACACACTTTTAAATTTTCAACAGTTAAGAGAAAAAGTTGTTTTACTATTACTGCAATTAATGACTTTGTATAGGGAATAATAAACAATTTAGAAACATTCTGTACCTGTACAAGGTCTTTGATTGTGTAAATCATGAATTCTTGTTGCAAAATCATTGCTTTGTTATTTAATATATGTTAATGCTATTCCAGTATTGCAGAACACTAAAATAATATCCTCTGCTGATATGCCACTGCAGTACAACAGAGGAAATAATGAAGAATTGAATATTACCATGGTACAAACTATTTTTTCCCCTTTTAAATTATTTCAAAAGAAAAGAAGAAAACTTTTAAATTGCATTTTGAAGCATATTTCCCACCAAAAATTAAAAAGAGAAGCTATAATATGAGTAAGGAATGGTTAACTCAGGGAATTAAAAATATTGTTGAAAGGAAGACAATTATATGATGAGCTTAAGTTTAATGAAAATTCTAAATTAAGAATACATTTTAAAAAGTATTATAATTAAAAATCAAGAGATACTGCAGACATAGCAAATGTGTTTAAATTCATACTCTGATGACATAAGAGAAGCATTAAGAACTGTCATTTCCCTACCAAATAATTACTTCAGTCCAAATGCTTCTACTCCACTGGAAATTAGTATGTAATATCATCAGAAAATTAAAATAAAAAACTCTTCTGGCTATGATGAGATTAACAGCAAATTTGCAAAGAAATAAATCTTTTAACAGCGGGTGTATTTCCTGAATTTGATAGTGAAGCCTCTGTTTGAAAAGGAATGTGTGTCTAATAAACACAGCCTTTTCACCTATATTATCTAAGATATTGGAGAAAGTAATGTGCAATAGGCTGTACCATTATCTTGAAAGTAACAGTGTTCTAGTTAATGATCCATTTGGTTTTAGGAAGGGGAATTTTAACAGAAAATGCAATATTTAAACTCACTAATGAAATTTTAACTGCTGAAAGAGTACATGTAGGAGGAATATTTTGTGATTTAGCAAAGGCTTTCATTTGTGTCATTCATGAAATTCAGATAGATAAATTAGCTTTCTGTGGAATAAAAAACCAATATTTAAAATTTTTTATATCCTACTTTGACAAAAGGAAACAAAAAGTAGAGATATAATGCCTCTTTAAAAATAAAAACCATGCATCAGATTGGGGAATAATTAAACATGGAGAGTTCCCTGAGGATCTGTTCTGGGCCCACATCTTTTTCTAATGCATATAAATTATCTCTCATCTGTCCAAAATGTAGCAATACTGTTCTATTTGCAAATGACCCAAGCATATTGATAAATGGAAATAGCTTTAATAATTGTGTTATTTAATTAAATCTAATTCTCAGCTCCTTGTGTGTATGGTTCAAAGCTAACAAATTGTCTCTAAATCTAGACCAAACAAATGTTGTAAAATTCATTACTCACAGATCTCCAAATTCCCTATTATGAATAGAAAATTGTAACAGTGTACTTTAGTTAACAAAGTTACAAATGAAAATTATTAAATTCTGTGGTATAAGAAAATTGATAACTATCTGAATTGGAAAGTACATCAATCTTATCATACCTAAACCTAGCAGTGCATGGTATGCAATAAGTGCATTGGTAACTTTGGATTCATTTAACACATTAAAATTAGGTTATTATGCTATTTCAACTCAATGATGAAATATGGTCTTATATTTTGGGGAAACTCAGTTGGATGTACATCTTCCTAATACAGAAAAGAGTCATATGAATAATCTCTGGTACACATTGCAGATATTCAGGAAGAAACCTCTTTAGGCAATTAAAAATCCTAATTTTTTCATGTGAATATATACTTTATATGAGGGTAGGTCTGTAAGTTTCCAGCCTAACCATTTTCTAGGTGTGATAGATAAAAACCACATTTCATTTTTCAATATAGTTACCCTTTATTGCAATACACTTTTCACATCTTTGAATTAACATTTCAGTCCCCCCCCCCCCAAAATAGTCACAAGTCTTGAATGCAAAATGGGCATAAACAGCACCCATCACTTCGTCATACTTAAATTTCTTTCCCTGAAGGTCTTTCTTGGATTGTGAGAAGAGGAAATAGTCACTAGGAGCTAGATCTGGGCTGTAGGGTAGATGGTTGATCTCCTTGAAGTCACATTTCTTCACAGCTTCCCGTGTAACAAGAACTGTGTGCACAGGTGCATTGCCATGAAGAAAGTGCATACCACCACTCACTTTTCCTCGCCTTTTCTCTTTGATGGAAGTACGTAGTTTGTGCAGTAGGCCAGCGTAGTACTTCCCATTTACTGTGGAGTTCCGTTCCTTGAAGTTAATGAAGACTATTCCTTCACAGTCCCAAAAGATTGTGGCCATGATCTTTTTAGTTGACTGAATGACCTTGGCCTTTAGAGGCAGTGCTTCGCCAGATTTATGTCTGCCACTCTATTGATTCTCTTTTGCACAAGGGATCTTAGCAGAGGACCATAGTTTCATCTCCTGTAACAATGGTTTGCACAACTTCTCTCTCACTGCCACAGCAGAGGTCCAAAAATGCCTGACAACAGATGACTCACCGCTTTTGGACTGAGGAAAGAAGTCTTGGCACCCATCTTGCCATAACCTTATTCATGTTTAAATGTTAATGAATAATTTGAAGGACTATTGTTTTAGAAAGGCCCAACCTTGCTGCTATTTCTGTAACTTTGAGCTGCCTGTCTTCCATAATTTCTCCTTCCACAACAGCAATATTTTCAGGAGTGAGCACCTCCAAGGGCCAACCAGCAAGCTCTTCGTCTTCATTCAATGCTTTCTCGAGCTATTTGAAAAAGCTTGGCCCATTCTTTTACAATAGAACATGAGGGGGATGCTTCCTCATATATACTGTACAATCGATGTTTAATTTCATTTGGAGTAAGTCCTTCTTTTGTGAAGAGCTTAATAACAGCTCAATATTCCATTTTGAAAATGCTGCAGTCTTCTACTCACAGCCTTCTTTATGCAACTATATCTGAACAACTGAACACAGTGGAGCAGAAGTTACAGCTGCAATTATTTACTTAACAGATAAGGGTTTTATGAAGTGATAATTCTTATCGGCAAAGTTGGAAACTAATGGATCTATCTCGTATCTTTGTATCCAGATGATGTACTAACAGTATGTTGTGGCATACTTTATCCATTTTCATCATTTAGAATAGAAGTATGGGGAAGTACTGGCATTACCAATGTGAATAGAATCTTAGTGCCACAAAAGAAATGTATACTATATATATAGGACTGCATGTATATAAGGTAATTTTAATGGCCTTGAAGAAGGAAATTGATAACATAATAACTAGTAACATGTATAAGCATTACTTCCATAGAATTCATGTAAATTTTAAATCAACTTATAAAGATCCAATAATAAAAGTTTGATACTCATATAATAAATTATCATCACATATTAAGCAACATATAGGAAATAAATTTAAATTTGAGTAAAATATTACCTAATATACCTATAGATGTATAAATAGGTTAGATGAATTATAAATAGTATTGTAATGTAGTATTATGTCAATTGTAAATCATTTGTACCTTGTAAATATTTTTTGACAATGTTAAATGCTTGTAATGAGTCTAATGACAGTAATTAAATTATAATTACTACTAACCTTCATAAAATGCAAGTAAATTTTAATGAACTTAAAGATCCATTAGTATATAAATTACAAACACTAATTAGGTACATAGGAAATAAATTTAATTGTGAATTAAAGAAGTACCTAATATATAGATGAACTATAGTAATGTAATAAGGTAATATTTTTGTATTTATTTTGTGAACCATTTGTACATTATGAATCATTTTCGACAATGTCAGACACTTGTAATGAGTCTATTGACAGTAAATAAATTACTACCACTATTATTATTATTATTATTATTATTACTACTACTACTACTACTACTACTACAACAACAAAATACAAAACTTATTACAAGATTCACGGTGCTTGGTTTTTGTCATTAACTTTGCAGCACTAGTCATTTTCATATCCTGAATCAAGACTGCATCCTCACTCTAAAAAAGCCACGTGAATGGTATCATGTGGAAAAGTGTAAAAAGAGAAATGTGCCCATTACAAAATTCAGCAGTAACTAAGATACTTACTTTGTACATTGTGCATATTTGTACATATAATTAAATAAAATTTAACAATTTAAGCAATCATTAAGTATGTGACATATGGAACCTTCCTTGAACTATAAGCAAGTTATTCCTGAAATTCTTCTTGGGGAGACGAAAAAATCACAAGTTTTCACAGGTAGCCAATTTCCAGTCCAAAATAGTTTTATTTAAGAAGGAAATGTTCCCAATATAGTTCGTTGTCCACAGTCTATTTGAATTCATGATCTCCCATCCTAATTCTGAACACCTGACATATATTATAATTTTTGCTGCTCTTCACCACATCCTTCTGAGTGAATTTATATTATTTATTCTATATAAATTCCAACAGTTTGCACAATATTTCATCAAAGGGTGAATCGAGACAGCATAGGCAACCTCTCATGATTTAGAACTTCTTTTCTTCAGAATTCTCATATTGAAGAGCACCCTCCATGCTTTCCCATTTACATAATTAATCTGATTCTCCCAATCACATTTACTACTTATAAGCACTCCTAAATACTTACATAGGAATATCTCTGTGGCACTTCCTTCCCATCAGATGTATAGTCATGAACTTCCCTAGTGCATTTTCTTTAGCCTATTTATTTTCATTCTAAATTTTACAATAATTGGCTATGAGGCTGATTTCTGAGCTAATGTGTTTTGTTAAGTTGTTAATAAAAACAGAGCAATGGACCAATTACAAACCCTTGAGACACTCCTGATGCTCATTTCTTACTGCCTAAATCTGTGACCTACTTTAATCCATTATCATATTTATTTATAATTAAAAATGTATTTTACATTTAAATTAATTAAATCTACTTAATGGCATTCTGGATACAAACAGGCATTATTTTCAACACCAGTATGATATTATTTATTGAAACTAACATCTGAAGTGGGCAATATGTTTTCGGTTTTGTGTCTTTAATGTAAGTAGCTGGAGTTTTGTACACGCCCAGTAATCACACAAATTTTGCTAGTTTTCAATACACACAAAATGCATAAGAGATCCCCCATCCCCTAACCGCTGAATGCTATCTGCTCTTCTAATCGAAAATAACAATAACGGAATAAAGCTTTATTTCTATTGAAATTTCCAACTAATACAGTATTTAAAACATATTTTAACTGACAACTAACGAGAAAATGCATTCCTTCACCTAAACTATGTAGCTTGCTTACTACTTTTATTTCAAAAGAACCCAAAGTATATAAATACTAAAGGTTGTCGTTAACTAATTCTTTATTTGATCTATAGCGTTTATGCAACGGTGGATGTAAGTAGGTTACGCTTCCTGATGCAAATAGTTTAGCCCTTCATGAAAATATATAGCCATAAAACAATAAGGTGTAATAGCTGTTTACAAAATGCACCTTAAACACGACTCTCTTCGTTTCGTGAAATTCAATAATTGTTAATTTAGAAAAAAAATATGGCTTTAAACTAGCGCAAGGCAACCATTTTCTGCCAACATTTATTTCTTCGCTTGAGAGCAGCATATATTCCATAACAGAACTTACCTGGAAAGCAGAATTATAAGATGTATTTAAGTAGAATTCTAGGTATAAGTCGTGAACAGACCTATATTCTTTCTTTTCAATCGCAATTGTGCTAAACAACACTAAACAACTGCTTCTTTACAAAATCAGCTGTTTTACCAATGACCCTGAGACATTACTGCCACCTATCTTCTCGTGGATTTACGTTTTCCCAAAAATATTATCTAAAATTTAAAAATCGGATTCCATTTTATGTTAAGTTTAGCAAAGTAGTATACCAACAGCTAAACACCCCACATAACATTCTATTTATGGAAAGCTGAATGTCATTAGTCTCCAATTTTATCAGGCGGTTCGCTGTGAATGGCTAGAAGCTATGACGTATGTTGTTGATGTTTTCCCAAAACAAAGCACCATTAGGCGCAGTACACTTGGCGTATCTGTCAGTGTGTTTTCTGCTGTTCAAGTGGATCGTGTATGTGTGAAAAAGACGATGACATCTACGCCTAAGTCGACACAAGAGGATGCTCTAGGAGGTAATGCTAAGAAAATTACAAATATATTATATGCAATCAGCTAAATTTTGCAGCAGCTGCTAATAGACATCCCAATGACAGAACATCTATTGTGCACTTACGTGACATTTTACACGTATCATGGCAACATAAGCAATAGAGCAGCTGTGCAGCCGCATAATTTAGCTTAAGCTATTCATATTTAAGATATTTTTAATAAACATGCAGAATGAGCTGCAAAGGATTCAATTTTTATGATGCACGCATAGTTAACAACAAAATGCAATCTGCGTTAATCTTTCATAATGTATAAGAGTTATACGTAGTTGACCACAAACTACAAAAATAAAAGCTGTTAGTGATTGTAAGAAAGAAATTGTACCTTATAGCTATTATTTATAGTTTGTCCAATAAATGCAAGGGTAAACTCCTTATAGTGAATCTTTGGTCTTATAAACCAAAAATAAACATGACGCAAATCGGAATAAACAAAAATATTGATGCAATTTTACAAATTATCTGAATAGTCAGATAAGGTATAATATTTATTTATCATAATAAACAAATGCACATCATTAAAATTATTATTATTTAATCTAATGTTTATATTAATTAGGTAATTCATTTCACAAACTGTGTGTAATCACCATAACAGTATCATTAAAAAAATCGCACAACATTATTTGAATTTTCTTAATTTTTTTACTTCATGTATAGTATTGTGTTGAATATATTATATTGTTACATTTTGTCATATTATATATAGATTATAAAAAATTGTGAAGAATATGTTGAAAAGAATGCAGAATAAAGGAGAACAAAATGTAGAGACTACAGTCACAACAGAATTGAAATTTTGTATGTGTTTTTAAAATCCTCATTAAGAAATATGACTTATAACAAACACTGAAAGAGTTAAGCAAACAAAAAACAAAATTAATGCGTCTTTCTTTTAAATATGGAATTACTTTTTTTCTCTGTTACATCTTAATGTTAATATTAGTGGTCTTATATAGTATAATATAATATTAAACATTTTTAATTTATCAGTATACAGTAACTATTTTCAAACATTGCTTGAAAATTATAAATAAATATGTATAATAAAAGACATTTGTTTCACTGTCATAAAGAGATGAAGGAAGCGAAGTGTGTTTTTAGAGGATGAATGAAGTTAAATAAATTAATTATTCTTTTTTTAATAAAAATCATTTTAATTTAGTAAATTGTTTATAGGTAATTTTTCAAGTTTGATTTTGAATGTTTATATAGTACATATTTTAATAGTAGGTAGCGTAGAGAGCATTGGAAAATTTTGTTCCTGCATATTTGGGCATTTCTTCAAGAACGTAAGCATTGTTCGTGAACAGTAATAGAAGTACTACAATCATATTTAAAATATACTGACCTAGTCTAATTGCATGATAAATTTGATATTTAAAGATGTTTTGAAATTGAAATATTCATCCATAGTATGCAGTAGATTGAGTTATGGGCTGCCCTAGTGCAACTGCTACTAGTGAAGTGAGCCACCACAATTTGAAAAATGTAGATGGAGTTACCTCACATTAAGTTGGTATTTATATTTTTACTGAAAGCATTAAATGATACTGTATTTAAAACTGATAATAACAAGCAGTAATCCTTGTTATAAAATGTTGAAAATTATGATGTCCCTTGGCAGCAATACATTGTGATATCTGCATAGGAAATTCCTGTATTTCATATGACTTTTCATCTATAAGAACATGGCAGTTTGGAACATGTTTCTTGTCATTGAGATCCTGTCTCTCATAACTTTTTAAAAAGTTGGTTAACAGTTTGCCCTCCTTTAACACAATTGTCAGGATATTTTCTCTGGAAGAATCCATTTTCTCGTAATTATATATTGTACATAAAACCTATCCTTTTAAAACTATTATGTAGTGGCTAAACTAACCAAAAACAATTAGTACACTTTAGTTCCTGGAGCATTCAGTGAGTTCAAGAAGCAATCGCATAGATCTACAAATGAAAGCGCCTTGTTATACACAGTCACTCCTGATAAAGCCTCTCTCTTACTAACTACATGCTGCTGCCTGTATATGCATTATACTGCTTTGGCTTCTCCCAATAAGCCACTGAGTTCTGCTGGCCCTTAACTCAAATAACCTTACTATAAAAGATGTGGATATTTAAGGTTGTCTATAATTTTTTTCTTTAAAGTTTGCAATTCAAGGAAGCTAAAAAACTTATTAACTTACACTGCAGAGTAATACTTCATTTTATTCCTTTTTGAAGCACAGGGCCTTAATGAAAGCATGCCATGTCCTGTTTTTAGTTATAGCCTTGATTTCCTTCCAGCTCTTCCCAGCCTGCTCTTCTTTCTTCCTGACTGTGTTGCACCATGTAATTCTGTCTTCCTATTTTCTGGTTCCTGAATCCAGTCAAAAGTGTTCTTAGCTGTATTTCCATCTTCTCTACCCAACACATGCCCAATCCGTTTCCACTTCCTATATTTTACTTTCTTTCTAATTTCCTGTTGATCAGATGCCTTCCATAAATTCTTATTTGATATGACTTTCAGCCACCATATTCCCCATTGTAAATCTCAAATGTGCATTAATGAACACTTGCATTTTTTTATGATTATACTAGTTGTTTTCCAGGTTTTCCGCCCATATTGCAAACTGATTTTACATTTGTGTCAAATATTCTTAATTTTAATTTCCAGGATATTTTTTTAGATTTTCATAGGGAGGCTAAATGAGAGAAACAAGAAATTGTGCTTTCCTGATTCCAGCTTTGTCATCTTCTTATCACACTTTGTGTCACAGTGTTGGCAAATACATGCATCACCTGCTTAAGGCAAACTTTCAGTCTTGTGCACGTTATTTATTTTGCATTATGTGGATTCACAGCCATTACAGCTTATGAATGCATAACATGTTGTCATTTACATTGATATCAAAATTTAGGTACTAAATATTTTGGATTGTTATGTAATTTACTTGTATATACAGAACCATGTTATCAACTTAGCAAGCAACTCATTTACATAGATAATATATATAGGCAATTAGGAACATTTTTATATTACTCAATAAATCTTGAAGAGTATTTGATAGTGCTTTAAATATTTTAAAATACTGATAAACTGTCTTTTAATAACGAGTTATATTTGCTGCTGGCCTATGGGAATTTCTTTTCTATTTTGTGTTCAATAGATTTTTATACTAGACTTAAAAGTTAATGACATTAGAAGATCAGCCAATCTCTGCACATTGCCAGCATTGCCAAACTAAGTGGACACGTGCAAGCCTCAATGACCAATTCTTGAATTTTGAGAAGACCAAACTCTCTTTATACTTGAAGCAAGATTTTTTTTTTCAAATTTGCTCTCATTATACATAATTTTCCTTCTTTACCACGCAACACTTTTCATATATATAGAGAGAGAGAAACCATTTTTAATAACTTAATATGGTATTTTAACTATAAGTGAACATAGGCACACATTAACACGTACTAGCTAACATCTATTGAAATGCAGGGCTCTTATTTAAATATGCATCTTGAAAGTGGATTAGATCATCTTTCTTTGCTAAGATTGTATTTAGTTTACTGCTGAGTAATGAGAATCAGTGACGAATATGTCACAAACTATCAAACAAACAAGAGACATGTACAGACATTGTAAACTTAATAGAAGCTAGAAACAGTAAAGTTGATTGATTATACACATAAAGACCTATGCAAAGGAAATTAGTACCCCCTTTGGTCATTTGTGTAATGAGTCTTTAACAACTGGCATATATCTTGAAAGGCTAACATATTTGGTAGTGAAGTCTCTGTTCAAAAAGGGAGAAAAGGTAAATGTCTCTAATAATAGACTCATAGCTGCTTCACCTACATTTTCTAAGGTGTTTGAGAACGTAATTTTCATTAGGTTTTACCATAATCTTGAAAGTAATAGTATTTTAGTTAATGATCAATTTGTTTTCAGAAAAGGAAATTCAAGAAAATCCAATCTATAAACTCACCAGTGAAATTTTAATTGCATTCAATGAAACAGTACATGTATGAGGAATATTTTGTGACTTAGCAAAGGCATTCAATTGTGTCATTCATGAAATTCTAATAAATAAATTAGCTTTCTAGGGAATGCAAAATCATATTTAAAATGGTTTATATCCTACCTTGACAAAAGGAAACAAAAAAGTAGTAATTGTAATACATCTGAGTGGAGAGTGATTAACCATGAAGTGCCTCGTGATTAACCATGAAGTGCCTCAGGGATCTGTTCTGGGCCCTCTTCTGTTCCTGATGTATGTAAACAATCTCTCCTAATCTATCCAAGATGTAGATAATGCAGTTCTATTAGCAGATGACACAAGTATAATAAATGGAAATGGCCTTAGTGATTGTATCATTAAATTAAATCTAGTTTTGAGCTCCTTATGTGTATGGTTCAAAGCAAACAAATTGTCTCTAAATCTAGATAAAACAAATATTATAAAATTCATCACTCACAGATTTCCATATCCAGGATTATGGATAGGATAATAATAATAATACTTTATTCACCATTTGGATTATTTACATGGTATGGGCTTCATCCAGGATATAATATAAGCATTATACAAGTTTAGTAATTATACTATGCCCTATTTAAAGTTCATATATTCACTTACTGAATAAAAGGTATGTTGTAGTAGAAAGCTTTGAATTCTTTATTAAATTGTTTTATATTGGTTATTTCTTCAATATTTCTTGTGTTATATATTTTAATGCCTACATTTGTGAGATTATTTTTTAAAATTTTTGTCCTTTCATATCTGAACATGGTCATTTTTCCTTCTTGTATTATGAGAAAGAATAACTATATTTGTACATAATTCTCCCTGATGTCTCTTAATATGGTTTACGGCCTCTATTATAAAGAGGCAGGCTATTATGTTTCCTAAAATAGGGTCTAATGGATGTCATACTATCTATTCCACTTATAATTCTTATTGCTCTCTTCTGGATTTTAAATACTCTCACATTTTTCTCCCCAAAATTTTATTCCATATTTTAATTGACTATGAAAATGAGCAAAATATACATTTTTCAATCCTAATAAATTCAGTGTCCTTTTTAGACTTTTAAGCATATAACAAACAGAACTAAGTTTAGTCGCTAAATGATGCGTGTGAGTATCCCATTTAAGGTTTTCATTCACATGTATACGTAAGAATTTTGTTATTATAACAGTGTACTTCCAAAGATATTAAATTCCTTGGTTTAATTGATAACCATCTGCTTTGGAAAGATTAAATCGATCTTATCATGCCTAAAATTAACACTGCATGCTATCCAATAAGCAATTTAATAACGTTGGATTCAATTAAAACTTTAAAATTAATTTATGCTTATTTCAACTCAATGAAATATGGTCTTATATTTTGGGGAAACTCATTTAAAAGTGAGCATGTCTTCCTATTAGAGAAAAAAAGCATACAAATAATCATTGGTACACATACATGCAAAAACCTCTGAATCAAATTGAAATTTCAACTCTTCCATGTGAATATATATTATCCTTCATTGTTTTTGTATAAGAAATAAAGGAAAAATTCTACCAGGTCAAAATATACATGACAAGAATACTAGAAAAAAAGCAAATATATATATAGACCACTTACAACATTTTCCTGATATCAAAAAGGAGTTTATTATGAATGTATTTTAGTGCAGAACTCTCTTCCCTCTAGTCTAAAAGCCTTAATAAACAATGATAAACCTTTCAAAACTGCTCTCATAAAATACCTATGTAAAATGGCCTATTATGTAAAGGAATATATGAATGACAATGTGTTATACTGATTTAAAAACACAATGATTTTATATCATTGTATAAGTATATAGTAAACTTTGTGTGACTGAATGATTTGCTTGTTTCTACTCCTCTAGTTTTTTGTTTTGGTCGAGTTGTTCTAGATGTTGTTTTTTCATTTTTATTGTAATCATTTCTGCAGATGTGCACAATATTTTTTGTAAATGTAGAATTTGTGCTACTGTGGTAATTGTAAACGGACAAAATCTATGTTCATAAGTCTCTGTGACTGCTTTGCAAACTCATGGACTGCCCCAGGAACTAAAGTAAACTAAGAAGTCTCTATTAGGTGGCACTATTCTTCATTAATTGATTAATTTATCAGAACATGTTTCAAGCTCTTTCGCCCTCATCTTCAGCTAAGGACCAAATATTTCATAAATCACATGCAAGAAGACATGGACTGACTGTATGTGCTGTTGCAGAATCATCAATAACAAACTTCCTCCCCCCCGCGATTTAAAGCCCTGTGGTATTTATATCTGAGGGACATTAAAGGAAAAAGTGTACAAAAAATTACACAGACAAGATGATTAAAGAAGAAATAATGATGAAGAAGAAGAAATTTCTTCTGTTTCTCGGAGGGAACTGTAAAGGGTAATGGTTAGTTTCGTAAGCCACTGCCAGACATGAAAGGAGGCAGTGCCAGCATCTTCTGGCTTTATAACGACGAGTAAATGCATGTTATGTGTTAGTAATAACTTACGCAACAATCATAGCTGCGGGCTTTCTGACTCCCTTTCACCGCCATGCCAGCTTGAACGGACTGACCGACTGGCTGTTACGCTTGGAGCGGTCCCGCGAAAGAAAAATCGCCTATTATAAGTAGTTACAGCATTCCAAATCTGAGAACCCTTTTATTCTGTTCGTATAATTTTCTGCCATAGTCATCACTCTTTGTCATACCTGAGGAAGTTACGAATATAGCAGTACTGTTTTAATAAGCAAACTAGCAACCATTGCTTCTATATGAAAAATATTTCCACTGAGCAGTTTCTTTCACTTGGAAAAGAGATCTCAGTCACAGGTGCTCATGTTTGGTGAATATAGAGGATGTTCGAGTACCTCCCGCACTCAAGGTATCAGTTAATTCTCACAATAGCGGTTGGCACCGTGCATTCTCATGCACAGTTTTGAAAATCTGGCCAGTTTCTACACAAAGTGGGACCTGTGGTGGCATGCTGCATTAACAATTGCATGACTATCACACCTTTGATAGTTCCACATGCCCGAGTTGTTGGCGTAGGTTTTTTATTGGAGGAGGAGTCCTCTGATGTATCAGTTCAGGCTGCACACTGTTCATCCAGTGCAACGATCCTATCAACGAATGCGTGACTTTCCCTGGTATAATGTATCAAATGGTCACTTACAAGGACGTTACGATGCCATTTCTGAACTTCCGTAAGTAAGGTGGTGAGGCACCCAGCGGGATGCAATTTTGCGATACATTAGCAGGTCTTTCAGCATGTGCAACACTCTCGGATCAGTAATTCCTACGAGGAGCATTCAAAGAGTTTTGCAATCAGCCTGTCCATTGTTGGACAATAATATCTACGGAAATGTAGGTATCGCAGCTGGAAACAGTGGACCTTAAGATGTCAAAATATGCATAAGTTTAAACTTATAGTCACTGTCATACAGTCTGTTGAGTTCAATCCTGTGTCAGTAGCTGGAGAAATATCACGAATATTTCTAAAGAAAACTTTGTATTCTACATTTTCACATGCTATAAGCTAGGTGAAAGAGCGGTGGGGGGGGGGGACATGGACCTGGTAGCTGTTCATGGAGATCAAGTGTGTTCATTTGGTACAGTTGCAAGATGGATTCGATCATTTGAAGAAGGACGAGAGACTGTGAAAGACAGCCCTCGCTCTGTTCGCCCTCGGAAAGCTGTCAACGAGAGAACAATTCAAAGAGTAAGGAATTTCTTTTTTTTTTTTTTTTTTTTTTTTCTTTTTTCGTTTAATTTACTTACGTTCTTTAACAATTGTCACCAGCGTCCCATTCAATTCAGGGTGTGAAACGGCCGATAAATTTTGCTCAGAGGTTTCTTCTTTTAGGCTTAAGGTTCTTTTACATGGCGTAAATCTACGACGTGACCCACGGCTTTACTTTCCTTCCGAAAATAGCCATATTTAGGATTTTTACGCCCGAAAAATTCCATCGATTTGTCAGCATAGACAGTACACTGCATGAGCATATAAAACTGCAAAAATCTGTGCAAAATGTATTCCACATTCCCTAACCTAGAACGAAAGAAGAAGAGTAGAAAGGAATGAGCAAGAAACTGCTGAGCAGGTTTCCACCAAAAGGTCCTGAATGACTGACACTGGTGATGAAAGTTGCTTTTATTTCTACATTACCGCCAAAAAAAAAAATAATAATAATAATAAATAAATAAAAATAAAGCTCGGAACTGCGTGGGAGTAAATGAGAATGACCCAAGAACAGTTGTTCTTCGACAAGATTTTCGTTCTCGAAAGCGAATCGAATGTTACTGTTTTCTTCAACTATGAAGGACATTAGTGGTGACTATGCCAGAAGGAATGACAATGAATTGATAACACTATGGCACTTAAATTTTGGATCCTTTATTTGAAGAGCTCAGGCGGCGCCTCCAAAGACAGGAACTTCTAAGCAAGGCAGTGCGTCTCCTCACAGAACTGCTGCAAACTTGAGAAAACGGGAAGTCGCCAAAGTCTAGTTGCTTGACCATCCACCCTACAGACCTGACCTTGCACCATGCGACTTGTGATTGTAAGGATAAGTTTTTGAATTCAGTCCATAGTTGTACTTTAAGGCGACATTTGCAAAATTTTTGAATGCCCCTTTCACCTCTACAGAGTGACCGACTCGTGAACTGAAAGTTGCTCAGTCCTTATCAATGACAAATGCCGGGAGACACTAAATTTAGGTCTGGAACTCCTCTTTCCACAATTTATAATTTCATTGCTTGTGTTGCCAATGAAACTGCGGATTATGCATCTTCACTAGAGATTGAATTAACTCCAAGTCGTGTTCTGCAGTGTCAGAGGAATGTGTACATGGCGCATCCTTCACACTATCACAAAGCATTATTGCCACTTACTTGCTGTAGACCCTAATGGCATTACTTAGCATAACTTCAACACGATACTTCTTGTTTAAATCCACGTGGTATCTGGAACTGAAAACACATCTTTAACGTACATCCAGATAGACCCAACAACTTGATCTGGAGTACCCAGTAATGCAACGGTGCAAGACGATCCTAAAGACATTCTTCAAACGATTTTTCTATGATCGACTGGCACATTGTCAAGCAGCTTAGGGCTACCAGTTTGAACATAGAATTTAAATGTTGTTACCTTTATTTTGTTTTTATCGAGAAAGTTGATATAACTATCAATTGATAAACGATTTGTCAACTTCGTTAACCAGTAAAATTGAATCATTGGAGGGGGGAGTTAAACTAAAGGGAAAACTATGTGTGTGCGTGCGCGCTCTATCGGCCCCAATTTTTTGTTTTTCTCAACGAAACTCGGTATATTTGAATAGAATAAAATAACAAAAATAGTTCCTGAAAATGAAAACTTAAAGATTGGGGTTTAAAGCGAAATTACAAATCACTCTAGCAGTCGTAATTTTTCTTTTTTCTCAACGAAACTCGTTATAGGCGATTGAAATGAAATAGGAATAATAGTTTCTGAAAATCACTTAAATAAAATTATTAGGAGTGGGTTTACTTGAAACCCAAAATAAAAAAAATATTCTTAGCTGCACGAATGTTTTTTTTTTCGCAACGAAAATCAGTATATACATATAAATAAAATAAGAAAAATAGTTGGTGATAATTAGGGAAATCGGACTTTTAAGCAGATACTGGAAAACCGAAATTTGAAAATATCTCTTGCGTTTAATTTTCTCTATATTGTTTTAAAATAAAAGGACAAATTAATTAGGCATTCAAAATGTTATGTTTTTTATATTTGACAAAAGCATTGTCGTGAAGATAGTATCTGTGAAACATTCTAATATATGTGAAAAGTATATTTGTGTGTAAGAGCACTCTGTAATAACTTTAAGAAAACAATAACAAATGAAATTTTAGAGTCAATAAAAATTGGTGGAACTTTCCATTGTTTATTGTTCATTGTGTATATTTGCACAGTACATTGTATTTTTTTAATAGTAATATGCCTTTGCTTTATTGAAACATGTGAACATCTTAAATAAGCAATGTTAACTGGAAACTTCCTGTTATTTCTCTCTGTTTTTGTGAATGTAATGAATGATATCGATGCCTCAGTTCATAAACATGGTTACATTTAAAAATGTATAAAGATACCCGCACAGTATAGGTTTGTCCATCAGAGGTCATATATTTAATTTAATTATTGTAGTTTAATCTCAATAATAATAATAATAATAATAATAATTCTAAAAATGTGATTTCTCTTTTGTGTTACTTTAGATTGTAAGAATTTAAATTTTGTTCCCCTAATACTGCACAGTAATGCCATAACTTATTTCATTTGATTAATTCATAAGGTCATAATTTGAATTTTATTTTCTTGTTGAAGTTATTCAAGTTACTGAGGAGTTCGCGTAGTTTACGCAGCTCCTGCGTGATGTGTTTGTTTTCTTTTATTGATCTAGCAACAACAAACTTGTACAGAAATATACAGAGTTGGGGTTACTTCGTGTTAAGCCGGAAGTCAAACAGACTAATATTTTTCTAGTTTCATTTCACTTCAAAAGTTATTTGCGTGAGTGGTGCGGGGCGTAGTTTTGAAAACGAGTTATTTTTGTACACACCTATGTGAAGAAAAGTAGTAAAGTGGCTCAAGATTCGCGTTCCAGGTGGAGAAACTGTTGGCTAATTTGTTAAATGTTACGGGAGGCAGAATCTCTTTATGGCAACAAACCGGTTCTGAATTATCTCACGCAGCCCGTTCATAAGAGGAGAGAAGCGTTCATTAAAGCTGTAACTTAACTCTGAATGTTTGGCCCGAAGACTCTGTTTGTACTCCAGTGATGTGTGGCGAACAGTGTATCACGGGTCTAATGAAACCTTTCATTCAGGATGTAATAGGTGTTGTTCAATCTGGAAAATGGTTCTGCGATAGTCTGGGGGTGTTTTTCATACAATATACTGGGTTTTCTCATAGAACTCCAGCAATCTGGATGACCAAATGTTACCCTTTAGCCAATACGCCACATGGATTCTCCTATACTGGGATGTGCACTGGGACTATATGCGAGTAACTGCAAATTGATGCTGTATACCTTCACAATTCCGTCCCTACAACAAAGGATTTAATGCAGAGGCGGCTTCATTTGTAATTAGCGAACTTACGCCAGGCGGAAGTAATACATGATGCAGTTTTGAACACTTATAATGGCTAAACGAATCGAATCCAAAGGATGAAACCTACGACACATTGAAGAGATTATGAAGCATACATTTCAATTTTGTGCGCGCACGTATAATGACGTCACTTGGCTTCCAACATTTGATTCCGTGATATCGCCGCGTGTGCAGTGAAAAGCCGCCACACCGGTGGGATAGGTAGCTAAAGGAAATTTTCAGCTTGTTGGACCAGAAACGTTCAGATAGGAGTTCTGTTGTTGACGAGTCTGTTAAAGTTATACGCCATAGCTACCTAAGGAGCCCCAAGAAGTCTGTGCGTACCTGTGTTCGAAATCTAGACCTGAAAAAGACTACAGCTCATACAAATTTAAAGAAACTGCAGTTTCTACACGCTATCCGTACAACTGACATGCGTTTGCTGTACAGAGGCTTGCTGAGATGGACAACAATGAACAAATCTTCCAAAAGATTGTGTTTAGTGACTAGGCCACATTGCATGTGTGTAGTCATGTTTATTGTCACAATGTCAGGATATGGGCTTATGAAAATCCTCATGCCTACGTTGAGTATGAACGCAACACCCCTAAAGTGAACGTTTGTTGTGTCCTCACTCATGATAAAATTATAGGTTCACATTTCTTTACCGAGCAGACTATGAAATCAAACAACTACCTTGACATGTTGCAAATGTATGCGGTGCCACAATTTCAAGATGAAGGCGAAGGTGCCATCTTTCAACAAGATGGTGTTCGTCCACACAATGCCAACATTGTTCGCGAGTTTTTGGATGCACTTACCTAGGGTTGGATCAAAGCATGGCCACCACGGTCGCGGAACCAAACGCCCGTACACTTTTACTTGTGGGGCCATGTCAAGCCCAAAACGCGGGTTCGAACCCGGCCAGGAGCGATGGATTTTTTTCGGGCGTAAAAATCCTAAGTATGGCTTCCTTCGGAAGGGAAGTAAAGCCGTGGGTCCTGTGTCGTACATTTGCGGCACGATAAATAACCTCAAGCCTGAAAGAAGAGGCCTCTGAGCAAAATTTGTCGGCCGTTTCACGCCCTGAAGTTGAATGGGACGCTGATGACCTGAGATGTTAAAGAGCGTCCATAAATCAATCAAAAAAAAAACCATGTCAAGCAATGTGTGTACAGTGTTCGTATCAACTACATTGACCATTATCCACCGGGAGTGAATTTTAAAATTTCCATATTTTTTGTATGACATTTTCAGAAACTTTACAATATATGCATAACAATTTTCATTCAAATTAGATATAAATACTTTGCGAGCTATAAATTATTTCATAAATTTTATTAAATAAATATGTCATTTAATCAAAATGTCTACTGAGTTGAGAAAATTAGTTAGCATTTTTGCAATTGGAGATTTGTTCCACATACAAACATTGTGACATATTTTAAATAAATTTTATGAGTGAACTCTAATAATTTTTTTAATGTATAAGAAACTTTAATCTTTAAAATTAACAAATTTTTCATAGAAATGTTGTTTTTATATTATTATTGGTGTTAGTACGACATGGGATCCGCGGCTTTACTTCCCTTCCGAAGGAAGCCATACTTAGGATATTTACTACCGAAAAAAATCCATCGATCCTTGCTAGGGTTGAACCCGCGATCTTGGGTTTAGGAGGCAAGTATGGTTACCACTACACCACCAGGATCAACTACAGTGTCTTTCTTTAGCATGAAGAAAACTGTAGTCAACCCCTTTGACACATTCCATCACTATTTACACATCAGCACGATATACCGCCACTGCATTTAGGTATTGGTGAGTCCTTACTTCTTCATCAGACACTACAGTTGTGCATCTCATTCCACGCGTATGTACAGAGGGGATGTGGCACGCTGAAAAGGTACAAGGGAAGCTCTTGAAATAGCTGTAGGGGCGGAAGGGAGGTAGAGGCATACAAATATTGGCTTTCTGTAGATGCCCTTTGCAGGAAAAAAAAAACTTCGATTTTTCTCCGATTTTCGCCCCAAAATGCACTCCCAATGTCCCTTAAAGAGAGAGGAAGAGAAGCTATTCCTTTTGTTGCACACCCGATGTCCTTAATCATGTGTGGGATGAATTAGAATATCGTTTAGATGTTTATAGGGCAGCAAACGGAAGCCACATCGAACTGCTTTCAACAGATATGCAAACTAGGCGAGATTTTCTTTCATTTGGTGAAGATTTCACATTTCTATCTGGTTGGTTGCTTTTGTGTAACTGTTGAAAACTGTCCGGGAAATGTATAATGTGATACTTAGTATCTTAAGGCAACTCAGTCACGCAACATCGGTACATAACCGCAGCATCACTGTATAGTTATTTTAAGACTAGTTAACATTGTTTCCTAAGAGTATGATGACGTTTCTGATGCTCATTAATATGCATTAATTATATTATTCTTCTGTTGCAGAATCTTGGGTAGAGCTGAATGGAAATGGTAGTCCCGATAGAGTGACGCCCTTGCCCTTCAGTTCTGGGGAGGAGTACCTGCGGCTCTTGAGAGAAGCTCAAAGAGAAAGCAATCAGTCTTCAGCAAGAGTTTCGGTCGCCTCCTCCCGCAGAGATAGGTACGTCACCTTACTGTGCAATAGTAGTACCAAAAAGTGCACCATATGTATCTTTGCGTTTTGTCACTAATGAACGAACAAATAAACAGGGAGAACTTGCCCTAAAACATATTTTTTCGCTTTATTCCTTAGTCTAGGCATAAATACTGTAAACTATAATTGAAATATGTAAAGTGGGTCTTCCAGGCTGTACGGCCATGGTCCAATGGGAATCTTCTCCTTTCGTCCACAACATTGGTGAACATCATCAGTGGTATCCTCTTGGAGAGGAGGCAGTTACTGACTCGTTGATTTTTTTTTTTTTTTTGTTAATTCTTTTACGTATATTAAAAGTAATGCTGTTGTGTTACTCTTACTTTGGTTGAGCGAACATTGGGGTTTTTCATATTTGTGGTGATGATATGCCTGGTACCGCCTGAAACACTCAGGGCGAGGATAACATTGGTGACTTGACATAAAGACGAAGGCAGGGAGCTCGCCATGACCGTAACCCTGACGAGAATCTGCAGTTTGAGATGATAATACAAAGGCAGTTGGTCTAAAATTCGTAGCGATAATTGCCTCAAGAATCCTTGTATAGTTGTGCTGGATGAACGAGATGGGGGGTGGGGGGGTTGTAAAGGGCGAACGGCAAAGTTGCTGCCATTCAGTAACAGTCGTCTTGGCAATCTACTGGCGAGAGGTTTCGCATTCTATCGCATAGCAAGTTAAAGCTCTCTCCGCGGGTGTGGCGATTTTCGGCGAGTCTCTTTAAAACAGAACGGCTGTCGCCGTTATTTGTGACGTGGATGTGATCCGCTCTTGATGATCAGCTACTCGACTTTTTATGTGCCGAGTGGATCTTGTTATCTTGTCTCAGTAAGTTTGACAAGTCTTGCAGCTTGTTCTTCAGCGTTTCTAGTATTCTGGTTGTGACAGCATGGCGCTCTGTAAAGGCTTCTTCAAGCATGTTGAGTCGAGAGGTGGTAGATTTCTGTGATGCTTCGATCTGGGTAATTAGCTGGCAAAGTAGCTTGACCAGTCCAGAAGCAGATGCATGAAGATCTTGAAGCGCCGTGGCATGTAGTGGTGAGGCGCGTGTACTGTTGAGGTGAATGCCTTCTGGTGGTATACGCCGCCTACATTCCACGGGGCAAGCGAACAGGTTGCCTGGCCCATGAAATCACCCTTCCCTCATACTTGGCGCAGTATCGGCGCCGAAGTACAAAAATATGCTGACTGCAGCGGTGAGGGTATTAGAGCCGCAGCACTGACAACGTGGAGTTTGTGTGCAGGATTCTGTAGAGTGGTCTTATCTGCAACAAGGCAGAATTCGTTGTCGGCGGCTAGGCTGGATGTCGTAATGCTGCCCTGCGTATTCCTTTTTGGACGATCGGCAAAGTCCGCTTCCTCCAAAATTATGAGGCGAACCAGCGGCGATAGCCCTTGTGCCGATTTAATCCGTGCCGTTCCTTCCACGGAAGTCCAGCGGTACTGAGTTTTGTGGACGAGATAGCGCTCGGAAAATTGCCTTGAAACACCAAATCATTGCACTAAATGTATTACATTGCTGTGGTGGTTGATGTTCTGTAGCTGTACTGAACATGGAAGGCGTGTGGTGGTTGCGGCTGGCAGGTTCATCCAGATGTATAGGACTAGAGCACTGGACAATTGCGGGCATAGGTGGCCGGTAAGGTGCTGCTACTCGGCTGGCGTGGCATTTATAGTAGCAGCTGGCTTCTTATTGGTTTTTCTTCTGATTGAGGTATGCGATGCCCGTTGGATTGCTTTCTCTTGGCCATGTAGATTCTTGACGATGTTGCTCTGGTGATGAACCTCGTTGATGAAATTAGTAGCGGTATATATTAGTGGGGTGCCTGTGGAACTGAGCTCTGATTAGTTCGCTTGGCTAAGGGTATTGGATCTAAGCTGGAGCTCCTGGGTGTTTCCAGAAGCCAGTACGGATCACCTAGGTCCTGTCCTAGGTGGGTGTCTTGTCAGCAGTACCTAGCCGCTCGCGGCTTTACCTGCTCGATGGACTAGGATTAAATTTACATAGAACTGGGAGAAGATTAGTGTTTAGGATGTGCGGGCGGCGCGCGTCATTTCTCGGCGGTCACCCGTCCAAGTACTGACCACGCCCAATGCTGCTTAACGCGGTTTTCCGCCGTGTTTCGCAGCATGGTTGTCGCCTGCGAGGATAGAAGGAATGTTTTTAGGAGCTGTTAGTTTTAAAGAATCTGAATAATAATCAGATGTGGTGCTGAGGTGGGGATGGCAAGCGGCACGTGGTCCCCTTTGGTGGTGGTCACCCATCCAAGGGGTGGCCACGCTCAATGCTGCTTAACCTCGGTGATCAGCCGTGGGGGCAGCATTGCGGCCGCTTGCGATGGAGTTTGGGATATTGTACAGTTTCAGGTTAGAAGCTAGTATGTTTAGAACCATAATAGAGATGTTTACCCAAGGGAACCCATAATGTTCTTGGGCAATCTGTAAGATTTGCACCTTCTAGGGGCTCTATGGTCGTAGGCCCCTAAAGCTCTGACCAACTCGTTAGGGTGATCCAGGGTGTTATCGTGGAGCGTTCGAGATCTCTCTCGTATGACGTCCACGATGTACGGAACGTTGGAATGGTCATGTAAGAAGTGAGCTGGAAAGAATCTGTCGGTACCGTATATAATCCTGAGCGCCCGGTTCTGCAGGGTTTGAATCTTGCGGATCTCGGACGGAGCCGCCGATCCCCAGATTTCGCATCCGTACAGGACCAAGGCCGGTATTATAGCACGGTACACGCGTATCTTTTGGGTCAGGTGCATGGTTCGAGAGCTGAGGATGGGGTACAGCTGCCCGAGAGCTACACGGCCTTGCTGGACTTTAGCAAGCACGTGCTCCTTGAAGATCAAGGAGCGGTCCAACGTGACCCCGAGATACTTCGCGCTGCGGACCCAGGGGATCCGCCGGCGATGCAGCACGAGGTCGCGCAGGCGCCTCCGGCGTCGGCCCTTAGTGAGGAGAATAGCAGAGCTCTTCTCCGGACTAATTGCCATGCGCCATTTTTTGCTCCAGGCCTCTGCCTCTCTGAGTTGTTTCTGTAATGGTCTGATAGCATAATTTTGGTTATTATTCTGTGATAGGAGTAGCAGATCGTCTGCATACTGGCAGGTTGTGGTTTGTCTGTGTGTGGGGAAGTCGGCCATGTAAGCAGCAAAGTGTCGGGGACAGTACACTGCCTTCCGGCACCCCTGCGCCAATCTCCACTTATCGGCCGATCAGTTTGCTCCAGATGGCGTTCAAAAATCGAAATAATACTTTTGACCCGTCTTGAGCCTTTATTTGAACGACTGATTCCGGAGCACCAATTGGGTTTTAAACGAAAATGTTCTACTTCACAACAATTCTTGAGAGTGGTGGGGAAGTCAGTACTTGGTTTTTGGAGAAAGAAATTTACCGCCGCAGTGCTGCTTGACGTACGAAAAGGCTTTCTCAGTACGACACTCGGCGCTGTTACATAAGCTTATTTGCGCTAATTCTCCCGTTCTGTAATTAAAAAAAATTATATACGGTTTTATATCGTCAGAAAATTTAAGGTTAAATTGGAAGGTCGTGCATCCGATGAAAGATCTATAACTAGTGGGCTGCCGTAGGGTAGTGTATTAACGCCCACACTATTTTCTATTTACAGGAGATTTCTCCTCCAGGGAGAGAACATGGTCTTTCAATATATAGACGAGTGACGATACTTGCATAGCACAAAAGCCTTGATACATACTTGACCAACTCCGTGCCCACCTCATACAGGTGGAGGAATGGTGTGAGAGCTGGCGCTTACACATAAGTGGAGGAAAAAGTGAGATTATTCTTCTCACTAAACGTCCAAGATCCAATTCCTTGTAAGAGGGGATTGGGTGACCTTGGATCAAGGAGTCGGCTTTCAACCTCACGTGCGTAATCAAGGTGTACGAAAGGTAGACTAGCTATATCACAATTTGCCCCCCATTTTCAAAATTAGTTTCGTTCCGAGTAAAATTAACAATTATGCCTGGTTTATGCATGTGAGATTTGAGGATGTGCTGCTCCGTCACATATTAAATTTTTACAGAGGGCATACAATATTGCCCTCGGGAGCTTGAAATTTTGCACCAACTTTCCGGTCCTAAAGGTGTCCTCAACACTGTTTAGGAACGTGCACACAAGGTATATGAAGCACTTGAACACCATCCTAATAGAATGATTAGTATGCTTGATAATTATAATGCTGAATGTGATACTAGAATTAGTCCACCCCTCCCTTGGGAAATGCCAGTCGAAACTAACAATGAAGGATCTTAAGAATCGCCGCACAAGCGGGCTTGGTAACCAAATTGTCGTTTATTCACTGTGAGACGGAACTATGTCACACTCAGCTGACGCCTAGCCAAACAGTTAACAGACCCTATAAGCCGCTTTAGGCAAGGTCGACACTTGCATGATGGGAGGTCAGATG
This sequence comes from Metallyticus violacea, assembly GCA_030762175.1. Classification (NCBI taxonomy): domain Eukaryota; kingdom Metazoa; phylum Arthropoda; class Insecta; order Mantodea; family Metallyticidae; genus Metallyticus; species Metallyticus violacea. The sequence continues at coordinate 20,570,521 of CM060836.1, forward strand.
CCCTTTCATCACGCCTAAGATAACAGCTAAACGATGAGTGTCAGCAAAGGCCGTAAGTGAAATCCCTTCCTTAGCCATCTAAACCTTTCTATTCAAAAAATTTGACAAACCTCGGGTAACAGGAGAATCGGCAAATATAGCCAAGATGTGGCCAATCCCGCTCGCCAGTCGAGTCTACCCGAAAAGCACGAAACAACGAGTCATTCACTTCTTCGTCTCCAAGAAGATTACATCGACACACCGCCAATAATGTCCACCGCAGTCGTGGACGAAACATCTGGGAAGATGAGGAGGACAATCCCATTGAACCGCGGCCCTATAGCCAGGAAGACTCAGTTTACATAATTGACACCGTCTGTGAAAGCCTATGTTCTACAAATAAAAAATGGTTAGAATTTTTTCAATTTGCTCTCATTACATTACTAATACATACATTACTCACAATTTCCATCAGCCAGTCTTCAAAATGTCCACCGTGACGCCGTGATTGGTGACTCCATTCGCTGAACTATCACTTAAGCTCTGGTTCAGTCGATCCTGGTGGTGTAGTGGTAACCATACTTGCCTTCTAAACCCAGGATCGCGGGTTCATACTCGGCCAGGGTCGATGGATTTTTTCGGACCTAAAAATCCTAAATTCCTTCGGAGGGGATTAAAGCCCTGGTCCCATGTACATTTACGGCACGATAAAGAACCTTAAATCTGAAAGAAGAGGCCTCTGAGCAAAATTTGTGGGCTTTTTCACGCCCTGATTTGAATGGGACGCTGATGACCTGAGATGTTAAAGAGCGTCCACAAATAAAACAAATCAACAAAATTTCAGGTTCATACGCCTTGTCCATTTTCATCAATTGCAATGATGCGATTTAGCATGACATTCTCTTCTTCCTAATATCTTGCCAGATTGATGCGATATTTTTCATGGCGAGTCCACTTCTGTACCTCAATTAATTGATATGCACCCGCTTTGCACACATTTTCCGCGTGTTCAAGTTCTGCCATAAAATTGCGATGCAATTTTTTTTTCCGGAATTCCTATTTGCTCTTCTAATTCCACAAGTGTCCGGCGCCAATCACCGCATAAGCACAGTTCCCCCACCCATCACCATACATGCTTGTCTGCGGACACCTGACACCCATTGCGCGGTAGATCTGCCTCGTTTGAAGGCCTCTATCCATCTCGCCACTGTTCATAGTGCAGGGTATTGCTTCCCATAGCTCTGTGTGGCATTCCGTATGTTCTTGCCGCAGATAAATACTATCTTTACATAACACGAAGAGTGAACACATTCCTGACCCCTGTCGCCCACCAATTGAACTGCTTGGTGTTATGAGACACGCAGTTCTGCTCAAATACAGCATCGGGTGACTTCATTCGAAAGTACATTCCATACATTTACAATTGTGTATCTTAGATTTTTCGTGCTATACCCTTGTTCGCGAGGATAATAATAGTTGTAATGACTTGTGATTTATATTTTGTATAATGTTCCGAAAACTGTCCGACCTTTTTCCATAAGGAATAATGACAGTATGTTGACAATGTTCTGCACAGAGTGCGGACTATTGCTGGCTTCCCTAACGTATCTTTCTCTGAGAGGCAGTTAGGAGTGAAAGAGAGTTTCTCTGACATAGCATTTTCATTTGTCTGGGATGACGGCACGCTTGGGATACTGCAGCCGGAATTTTCTGACTAAGAAAGAAACTGTAGTAATTAACCATACTCCTTATTCTCCAGACATGACTTCTGATTGTTTCCAAAGTCAAACTCTTCAATAAAAGAAGTCGCGGAGGCTGCGGAGTTGAGAGCTGTTACAACAGACATTCCAGAGTTCTGTTGGCTAAGTATGTAGAAGCCCAAAAGAATCAAGTTTGAAGGGGTGTAGGGAAGTTAGTAAATTATACCCAGTGGAGTGTCGGATACTTTTGTAATGAAATTATACATTTTAGTCATGAATTAATATTTTATCTTGCAGCCCGAAGTCGCCACCAAACAGCCCAAACACGGAACTATCGACAGATGATGACCTGAAAGGTGTCTACATCAATTACTGTTACAAGGTAGGCATTGTTTTTCTATATGTGTGAAACATTAATGAAAATAAAATAGTATTGCAAATTGGTGAAGGAAGAGTATTTTTAAATGAATTAAAGTTCTTCAGTGTGCATCTTAAAATGAAAAAAAAAAAAAAAAAAAAAAAAAGGAATACATTACAGTATGTGGTTGCTCGTGGCACCTGTAGAAGGGTGGACTAGGGGATTTACACGACAGCCAAATGTCGAGGGTGAAAGTTTCTTATCAAGACATACTCCTACCCCATATTCTCTCATAACTGCAGCGCCATTCGTACGCTTGCGCTATAAACTTCTTGTTTATATGCAACTCTTCTCATTCAGTTGTTAAAGTACTACTTAAGCCTTCTGCAGCCAATTCAGAAATGGCAGAATTATATGAATCTTTCAACCGATTTACCGCCACTGATATATCGTAATATCACAACAAATTGTGACATGCATGCAATATCTGTCATTTCGTCTGCTTGTACAGAACGAAATTTGCCCTTTCTATTTCTTTTCTAATATCTTTCCTTCAGGCAAGGAACCGCCACGGGTGGCCGAGGTCGTTAAGTCGCGGACTCGTGAGCGGGAGGTCTGGGTTCGAATACCGCCAGGACTGTCCTCCCTGACTGAGGCTTTTTCCAGGTTTTCCCCAGTCCTCATAAATGACAAATGCCGGGAAGGTATCCTAAACTTAGGCCTGGAACGATTCCTTCCTTAAAAATAAATCCTTTCCCAATATATCATTTCATTTCAGTATCACCAGTGTTCATCGCCTGTGGTGCCTCTGTAGCAAAAACGGGCGTTAAACGCTATTCATTCATTTAAGTATGGTTTGTTTCTCATGTCATACGCAGTCAGCCAAAATGTTTTTTTTTTTTTTTTTCAGCCCATTAAAATACATTAATATCGTTCCATCTTGCTCTTAAAACTTTCGATTGATGGGGTTTCCAAATAGTTTCACGGATAACTCAACAATTTAACTTAGACGCGAAAATGGAGTCTTCTATAAAACTTCCGCTTTATTCATTGTTACAAAATAGATACCCTTTTTGTAACTTAACAGTTAATACTGTGAAAGTCAATTTTCCACTGACAAATGCAAGGAAGCCAGCCAATTTCAACAAAGTGTGAAAACAACTCCTGTAGTCAGTTAAGGGTGGTGTCAGTAGCCCTCAACTTTTGGTTCCTAAGAAAAGAGAGAATACCGAGCGTTGGCCATGGGCAGCCTTCCTGCTGGTCCAGGAGAACGCAGAAATAACTAGGAGAAAGACTAACCCCACTTGGGGGAAGACAAATATAAGTCCTTGTAAATCTCCCACAAGGTATAAGTTTAAAGCGTAAAGTTTTCCGGGCAGGCCCATGAGCTTCTCTCGCTAATGTCGAACCAGTGATCTTGGGTTTAGGAGGCAGTATAGTTACCACTTTACGCCAGGATCGACTACAGCAGAGAGGAAAAGTGCTTATTGCGTAAGATGCAATTAGGAACTAACCGGTTATACATCAATATATTCATGCGTTTTTGGTTTTAAAAGTTGATCAAAGGGAGAGCAATTATAAATAATTAAGGTATTTTCTTTGCGAGAGCCGGGCCCATCAGGCCGTTATTGACGGGTCGTACCTGATTACAATATAGCATTGTGTTAAGGAATTGGCAAGAGCCGAGAACTTAATAATGTTTCTCTAGAGTTTGCTAATCCTGTCTATGCCGAACAGTTAAACAAAGCTCTGCTGAGCTAATAAAAATAATAAAATGTATTCCGCTTTAATTATCAGATCTATGCTACTGAGCGGTGAGTATTGAGCCAGATTTCATTTTCAGCAAAATTCAAAACTTTGACAACTACTCCTAACGCCAACAAAACCCGTTCAAAATTGCAATCCAGCAATTACTTTGATTACGATAATAGACTTATATTACTTTACAAAAGCATGACACTAAAGATAAATTTTGCTCAGAAGCTTCTGGGATATGTATTTGCATCCAACGAGGACTACTTTGAGAATGATTCATAAAAATTACGAGAAAGAGTAAAGGAATATCAAAGTAATTATGTTCATTCCTTATTGAGCAACCTCGATAATTTGGTTTCAATATAATTTACAGTAGCACATAACTTGCCTATTATTTCATCTATTTTCCTTAAGCTGTAAACGTTTGGGGCAAAATAAACAACGCCATTTTACATTCTGAACTCGGCTGTTTTGATTTTGCCATTCTATCCAATGGTCTTCAAAATAATCAAAAGAAGAGTAAAACCCTTTGGTATAACTGAAGTTACCTCTATGTGCACTCTGACCTGGCCTATTTGTGTTTATATTGCGTAATGCTGAACACTGTGGTAATGTTTGAGTTGCAAAACTTGTAATAAAACTAATGTTTTGCGTTTTCTATAATGTGATGAAAGAGATGAAACACTCCTATTACCGCTTACACACTAACGACTTATTACAACTCTATTTTCAAACCGCCCCTCTCTCTGTGCATAAGAGAAGTTCTAACCTCAATTTCCCTTTTGGCTAAAATTTTATTCACTTAAATCACAAGCTATAATCTTGGGAAATAAACGATACTTCGTATAAGAAACTAAAACAATGTGCGCCCAATATATAAACAACAATGTCCTTAATTATACCAGCACGTCAAAAAAAAAAAATGTTTATATAAAATCCGATCTAGAATGACAAAGAGTCAAGCAACCCATACATACAATATATATATATTGGTTCATACATTAAGATCTCAGTCTCAAAAAGAATCTCATTCAGTGTTTGTTATGCCTCACTTTGATTATTGTGATATCTTGTACTCTAATTTGAATATTGGGCAGATCGACAGATTACAACGCGTCAATAATGTCAGTGATGTTGCGTTCGTTAGGTTTTCAACACTCTTAAATTTTATCGTGTGAAGCAATCAACTATCATGGCTACCTCTGAAAGAACACAGGACTCTCCATACCCTTGCTCTCCTGTACAAAATCCTCCGTACCTCCAACTCCTCAGTATATCGCATCCGGAATATGACTTTACTGTCTATCCTCGTTGCCGAACATTTCTACTCAACCTTATTCAGCGTGTCAGTTCCCAGAATCTGGAACTCTCTTCCTCCTGAAGTCTGAGATTGTCGAACAATAAAGCAACTTAAACGTAGATTAAATCTCAACTCTAGTAATCACATAATAATCTCTCGCATTCTCTTCTTCCTGTTCGCCCCTTGTGCTCGGGAAGAACATTGGAATTGTAACTATCTTTATCAACCTCCTAATAATATTAAAATATGTAATGTTTATATTATTAATTTGACTTTTTATGTATTTTATGTAAATACGCACATTGTACTCTGTATTTTTGTTGGTTCTTCGCTGGTAGTGTGGAAGAGAAGGCCCCAAGGCCTTAACTGTTGCCAGGATAAATAAATGAAGAAATAAAACAATATTTTATTAATACATATGTTAATCATACCATACCGTATAATCATATCATAATGAAACCAAGTAAACGAAACAATATGCTTTATCACACACACACACACACAAAAACCTACGTTTTAGTATGAAAAGAGTGTGTTTTAATAATAATGTTGCATACTGTGGGTGTAATGCTCTAGTTTTTAATTTGATTTAGGACAAAAGTGTCATTTCTCCGGAGTTATTGTCTGTGATAGCAATGTCTGTCTATGGAGTTCACATCAAGGTCAAAAAGTGTGAAGAAACTCAGTGTGTCGCGTGATATAAGGTGACGATGTAGTGGAACAGAGAGAGCAACAACTTTTGTCGTGCTTTGACCTCGTGCATTCCCCCCTCCTAGTGACATGCTATGGCTCACGTAGCCGGTAATATGGGCAGCAGATCTCGAGCGCCCATACCTACTGCTGCCTAGCGATGACCCAGTTACCACTTAAGGAGGCTGGTTGCAAGCTGCTACTTGTTGGCGTAATAACGAGCGAAGTTTCGAAGAGAAAGAGAAAAAAAAAACAAATAATTGTTTATCAATCAAAATGCACTACAAAGTTTAACTAGAATTACGGGAAAATATTTTATGCATTTATTTGTCCATTCTGCAAATGGGCTTGAATCGGTGGCAGTGGAGAAATAGTGAAATTACAATATTATCTAACCCTTCTACATACTTCTCGGGGTTAGCTAGGACAAGCTGACCACCCTGAGCAGGCATCCAGTCCCAGAAAGCAATACATCATATGACACCTTATTCCGGGCGAAAGTTGATTCTACGAGGGGAGCTCAAAAAGTTTTGCAAGTGCGACTTTAAAGTTCCAAGCTAAGGACTGAATTCGAAAACTTAAAATCACTATCCTTCAAAGTGCTCTTAACCTCTCTCTCCACACGCGCGCGCGCACACGCATTGCCTTGCAAAAGGAAACATCCTTGAGGTTCCTGTCTTTGGACACCGCCGCCTGAGCTATTCAAATAAAGGATCCAAAATTTAAGTGCCATATGCTAATTCATTGCCATTCCTTCTGGTATAGTCATCCATTAATGGGTTCTTTCATATTGAAGAAAACTGACATTCGATTCCGAGAACGAAAATCTTGTCGAAGAACAATTGATCTTGGGTCATTCTCATTTATCCACTCGCAGTAATTTGAGTGATATGGTAATAAAACCAACTTTCATCACCAATGTCAAACGTTTAGGACCATTTGGTGGAAACATGCTCAGCAATTTCCTTGCACATCCCTTTCTCCTCTTCTTCTTTAGTTCTTGGTTAGGGAATGTGAAACACATTTTGCACAAATTTCTGCAGCTTTAAATGTTATGGAGTATACTGTCAATCCTGCCAACACTGATACCCGCTTCCATATTAAGCATATCAACAGTAATGTGTGGATTTTCCTCCACCAAATTCCTCACACTTTGAATTGTTTTCTCGCCGGCCAGAGCGAAGGTTGTCTTTGAAAGTTTCTCGCCCTTCTGCAAATGATCGAACCCATATTCCATTGATATCACACAACGCACTTGATCATGAGTAGATATCAAATCCTCGTGGATTTTTCTCTTGTTCACCCAGCTTATACGTGTGAAAACGTAGAATCCAAAGTTTTCTTTAAAAATACTTATGATTTTTCACCAGTTATTGACACAGTACTAAACTCAATGACTGCATGACAGTGATTATGCACGTTTAAACTTGCACTTAGGCATATTTGGATAGCTTAAGGTGCATTGTTTCCAACTGCGTTAGTTACATTTTTGTAGACATTATTGTGAAAATGGAGAGTGATATCACTCACTATTAATGAAAAAGATATTTAAGATACTTAATAATTTCTTTATCACATAATTAAAGTACTAAATTTTACTTTTCTTGGCTACAAGCAACAACAAGATGTTTTTTCAAGGTATCAGCTGTCATAGACAGCCGCTTGTCAGAGAGACCATATTTAATCATTAAAAAAAAAAAAAAAAAAAAAAAAAAAAAAATCTACTTCCACTGAAGTATTATGGCATATTTAAAACAAGCTATTTGGAAGGACTCACACCAGTTATAATAGAACATTCACCTTCCAGGACATTATGGAAATTTTATCAACACAATGTAAAGTAGTTTTGAGCAGTGCACAGTGGTTTCAGGTCCAATTCATTTCCTATTTTTGCGTTTATAGGGTAATCGGGTTGGTATCTTACTTCCGTGCTGTATACATTGTAGGGACTGTTTATTTCACATCTTTACTGCTCGCATCTTTCTCTCGTGCAATTGTTTGTTACATTTATGCAGCTGGAAGTTATCCTCACCATAAATTTCCTAGAACTGTATCGCGCAGATCGACACAACCATTCGCCAGGACTATTCCAAACTATAGTACTTCCCTCGTCCTATTTCCTGGTATTTGTATGACCGAGGTAACCTCGCGTTCCTGTCATTAATGAAGGTTCTGCTATTTAAAGAACTTAAATGAATGCGTTGAGGAGAAATTTTTTGATTGCTTGAAAAGAAATGTATAAGACGAATATATCATTTAATTTTATAACTTTTTTCACTTCAATATATTGAAAATGTTATGTGCTTTTTAAAATGCGTAAATGATCGCAGAAAAAATCCACAAGATCCAAAACAGGCAAAAAGGGTTGCAAACATTAAAACAGGCAACAGAAGCCCCCAACAGCAAAATAATCTACGGAAACATGTTCATTTCTGTCTGACTCTTAATAATGTCCACTAGATGTAAAAGACATTTTGCGTAACTTCCGGGCTCTGGTGATGATCATATAAACCAGCAAATGTCGGATTTTTACATTAAAAACATTTCGTTTAAAATTTTGGGCACATAGGAATCTATGATGCTTCTGATGTAACTATGACAAGAGAAAAATATTCTGCTTAGGGTTATCTGTCACGAGACTAATACGAATTCTTTTGTAAATTACATTTTCATAATATGTATAATTGAGGAATGTACCGTAAAATGAGTAATAAATTGTAAGGATTATATTTTTTGGGGCGATGAGAGGGGAGGGAATGGTCGGCCAGTTTGATGCACATTCTATCGGATAGTGCAATAAGGACGCAATGCAGCAACACCAGTACAACTGCAGCTATCATTTGGCGCAGACAGGTGGTTGCCAAAAGGGCACGCCATCTCCCTAAAACAGTATGCTGAAATGAGTACACCTTCTTCCGACTTTGTACATTTTGCTTTTTTGATTCTTATTGCATTCTATTACAATGTTTTATTATATCTCCTTTAATTTCCTAAAACTTTTCTTACAAATAGAAACAAAAATATGTGCATAATGAAGATCCTTTCCCACTATTCGGGAAAATACTTGCATGCGACACTAACAACACGTAAAAGGTCTCCTTTAGCCACTTAATATTGAAATGCAGCATACAATGCCCCGGTCTTATATTATTACAATATGCCCACCGTTTTTCGGGGTAATCAATTTATTCTCAACATATTTCTCCACAGCCTGACTTTTGAAAAGTCAGGAGTAGCAAGGAGTCAAATATGGGCTTTAGCGTTGTAGGTTATGTTAGGCAAACCTTACAAGCTGTATATTGTTCAAATTTATTTACAGATTTCTGATTATTCCGACATCTCATCCGAAAATGAATTTCGCCGTACTGCTCGTGTATTTCACGAGAGAAATAATAGTTCGAAGAACCGATACATGTTACAAGCATAAACAAGTGAAATCATGCTTTGAATTCGGTCTTCGTGATACTACTGACTGTGAGGTACTATGCGACAGGGAGCTCCTAAATAGTTACTGGAGATTTATTCAAAGTGTAAAAAAGAACCACCAATAAAACCATTCATAAAGTTACTAGAGCAATAGCAGCTCTGAAATCTCAGTTCATTAAAATGCCAACCGAAAGGGTGATGTAAAGTGAGGCTAGGCTTATATGACATTCGTAACTTTCCGGGACTTTTAGGTGCTACGAACTGCACAAACTTGCCCATTATATCTCCTGGGGTAATAATGCATAAGTCTTCAGAATAGAATGACATTTCTTTCGCATGTAGGTCCTGGTGGTGTAGTGGTTACCATACTTGCCTCCTAAACCCAAGATCGCGGGTTCGAACCCGGCCAGGACCGATGGATTTTTCCGGGCGTAAAAATCCTAAGTGTGGCTTCCTTCGGAAGGGAAGTAAAACTGTGGGTCCCGTGTGGTACATTTACGGCACGAAAAAGAACCTCAAGCCTGAAGGAGAGGCCTCTGAGCAAAATTTGTCGGCCCTTTCACGCCCTGAGTTGAATGGGACGCTGATGACCTGAGCTGTTAAAGAGCGTCCATAAATAAATCAATCAAAAAAAAAAATCTTTCGCATTTCCCCTTCATGTACGTTCTTTATCCTTATTTGAGATCGAATCTGGTGTTTTCCTCCTCAATTCCATATTGTTTTAGCATTAGACCAATAATAATAATAATAATAATAATAATAATAATAATAATAATATCCTTTTCATGTTTGCTAAAATTTTCCGCTCGCATTTTCTTTGACTTTTCCTTATACTCGTTCATATGCATATGAAGAAGAAAACAAATATCTAGGAGGGAGGGGGGGACTGAATATAACTATCGATTTTCTCAGGTTGAACAGTTGAACATCAACTCGCTCTAAACACGAATTTCCCTGTTATTTCGCATTGTTGCCATAGGTGTGACATTTATTGCAGACTCGAGGTTACAAAGTCCGAGATTATTTTTATGTAACAGAAATGATGACCAATCTTTAGTTACTTTTAAAATTACAGTTAAAAGTAATTTCTAATTATCAACTTTTATGCAACTGCACCTGGTGAAATTTACTGGCTATGGAAAGACCTTGATATGTATAACATTAACCTGATCTTGGCCTTGTTCCGATATTGGCACGCGTTTTTTACTTCAGGCATAGAAACTCCCGACTTTCATTGAGAAGACTTGGCTGTTATTTCAAGGCCATATCCCAAGATCCATAACTCATCCCCTTAGCGATTTTTGTGGAGATTTGGGTCATTGCTTGCAGTTTCAAGCTGTCCTATGTCAGCGAGAAATTGCTCCTAGTCTTTCCTAGTGTTAACATATTTGCCTTGTAGCATAAGATCGCGGGTTCAATCCCGGTCAGAAAAGAATTATTTCGGGTGTAAAAACCTTAATAATGGCATCCTTCGGAAAGGAAGTAAAGCCGTGGGTGCCTCGGTGTAGATTTGTGGCCTGAAAGAAAAGACCTCCGAATAAACTTTATCATAAAATAAATTATGACCTGAGATGTTAAAGAGCGTCCGTAAATAAACATACTAAATAAATAAGTCGTTTTTATGTTCAAAAGGATCAATATGACCGTTTGCTAGGAATGTTGTTTATATTAAGGTGATAAATCAGATTCACGTTATACTGTAAGATTGCAGAATATAGTCTTTTTAAGAGGCTCATTCTCGCTGCAGAGCCTGAACGTGGATGCTTTCATCAACCAGAGACAAAGGCATATGGTCATGTAATATTACTCATATCTGAGAGCCAGGTGCATTCAGATACATTGTGACACGTGTTAGTGGAATTAACATCGGAACTAATATGGCAGCCAAGTTAATATACACCTGCAGTGTGTGTACATTACTCAATAGCTGGGACTTCATCGCCCTCTATGTAGCGTATTAATATTGACTGATCCAGTTGTTACTCCACTATCAATGTGCCAGTATTTGCATACTTTGCAAAACATAAATCCCTTTTATACTCTCGTAGTAAATTGATCCAATTAATTTTAAAAAAACTTAAAATAATACACAGTGATTTAAATAGAATTACTCTGTTTATTTCAAAACGAATGATGCTTGTTATACCTCAAATGTAGAGTATCTTTGGGAGATTATTAGTCTATATAGAAAATGTTGAGAAGTCCTGCCTCCTGCATTAAGGTATAACGCAGCACGTCAAAAATGTTACTAGCCGCGTATTGGAGGACTGTGTTGTCAGCAGCGTTAATATCCTGTGTAACTTTGTCCTTCAGATCGTACAATGTCTGCAGATGTGTGGCGTAAACTCTGTTGTTTTAAGGAAGAAGTCCGGTGTTGCCAAATCAGGAGATGGTGGCCTCAGGTTCTTGGAGATTATCCGGTCGTCCAAGAAACTTTCGATTAAGACCTTCCTGGATTGGTTTGATGTACGGCATGTAGCGCCATCTTGTTGCAAATATCCATTATCCTGCTCTACATAGTTCAGTTGCTTAACAAACTCCATAAAAATCGGCGGTACTATGCAGTGTCCACAGTCTGTGATGATAATTAATTGTCCCACCATTCTCTGTGCTGTATTATACTTAGTACATAAGTACTTCATGCTTCATGAACAACACTTGGTTTTTGGACTGATCAATAGCGTGAGTTCTGTTAGTTTGCATAGCCGTATTAAACGCAAAAACACTTTAAATTTCAGTTTTCAAGTACACCTCTATTCCTGATGGTCCAATTTCCGTAATTTTCAGAAACTGTTTATCTAATTTTATCTGAATGGTACGAGTACGTAATTTTGTTGTGAAGAAAACACACTGATGCCGCTAGAGCGATTTTTAAATTTTGGTTTTCAGATAAACTCCCTTCCTAATGATCCGATTTCCTTCATTTTCTTAAACTTTTCTTATTTTATTTAAATGATATACGGTGTTTTTCCTTCCGGAAAAGGCAAATATTGGTACTGATAGAGTCATTTTTAAATTTTGGATTTCAGATAAACCCCCACTCCTAATAACTTGATTTACCTGATTTTCAGGAACTATTTTCCTTGTTTTATTTAAATGGTATATACCGAGTTTCGGTGCGAAAAAGCAGGCATTAGTGCCGCTAGAGTAAGTTTTAAATTTTGGGTTTCAGGTAAACTCCCACTCATATAGGAAGCCGTTTAAACTGTTGCGTCGTACAAAGAAGAGGTTGATAGCATCTGTAAAGAAACACAGCGTGAATGCTTCCATGAATGCAACTTTATGTCGAGGAGAATGGAAAAGAATATTTCGAAAAGAAAAAATAAACTGAGTTGATGTGTTTTGTCCTTTTACTCAATAGAAAGCAGAAAATTAAATAGCTAACCTCATAAGAGTTAATGGTTAATCTCGCGACAGAATAACTGTTAAAACTACTATTTATTTTCGTTTAGAAAATTCTTAGCTCTCTGTGACAAATTTAATTAATCTTTGTATTGATAGTGTTCTTTATTTCGTGTAAGGTGTGTGTATTTGTCGTGTACATTTTATCTTTTAATGCTACCCAGAGATAATAACCACAAGGGGTTAGAATGGGGGAATCGAGAGAGCCATGTGTTATTAATGATAACTCTGTTGTCGAATATTTAGTTAATTGCACATGGAGAAACAGTGGATGTTTTTACGATCGCAGAGTCCTGCCGAAAGAATGCAAAATAGCATTTCCTCCCTGTTAATTCAGGGGAAAAGGGGGGCTTGCAAAGTTGTATGGCCTGTGACCATTAATTTTTTTTTCTAAAATGCATTTATTTGTATGTATATAATATATACATACATATATATACATTTAATATATATACACATATAACAATTAGCGAAGCGGAAATACGTAATTAAACATTCACACAATTTTCGCTATATTTCGAACAGCTCGTGTTTTTCTTCATACTCTTAACACTTGCAGTATCTGCAATTTTGTGGATGCAGGGTATCGTATGTATCTTATTCATCCAAAATAACTTTTCTCTGATGCCTCAAGTAAAAAATTATTTCAAATAAAAGTTTTTTTAATGGAAAGTTCTTTCCGAGAGTACACTTTTTTGTGCCTCCATTATTGTAGGAAATACGGGATGGAACTCCGTTTTTTTTAAATGACACAATGTACATTTTATTCAATTATACACTTACCCTTTCCAAGAGCTATTCATAAATGTACCATTTTAGTCAAGAAAACAGTAAACATAGAAGTGATGAATGGTTCTTTTATTTAATAGTATTGCAGTAAATCATTTTAACATCTTCAAGGTCCGTTGAAGAATGCAATAGAATGGACTGTACTGTAGAGTACTTGAATCTTGTTATTGTACTGTACATATCACTCATCACAACTCAGAAGTAAAATGACCCTTTTTAGCACTGTGTTACTACCACTACCTAAAACAGACCGTTTACTTCTCGTGCTCAAAGTCCATTCTGTGGATGAAGGACATCCTAGGTCGTTCTACTACTTCCTCCTGGATGTCTGTAGAAGCACCAATAATGCGTTGCTGCATATCTACAGTTGCTGGAACATTTTGTAGCATCCTGGACCGCTCCTCAAAGAAAAAAGGCTAGTGGCGTAAAGTCGGTGATCGGTTAAAATGTGACATGTAACGAAGTTCAGTAAAACATATAGCACACATATTTGTATTTTTTCTCCTCTCATCACTAAAAGATTTGATCCGAATTTCAGTTTGACTCATAACGAACATCCACTTACTAAAAAACACGAGCGAACTGTTTGCATCACAACAAACCAACATAGAGGTTGCTCGAGATGTGCACTCTTCTCCTGATATTGTTTCAGTTCTTCTAATTAGTGTAAGCTACTTTTATATGCTGTATTCTTTGTTAAGTTCTCCCATAAATAAAATTACATATTGTGAAATCCAGGAACGATGTCTACAACGGTGTCCAAAGCAACATTTTCTTTCTCGGGAGTCTTTTATCTGCTTTTGTACATATCATTAACATGCAATATAATTAGAAAATAAAGGTCTTCGACTTTTGCAGGTCAAATGCCAGGCGATATCGCCGTTGCGTCTATGATTAAGGTACTGAAGTCCAGTAATAAAAGCTAACGCCTTGTATGCTCTAAATATAAAATACTTTGGTTTTAGTGATGTGCGCAAATTTCTTGGACAACACTCGCTTTATAATAATGTAGGGAAAATGAGTCCAGCACTACAAGAGATATTCATTAAGTACGAAAAGAATGCAGCATTGGAGTATTTCGTTAGTGAGAGGGAAGTGATGCAAAAGTGCCTTTAATCACCCTTACTGTTTAAACTGTTTATAGGCGACATTAACGACGCGATGTTATTGCAGAATATGCAGGCACCATTAGAAGCATGCAGGTGCCAGCGTTCTTGTACGTGGATGATATATTGCGAGGCTGTTCTAAAAGTTCCCTGCACGACTCAGAGATGTCGTTAAAATGATCATTACTATAATAGTTTTTAATAGTATTTAACGCCCATTTTAACTACTGAGGCATCATAGGCGATGGACACTGATAATACATGAAATGAAATGATACAGAGAAAGGATTTTTTTAAGGAAGGAAGCGTTCCAGGCCTAAGTTTATAGTACTTCCCCGGCATTTGCCATTTATGAGTAAAAAAATGGGTAAAACCCCAGTCAGAGAGGACGATCCTGGTGGAAATCGAACCGCAGGCCTTCCGCTCATGAGTCCGCGCCATAACGACCTTGGCCACTCCTGGAAGTACAATAATATTTGTTAAATATCAGCCGTAACCTGGCGCGCTGTAAAGTTTCAGGCGCGTAGTGTAGTCACCTGTTTGTGACGATTGTGTAAACAAACTAATGTTAACTTTGTCTATAAATTGGATAAAACTGAAATAAAAGTCGCGATAAGATTCTTCGTTTTGAAGGTTTAAGCCCAACAGAAATACAAAGGAGTTAGATTCCACATTAAAGGATTCTTCCCCTTCGTTTTCGAAGAAAGTGGGCTGCTGAATTTAAGCGTGGTATCCATTCAAAATGATGAGCACTTAAGGTGTCCCAAAACTGCTAGACCGACAGATTGTGACAAAAATTCGCAATGATGTACTCAGTGATCGCCGATTGAAGGTACCCGAGTTGGTTAACATTACAAAGACCTCGATAGACCGTATCCACGAAATTTTGGGCATGAAAAGGCTTTCTGCTTAATAGGTGCCGCGTTTATTGACAATGGACCAAAAACACATTGTAATGAACATTTCGCAAGAATATTTAGACTTGTTTAAACGCGATTCCAGTTAGTTTCCCTCACATTTCTTAACAGTAGATGAAACATGGATTCATCACTACATGCCAGAGACGAAGGAGCCGTTCAAACAGGGAGTGGCAACAGGTGAAAGTGTACCAAAGAAAACAAAAACTGTTCCTTCTGCAGGAAAAGTCATGACTACGTTTTTCTTGGATTCTTATGGTGTGGTGTTCGTAGACTATCTCCAGAAGGGCAGAACCATCACCAGAGAGTATTACCTTCATTACTTGACTAACTTAATACTATTCAGGCTAAATATCCACCCTACAAAAAAGAAACTTCTCTTTCATCAGAAATGCTCCTACACACACGTCTGGGATTGTTGCAGCAAAACTGCATGACTGTTTCTAGTGCTTCCACTTTCGCCATATTCGCCAGATGTGGTTCCCAGCGATTATTTTTTGTCCCCAATCCTGAAGAAATGGCTGCGAGAACGAAGATTCATGTGAAATGATGTGGTTGAAGCTGAGACAGATGTTTATTTTTTTATAGTTGGACAAATCTTATTTTACTGAATGTATTAAAAAGTTGGAAAGTCGAACTAAATGTACTGATTTACAAACTGACTATGTTGAAAAAAAAAAGGTTCTCTTATATATTATGTTTTATTACTGGGGCTGATGGCTTTTAGAGCGCCCCTCGTATGGTCCACGATCTTTAACTGTACCTACAGAGAGGACTACGCATACTTAGCATCTACTGAGAAGAGTCATTATGAATATTCACCGTTAATGTGAATAAGACGAAAACAATGGTTTGCAATAACAGATCCGTTGGTAAATAGGGCCAGGTATTACTTTTATTATGAACGGAAGATGAACGAAAAAGATTTACATTAAATGCAAAAGCAGGAGTTAAAACAGCGGAGAATCCTAGGCTACGAAATTTGGGAACGGGAACAAACTGCGGATCTAAATTCAAAAGGACGCGTTTTATGAAATGGTTTGTGATGCTGGAGAGGCGGAATTAAGAAGGAATTCGGGGCCTACAATGAACCCATAGAGTGTAAACTCAGAATAGGGAAGTATTGGCTGGAATCAAACCAAGAACAGCTAAGGTTGGGATAGAACAAGACATGGGCATCCAAATTAAGAAAGGTACAGGAAACAATCGGGCTGGGCTCCATTTGGATAGTGGGTCAAGAGAACAGAAAGAGTGCATGGAGGAAGGTTAAAAACGGCTTGAGGGATATGGATAGGCAGCATACAATTGCGTATTACAAGTGGATGATTTCGCTAGAAGTATAATCGGGGCTTAAATAGGAAGCAAACCCCTAGCTAGGGGCATGGTGAACTATTAAGGTTGCCGACAAAAATGGGCTGAGAAGTTGGAACCGTGATACGTATACTGGCCAATTTTTGGAGGAAAAATAACCAGGATCGACAAAGGCAATGTTGTATGAACTTATTAAATTGTAAAAGGATAATTTCAAAATGTATGAAATAGGTACTGTCGCAGAAATGCATGGGCATACCTTAGTGTGGCTACCACCTTTATTACTGCGAATTTAATGCTATAGAATTTATATGGGTGCAGGTAAGAATGTCGTTACCAAACATATTTTAAGAGTAGTGATATGAAAGTGTTTTGATAATGCAATTGAAAAGGTGACTGCAGAAAATTGGAGAAAAGCATGGAAACATGTGAAAAATATTGAACACATTTACTGGGAAAAGAACGGACTTGTTGATGAAATTACTGATAAGCTGATAATCAATTTACAAGAATCAAAGATAAACACGAGGGCCAAGTTTCAAGCTAGTTTTATGATCATCACTGATACCACAATGGTTTTGGAGGAGCATATGATTTGCCTTCATCGCCGTAGCGAGAGGTAGTAAATATTCCTTTCTCTGTCTAAAGGCACCTGACAGCTTAAAGCTCAGACTCTACGGCTCTTTATCCAATCGAATAGAGCGAGATGGTCATGTTGGGCCCTTCTGGCAGGAAAGGAAGAGAAGAGAAGATAGGATAGGATGTTCATTTTATTATGAAATATCATATTAATCTAATATATATGTTGCATTAAATCAAATACATCTACCTAATTATAAAAGCACGTTGGACCTTGCTCTTTATTGTAATGGTGCCACCATCACAACCACTTGTTTGTAGATTTGCACATTCTAGTATATTCTTGTAAGGGCACCCTCACGTGTGACCGAGGTCGCTAGGGCATGGATCCGTTAACGAGAGTCTACGGTTCGAATTTTGCCAGGACTATCTTCTTTGACTGAGGTTTTCAAGGTTTTCTTTAATCCTCGTAAATGGCAAATGCCGGGAAGGTACTCTTAATTTTAGCCCAGAACGCGATCTTCCCCTTAAAACAATTGCTTTCCCAATTTGTCATTTTATCGTGTATTATCGGTGTCCATCTGTGATACAACAGTGGTAAAATAAGAACATGAACCAATACCCTGTTCTTAAGGAGAGCACGAGGGGGGAAGGGCTTATCTGTGGGGGCGAAGTTCACTTTAAAAAGGTGATTTAAGAGTTAGGCTTACCGGTGGCTTAGGTCGTTTAAGCGCGGATCATGACTGGAAGATCTGCAGTTCGATTACCGCCATGACCATCCTCCCTGAAAGGTTTTTTCCGGCTTTCCTCAGTTCCCATAAATGGCAAATGCCGCATAGCTACCAAAACGTTTCCTTCCTTTAAAAAAATCCTTTCCCAGTTTATCATTTCATGTGTCATCAGTGTCCTCACCCTGTGATGCCTCAGTAGTTAAAACGAGCGTTAAACACTATTCAATAAAAGTTTTGGGGTAGAACAAATAATCAAAGAAACAAAAATATCTCATACAATGCCCTCAGATCGTGGCTGGGTGATAGGATTATTTGGTGAAGATAGACCATATATGGCAAAACATGTTTTACATATATAATTGTATTATTTAAAGAGCCCGGAAGTTCAAGCATTCATTTTGATTTAAATAGCTAGGCAAAAAGGCACTTGTAACACTGAAAATGGTAGTAATATAATTAAAATATGCATTTATTAAAAGTGAAAATATAGAGTGATATCACTCATTATTAATGAAAATAGGTATTTAAGACTCTTAATTCCTTTATCATATAATTAAAACACTTAAGCTTACTTTTCTTGGTTACAAGCAACAACAAGATGTTTTTTCAAGGTATCAACTGTCATAGTCAGCTGCTTGTCAGAGAGAACATTTTTCATCATGAAAAAAGAACGTTCTACATTTACTGAAGTGATTGAAGCATATTTAAAACGAAGAAGGACTTGTACCAGTTACAACAGAACATTCACCTTTCAGGACATCGTGGAAATGTTTATCAAGGCAAAGTAAAGTAGTTTTGAATAGTCCTGGCGAATGAGCAAATGATGCGTAGTGATTTCTGTTCGAGTTCATTTTCTATTTATGCATTAATAGAGGAATCAGGGTTAGTATCTCTCCTCCATACTGAACAAGTGTAGAAACGGTTTATTGTACAACTGTACCGCTCTGATCTTTATCGCTTGCTGTTTGTTACATTTATGCAGCTGAGAAGTTACCCCCATCAAATTCTGTGAAGCCTTCTACAGCCCCATGTGGGCCTGAACTTTATCGCGACGATCACCGTATCTTCTACCTCTATCATGTGATTTCATTGATAGAGTGCAGTTTTGCAGGTGGCTGTCATCAGCACAACGCTGATCGCTATATTGCGGATTACTAGATCGGAGATCGCCACCTCTGCATCAGACAGCTTCCCAATAGTCCTAGAGGCTGGGTGGACCCCGTCTATCTCAGAAAAATTCCTAAGTAGATGCCGGGAATCGAATCCGGGTCTCCCGGGTAGCACTCTGCAATGGTAACCACTAGACCAAAGAGGTGGTCATCCCCAGCACCTATTTCCTTGAATTGCCTTGCGCAGACTGATGTAAGGTAATTCGCAAGGACTATTCAAAATTATAGTACTTCATTGTATATTTTTGTGAGATGAACATGGCGTTTATTTTCATAGCTTTTTTCACTTCGATAAATTGAAATTCCTTATGTGCTGTTTAAAATGCGTAAATAATCGCAGAAAAATCCACAATGATTCAAAACAGGCAAAAATAAAAGTTTTAAACCTTAAAATAGGCACAAAAAGCCGGGAGTCGAAGTAAAAAATTACCCTACCTACCCCAAATGTACAGAAACATGTTCGTTTCTATCTGACTCTTGAACATGTCGACCGAGATAGAAAAGATTTTGCCTCACTTCCGGGCTCTGCAGTTATATAGTTTGGAATTGCGCAAAGTAATTCACCTAGTGCGGTTTAATGCGCGTTTGAAAGTGAAAACCTTTCCTTGAATGTGCGCAGTACTTAGACGGTCGTTGGCTGCACTGCCCCCCCACTTACATCTATCGATTTGGTGATGAGACGAGGTCATTGCCAAGTGCACGCGCTAGTACACCGCAAGTTGGCGTACTCTTTGCCATAGGAAAGTTGGAAGTTTGCTCATCGCTGACAATCGCGTATTTGCTCACGCAGCCTAAGGCACCTGGAGGCTAGAGCGTTCGAAATGCGATGCTAAACGAGCAAAGAGCAGCTAAACATAACGTTATAATGGCGCGACGTTTCTTAACATAGGTCACTTGGCATTGCTGCGAAATCCGTGTAGCCATACCAACTAAATGCGTCTTTATGTTTAAAGCATCTGTAAAGGGGGTTTTATCCGGGAACCTCGTGCCTATAAGTCATTATATGCATATTGTAAGCAAAGAAATATTGGAAAATATACTGAAAAGTAATATATAAAATTCGTTAAAAAATTGTGTACCTAAATTAGTAACAACGAAAACAGGCATATAATTCACACGATATTTTGAATAGTTAAGTATCCTTCAAAGTGCACAGGAAATATGACTATTCCGGAAGATATTGACCTTTTGTCTAGTATTCAAAGGGTAACCTGTTCACTGTAATGAAGGATATTGTGCCTGTTTTCATTGTTACTGTTTTTACGTGTAGTTCGCAACTTTTTAACGAATAGAATACGTATAAGTGCACGACCTCAAACGGCATCTCTCTTCACGTGCGTTCCCGAGGATTTAATCATACTCATTAAATATTGTAAACTTTTTATGTTATGTTCAAAATGCTTTCCTTCTTCGTTTATTTTTAACTGTACGCATGTTTCTAGGTTGGTAATATTGTCAACGGAAAGAGCAGGAAACAGGAAATGAATTATCAATAACAATTGAAAATGTTAACGAAGAGGAAAGAATTTTTGCTGTAAAGATCCGTTGCCACGAGGTGTAAGTGCTGTACTGAGAGAATGGAGAGAACATTCCGAGTCAGATTTACCATCACGTAAGGCTGTTTACAATGTATTTCACAATTTTCAAATTGTAGGTTCTGTTTTGAATGTCCCTCGTAGTGGGCGCGACTTATGACAGCTCGGACTGAGAGAAATGAACTCAATGTCTGTCTGGCGGTCACTACTAGTCCAAGAAAGTCTACAAGACGATTAGCGGTAGAATATCCAGCAATGTCACGTCAGTCAATGCAGAAGATATTGCATAAGCAGAAGTTGAAATTGTATATTCTAGTATGACACATGATTTGTTGCAAGATCCAGACAGGCGGCCACAATTTTGTGAGATTATGCTCGATCAATATGGACATGACCCCAGTTTCTTTCAAAACATTGTGTTGTCGAATGAGGCCTCCTTTTAAGTAATCGGGACTTAAATCAACCCGGTGTAAATGTGTGGGGTGCAGTATTGGCACGAAGTGTAAATTGGGCCTCACTTTATTAAAGGAAATCTCGATGGTAACAAGTACTTTGCTCTACTTCAAGAGGTTACACCAGGAATCATCATGCAGTTGGACAACTTTGATCAACTCTACTTCCAACACATGGAGCCCCTGCGCATTATGCTACAGTTGTTCGAACGTATGTATAACGTTTTCAATAGAAGAGTGCTTGGACGTCGTACAGCAATTGAATTAGCAGCACGATTTCCTAATCTTCCCCCAAAAGATGTCTTCCTTTGTCAAGTGTTCCAGGAAGACTCCAACGGTGCATAATGCAGCTTGAAAACAGTTTGAATATAAAAAGAAGTGAATTTTTTTGCTAAATGAAATTTAATAATTGTGTAGCTACTTTTGCGCCATCCTGACAGCGATATTGAATGTATCTCATAAGTGTTTTCAAAATGTCCTTCATTTGCGTTAAGCGCTGTTCGAACCTACGCAGCACACTTCCGACACAGTAATTCAAAAATTCCGGTCAGCTTCATTGTCATAAAAAGCTTCTCGGTTAAGTTGTCTATCGTGTGAGGTTTCTTCTAAATACCTTATTCTTCAATATACCCCAAGGGGCGACTTCGATCGTTGCTCTTCAGATGCTCCAAGTGCGGGCTCTGCGGACCTGAGTGCCCGTGGTACCTCCGATTTTGCTAGAAAGAACGCAATGTTGGACTATTCGAGCCTATCCCTTCGGGGAATTCCGGATGGGTTGAACTCTGTGGGGCATGTGGTGCCGCCACCCACAGTAAATTGAGCACCTACGGCTGCAGTGTGCCATTTGGAAGTGCTTCAGGCATGAACCATGCTGGCAGGAGTTAGGTCCTTAAGCGGGGAGGGTGGTGAACTTCCTAAGTGCTCTGCTCATTCGCCGGTTGACTTCGGTCAAGAATGAGTAGGCCTTTGCTTGGTAACCAACCGGTGTCATTTGATAGCTATTCCGTACGAATTTCTGGCAGTGATACTTGCCAGCAGCCGAACGGCGGGGCAGTTTAGCTTCTTGGTACCGTCCTAATACGAAATCCGCTCAACTCCGGGCGGGTCCCAGGTAAAACGTCGATCGGAAGTGGGCAACAGCCCCTGTTAAAACCCCAAATCTTTACGTGTCACATCGGGTGGAGTAGCCGCCAGTCAATGCTACCGCTTCGTCCGATCCAATGCTGTGGGAAAGTGGTGTCAAGGTAGTTCCTTACCAGCACAGCAAAATGACAAAGTGTCCCACCTTGTTGGAATTAAAGATCAGGCAAGTCATCTCTGTTCGTTTCGCAGCATTTTAGACGAGTGTTACCGTGCACAATGGTATCCCATAACACCTTTGCTGGACATTGCACCCCACACATTGACGCCTGGCTGGTTCAGTTGAAATGTAGTAGTCACCTGAGTAGTATCTGCGCAGTATACACAATTATGTCTGTGGAACAGGCTTCATCAGACCAAATGATTTTATTAAGAAAGTCTGGTTGGTAATCAACATGATTATGCATAATGTCACTAATTGCATCGACGGTCTGTGTCCTTCTCCAGAACACTATGTACAAGTCTTGAATGGTAAGGCTTCAATTTCAATTTGAGCATTAAGCGGTGCAAGGACGTTCTTGGTATGCATGAGAAGCATGACGCAGTCTCAGGGCGGCTCTCATCTCTCCGCCAAAACGTCTAGATTTGGTGCATTTTTCACAGAACACATTGCTTCAAAGGGAATGAATTCATGAAATGCATGAAAATTGTAGTCTATTGGACATTTGTTACGGCATGTGGACGTTAATTAAGCAACAAGACTTGTATTTTAATAGACATTTCTTTGTAACTGTACATTCAGAAGCAAAAGCATTTGATATATCAGACCGTTTAAGGACACGAATTACAGTATTCACAAACGTTTGATTTTCTCCATTCAGCATTTATAAGATGTGTTGCACAATACATCAGTTCAGTACGCGCATGTAATATTTAGTTCCTCATTGTGTACCAATACTCATTAGTTGATACAGTAAGTACACATTGAGTTACATTTCATTTTGACTGGCAAATAAATATGTTTTATAACGGCAGATTTCAATTATGATCATGCAGCGCTCCTGTTATTATACTACATCTGCGACCCCATGTTCCTAACCTCAAAACGGGCACTGCTTTTCTACTTATAATTTTCTGCACTCTGTGTGTGCGCGCGCGCGGGTGTGTGTGTGTAATGTTTTGTGCCTAGAAGTAGAATCGATGGAGATTTGAAGATATTTTTCAAAAATATTTTCATGGGTACAACCGCAATCCTTCGGAATTCACTAAAACATGTGGTTTACATAGGTACATTCAATTGTCCCTACTGATCCCTCCTTGCATGCGCCCATCTTAATTCTAAAGTAAGGTAGGCAATAGAGTTATTATGGTATGATAATACATAAAAAGTATTAAAAGGTCTATTCTTTAATTAATCTTACAGGAAGCAAGTTCATTAGAGGTAATGCTGTAGCCTGAAAAGAAAACTATTTACTACACCACTAAGTATTATGCTATCAAATCATAAATTAATGTTGCCAGCATCATGCGTGGCTGCCCTGAGAAAGTAAACATGCTTACACAAACTTGGGTGTCAAACGGTTTAAAATAGCCTGCGACCTTGCAGTTCCCACGGCATGGCCTTAACAACACGGGCATTGTTACAAGGTTTTACTTTTAATGATTTCTGCAAGGGTATGATTAAAACGATATATGTTCTGTAAACGTAAACTTCTTGGCGAACCCGAGTTCGATTGCTGGAAATTTTTCTCGCCCTGAAAGGTAAATTTAATTGCATTATAGCTTTGGAGGGGAGGAGTGCAAATTAATATGAACAAAGACGTTATTCTATTTTCTTAATTATTTGATAAATGTTTACTAAATAGTAATTTTAATTTTTAATGTATCCACCCTGGCCTTAATTATCATTTTCATTCGTTTGGGCCTAGTGTCAATGTGTTTCTTTACATATTTCACTTATTTCTGGATCATGAAACCACACTTTTATCAAAACGGAAATCATCTTTTCTTTGGTGGCTCAGTCCATTTTCCTCGTCCGTTTCTTGACAGCCTCCCAAGGGTTCTCTAATAGGGTTGAGATCAGGTGAATTTCCAGTTCAGTCCAAACATTGAAAACCATTTTTTGCCATATATATTATTAACAGTAATTATGATAGCAGAAAAAGATAAAACACAAAGAAAAAGTCACACTTGAGATCGCTACATTTCGGACTCGTGGAGTCCTTCTATGGCAAGAAGACAAGTCACGTCACTCGTCTTCTTGCCATAGAAGGACTCCACGAGTCCGAAATGTAGCGATCTCAAGTGTGACTTTTTCTTTGTGTTTTATCTTTTTCTGCTATCATAATTACTGTTAATTTGTTACATTGTTGATAGTGTTGCTTTATTTTTATTTTTCTTATGTGTATAGGAAAGTTGTCTATACATTTTTTATACATATTTGGTTATTATATATTTCATAACATAAGATATATTTTTACATGTTTTAAAATTATTGCAGAATTATTATGAATTCACTATAAATTTATTTTTAAAAAAATATTTATATATGGCTTATATTCTCTCTCCGTTAATGGGGCACCACACATTATCTTTTGATCATGCAGGTTTTTCTGAACTCCAGTAAATTAACATATCCACATAAGTGGAAGCAAGGTTCGTGCATACAGAAAATTTCATTAGGATCGATTTCTCCGTCAAGCACACTATTCAAAAATGTTACTCCTGAATGCAGGGTCACGCGTTTAAGCTGTTGCACTATAGTACTTTTATAAGTGTTTAACATCAATAGCTTTGTAGGCGTTCGAACATAGGAATAGAACATTCCCGCTCGCGGAGAATTACGATGATTTTTAGGGGAATATTCCAGAGCATGTCCATTGTTATTTAACGTTTCTTCTTTGAGTACTGTACGTGACTGTGTATGATGTTTATCAAAAATACTTCCCGTTTCACGAAATATATTTAGCAATCTGTGAGTCGAACTTCGACTTGGAAATTGAATATTAGGGAATCTCTCTTGAAACAATCTCCGCACGAGTCTTAATACACTGTCATACAAGAACACTTTCGTAGAGTTAAACTCGTACTGATCTCCCCTCCGGCTTCCTGATAGGTTTTTAAGCGTGGGAACAAGAGGAGCATTTCAGAGCTCGGACATACTGCACGTGGAGCGGTTTCGCGAAGGAAAAATCACTCATTATAATGAGTTGAGAGAGGTTCGTTGTTCCTTTGCTTGGAGAACACGGTAGCTTAGTTGATAGAGCATACGCCCGGAAGGCTGAAGATCCGTGATTCGAATCCCAACCGTGACTGAATTTTTCAAGCCTGATTTATCATTTTCAGCTTATGTTTACACACGGCTAGTGTGAATGAATAATTTCCATATATAAACTATGTAATGATTGTGTTTTGGCAATAAATTGTTTCAGAATGTAAACGGATTAGTCAGGAGCTCCTACAGACACCGAATTACCGTCTAGCCAAAAACGGAGCATATTTTGAACATTAGTTTACTAAAATTACAGTATCGCTTTAAATATTTTGTTATCGTATAATTAACTTATTTTTTATTCTGTCCAAATTCAAATAGAAAATAGCGTTTCATATTCTTGCTATGTGAAAATCAAACTAATACAAGTACATGTGGCTGTCCTCTATCCCTGCATGAATTCCTTGGCTTCTAGCCTCGCTGTCTTTTATTAGAAGGATCAGGTGAGGTTTACGGAGTTCCCCACGCTTGGGAGTTTGTTTCTCGCCTTCCTGGCTGGCTGAGAGTATCAGTCAGTAGCCCTCCCTAACGAGCGCGGCATATTAACTGTTAACCTGCCTATATCCTGCCCCTAGTTATGTTACAGTAACATCAGAAAAGCTGTAAGCTAATCGCCCTGATATGGAAACAACCTTTTTAGCATCGTTCACCATTAAGCCTTTGGTGTGGTATTCTTGGAAACTATAAGTAGAGCTCGGAAAAAATATGAATATACTTTTGACGAAATATGACATCCATATATTAAGGGCACTCGGTAGACCAAAAATCCGAAGGAAAAAAAATCAATTTTTTTTATTTTGGTCATTCATTATGATTTAGACTTTAATCTTAAAAATGACTCATTATTTATGTTTCTGTGATATTTCTAAATGCTTAATTATTTATTTCAAAAATATATAATTTTTGGTGAGTGTGCCGCTGTCAATATTAAGTGTTTATTTGTCTCTTTTTCAAATGTCGCACTTGAAATAGGGCTTTTTGTTAAGACTATATTACTTTACTGTTGTGGCTAGCCTGGAGATATGAAAATCGTTTGTCTTCTGTTCATAAGCATGGGAAATTTCCCATGCTTATGAACCCAGTATGCCCTATCATAGCATGTTAAATTATTAGAATGTAGTTTTCTTTTTCTTAGGTTGTATTGAGAATAGGTCTTTCATTTTTATGATATATAGTGGCATATATTGGGTTCACTTTAAAATTTTTTTATTAACAATGCTTATTGTTTAAAAAAATAAATATTTGTACCCAAAATATTTTACATTTTTGTACATACATTGCAACCCACATATATATAAATACACATATATACAGGATGTTAATGAACTCTAACGAAATAATTTCAGAATGTAGTGTGTGTGTGTGTAAGCAATTTTGGAAAGATAACTTACAATCTATCTGTTGAAATTTCGAAGCTATGGCTATGTTTCTAAAACGCCAGTACGCCACTGGATAATGAAATATTGAATAAAAAAATTTACCGGCATGGCTAGAATTAACCGAGGCATGCGGATCGTCAGGTTTTGTGTTAGCATTATGCCACAAGCATAGAGTAGGCTCTAGAGTAGGCTATAATAACTCAAGAAGGCATTTAAGTATGTGTTACATAAATTTTAGGCATCATGTTACTATTAAGCTTATTAGCGATTGTATGTTGGTAATACATTCATTTTTGAGAAAGAGAATAAAACTTGAAAGCATTAAGTAAATTTCATAATGTTTTATTATGCGTAACACAACACTTCATATTAAATAAAATAAAGTAAAAAAAATCAACTAGATTACAAGAATTGAACCCGCGGCCTATGAAACATCAGCTTTTGCGTTATGCATTACGTCACACAAGCAGTTAATGAGCTCTCTCTAGAGTAAGCTTCATAATGCAAGAAGACAGTTAATAGATGCCAATGTCGCACTGTCATTTGATTAGTTCGAGATTTGTGGAGGTTTTATGGCACTAAATCTTGAAAATCCTGATAACAGCAGCGGAAAGTCGATATTTCTATGCTCGCAAGGCAGTTTTAAAGACTTTCTAAACCAATTTTTCACCTGGCTTGGCTTTAAGCCGACTTATCAGTACCTGATCCAAAAATGTTCAACACCATGAAACTGCGTTATGTTTAGTTGTGGACCATACATTGCCTATATCAAATTTCTTATATATGACATCACTACAGTCTTTGAAATATTTCGATGTATTTCATTAACATCCTGTGTATATATATAGTAAACGGTCATGCTAAACCATAGAGGTACTAGAAGAACATTCCTGAAAATTTGAAAGCTCTAGGTCAAGTAGAAGTTGGGAAAGAGAAAAGCGTAAGAAAAGGGGGGGGGGAGTACTTAAAAGAAATTCCTAACTTCGCATCCATTTTTCCGTACGTTAAATTTTTTCCCCTGGGCTTCTACTTGACCTAGAAATTTCAAAATTTCAGTAACTGTTCTTCTGGTACCTCTGCATAATTTAACGTGGCCATTTACAAAAAACAATTATAATAATTTCATAAAAAATATGGGTGTCGATGTATGTACAAAAAATTGGCTCAAAGAAATTTTTTTTTTTTGAAAAAGTAAAAATTGGTTTATCAAAAAAGCCCGTGTAAAAGTGAAGCCAATATATGCAACTATATATCATAAAAATGAAGGACTCTCAATATATCCTAAGAAAAAGAAAACTAAATTTTAATAATTTAATACTGCTAGAATAAAACATCCGGGCCCCATTAATAAATATGAAATAAAAATAATGTACATAAAGGAATAGATTTAATATACTTTATTTTTTATACATTCAAGCGTATATACTAATTATAATAAGTTCTGCGAGTTTTGTGGTAAGAATTTGTATCTTGTCAATAAGAATGTTTAATACAATTAAAAACAGAGCTCTACATCACGTGACGTGACGGGAGCAAACTCGTATCGTGCTACGTTTATTTTCTATCAACGAAACAATCGATGCACAACCTCTACCATAAGAATGCAAGATCCGGATGTACCAAGGAACATGTTTTTGCTGAGTTCAGAAGCTCCGCTGAAGGTATTTCTTGCCAAGGCATGAAGGATTTATCATGTGCTGCTTTTTGTTACCGATTAAAGCGGTAAAATCAATCAAGAACCTTCTGTCCGAGAATGGCGCATGGTCTGTATATAATGGCAGAAGAAATAAGTCATACTTTCCACAAGTTGATGCATTTATTTCAAATAATAAAAAGTTATTCGTCAAGCCCCTTTCACTAAGAGAACATTTCAAATCTATGGCGCCTGATGTCTTCTGCATCCGTAACCAATAAATAACGCGATAGTGCACCTGATTAGATGCTTGTTCATACCATTATGTATGTTTTCAAACATTGAAATCCACACTGTGTGTTCGCTTGACATTCAAGAAATCGGAGCATTTCGCAATGTCCAGCGACTGTTTCACCATGAATAAATTACCTTGCATCAAGATAAATTGTCTCTTTTTACCATTAAAAGATCTCAGCGAAATTGAAATATAGCATTTGCTATACAAACATCCAGGCTACAAACAGTAAAACTGTTAGTCTCGGGAGATGGCTTTAAAACAGCAAAGATAAAATCAGAGTTGACACCCAACATGCTCCTGCAGTCAGTGCGGAATTGGACGAGGTACAAGAATGTCGTTGCTCACAACCGAGAGTGCAATAAACTGCGTAAATATGAAAAAGTGGTTAACAGAAGATTCAGGTTGTTAGTGCATTTTCATATTTGGGAATGATGTTGAGTAGTAATCGAGGTTGGGAAAGGCACAAGAGAATGGGTGACAGCAGTACATAGATGTTTATATTTAGCATGAATATGAGCATTACATGACTTGAAAGAATTTGTTCTATTTTGGTTCAGTCGCGATGAATTTATGTATGAAATCTGGAGAATTGACGATGAATAGTATACTGTGGATTTATTCAAATATTTTTTTGCAAGGTAATATTTGGATATCCCAGTATTACAGCTAACGCTGGAGCTTCGGCAGAATTAGAAATGGTAAGTGTGAAAGGGTTAATGATGGAAAGAATATTGATATAGCTGGCTTTCATGTAAAAATTATCCCTCAAGCGCGGTGTTTTGATTCTCGGAGGTTGGGCTTGTCACGGCCACCCAAGAACGTACTTCAACTTCGCTTCTAAAATTATGTATAAAATCTTGCCAGATAGAAAATGCTGTAAATGTTGTCCCACTTCGGCTAAACAGACATTGTATCGGGAAAACACATTCAGATTGACACGTTTTAAGTTCGTCACTAATGTTTCTGATTTCATGTGTGATATTTTCCTCCAATGTATGAGGGTTTGTGTTATCAACTCTGTCCTTTAGGCAACCCGACAGGTAAAATCAAATGCTGTTTATTCTGGTGAGCGAGAGAGCCGTACACATACTAATTCCAGGGATCTATTCTATCTGCGGGGAGGAGGAAGATGAGATACATGAAGGATAAGTAAGTTTGAAAAGCAAGAAATTGTTGTTGAATAAAAAAGTTGTAGTAAGAAAAAATGTTGATCAAACACAGCTATCTAAATAGGAGGAGGATGGTAAATAAATAACTCGAATGTATTTTATTAGAGTATTAGACAGTGTGATGTTATATGTATAATCATTTATATCTTATGTATTTTCAGTTAATTATGACTTTGGAATCATAACTTTGTATGTACAAAGGAAAAATTTAGTGGAGAGTTTGTAATGTATTACTTAATTTCTTTCAGGGTATAAGAATGGGAGGAGAGAGGGGAGGTTTGGCTCTGGACTGCCAGAGGCACAACTTCCCTCATTGATGAGTGGTCAGTGTTTCTGCCTTCTGGTCATCCAAAGGCGGGAATACTGGCCACTGAAGCAAAGAAGTTACAAAATATTTGTGATTTTAAGTTCGCTGTTTATCACAAGAGGGTCTGAAATTGTCGATAAATTCACGAACGTAATGAAGATCTTCGAATGATATTTATTAGGACTATTTCACGACTAAAATAAGAATTTATTTAATTCCCCTAAAGTTGGCTTACAAAATTATAACAATTGTATTATGAATACTTAACCTTTTTAAGTCATCTTGCTACAGAAGAATGTTGATTGTCAGTAATGGCAATGGTTAAGGGCCAAACACGGGTTTAGGAGTATTTCATGAATAGAATAAAAATAAAAGAAATGTATATTTTAAATTCGCGCACAGAATATTAACAATTGTATAAAATGTTTTAATTACTTATTACAGAAACCGTGAGAATGAAATAAACGAAAATCGACTATTACAATCGCTACCGTTCTATTTACTAATACCAACTGAAACTTTGTATGCAACGTGTGCATCATCTTCATTCTGAACACTTAAGACACCATTACAAAAAGTTTACACTAATTACATAAATAACTATTAAAAACCTCCAAAACTGCCAAAAAATGGCATAACGGCTTAAATTTTTTAAAAAGTCCTTAACTCTTAAAAATTACTTAAAAGTTTAAAATGGCAAAAAGTGACTAAACTGTACGCAAA
The DNA here is from genome assembly GCA_030762175.1 of Metallyticus violacea. Lineage (NCBI taxonomy): Eukaryota > Metazoa > Arthropoda > Insecta > Mantodea > Metallyticidae > Metallyticus > Metallyticus violacea. Next base: position 20,601,580 of record CM060836.1, read on the forward strand.
GTTTTGCATTTCTGTAACCAGCAGCTGAATTCGGAATTTACATATTTACGGGCATTGTATAGTATAGAAGGGGAAAAGATGACATCCCCACTCTAATAATCACCATCATTTCATTTAAGTGTTAAATGTTGTCTTAACACGCTCTTTGAAAAGTCTCCATCTTCAATAAGGTTTGGCAAATGGCATTTAAGGGGCAATTAGCTTGCAACATTTTATACAGGCTGTGTTTCACAGGCATTCCTTTTATCCCTGACTTCATGCAAAACTCTCTCTCGGGTGGGAGTAATGTCCGTCAGACGTAAATGGCAGGGACATGTAAACAAATTAAAAATTCTTCTCCCCGCTCGTATTATATTTACTAGCAGTTTGGCAAGGTCACGCGCTCCTGGCCCCAAGGCCTGTCAGCTTTTTAGTAAATCCATGCATGCGCATATCCTCGAGTCAAAATTAGACTAGCTTGTACTTCGAGTTCATGCGACACATCGCTTTACCGCAGTGTTGAATCACTGCGGTTTTGTTAGAACGTGAGCGTGCAAAAGCAGGTTATCGGCAACTCTCTCTTTTCTGGTTTTCAAATTTATCCATTTCGTGTATTTGTACACTCTTCTTTTTTAATACTCTTGGGGTTATCTTTTCTCTTTGGATACCGAAAACACTCTTTTTATATACTTTTTTTCCATCTTGTAAATCTACCTTAATACACAATGAGGTAGTTAGTAGAACGGGCGTTGTAATAGTTCTCAACCTGGCCAAGAAAACACAGTATTTAAAATATGTATTTTATATTTTTCAATAGTCATCTTGTAAACAAATACTTTACAACGACTTTGCAAAATTTTAATACTCTCAGTAAAATAAGATGATTTGTTCAACTGTTAAATAAGCGTCTGTCTCAGCTTCAACTTCATCATTTGATGTGAATCTTCGCCAATCCAGCTATTTCTTCAGCTTTGGAAACAAAAAGTAATCGCTGTTAACCAAATCTGGCGAATATATTGGAAATGGAAGCACTTCAAAGCGAAAGTCGAGCACCTTTGCAACAACCACCCCAGACATGCGTGAAGGAACATATTGTGGTGAAAGAGAACTTTCTTTTTCGCAAGGTGTGTACGTTAAGACTGAATAGCATCCTTAAGCTGGTCCAGTTGTGAAGCGTAATACTCCACGGCAATGGATCTGCCCCTTTTGCAGGCAGTCTAGAGCACAACGCCGTGAGATTCCCAGAAATCCGTAGCCATGACTTTTCCTGCAAATGGAACCGTTTTTGCTTTGGTGCACTTTCATCTGTTGCCACCCACTGTTGGCTGCTCCTTCGTCTCTGGCGTGTAGTGATGAATCCATGTTTCATTTGCAGAAACTCACTGTAATCGCTTTTAAACAAATCTAAACACTCTTGCGAAATGTTCATTCGAATGCGTTTTTGGTCCATTGTTAACAAACCGGCACCCATCGAACAGAAAGTTTCCTCATACCCAAAACTTCGTGTAAAATATACTGGACACGGCCAATCAACATCTTTGTCATGTCCGCCAACTTGCGTACCCTAAATCAACTATCATTGAGTACGACATTGTGAATGTTTATCACAATTTCGTCCAACAATTTTCCCCTGAGCGTTCATAATCTTGAATGAATGAATGTACGACCAAGTTTAAAATTCAGTAGCACGCTTCAAAATGAATTCTTTATCACAGCTCGTATTTAAGTTTTTATCCCTTTTGTAGAAAATTTAACACTAGTTTGTTTACACGATCGTGACAAAGTGACTACACTTACGCGTCGGAAAGTTTACAGCGCGCCATCTAAAGAATGATACTTATTAAATATCATAGTAATTTGGCCATCTTCACAACATCTCTGAATCAGGCCGACAACTTTTAGAACATATCTCGTAATTGCCGATAGTATAACTACTGTTACTTATTGCTAGCAAAAGCAGAATAATGTCGGGTAGTTTTACGTTTCCATTCTTCTGTTATTTGTATTTGATTTAACACATAAAGTATTAAATTTTTTATTGCTATAATTTCGAAAACAACATGTCCACTGTACTATTCCAAGCTCTTGACGTATAGTACAGACTTCTCAATGTAAAATAAATATATAATAAAAGTAATAATAATAATAACGTACAACCCAGATTTTATTCATTTTTGTAATATATTGAAACCAAATTAAACAATAATGGAATACGTGTAATTATTTTACATAATTTTCATATTTACAAACAAAATTTTCCCAGCGAATAATAAACCTTTTATTCCATTATTGAAGAAAGAGTACGGTTTGGGTTTCCAACCAGTTGTTTACGATTGCTTTCGTATCTTCGTCGTTATCGAATCACGAATCTCTGAGTGCTTCTTTAACCGAGCAAACATGAGATAATCCCAAGACCATATATCGAGACTATAAGGATGTTCCAAAGCTGTCCAGTGGATTTTCTCGAGTTTTCTCCTTATCAAAGCACCTGTTTGAGGCTGTGCGTTGTCTGGGAGGGGAAGAATTTCTTGAATTGGTTATTGACATATTTTTCGCCGATAAGCGCGTTTTGCCTCAGTAAGAAGCTGGCAGTAAAAACCTGGATTGACAGTTTGACATTCTTGAAGAATATGATTTGGTAGTCCCAGAAAACAAGACCAGAGAACCTTCTCAGCTGATAGGCGAGTTTTTGATTTGACAGGAGCAGATCTCTCTTTTTCTTCTATTCTACTAGACTCAGCAAGTAATGTACGCATGTTCCATAAAAGAATTTCTCTTTGATCCCAGTATTAAGCCAAAAGCCTCCGACACGTGAGCCTCAGTAAGAATTCGACGAACCTACCGTGCTGAGATTCCGGTAAGCCAACACTTCCATCAGTTATCCCAACCTCAGAAACGATTTCAGAAATCGTTGAATGTCACCCATAAGGTCCCCAACGGCACAAAGGTCCCCAACGGCACAGATGGTTGGTTTCCGTCGTGTTCGTCCCAGAGGTTGACTGGCGATTTTAATTTTCCACATTTTTTTCTTCTTGTGGGGACAAACACGAGATAACAAGAGAAGCTGCAGACAAATTTCATCGCTGTCATTCTGATATGCGTTAATCATCACACCAAAGTATGCCACCTAACATAATTAAGACAGTATTTAGTGTGTAAGACTTAAGACGATATGCTACTGATGAACAGGGTGATATGCTACTGATGAACAGGGTGTGATTGAGATGACTATCAGCCCTAAAATACGCTATGTATCTCCAGAGAGTGGGATCAGTAAGGAATCTGTTCGCAGAATTTTGAAATCAGCTCGTTTCTACTCTTATGCAGGAAGCAGATCCACTAGAGTGGCTAGCATAATGCAACTGGATCACATTGCATTTGCAGAATAATCAACCATTCCTTCAGGATGTTCTCTGCAGTGACAAATGCTATTCTTACTTAAAATGCATGCTCATACCTAAAATACACGATATTAGTCCATAGAAAATCCAAAGTGGATGCGTGAAACCCTGGTGCTCCAAAAGTTATAGTGTGGTATGACATGTTATGGGACGATGTTTTTTGTTTGTTTGTTTGTTTTTTTATGTTATGGCAATGAAAATTAGAACACTTGACCACTGCCATAATCTAGCGGTAGCGTCTGTTCTTCTCACGCGATGGGCCCAGATTCAATTCCTAATGAGATTTTTTTCAGAGTTATTTAGATTAATGCCTGAGAAACTAAGGCTACGAACTCCCCTGCACTTAATTGGCCATGTTATCATCTATCATCCTTCATCTGGCGCAACAGATCTTCAGATCGCAGTGCCTAATAAAATAAAATAATAAACTTGAATTCTTGGACAGAATAATGGAATTGCTAGATGATATACTACCGAATAAACAGACGAAAACATTTCAGTAAGATGGAGCTACAGCACATTATGCACATTTCTGGCGCCAGAAATGAAATAGTTTGTTGTGCAATGGATTGGAAGACGTGGACCTCAGCTAAAGCCCCCATAATCACCAGATCTCACCCATACTTTTTTTTATTTGGGGATATGTTAAGCAACACATTTTCCAGACAAGGGCAAACTTCTTGAATGAACTGAAGCACAGTGTCACCCTTGTTATTCAACATATCCCACCAGCAATTCTTTGGAGTACTAAAACTTTAATGAAATAAACGTATAATGTAAAAAGTAATTATTAAAAGTTCTATTCAAAGTGTGTAATATATAGTTCACGATTTTCAAAATAGAGCAACTTTTCCCATATGCCAAGAGACTTCTGCGTTGTGCAAATATTCTGTAAGAGTAGATTTAAAACTTGCCCCATCGTTGGGTGAAGATAATTTCTGACTAATATGAAGAGTGTTAAAACACACTGTAAATAAATAAATGCTACAAGCCCTGTAGTAAATACATTCTGGCTGGTCAGATTTTGTTAATATACCCGCCTACGAAAAGGCTTTGTCTACTTGCTAGGGCCTCTGATGTGTGAAGGAGAACGCCTGAAGGCCAGCAATCCGCACACTCTGGGAGTAACGAACATCGCGTGATGTCACGTGATACAGTCCTTTGACCATTGCGTTTTCTTTTATACATTCTTTCTCATTTGTTTGGCGAGCATTTACTAGGAGTGGACTATGGCAAACGTATACACCTTTGTGCAAATTAATGTAGACAAACACAATTTTTATGGAAAACGATGTATCTATCAACGTTTTTACTTTTTACTAATATAGCTTTATTTTAATGAATTATTAGTATGCTGCGCATTCTCTTATGCAATCCCTAGCTTTCTTTCAAATAAAATCCCTTTCCTAATTTTTCATGTTATCTCGTGTATCATCAGTGCGCACCGCCTGTAGTGCCTCGGTAGTAAAAACAGAAAGTAAAAAATAGTAATAAGCAAATCGTATATCGCCTTCTCCCCACTCTGTGCAAGTTCAATCCCTTAAAGCGTCGGTTATGCCTGCTTATTGCGAATTTGACTGTTTTCGCTCCCATGGAATAATAGTCGATAAAAGCTACAAAGAACTGTTTGTCTTGTGTTTCAGGATGGGGATTTCATGAACGTTGACCGCAGCACCGATTGGATCTGGGACTGGAGCAGCCGGCCTGACCAGGCACCACCAAAGTAAGAAACTTTTCACCACGTTACTATAGAAACTTGGCCTTGAATGAAATTAAGATTGAACAGCTAAGAATGGCCATACTGTGCAAGGCCAAAAAGCACACCCTCTTTGGCTAGAAGTCCTGGTTCGCCTTACAAGCCAAAGGCAAAATATCCTTGGGGTTATACTCACCGGTATCCTTAAGACGTATATTTAATTTTCCTAGGAAAATATATTATTTTAGCAATTTTGAGTATATATATTTTTTCCGGTTCATAATTACGTTGTGGTTGTATCTTACAACCAGAGTGATTTGTGACGGTTTAGTCTATTCTTGCAAAATATGCTTGCAACAAAACAAGAGTTCAGAATAAAAGTTCAGTCTTTCAAATTCCACAAAAACTAATCCGCCTCCTATCCTTTTTAGATGGAGTGTTGGGCATTTTGGAGAATTTCAATGAAAATCCTCCATATGTCTTATATTTTAGTTAATTTCTCTTAAGAACAAACCGCCACGGGTGGCCGAGGTCGTTAAGGCGCGGACTTGTGAGCGGGAGGTCTGAGGTTCGAATCCCGCCAGGACCGTCGTCCCTGGCTGAGGTTTTTTCCAGGTTTTCCTCGGTCGTCAAAAATGACAAATGCCGGGGAGTTACCCTAAACTTATGCCTGGAACGTTTCCTTCCTTAAAAATAATCCTTTCCCAATGTATCATTTCATCTCATAGCATCAGTGTCCATCACCTGTGGTGCCTGTAGTGCCTCTGTAGCAAAACCGGGCGTTAAAAATCATTCAAAGCATTCTTAAGAACAAAGCTTATTCTAAACTTTTTTGTTTAATTTACAGTATCAAAAGTCATAAGAACATTAATTCATATTTTTAAAAAGAATGTTTTAGGAATACTGTGTTAATGCTCTTAACTACTTAAAGCTATGTTCTGGAGGAATTAAATGCTTAATAATGTAAATATTTCTTATTTCGAAAAATCACAATATTAAAACGGGAATTCACCAACTGAAATCATATTTGCAAACAAACCCTTACCCATCAGAGAGACAGAAATAAAGTCAGTCAGTCAGTTTGCTTCTTAAATCATGTCGCATTGTTTCTGTGAAATCCTCGTTAATATTTTTTTCTCCCACCATTTGAACTCTCGTGGTTTTTATTAGTACTGAGCTTATTCCTACCAGTGGATTATAGTTATTTCAGTAACAAGAGCAAATCAGCATTTTATTCATGAGTGGAAAGTTTATCTCCGCGGCATCACGAATTAAAATAATTTTATACTCATATTGCATATAATACTTTTTCCATTACTAGTACCAAAGGTATACCTAATTTCGATTAAATATTATGTATATGCATTTACTATTGCTTAAATCAGAATCGACTGTTGTGAATGCCAACAATGTTTGTTTTTAAGGATATCTTCAAATATTCAATAATTTTTTTTAATATATGATACTGCTGAAAGAAAATGTTATTTTTATACTGGAAGTTTTAAGTGGTGCTATAATTACTTCCTCTTTACTAGTTCCAAAGAAGTATGCTTCGTTATATGCAAATGAATATCATACTTTCTTCTGGTTTTTTTTTTTTTTTTTTTTTTTTTTGATTTGATTTGTTTATTTAAGGACGCTCCATAACACCTCAGGTCATCAGCTTCCCATTCTATTCAGGATGTGAAATGGCCGACAAATTTTGCTCAGAGGCCTCTTCTTTCAGGCTTGAGGTTCTTTTTCGTGCCGTAAATGTACGACACGGGACCCACGGCTTTACTTCCCTTCCGAAGGAAGCCATACTTAGGAATTTTACGCCCGAAAAAATCCATCGATCCTGGCCGGGTTCGAACCCGCGACCTTGGGTTTAGAAGGCAAGTATGGCTACCACTGCACCACCAGGACCGACTCTTCTGTGAATTGATAAAAAGTATGCATGTAAAAATAGTTAATGATAATATATTAGTATTTCATAAAAAATTAAAATTTATAAATTGATAGGTGTTTTTAATCTATTATTTTATTTCAGCCCTGAAAAGTAAATAAAATTAAGTATAGCAAATGGTGAAATTCTGTGTTAACTAATTATTGTTTATTTCATTTCGTTTTAATTCTTAATAAGTGCATGCCACTCCAAAAATTGACTTATTTTGCTCCATTCTCTTTAATTCTAAGTATTTCGAGAAGTAATAATAATAGTTGTTTGGATACTAGTTACTACAGTATTTTATCTACGTTTGATATATTTAATGAAATTTATTTTCAAAATTATGGAAATAAATATATTATAAATTGCAGTTTATTCGAATCGGCCAAAGGCTAATTAATCCTCTGTGTGATTTAGGAATAATTTTCTGGTAACTAGGAAAATCAACAAGCATTGTTGCTGTAGTCTCCATTTTGATGTGCCTCCTATAAATATTCAGAATTGTATTTCATTCTATTTATTAATCGCTTCCAAGGAATAAAGCAATCGTTATGTTGTTATAAAACGCAAAACACATGTTAAAGACAGTCCATGTAATTATAAGCTTTTGTTGCCTGGACACGATCAACGAATCATGCACTTTTTTAATAGTAGTAAATAAATTCTTTTAATTCACTCTTGTGAATAAAACCGTTGTATAGGTTGCCTAGGACGATCAAATTAAAAACCAGTTTGAATGCAGTTGTGCAAAAATAAAAGTTTTATGTATTGCTAAGAATGCATGTTCACTTCTGAAAGTATATTTAAATAATGTGAACTAAAGCGAAATAAATACTCTTTTAGAGCAATCTGTATTTATACAGAGCTGAAATTGTGATACAGCGCCTATTCCATAAAATGCATACGACATTTTCTTCTAACATTTCAGTTATGTTCATAAACAATCAAACTGTTCATTTCTTTTCCTTAACAACCAATATTCAGTGGACTCTGGTTTCAACAATGATAGATGTATATATTTAATTAAAATTGAGTGTACATCAATATTACTTTAGTTTAAATACTAGTATGCAAAAATGATGTGACACACGAGAGTAAGCAGACTTATGCCCTAGCACCGAGCGCTATGAATAAAATCTAATTTACTCTCTTGTAACTTGAATAACTAATAAAATAGTCAAATTGTAGCGTAGATGGCGTTTACGTTAGTTCCAGAGACTAATTAAATATTTATTCTGTCTTGCTAGTGCCTCATATCGCTGGATATTTAAACAAAAAACTTAAGAAAACACACTACAAGTAAAAACCTAGAATGTATTCAAATAAAGTTCTTCGGTAGGTAATAGGAAATTGCTAAAGAAGAAACGAAAATATAATTTTAATGTTGTATTTTATTGTATATATGTGTATAATATAATAATAGACATATCGCTTATGGAAAGTTAATAACATTACCTAATTGCACGTGAGGATTTAGTTTAGTACAATCTCATTCATATAAATCAGGCTCTGGGCTCAAATGCAGCATTTATGAAAGAATGTAATGTGCTTTCAAAATTTATTTCATTACATGCCTAAAATAAATTAGACGGTTTACCGCACACGTCTTTACACAAGTGAGTGTGTTTCGTGGCACATTTAGCTGCCTCTACTGCAAAATCAGCTATATGTTAATTAAGCAAAAACACGAATTAAACCTGTGAAAATAATATGAAATTCAAAATCCATTTTAAATAATAAAATCTGAAAATATTAACACATGATATAACTGTGTTAACTGAAAATAATGAATATAGCACGCAATAAACTTCAAACCAGAGAATTTAGAAAATAAAACTTGAAAATAATGTTCGTTAACCGGAACTACCGAACAGTAATGAGGAATGAATTCTCCATCATCGCAGCTGCCGCAGTCCAAAAACGAAAGGTATAAGTGACTAAATTGAGAAGCAAAAAACCAATTGTGCTCAGGCAGAGGAAATTGAGCGGGGAGGGGAGGAACACGGCATGCGACAGTTACTACTATAAAACAGCTAAAGTTTTAAAACACGAGTCGAAGTACGGAGGAAGTATGTAAGGCAAAGATATAGTACCTTGTCCATTCATTGAGTTTTTCTTTAACGTAGCGCATGACAACGAAGCCTAAAGAGACAATGAGTGAATATATGATAAAATGAATGCGTAAATGAGCCCGAGATTCACAACACTATAAAGTTACGTGGCATTTATTTTTTGAGGATAAGGTAAAATGCTTACCCAGGCATCTGACCTTACGGAATTCCAACTCTGCCCCTGCGCATTTGCAAGCAGACACGCTGACCACAACCACGGCGGTACGCACATTATGTTTCACGAGGGGCGTTCCAGAATATTTATAATTGGAATGTTTTATCGATGGACTGATAATAGTAAGCCATACAGACGCTAGATGGCGGTTGTAAGCAGAATGTGTAGCTAAAGGACAGTGTTCGTTTGTTGTCAAATATAGAAAGACGTGGACAAATGGAAGTCAACTAACGTGTATAATGAATGAACTGCATGGTTTTTGTATAAGGAAGGCGTCAAAACTAGAAATTCATAAATATTTAACTACGGTGTATGGTCAAGATGCTCCTGCACGGAAGACTGGTTAGAACTGGATTAATGGGTTCCTCAGGGCAGGGAAATTGCACACAAAAATGTGATTGCTGGTGGTCTTGTGTCAACATCGCGGTCTCCCGGGAAAATTAAAGTTGTATCTGAATTGATTATGGCTGATAGACGCATAACTTTTGATGAACTGGAATGTCAGACAGGTCTCGGCCGCACAACCCTGCATACCATTATTCACAACAATTTGCGCACATGTTGAGTTCTACGAGACCATAAAAGATCATAAGTGTTGAAGTCTGTCGTAGGCTATTGGGTATGCATAAGATGCTAATTTTAATTTTTTTATTAAGCTGCTGACCAGTTATTGTGTCACTACCACACAGCAGAAAAGAAAGTCCAGTCCATGCAACGGAAACATCCAGGTAGTCCCCGACACAAGAAATTTCGTGCGCTCCATTGCGGGCAAGCAGACATTTCAGGCATACTGCTTAAGGCTTGACTGTCAACAGCGATATGTACTGCGGGACCCTTACACGGCTAGATTACAATTCGGCAACGACTAAAGGGATAGTGATTAATCTCACGATGAAATGTAAACCAAAAAACTACGAGTAACAACCTAAATCACTCCTCCAAATTAGCACAAGTGGAATTTCGGACTGTAAAAGAAAACATTGGCAATGAAATCACAAACTCATATAGCCGAGCTTAATCATGTTGTTCAGAATGCGTTTCCCGATATATGAAAAGTGTTCTGAAACGTCACTGCATGACTCAGTGATGTGAACATCGCCAAATTACTAAGTTAGTTGTAAAGTATCATCCGTTAGATGACGCACTGTAAAGTTTCAGACGCGCAAGTATAGTCGCTTGTTTGTGACGATCGTGTAAAAAAACTAGTGTTAACGTTTTCTACAAAATGGATAAAACTGAAATATGAGCTGTGATGGAGTATTTAGTTTTGAAGGGTTTAACCCCAACAGAAATACAAAAGGAGTTATATTCCACATTAAAGGATTCTTTCCCTTCGTTTTGGACGGTTTAAAGTAGGCTGCTGAATTTAATCGTGGTCATACATTCAGTCAAGATTATGAACGCTCAGGACGTCCCAAAACTGCTACGACCGACGAAATTGTGACAAAAATTAACAATGTCGTTATCATGATCGCAGATTGAAGTTACGCGAGTTGGCAGACAATGCAAAGATCTTGATAGTCCATGTCCACTTCGTTTAACATGAAGTTTTGGATGAGAAAGCTTTGCGCTCGATGGGTGCCCTGTTTGTTAACAATAGACCAAAAACGCATCCAAATGAACATTTCGCTAGAGTGTTTAGACTTGTTTAAATGCAATTTCAGTGAGTTTGTGCAAAGTTTCATGACAGTAGATGAAACATGGATTCATCACTACCCGCCAGAAACGAAGGAGCAGTCCAAACAGTTGGTGTCACAGGTGAAAGTACACCAAAGAAAGCAACAACGGTTCCGTCTGCAGGAAAAGTCGTGACTACGGTTATCTGGGATTCTCATGGTGTGGTGCTCGTAGACTACCTGCAGATGGGCAGAACCATTACCGGGGAGTATTACGCTTCACTAATGGACCAACTGAAGGATGTTATTCAGGCTAAAGGTTCACACCTTGCGAAAAAGAAAGTTCTCTTTCATCGCGTTATTGCGCCTTCACACACATCTGGGTTTGTTACTGTAAAACTGAATGACCTTCGCTTTCAAGTACTTCCACGTCCGCCATATTCGCCGGATTTGGCTACCAGCGATTACTTTTTTGTTCCCAAACCTGAAGAAATAGCTGAGAGAGACGCATATTTTTCACAGTTGGACAAATCTTTATTTATTGAAAATATTAAAAATTTGGAAAGTTGTTTGTTGCTTTTATTATTTTTGGGGGTGGAGGGGGTCAGGCCGAGAACTTGTAGAACGTCCCTGTAGTGCCTGTAGAAGGAGGATGAAGAAGGTAAGTTGAAGTGTGGTCATCGCCGTCAGCAGTACACTTAGCCCAAACGTAAAACACCAGTTAGCGGACAGGGTTATCACTAAAGCCTGGTATATCAATTTGAGTATCATTAATAAACAGTTGGTCAAAACAACCTAAAATTGCCATACTTGACCCCCCTCCCATTTCACCAGAATAGCTGCACATGAAGGCCTTGTTGTAATGATACGTATACTTTCAGGGACTGGAAATTCAAGCATCCCAAAAGGAAAACCTACAGTATCCGTCATGCTAAAGTTGGAAAGAACAGTCTTTTCTCTAAGGAAGTACTGTATACTTTGTTCCTCACCAATTTCATCTCTCTTTTGCTTGGAACTGGAGTGGGGTAAGTATTGCAATAACACATTTCTGTTATATAGAGAAAACTTCCTGTAGATGTCCATCAAAATGTAATTATATAAAAGTTGATTTGGAAAATGTCAATTTAAATAATTTCAACAATTTAATCCAACAGGTGCTGGTGGATGCACCATCAAGTTTAAAGACAAAATTGCTATGAATATTAATTGACACGTCTTCAAGTAATTCCGGAAGCCTATTTCCCGGAAAAACCCCACAAGTCAATGCATTTTTTGTTTGTTTATACCGCAGAGACGAATTAACACATGTACCTCAGTACAAGCAGACAGCACAAAATTTGTACAGTCAATAAAGATAAAGTTCCCACCCCTTCTCCTCCATCACACATTGTAAATACAGTGGTGAACAATTTTTTCACGAAAAAACACCTCACGCGATTGGTGGATAAAGTTGAAAACGCTAACGGAATCGCTTCGTAGCGAGCAGTACACTGCTTAGAACTTTTGCTTCCGTCTGCAGAAATCCGGTATGGAAGCGTACGCGTTGTTACAGCAACCATGTGGCAATGATGTACTGCCGCAATCAACCTCACTTTGGTGGTTTAAAGAGAGCCGTGTTTGCAACAAAGTAGGGCGGTCTAGGTGCGCCAACCACTGTAGTGAACGAGACCATGATTAACATTTTACAGATTTTCCGTGGATAGTGCGTTCACATTCTGCACGATCGCTACACTTGAGACGCGTCTGTGCTAGATGGGTATCATGATTGCTGATGTCTGAACAGAAAGTGGAGTGGACTTTTGTTAGGAACGTCAGCATATAGTAGCGAAGCATGGCGAGGCAAACTTGAACTCCATCATTACAAGTGATGAGTCGGCTTCACCATTGCAATTACCATTCTCTGAAACTAAAGAAAGTCAAGGTTGATTCGGTTCTTAGACTGTCGTGAAATTATTTATCAACATGAAGTCCCCCGGGGAAACAACGGTTAATGGATAGCATTACAAGACTTTTTGAGGGTTCTAGCCGAACATTATCAGACGAAAACTCCCTGTACTGCATCCATTGGGTGACGCCTTCACCATAATAATGCACGTCCTCACGTTTGCAACGTTATTGCTCAACATTTGCCCCCCTCCAAAAAAAACTGCCCACCTTTCATACATCCCGGATAAAGCCCCGTGTGCCTTTTCTTTATCTCAGAATTGATCTCGGGGCCGGGGACAGCCGTTTGGCAGCAAAGGCTGTAGTTAAGAAGGTATAGTTGTTTCTGAAGACGATGACCAAAAAGGGTTTCTAGAACTTCTTCTAGTACTGGCAAACACGTTGGGCCAAGTACACACAACTCAATGGGGACCATTCGGGAAAAAAAAATCCCTACCTTGACTCTGCCTAGTATACTTATCAGTCTTTATTGCTTAGCATTCGTATCTGAATTTAGGGTCCAAAGTAAGTATGGTAAGCAAACGTTCCATATCATGAAAGTGCAATCTTTAATCCCAGGTGATTATCATAATATTACAATTTACTGAATAGCATTTACATGGAATTAGCAATAAGCCTGGATTTGCCAGATGCATATTATGAACAGGCGAGGCACATGTATGTCTTTTGCAATAAAACAAGCAATCACATTTGGAATGATAGGAACGCAGTTGAAATTGGACAGAATTAATGGAATTTTTCTGTAAATATTTGATTGAATTATTGATAATCATGTACTAGGGCCATTTTTGCTATTTGCACTTGTAGGTGGATTGTTTGATATTTTTCTGTAAAATATGCTTCCAGATTTAATTGAAGAAATGTGATTTTTTAACTCAAAAGTTCCAGCAGTATATTACGGATTTAATTGTTGAAATTGTTTAAATAAATTTTTTTCAAATCTTTGGTTATAAAATCAATCATTTTTGAGAAAACTATCAATGTTGAAAAACAGGCAGTTGCTGGAATTCTTCCATAATAGTCCTTAGATATTAAAGGTTTCGCCATTAAATTTAATCTTGACATGTCGACAATGACAACTGTAATTTTGAACAACTCTTATAATTTTTTCAACATAATTTTTGTTATATTTGATTAGTTTGCTATAAAACTATTGAAATTGTAAAAAAATTACTTTTCATGTTGAGATACTTTCAAATCCCCATTTCTTTCTTATCATTATATCTCGAAATAGAATTTCATGGCAATGCTTTATTACGGAAGGAAAAGGAGAAGAAAAAAAAAGGTAATTTATGTGCCCTCAGCCACTTTAGAAAACTAGTGTTAGTTATTCTGAAACATTATAAAATAATAGTTGCATTTCTTTAGAGAGGTATTTATTGTGCTCAGAGGCCTCTCTTTCAGGCTTGAGGTTCTTTATCATGCCGTAAATGTACGACACGAGACCCACGGCTTTACTTCCCTTCCGAAGGAAACCATACTTATGATTTTTACGCCGGAAAAAATCCCAGGCCGGGTTCGAACCCGCGATCTTGGGTTTAGGAGGCAAGTATGGTAACCATTGCACCACCAGGACTGACACAATTGAATAGTGGAAATGACAAAATGTTCTAAGTGTCATTTTTAAATGCAATAATTTTCTTTCAAAAGTACATCCTATGTGCCCAGATGCATATTCTTAGTTGTGTTCTAAATGCCTTTACACGGATGAAGTAGTTCAAATATTCATTCACAGATATCACAGTTTTGAATGCCACATTGTGTTGCCATCTGGTGTTCTAAGTGCCACGCCATGATAATATTAGTTTTTAAGGGAAAACATTTATAGTACAGAAATATTTAATTAGTGGCTAAAGCTTTTTGAGTTGCAATAGAGATTTTGCTATTTAGAGAAAAGAAAAAGTGTAAGTAAGGCTTTCATTCCCCAAGATTTACATAGGGTTGTACATTAAGTGAAATCTATAAATCCTTTTCATGTAGTTTAAATGGAGTCAAGTGATTTCTTTGACTTTAAGAATGTTGCTGATTCACTGTTTAAGTGCAACATATCAAAATGCACAATGCTTAAAGTGTCTTGATCTAATACATCTCAAGTAGCTATTTAAAGGACTTACTCACCATTAGAAGGGTGGAGAGTTTTTGAAGTTTTAAAGAGAGGAAAATCACTGGTTGATAAATAGCAACCTGTGCTTTTTCTGAAAAATCAACCCTGTTTATTGGTTGAAAAAAAGAAAGACCTATCATCCATGTTGCCATTCCTTCCTGAAGAGTACAGTGAGTTTTATGAGACATCAGTTACAATGTAAACTCTTCCTGTTAGTAGTGAGGAGAAAATATGAAGATTGGTATTCTTGTGTTTCATAATACATTTTTGTACTTTTGCCCATATTAACATATTTTGTGCTTAATAATATATGTTGCTGCTAGTCATTAATGTCATTTTCATAATTATTTCCCTCTAAAACAGAAATAAACTGTAACAAAATTTTGAATGGCACTGAATCTTCCATCATATGACACATTAAACCTCCTGTTATTTTTTTTCTCCCTGACCATTGTATTTTTGACAATTTGTTGTACAAAATAGTTTTGTAGTAAAAAAGGTCTTCATAATGATCTTGCATGTAATAAGCTAAAAACTAACAGATGGGTAGTTTTCTGCTTATCCTGTAAAATTTAGAAAATGGCACTTGGGAGGTTTGACATTTCCACATTGCAACTTACTCTGATGACCGGAGATGTTAAAGAGCATGCGTAAATAAACCAAACACTGCAATTTTGGAATTCTCCAAGTTTATTCCTAGGAACTGATGACTCTAAAAGTTTACTTAGAGATAGATGACAGCTATATTTTCACATGTACACCGCTAGATTTAAAAAAAAAAAAAAAAAAAAAAAAAAAAAAAAAAAAAAAAAACCCCACACACACACACACACACACACACACACACACACACACACACACACACACACCCACCCACCCACCCACCCACCCACCCACACACACACACACACCTAGATAAGCAGCAAAAGGATAAAACACTTGGAAAGTCACAAATTTATATCATAATATTTTGAACAGCTGGTGTTCCTCTTGATCAAAAAGACAAGTTAATGTAGTAAAAATAAATGTTGAATATGGAAGGTAACATAATAAATGGAAACGTTTAGACAAGCAACAAGAGTGTGTGAGAGAGAGAGAGAATATAAAAATCTGTTGGTATGTAAGATTTAAACCCGCGATATGTGATTTATGCAAAAATATAGATGCCTTTTCTTTATCTCTTTAGTAAACTTTCAGAGCTAGGTAACGCATCAATAAGTGTTAATTTAAATGCATCATCAAAATCCTTACAGTGAGACAAGGTATGCTGGGCAACCAGCAAGGGAACTTGAACATCTATGATTGTTCATACAGAGCAAAATAATAGTAGAAGTTAAACCATATAAAATGCTTTGCAAAGCTTATAAGACAACATATATATGACGTTCTTAGAAGAACAAGTAGCAGATGAAGAAATGTTAAATTCTCTGATAAATTAGGGCTGCAGAATGAATGATATGCAATAATAAGTGCACAGGTTTCACATTTGGAATGTTGGCAGAATATGAACTTGTGACGGGAAAAGGTAAATTAGAAGGGGATAAGTTACAGCAAAATATATTTTTAAGGTTAGGGAGTGTTCTGAAAGTAAGGCTGGGTACGAAATTAGAAAAATCACTTATGAACAATGCTTTAATAGAAGTATCATTGCATTCTTTCAAAATAGGTCTGATGCTTTCAATTCCTGGACTGTAAGTAGTAACAAGATTTTGTATTGGAAGTTTAAGTTTTGCATTGGAAAGTTTTGTGCACTGGAATGATACGGGATTCTAAAAGAGAGGGAGGATAATTTTTGGTCTTGGAACTTTTGAGCTAGGATTTTAATATGTGTGTCAAGAGATGAAAAGTTATTATAAGGACAATGGCTAGGAATTGAAAGTGAAAAAGGAATATATCTTTAGGTATGAGGGGATGACAGCTATCAAAAGGAAGATACTGTTGTAAATTAGTTGACTTAATATGCACAGATGTAAGAAAAGAGTCATTGCATAAAGAAATATAAATATTTAGGAAGATAGCAGCAATGGGAGAGACAAAAAGTGATCTTAACTGAAAATTTGGAGTTAAGATTAGTGAGGAACTGTTCGAGAAATTGCGAGCCAAGGGTCCAAAGCATGAATATATCATCAATATATCTCAGCCATAATAATGGTACCAGAGGTTCTGACTTAAGAAATCCCTCCTCTAAGCGAGCCATAAAAACATTAGCATAATACGGTTCCATTCTGGTGCCCATCACAGTGCATTTATTTTGTAGATAAAATTTATTACCAAAACTAAATGTATTGCGAGTGAGAACCAGATAAGCAAGATGGCAAATGAAATTTGTGAATGGTGTATGAGGAGGTATTTGAGAGCCCAAGAATATATATATATTTATTCTCTCCCCATACTGCTGCTTGTTTAATTGTTTCCATGCATTGCATTAATTTCAAGTTTCAGTATTTATTTTTGCTACCTACATTTGTCTCCTGCCTTTGAAGAACACTAGTTGTTCGAAATATGGTGAAAATTGTATGAATATTTTAAGTGTTTTATCTATTTCTGCTTCTTTAGTTTTTGTTATATATATATATATATATATATATATATATATATATATTGTGTGTGTGGGGGGGGGTTATTTTTATTTTTATTTTTATTTGCAATATCCTGATATTAAATTAATGAATTTATTCAGTACGCAGTGTTATAGAAACAAAATTAAAAATGTAGAATACAGAAATTATAAAATTTAAATAACTCTACAAATTACAAAATAATAGAAAGTGTATTTGAAGTTGTTTGTATTGGCAAAGTCATTATATCCTTGTCTTTAATATTACTTTCCTGATTCATACCATCCAGTAAGCCTTTCTGCTTTAGTTATTCTAAATAAATAAGTAAATCAAATTATAGCAGTATTTAGTTGAAAATAATTGTGAGAAAGATATGTTTTAAATAATAAGTAAAAAAATATTTTTTATGCAAATTAGAAACTTGTCTTGTATTTTTTTAGGGTATGGTTGAGCCGTAGAGGAATGTACCTGCCTCACCTCAACTTTGAATGATTTGTCTACCCATGCAACCCTGGATCAATGTATATTTTTCAGTACCTACTGCATAAAGAAGATATTGTGAAAGCATCAGAAGACTGAGTGAAAGCTTTGATTATGTCTATTAGAACACAATAATGAAAAGTTAAAAGCATTTTAAAGCAAAAACATATTTCTAATAGCTTTGCAGATTTTTATATATAAATCTTGAGTGCTTCATTTAGAATATTCTAAATTTGGACAAAGATATTAGTACTTTTCAAAACTTTCTGATTCAGTAAGGTAACAATTTTTTTGCCATTTTCAAAAGTTTTCTTTCTTTCTTTTTTTCCCCCCTTCTTCTCTTTGTTGAGGGAGGGGCTAGATCCTAATGGTTATAGGAGTTAAACATATTGAAAATTGGGGAAGAAGAGTGATATGATGAATTTATAAAGCATCTTGTCATTATGCTTTATTCAACTGTAGATGTCTTAAATAGCTTTTGACAAGAATTCTCAAACTCCATTTACCAGTATTCTAATAATAATTAAAAAATAGTTAGACTAAATTTTCATTTGTTTTTCAGCACCATAAAGAAAGATTGTTAACACTTATAAATTACTTCAAATATCAAAACATAAACTAACTGCCAATATTTTGTATGAAATTTGGTTTGAAAGCTTACAAGGGAAATGTAACAAGCTCATCTCAAAACCTTATCTGAAACTTTACAGATACTTGGACATTGGTAAGAGATACGTAGGAACAAAATATTAGCTGCTCATATGAACAAAAAGATGTGACAACTTACTTGGAATTTCCCTTTAGAAAGCATGGCGCTACTTAGCAACAGCAGTTGAACAGTCTTCTTCCCAGGCCTTCTCTCTCCTTGAATATCAGCTTGCAGTAGCATAAAGCCAGGGTGCACAACTTTATTATTGCTAATGCTGCTAAATGTAGATCACAAGCTTGTAGATTTTAATTTTTAAATGTTTGGCTAAATATATACACCATAAAGAAAGAAAGGCCTAGATAGGGATATTAATAAAAATACTGTAGTAATGCACCTATTTAAATAAAAAAAAAACATTCTCCTGGTTTGCATGGCAACAAACTTGTCAATGATTCTCTAATTAAAGTCTGAAATCTGCAGGATGAAGTCTGTTTCTACAGAAAGGAGTTTTGAAACCACATTTTGAGTTAAGTTAATACTTGGAGTTCCATCTATTTTTAATTTCAATGTTCTCTTTCAATGATCACAAAGAAAAATGCTTAGAATGTATGCTTTATATATTGGTCACTGTCATTGAATTTGGTTTTAAAGTGGAATAAAGCAACTCTTCACACAAAACTTCACTAGTCTGCCATTCATCAACAGTTGAATACTAAAGAAACCACTGACTATTGCTGCTTGAGAGTGTTTTTATGAGAGCATTGTAACATCAAATTAATATTGTTTTTATACTATCATATTGTAATTTTAGAACTGAAAGTAGCAGTCTAGCAGTACTGGAATAAAAAAAAATTGAAGATTAGTGCTGCAAAGTAACTTTGTAACACTATTTTATTAATTAGAACTGAAAGTAGTAGTCTTGCTTCATCACACAATTTAATAGAATAAATTTACAAAATTATTCAAGCAATGCTCATTACTTTCAAAATGAATAGATATACTACAAGGTACACTGGGTAAAATTAATTCCTGACACTTTATTAACAATAGTAGGATGTGAAACAACAGCATTCTTCATGAAATATTCTGTATCAGAAACTTCTATCAAAAGCTTACTTATGTCCTCTCTTGTGAAAACACTGGCTTTTTTTGCTAAATATCAAGCAGACTTTCTTTTCAAGAAGGCAATCAAAGTTATAAATTTTTATATATCAATACTATGACTCATATATACAAAGAGTTTAACATGAAAAAAATAAACAATGTTGAAGATCTTATTACTTTCAATTTCTCCAGAAAATACACCAACCTAACGTTCTCACAAATTGTCCTGACACTTTTCTTTTTGCACCAAACTGTAAACATGTTCTGAATCATACCATTTTTTTTTAAGATTTCACAGGCAGCAAATCATTTCCTTATACTAGTTGCTGCTTCAATCACCTTGAGTAAGGTTCCTTCAAAATCTATCAGTTTTGTCAATTCCATTATAATTGTCAATTAACTTCATATCATCGAGCTCCTATATGTTTCAGTAAAATCAACAATAATAATAATAATAATAATAATACACTGATCTGTAGCTATACAAACATATGAATGAATACTAATCAATTCAACATTCCTAGCTCTCCTGATTTAACTTTCCAAATTAAAATAAACTATAATATTATTAAAAATAAGTTATATTACAGTGCGGTAGTGTATAGTAATAGTATGTAAAATATTTGTTGAAATGCTTGTTGTGATCCTCACATTGCAACTAATCACACTCGGATGAGCAATATGTGCCTTTCAACACTTAAATTATAGTATACTATTGATATTAAATATATCTGCAATTTTCCCAAGTATATGACTGTGTTTCCATTAGTAAACTCGTCAGTCCTGGTGGTGTAGTGGTAACCATACTTGCCTCCTAAACCCAAGATTGCGGGTTTGATCCTGGCCAGAACTGATGGATTTTTTTGGGCATAAAATCCTAATTATGGCTTCCTTCGGAAAGGAAGTAAAGCTGTGGATCCCATGTCGTACATATACGGCACTATAAAGAATCTTGAGCCTGAAAGAAGAGGTCTCTGAGCAAAATTTGTAGGCCATTTCACGCCTTGATAGGAATGGGATGCTGATAAACTGAGGTATTATAGAGCATCTGTAAATAAACCAAATAATATATATAAAAAATAGTACATGTTTTGCTATAATTATTTAAAAACTTTATAAATATCTGTTTAATTCAGCTTTGTAATGCAGCATCAGTCACTTTGTATAAAACTTCCTGGAAATGCTTATGACAGTATTTCAGATGATGCATGTACACAATGTTTCTTATGTATAGGAGGCTCCCCCTACTGCTTCCTGTCATCTCTTCTGATTTAAATACTCTACAAACTTACTGAAACAGTGCAGCTGCAAACCAAGCCCCCAACAGACATTGTTTTCTTATTTACACATAAAAATGCATAAATCAATAATTGTTATGGAAAATTAAATGTTGAAATATTTTGGAATAGTGCAAACCAGCAGCCTCGTTAGAGGAGCGTTACCAGCTGCGCACAACCAGTTGATATGATGCTGTGTTTAAGAGGATGGAGAAATTACAGTGGTGGCTCGCACTAAAGGGCACAAGGGTATGAGCCTTCCCTTTAATTTTGAACCATAAATACCTTTAAATAATTTCTGCATAAATTGTGAACTCAAAAAGATTATACAATTTCATAGTTTCAAACCCTGAATGTTTGAAACATGCATTGTAGTACACAAGAGAACCATGCAGGTTAAACAACATTTGCAAATGCAGACAACTTGGTGTGTGTATGTATGAAGAGAACAGACTAGGGCAAATTCCCCTATTCTCAAGGCTTAGCAGGGCAGAATGCTTTGGTTTAAAAGAATTTTTAAGAACCTGGTTGGCAAGGGGATGAGAGGGGTGTCATAGTGGAGCTCCATGAAGGGCAGAATCTGTGAACTTTTCATGTACATGTGCACTGAGCCTGTCCTCCGTATCAGAGTGTCTGTAAGAGGAGCTTCCCTATTTGTCATGAGGTTTATGTTATTACTTCCCATCTATTGTTTGTTCTTTTGTGCCAATGGCTCATGAGGAATCTAAATTATAAATAACTCTTCCGCTATAAAGACAATTCAACTAATCTCAATTAAATGTACTTACGAAGCTGTTGACAATGGAGTGGTATATATATATATAAATATATATAAACAATGTAATACAGTTTTTTTCACACTAACTCCATTCACTTACATAGAAATCTGGACATATGTTTCGGGAGTAATCCCTCCCATCTTCAGCCTGTAGATAAAACATATCTCCTGAAATGTATATCCAGATTTGAATGCAGTGAATGGAGTTAGTGTGAAAAAAACTGTATTACATTGTTTATAAACTTAACTAATGTTCCTTAAATAACAGTACATTTTAAAAAGAATCAGCATTATCATAAATAAGAGTAAATCTGAATGATTAGTGATAGGAGGCATAGTTATGAAATTAAATGGATAATTTTGGCACTTCTGGCTCTCACTGATTTGTTGATCATCTTAATACACAATCAAGCCAAAAGTGGAGGGGGCGACGTTGCAGACAGTTATTTAGATATATTGCTGCATCCTAAGTATTTATATATAATGCTGTCATTAATTCTGTTTCTGGACAGGAATATGTAGCAAAACTATTAACAAAAATCTGAAATGAATGAGAAACTGAAGCGAAGGTAATTATTTATTTTAGTAAATGTGTAGTGAATATTTACATCAAATAAAAAATTAAATAACAATACATAAAATTGCTTTTGAATATAGTATATATGTAGGTGTGTATATATAAGCATCCCCCCCAGTCATTATGATAAATTCATGTTCATGAATTGTATGCAATGTTATTTTATAAGTGTGCCCAACAAATAAAATGTATACAAGCCACAACTGATGGGATACTGTACCCTTTGCACAGCAGTAATTTCACACCTTTTATTCATATGAGCACGTAATATTTTAACTTTCACATCTTCAATCAATATCTAATGATAAGTAAAGTTTCAGATAAGGTTTTGAAATGAGCTAGCTGTTAGTAGTCTTTTTGATTAAACTATTCTCTCCGTTTTAATACACGAATTACAATGCTTCTGCATCTTAATATTTTTCATGAATGTTGTTAATTCATCTGATTTACTCTATTAACTGCTTTTATTTACACCAGCCTGCCCATGAAGCATCACGAAACTATTACAGTTGCCTAGTTAAGGTAACAATATGACATCAAAGGTTGAAGGCCTCTGTCTATATATATTTTGCATTCTTCTCTGCTGGCTTAAATAGTAGGCATAGTTGAATTTTAATATGATATTTATCACTTGTCTTTAAGCTTTAATTTTCCTGCTTATAATTATATATTGTTAATGTTAAAGGCATTTGTTGTATTACTTACTACAATTAGTGTCATATCTATACAGTTTTGCCCGGATTAGTTGATACTCAAAGAAAACAACCTGATCCCACCACTACAATTAGGCCATGTTAATTCTTCAACTACCTGCTCTCCTTCAATGTTTAATAAAAGAATAAGATTTCATTATTGTTATTTTGTACCTTATGTACCTTATATCAGAACATTTTATTAGTATTATATATCTAGAATGTATGCATGTACATTTAATCCATCCTATAAAATCAAATAAATGTACAAAGTACTATAAAATAGAATATATAAAAAAAATTTACAAATTTAATAGCCATTGAACTTAACTCAAAGTGAACCCTTTGGGGTTTACAATCATTTTTCCTACTATTGAAAATTTTAAATACATATTTCCTCCTTAAATAATTACAGAAAGAGAAAATCTACATTTTAATTTATCCACCATAAGTATTACAAGCTACAAATAGTGTAGATTATCATCAAGTTGTTATTCTGAGTTGAACCTCCTGCATTCATCTTATATGCAGCTCATACTCCATAGTAATGGAATGCAGCTGGTTCTGCCATATTAGCCACTTTCTCTTTCATCCTGCTCAAACCTAATCTAACATTTATATGATCAGGGTAATTGTAAATTTTTTGCATTACATCCTGCATTTATTTACACATCTTTTAAACCCACAAGTGGTTACTATGCAAAAAGTTGTAGTCATGCATAATATTGCTCACCTACAGTTTTGTTTATATTTCTGGATTTTGTTTTAATTTTCAGGAAATAACGTTAGACATGCATATGAATATGCTATAACAGTAGGTGTTTGTGAAAATGTAGAGCTTTCTTAGTTATTTTTGCAGTGCAAATTCAAGTAGTCTTCTCCCTTTATTCATTTTCACACAAGAAAATCATATGTCTAGTTCTTTGATGTTGATAAAAAAAAATAACACTCAAACCCTTTCACTAAATGGAAATTTCCTTCAACAGGTAGCAATATTTTGTCTAATAGTTAAAGAAATTTAATTTTAGGTTAAAAGATGGCTTTGGAGGACAACTTCAAAATATTAAAAAACAATGTTTATGTGTTTATTAATAATCAACCAATAGATAACAGTATTAGTAACTATACATAAGAAACTAACAAATTATGCAGTTGTATTTTTTTCATTCTCCATTATATTTACACCATGGTTGTATATGTAATGGGGATTTTAAGTAAGTGGCAGATAATCAAGTATTAATTAATGCATAGAATTCTTGTATATTTTAATTTTAAGCTATTTTTGTCTCACTTTTCATAAATATGAGGGCTTGATATAACCTTTAGATGTTTGAAAAGCAATAGTTGTAAATTTATATGAAAATTATATTTTTATAAATAATAGAATATCTCCGTTATTAATTGAAAAAAAAAAAGGAGCAATACTTACTTATTTAAAATATTCACAAAGTGCTATTTCCACAGAAACTGAAAAATACATGCTCTTTTCATCAAAAAATGAGTAACAATTACTTACAACTTTGTATTAATATTTGATATTAAATTTAAAAATGTCCTTTCTCTTATGTTCATCAGTGATTTATCCCACTTTGATTAAGGAAACTCTTCTCTCCATAATTTAGTCCATTCACACTCCAAAATACAATGCTAAATAATATCCAATTCATCACATATAAATTCCTTTCTTATCCTAGTTAATGCATATCCCTCTGGATCTGAACCATGCTATCCCTTCTCTTCCTACTTAATCACAGATTTCAATGTATTTTCTTTCCTCCCATTTATTTTTTAATGTTTTATATTGTTTTTAAGGATTTTTTTATCATTAAGACTGGCCCATAATTTTGTTTTTCAATATGCTCTACTCTTTAGTTTTAATCTCATTCCAAAATTCTGCTTTCATTCTACCTCTCTCTGCCCATAACAGTTTCTTGAAGGATTTTCTGAATTTAATTTATTCAAGTTTCTTTCTCTTTAATTTTTTCTCTAACTTTCAGTATATGGCTGTCCATTTTGGTTACAGTAATCCTCTGGCATCTCCAGAAAAATCTTACTTGGTGGTTGCACGATGACAGAAATGCTTACAGGATCTTAAGGATACTGTAATTGTAAACAGACATGGTGACACATAAACTTCTCACATACCAGCTTATACAGTAAGAAAAAAACTTCAGCTAGAAAAAAAATACAAACTTACAAAGTTAGTTAATACTCATCTTTCCCTCCAGAAAAATAAGTGCCTCCTGTAGGAGGTTTCATTTACCAAATAAAATTTCAATTTACTTATTTTCTGAAGAAAGAGTCATAAACCTAGCACCCCTAACACCATATGGCAGGGAACTAGGTTTTATTTGGACATGAAACAGCTGATAATTTTAGCCAGGAACCTCCTCTCTCTCTCTCTCTCTCTCTCTCTCTCTCTCTCTCTCTCTCTCTCTCTCTCTCTCTCTCTCTCTCTCTCTCTCTCTCTCTCTCTCTCGAATCTGCCTCACCACCCCTACATTCTGCTCATCAATGCCATTCTCACCTAATCCCTGCCTCCCAGAGCTTTCCTAGTTAGGTGCATAGGAAAAACAGACATGACTGAAGGACCAAAAATTCCTTCTCTATCCCTATCAATTTAATTCAACTATTGTTTTCTCTCATGCCAGATGGTACCATATGGGACACACTAGTAATGATTTGACCCCTTATTTAGCTTATTTATCTTCTATTGAATTGTTATGGGAGAAACTAAACTATAAGACAAAACCAATATCTGCAAACAACTTTGAAGAACTTTGGCAAGCATAAAGATATTTAACACTGAATATTTGGTAAAACTGATTGCATTTGCAGAGCAATAATAGAGTAGAAAAGATGACACAGAGATATACTTTTTAATTATTTGAGGCATAACTTGCATTATAGTTTGCATTTTACTAACTATTTAGACATCTCAAAAATTCTAGTAATTGCATTTCTTTAAAGGTGACTTTTAAACTTTTCAGTGCTAGTGCAAATGTCATGTTATTTTTTATTTTTTTTTTTAATCTAAATTCTGGACATTTTAACTTATACAGAGCAAATTCTTCATTCTTCTTTACTTACTATCTTGCTTTCTTTATCTTTATAATATGTTTATTGCATTTTCTAATGGTTTTATACAAAAATTAGTTCAAATTTGGCTGTCCTAAGAATAGAGAAAAAAAGGTTTGCCAAACTATTATTTACTTGAATACATACATAATAGAAGCATTACACAAACAGAAATGCTATTTTTCCAAACTTTTGGCACATGTACATAATTACCTAAAAGGCTTCATGTATTAAAAAAAATAATGAATGGTATTAGAAACTATAATTTTTCATCTGTGACTCAGTAAATTCAAATATTGATATTTATAAGTAGTTTAGAAAATAAGTTTTATTTGGGTACAACCTGATAATCATTGACTATTAAAGTTAGAAATTTTTCAAAAGAACAATATGTATATATTTTGCATCCAGAAAATAAATTTTTACTTATATTAACACTCGGAAAATGAAAATACTTATAAAGGGAAGAAGGTAATATCATGATAACAGGAATATGTAGGAATGTGTTTTTCTGTGATATAAAAAAAGATTTTCTTTCTCTTCTTTTCTTTTTTTTTAAACTTTAATAAAGTTTGACTTTATATTAATTTTATTGAATATAACTATCAGTCGAAAAGTTCGATTCTCTTCTGACTTAACTATCCCGGAAAGTTCTTGTGTTAGTTCCTTTCACAAGCACATTGTATTACATATTATGTTTTGTATTATGCTTATGTACTTCATTATTGATGAACATTTTTGTTTTCTGGTATGTTTTATTTTACAAATGTGTATAGGCAGTTGAATGGGAAAATCTGGTTTCTTTTATTAAGATATTGGTTTTAGTGACCTTAATCAATGTAAACTGAGTTTGAGACACTCCACTTTCAAAATATAAGTAAATTAGTATTGTTTCATAGACCATAAATAATTGTCCACTTGTTCTTGTTGACTGATGGAAAAATTTAAGTGGACTATAGTTGGCATTTGAGTTAAATCCATTGACCTAATAATGAAGCTAAAAGAGCAATTTTCAACTTTCAGACATAAATGGTCATTAGTTGTTATTATTTTTCCTCCAGATATGAGATTAATTTTTTTAGCAGTTACTGAAATCCTGCTTTCTCTAAGAAAGAGTGGCAGAAGAAAGGATTCATTTTGAGTATCAACTAATTTGGGTACCAGTAAAGTATGACAGCAAAAACATACAAGTTAAAATGCTATTGATATTCCAAGATAGATAAAGTTAATTACTTGTAAGGAGTAAAATTAAAGCAAGTTATAGCCCTGTTAACTTCTAAAGTCTCTTTACATTACTCAACTTTCCATAAATCATCAAGGAATGTTCAGTTTTATGCAACCTGTTGGTGGTTTAGTCCACTGTAAATATACGTGTACAAATATTTTTTAAAACTTTCCATCGGTACCAGAAATATCTCATTATTCCATTTAAATTAGATTTTATAAAACTATAATAGATTTAAATTCTTTCATGCATATAATAATAATAATAATAATAATAATAATAATAATAATAATAATAATAATAATAATAATAATAATAATAATAATAATAATTCAGATGAGATTTCAGTTATTAAAATCTGTTAACAATTGAAGTCATTTCTCACAAATCTAAAATATTAAGTCAGATCCTCTTTTTTTTTCCCCAATATTAATAATATAATTTGCATTCCTGCATAGGTTTGAAGATTAATATCTGCTGATGCTGCAAATAGCTTTTAGTTGTAACTTAAGTGCACTTTTAAACATACATTAATATTTACATAATCTATAATTTGGTATTGTAAAATTTCTGCCTGATAAATTGGAAGAGGTAAAGCACAAAGAATTCTGTCGTCTTATTATATACTGGCTATCTTATAATAGGAATAATACACCTATTTAGTGCATATTTTTACCATATTTACCAAGGTATTTTCCACATTTTAAATAGATATATTATGAAACAGTTAGCTTTCTGTAGTATAGATATTCTTTCTGTACTTCTGTAATGTAGTGCATGTGTGTGTATATGTATGAGAGAGAACGTGAGAGTGCATGAAGTTATGTACACTTATAGATTAACTTTTTCCACATTATATAGATTTATATATTATATATGAGTTTGGATTAGAAACACTGTTATATTTTATGTAGGGTTGAACTTAAGGAGAGAAAGGGATCAGTTTTATATCACTGTTTGTAAATGTATTTAAGCATTAAACATTGAAATTGCTGTTTTCTTCAAATAAACAGATTAAAAAAACTTTGATTGACTTTGCATTTATATTCTCTGGTATAAAATGAACATTTTTTTTAATATATATAAAAGTGCCCATACTTTCATCCTTTAAGTTAATTTTTCACAATCATATCTTAGCAGTTATTCTATATATATACATAAAAGCTGTTTTAATGCATTATCTGGTATTTTTCAAAACTGGTCATCAACAATTGATGCTTTTCAGGAATGAAAAAATATTCCTAAAGCATCTAGAAAAACTTCATTAATTTTATTAGGGATATATTTGAAACCACAGCAAAATGATTAATGTGATTATATGAAACAAAATTCCAAATTTGCAGAAGGCAAGTTTTTCAGCAAAAATTTGAATATGGTCAGAATACAACAAACTGAAGCACACGGACTGCAAAACATAATTTAGATACTAGGTTATTTTAAAAGTAATGGCAACAGTACTCCTAAAGGTGACCATTGGAATCATGTTTTATACTATAGATGTTGCATGTACCATACTCTGCTGACACAACTGCTTCATCCAAGAATATACATTTTCTCCAATGGGTTGAAGGAAATGGAAGAAACCCTTTGACATCTCAGTATTTGTGCATTTTTTCTATCCAATTTTCCTCAAAACTCCAGAGCGTGTTTTTTTAATTAACTCTTTAACCTCTCCACATTTTGTACATTTCCTCTTATTCAATTCTCTCGCATGGTTATTATTCCATTGTACACTTATATGTGTATATATATGACTTCAAGTGTTTTAGAAGTGAACAGAGGCGATTTTGGGCCTCCATACACTTTTTGTCATTCTCAAAAGCAGAAATACTTAAGTTAGTTGCGATATTTATTTTTGGATGGATAATTGGATCGCTGTTTCACAGCCACACATTAATTTCCAGATCCAACTACTGCCTTCCGGCAAGTAGAGCCAGACACTCTTAATTGTTCATATGTCTGGTTCGAGACATTCTAGTTGCTCGAAGCATTTTATAAGACCTCAGAAATAATTTCTCGGGGTTACAACAGAGTACTTACACACTTCGTGTAGTCTGGCTACGGAGCTTCCTTGCCATACTGTTCGTTTTATAATATCTTGTTCTATTCTTCAGTGAATAGAATGTTATTAGAAAGAAATTGACGTTTCAATACTGGCTATATCCTCGCATCCGCCAACAAAGTTTCTAGCAGACGACTTTGCCGCACCGGGACACGATTCAGAGCAGCAATTGTTTCATAAATCTGCAATATTGAAAGGTTCAAAGTAATAATACTTTATGAATACAGTACAGTGGCTGTTTCTGATTTTTTAGTAAGCAACGTTTTTCTTATACGTATTCGGTATGTATAAACAAAAATGTGTTATAAAAATCGAAGTTGCAAGAGGAAAAAATGCAACTTGTTGCTTTAGGGCATTACAAGATGCTTGTGGGAAGTCCTACCATAGCGAACTATTGCAAGATACAGATATTTTTGCATTTTCCATTAAATAAACCACTACCTTCTTTATTCCGCTCTTATTTACTACCCAAAAGAAAGCTCCCGGTTGCATCTGTTTCAATTGAGGAGTTCGGCTCTCTACGCTGTCACTGGGGACTGCAGCAACAAGAGCAACATACTTCTCCAAAAACAAGATATTCCTCCAGTAGCAAGAGGAATCTTTTCAGCAGCTTCGATCCTGCTTGTAACGTCAAGTACAGTGTACATAACCTACATGCTGGTAGACCTGTCGTTGCAATAAATGATTTCATGACGAAGCTGAAACTGCTTTATTGAAAGAAGACAAGCACTGGAGGTGTGTGGAAATTTCCATGGAACTTGATATATATATTGCAGCATCTTCCGCACATAAACTTTAGCAAAGAATACAATATGTAATGCTTGTGTCCATTGGGTTCCGCACAGTTTAACTGAAATAGCAATCTGGCAGCGAATGGAGGCAGCAATTATAGAATTGGTGCGATATAAGCATCAAGTGAAGCCCTTGGTCACGATTCCTTGTGATTATGACTTGTTTTCGAAGATCAAAGAATTTCTGCGAGGCATTCGCTTTCAATTAAGAGTTGGCATCCAAAGAGCTTTATAGATCAGCGATAGAGATATCTAAAAATTATGTTGTTGATGCAGGACGCCGACTTCCAAGAATGTGGCTATGTATTGTTGGCATGATAGGTTACTATACTAAAAGTAACCAAACAAACTGAACTTGAAACAGCAATTAAACTGTCAATACATTTTAATGACCTGGTGTTTCAAAGAGCTGTGTCAGTAAGTACTTAGATTGCTGTTCTGTAGCTTGTTTCTTTTGATTATGTGGCGTTAGTTTGGTTGGAATGGTGAGTGCCCTCTTTAAATCCATGTAACGTCCGGATTATTGCTGTCGCATTTTGTTCCCTACCTATAATTATTAAAACTGAAGTTCCGACCCCAATTGAATACACGTGAAGGATGTCGGTGCACTCAAAGCAATCCAGCAGTTATTGAACGACAAGACTTTTGGGTTGGAACCTCCGAGGCCTATTAATTATAGATAATGATTTGTTTGCGTGAAATTAATTTTTTAAATACTTTTTATTTTTGTGTGCTAAAAGCTATTTTGATATTCACATGCTCCGCAAAGTTGTTGGTGCTCAAATTAAAAGTATCAAGCTTTTTAAAACAACTTCAACCTAACCACTGGGTTATACATTTAAAGTTGTTGATCGTGGTTAGGTTGATAAATCTTGAAATTAATAAAATAGTACCTCAGGAAAAAAATTAGTAACTTAGAATGTTTGTATTTCTGAACTATGTCGTTCAAATCGTTGTCTATATTACTATGCAAAAAAGACGTAATTAGAGATGGAAATTCCTCTCGCTCGAGAGTCTAGAAGCCAGCAGCCAAAATCTTTAAAAGCCCTTTCGAGCAAAAGTGAGTGAGAATCACAGTGTTCAGTAAATGTTGCGGACTGGACTTATTTACTTTCTTTCTTTCTTTCTTTCTTTCTTTCTTTCTTTCTATTAAGATGCACGTTGTTCATTTAATGCCTGTGAAATTCTGCAGTGGTTACTCTCTCTTTTTAGAGAACCAATAAATTTAGTTCTATTCTAGTTCATAATTTTCCATTGTGTCTGCTCATATACTGAAAGCGACCGGATACGTACTCGGATCGTTTATTATATGTCCTATCCTGTCACTAGAAAGTGGCTGTCGTGGGGGGAAAAAAATAAATAAATAAAATAAAATACCATACATGGTGGAGAAAAAACAAGACATAAATTGATACAAGCAGTTTTCGAAAATCAGGGCAATCGGCTTATTAGGAATACGGGGTAAAGTGAAACTTAAATATCGCATTACTGTGTGGCATTAGGGGAACAAAATTAGAATTCTTGCAATCTATAAGAACAGTCCCCAGGTATTTTTAAGCTAAAATTACAAAAAAATGAAATAAACATACTTCTTCAACTTAAAGATATAAAATGTAACATAGTTATTCTTTAGAGGCCATGAATCGCATAAGTAAAACACCTAATAAATGCGTCACTCCTTGATAAACTCTTAACGAAAGCTGAGAAGCGATGTCAATTATTGACCGTTTTCATGTACATTTAAAATAATTATGTCTTGGAAAGCCTCTTACAGTTATTTTTTCTTGATTAATAACCTAAGAAATAATCTTAATTGAGCGAATATTTTGTTAACCATTTCAAAGGAGGAGAAATACAATCGCTCTAGTGGCCGCAACCTAATGCCATTACGTATTTTATAAATTAATAAGGGTATAATGAGGAGTTCATACTCTTTCTTGGTTACTTCTAAAAATTAAGTTGTACGTTATTATGGTCCTAAACCATTAAATCATATTCAAATGTATTACGATCTTTTTTTTTTTAAATTACTCTTATTAGGTGAGGAATTCGCTTAGTTTACGCAGCTCCTAAGTGGCGGACTTTTTAGTGTTTTTATTGTAGTTCTGGATAAGGAGATTGATGAGCTTCCAGTGAGTCATATATAGGGTTACCATACGTTCGGGATTAGTCCGGACAGTCCTGGTTTTTTAGTGCTGTCCGGGGTTGCAAAAATGTCCGGCGTTTGAGAATTTTATGATTGGTGAGATTTTTTTTATTATTATTTTAAATATATATGTTCGGCATTGCGTCTTTAAACATTCTCTTATGGCCGGAATCTCTGTCAACCTTGTAGCAAACACTGACGTCGATTTTGACGGAGGGTACATTGTTGAACCTGGTAAAGCAAAACCAAAGGGTAGGATTTGGTTCAAATTCTAAAAAAGTACCAGATACTATTGAAGAGAAGTGGAAAGAAAATTTTAAGGTCTTTCAAAATACTGATATTTCTTGGTACAATATTCTAAAATGGTTGAGTTTACGATGTCTTTGCCTGGGACATCAACTCCAGTTGAGAGTTTTTTTTTTCCTCCCAATTATGGGGAATGTTGGATCTGCAGAAAGGGGTGGACTTTCAATATTTACTGTTAAACATGTGAGGTAATTAAAGCAAACCAGCCATTTAAAAAAGTCATGCCTAGTGAAAAATTCAACTGATCAAATAAAATTTAATATTCCAGTAAGCTGTTAGGACTTTTAAATTATTTCAAAAACATGTTATGGATTGGACCAAAAAAATATAGATATAGATAAGCATAGCCATACACAGCTAGGAACGTCCATAAATAAATCAATACAATACACAGCTAGCAGAATTCAACATTTGATTGGCTGACTAAGCAGGTACATTTGTTGCTTTTGCCTTGTAGCTATATACAGCTCGTACATTTCTGTGTCCCTCCTACAAGGAATAAAAATCAATTAACAAGAAAATAATTTTAGGTTTGCTAGCTGTATAAATGGCTTCCCTGGAACTGCTGCAACAGCTTCGATGAGGTGAAATGCTTCAGTGAAAGATGTAGTGTAAAGTTTAAAGCACTGAGTGTGAATCTTTCACTACCAATGACTACAGGGACAGAATTGTGAATCTCATAAAGCAACTTAATAAATCTTATACTAATATAATAGTTTTTAACATACCACACAGAAAATTCCTAATGCCAGAATCTTGTGTGATAGGTGAAATTAAAATTGCAAATAGGCAAATATCTAGTGTAGCTAAACATTTCAAAAAGTTAAAGTAATAGGTTTAAGCTAAATGAATAAATGCCTCTACATCATTCATAGTCTGCACCTGAATTGGTCAGATAAAGATTATGTAAGCAGAAAAGTCTTAAACACCATAAAAGCCAAGGCAAACTCAAGCAAAACAGTTATTACACTAAAGTATAAATCTACTGACAAAGATCAGGGATTCTTTTATTGAGTTGTAGCATATTGAGAGAGTATACATGTTTACTCTAATACAACCAGGAATATAGACAGAACAGACAGGAATGCAACTAAAAATAATGAAAATGATTAAACGAAAGACAAAATTGATGTTATTTATCAAAATGACCGGAGTATCAGCTATAAATTAATTAATAGTGAAGTATCCCCAAACTCATTGGAAAATATTTAAATTTTTTTTAAGTATTGCGAAACACTAGCTAAAAGAATGGTCAAAAAGACAATGGTAGCACTCTTTTTTATGAATATATAGCCCACTACATTTATAGGAACCCATTACAGAAAAAAAAATAAATAACGACCGAAATCGTTCTACAATGCCATTAGAAAATACAAAACTTTTACGCAATATTATGTTTACAAGGTTGCACTATTTACTATTAGAAAATATTTCGATGGTTTTTAAAATTCTGAAATTGTTTACAACCAATATTTTTCATACGTAAAAGAAATATAAAATAATATATATTATAAACTCTACAAGGAGATACAAACTTTATAAAATACGCCAACTTCCAAATTACTGGACGCTTAAAACTAATCAACATAGATGAGACAGCATCATACTTATCATCGTCTATCTTAATGAAAAGGACACAATCTTCCTTGGCAATAGTTATAAATGGGTATACTTGTCTTGTCATAACCTCGCTTGCAAAGGAGTCAAAAAATAACATCCTGCTCACACCATTTAGTAACATTCTCTTTCCTCATTAACTGCAAAATTTGCACGATGTCTCCTCTTTATCCAATACTCCTTTAATTACTGTTATTTAGGACATGTAAACATGCTATTTTGCAGAGAATTGCCAAAATTAAGTCCTACAAAAGCAACTCATGTTGTACAAACACATGATATTAAATCATTTCCTGGGGTAATTTCACTAAATCAATATTAACTTAATAAAAACAAAAGAAGTAACACGCTACTGTTGATTCACTCCCGAGCTATAAACCACTGTAATAAACCGGGCAACTGCAACGAATCAAATTAACAAATCCAAATAATTAAAAGCACCGCCAGTTTTCCACCATTTTGTATGCAATCGATACCTACATTGGGATCTAGTAAATGTAGACGGCCTTGCTTACATTTACCGTAGAAAGAAGCATGCTAACCGCGGTTGTATGATTCTCATCAATAAAAACTTGCAACACAAGAGTAGTGTGACAATAACTTAACTTAACGAGAAAAAAGTATTTGAACATGTGATTGTCGAATTATATGATTTAGATATAATGTAATCTATATTTGTCGGTAATCTAGTACTGTATCAGCAACTCAAAAAATCTAAAATATATTATACACGCGTACAACAATGAAGGGAAATATCTTTTATTATGCGGTGACCTCAATGTTGATTTTTAAAAGATATCATGCAGCAAAGAAAAATAAAAAATCTGCTCACACCATTCAATATGAAATGCACACAGTCTTACATGAATCACCACTTGTACAAGTTCTGCAATGGACGCAGTAATTATGAATAAACATGCATTCTTCTACTCCGATCTGCAGTTAAAATAAAATAAAAAATATCAATATGAACTCGAATGTTCATATAAAATAATTTTCATGATATTAGGGCCGATCTCACCAATTTCTTACTAACCGAGAATTAGATTTAAGTTACTCGAAGAAGGTAATTCCCAAATAAATCTTTGCATCTCGATAAACTAAATAAGCAATCAATTAGCTAATTAGAATTTAAGTCATCACGGCCTTCTGAATCATGGAAAATGTGTGATTTAAAATGTCATGAACACAACATAGAATACAATTTGTAAAATACCGGAGATCGTCACCTATGGGTTTTTCATGACAATTACACATCAGAAATGGAGGGAAATAAGAGAATTTAATGTGTAAGGGAGGAATACGAGCTATAGCAGTGTTCACTCGATACGCATATCGTTGAACCGTTGCTCTAATAAATCAACCGAAACCATCTGCTGCTAACATGTACTTCTTGTAGCGTTAACCGGTAGTGTACATTCCTGGAGAAATGGTTTGATTCCTAAAATAAAAAGAACACGCTTCTTTCAATTAAAATTCATTTTATATTGAGTGTTTGACAGTTCAGGTAACCAATTTTCGAATTATGGGAAGACATAACCTACAACATAAAGATCCCTTATGTAATATTTACGGCGAAGTAATAAAACTTTTAGCATTATTAAATATTATAAAAGTTCACATGTCTTGGGAATTCTAGGTCATATTCTATACAACTTAAAATATCTAATGCGGAAACTTTACTCAGCCATAACCGCATTTTGAAATCCGTTTTATCCATACTATTAAATAAATATTGTCTTTCAGAAATTATCCTCAGCTGTCTTGGAAAATGAGGTTTTGAAATAGCTAATATTCGCCTTGCCATCATGAAAAGTTAATTTGGAAATATAATTAAAGAATCATGGGAGCCTCAAAAATTAATGCTTTTCTTGACATTTTAGTCATTATTTTAATATATATCTCCATATAAGAAAACAAGGCAAAATAGAAATCTTGACAGAATGAAAAGATGGATAGCTAAAGGAGTTCAAACTTCCTATAAAAATTGCAGCATCTTCTACAATTAAATGAAGCGAATAAATTAAAAGCCTTCAATGGTTGCTATAAATTATATAAAACATATAAACAAGTTATTAGTTCACAAACTGATAAATATATATTTAGGTCTTAATAAATCTGGATGCCTTTATCACCCACTCAGCTACGTAACAGAATCCCTCTAGGGCAGATTAATAAATTCCTCAAAGAGTCTTGCAGTACTACCCAAATATGCTCCCTCAAACTTTATTTGGGTACTTGGGAAGGAAACCTTCAAGAATTAAGAATGAAAAGGAAACTTAGGCTTTAAACATTTTATTTTCGGGGAATGTTATTACAATAGAAGGGTCGGTTCTGGTGGTGTAGTGGTAACCATACTTGCCTACTAAACGCAAAATCGCGGATTCGATCCCGACCAGGACCGATGGATTTTTCCGGGCGTAAAAATCCTAAGTATGGCTTCCTTCGGAAGGGAAGTAAAGCCGTGGGTCTCATTACATACATTTACTTCACGATAAAGAATCTCAAACCTGAAAAAAGAGGCCTCTGAGCAAAATTTGTCGGCCGTTACGCCCTGAATTGAATGGGACTCTGATGATCTAAGATGTTAAACAGCGTCCGTAAATAAACCAAATCGTAAACAAAAAAAAGTGGGGATATTTTGATTTTCAAATTTCCTATACTGCTTAGGGAAATTTGAAAAAGGTGAAAGTGTCAACACAACTAATTTTTTTGTTGAATGTATACATAGATTTTAGAGTATACCATAACAAAATTAATGAAATATAGCCATGTCAAGTAGACACAAGCATAGTGTGCAAAATGTCTCTAAAAAAAGGCCGCGGGATACAAGTGACATTGAATCTGATACTGAATTTCCAATAGTATCTATCTGGGCTGAAACAAGTGCTTCGAACAGTAATGAGGTATGTCTTAAGTTTCTAACCAGAAAAGCTTTTACATTTTGGCTAGTAATGACTTAAGGGTTATGTTTTGACAAATTAAGTTGAGTTGTTTATTAGTCGTTAGAATTTCAACAAAAAAAGAATTCATGGCATCGTCATGAATTAAAATTATAAAAATACAATAATATTGATTGTTAATATATGATGTTACAATTTACAAAATTGTATTACAATATATGCATAGTCTTCAAATGTGTAGTCTTGTAATGTGATAGGCATGTGGTGGACTCCTCTTCTACCATGTCTTAATACATAAAATATAAACAAAATACAGGATAGTATCTTTACTAGGAAATGTTGACTTTAAATTTAATTTAGTATTTTAAACTTTAGTTGCAAATATTCACAATACAGAATGGCATATGAATTAGCAGAATTTGTTTGACTGGTTTTTTAAATTGCCTATGACCGAATTATTTGATTTGGGATGGAAGATGATTATTAAACTTACTACCAAGATGAGATACCCTATGAAGACTTATGACAATTCTAGGAAAATTAAATTTTATATTATTGGATGTTCTTGTATTGCAATCGTAAAAATTGAATTTGTCTGGAAGAATCAATGTTTTGGTTATCCTAAAATATATAAGCAAGTTGCTGGCAATATTCTAAGTTCTTTGAAAATTCTTTTACTTTCTGATCAAATTGGTAAATTCATCATAGTTTTTACCAAGTATTCTTTTTTGTAATATTAAGTAAGATTTGTGTAGGTTTTGATGATGCTCACCATACATTCTGTCATTTATTTATATGCGAATGGTATTTATATCTTTTTAAAATCAAGATGAATAATGAAAAAGTATTATAATGATGAGTCTCTCCTATGTTACATTAAATTGTTCTTATGCATCGATCCTATGGGTTTAGCTGTTTATAATTCCATGTTCCATAAGGGTAGTTAAAAAGTCCTGCACAGCCTAAATAACTTTTGAAGCATGTGTTTCAGTGACATGAAACTGATTGTGTGATGATAGCTGTATACTGAGAACTCAAAAAAATGATATTACTAATTTTTTTCTATTTCCATTTTAAATGGAAGTAACTCCAACTCTCTTATTTTAAATGGAATACCCAATATATTTTTACATTTTTGAATAATGGTCATTACAGCTTTTCAAAAAGTACCCAGACTAGATACTTCTGTACAAATTATTGTTACTAAATCAACAAAAAAAAAAAAATGGTGTAGCGAATAATAAAACACTTCTTTTGTTTACTGGTTTAGTCAGTAATAACATGTACTTCATTTATATCCATGGAATCATATTTATTGATATAGAAATGTCTTGTTTAAGGAATTAAATCTGACATCTAGTATGTTAAATAATTCTATTTGAGGTTGAGCGAAAGTGAAAGGATTCTAATTTGAATTATGGTTGCCTATGAAGAAAGGCAACAATCTTGATAAAAGGCAGGTTTATTTAGTGATATGCATTCAGATTGCAATTCATTCCACATACAACAATAACAAGGATCATAGAAGAAATTTACTCAAAATGAAAGCATAAAGGCTTTACCAAAATCAGGTTGCCTGAAAAGTAATGAGAATATTTCATTGAATGTTCTCTTCCATGTGTAAGAAAATATCCAAAAGTTTCTATTACAAATTTGTCGTTAGAATCAAATATAAGCCAAAATTCTCAGATGAAAATCCATAAAAGGTTCAAGCAACATCCTTATAAAATTCAACCTTTGCAGGAACTTTTCAGAGGACAATCCGAATAAAAGATGCAGTTTTGTGAATTAATAATCAGGCACATTAACAACAATCCACATTTTCTTAGACATATTATATTCTCAGATGAAGCCACATTCTGTGCCTGAATGGAATTGTCAACAGACTTAACTACCATGCTGGTCAGACATAAGTCCACAACAATTGGGTGTGAACTATATGCAGTATCCATAAAAACTTAATGTTATGGATCGTATCATTGGTGATCATACCATTTATTCTTTAGAGATATATTAATAGATGGATTTACTTCGATATCAGGTAGTACTGGCTATCATAAATTTGTTTCCACTTCAGACAACCATGGGCTACCCGGAGATGACATCTATTTCCAATAAGATGGAGTCCCATCTCCTATGGACGGAACGTTTATCAGCAGTTAGATCAGGTTTTTCCACAATGAAGCAGTGGTAAGAGACGCCACAGATAGTGGCTAGCAAGATACTCAGATTTTTCGCCTTTAGATTCTTTTTGTGGACCCATTTGAAGTTATTTGTATATTGAGAAAGACCCAACAACTAAGATCTGGGGTTAATGGAATAATGGAAGTGGTGCAAGGCATTCCTAAAGACTGGTGTCCTTTTCTTAAATGTTTTATATAATTGACTGGCACATTGTCAATAGTTGAGGGCTATAAGTTTGAACATAGAATTTAGACATTGAGCTGTTTTTTTTTGTTTTGTTTTGTTTTTGTTTTTTATTAAAGAAGGAGCATGTTATTATTTGCTGAACTTTTTTGTTTTCTTCATTTATCAACAATAAATTTGTACAGAAGTATCTTAGTGTGTGTATTTTTCCCATTAAACCAAAGTAAAGGTTGGTAATATAATTTTTGAGTTTTTAGTATGCAGCTCTCCCCACACACTGAGTTTTATGTTAGAACCAAATGCTTCAAAAGTTATTTAGATGGTGTGGAATTTTTAACTCATCTTGTATAATTGTTCATACTTGTCAGTTA
The DNA here is from genome assembly GCA_030762175.1 of Metallyticus violacea. NCBI lineage: Eukaryota > Metazoa > Arthropoda > Insecta > Mantodea > Metallyticidae > Metallyticus > Metallyticus violacea. The sequence continues at coordinate 20,641,514 of CM060836.1, forward strand.
CCTATAATTGTTCATACTTGTCAGTTACCTATAAATGCTTAATTTTTTTTTTTTTTTTTTTTCCTGGGGATTTTCAAGTTCAAGAATTGTTGGAAGCTGTCTTTTACAACTTAGAAGCTTAACGTTGTAATATTGTAAGTTGAGCAGTTATAGTTACAACTATAGATACAAATTACAGGCGGTCATGTCGGTCCTGGTGGATTTTTATAGCTTCCTTCAGAAGGGAAGTAAAGCCATAGATCCCAAGTTGTACATTTAAGGTATGTAAAACCGCCATGCGTGGCGAGGTCGTTAAGGTGCAGACTCGTGAGTGGGAGATTTGGGGTTTGAATCCCACCAGGACCATCCTCCTGACTGAGTTTTTTTTTCCAGGTTTTCCTCAGTCCTCATAAATGGCAAATGCCGGGGAGGTACCCTAAACTTAGGCCTGGAATGTTTCCTTCCTAAAATAAAAATATCCTTTCCCAATTTACCATTCCATCTCATGTATCATCAGTGTCCAGCATCTGTGGTGCCTCAGCACAGTAAAATCGGGCGTTAAACAGCATTCAAAAAAAAAAAAAAAAAAAAAATAGAGGTACATAAAAGAACCTGAAGTCTGAAAGAAGATGCCTCTGAGCAAAATTTATCAGCCATTTAATGTCCTTAATTGATAGGAACCTAATGACTTGAGATGTTAAAGAGCTCCATAAATAAACACTGCAAGTCAGATTGAAAAACTCATACCTGTTATTTCAAAATAATCAATAATCAGGTAATCATTTCTGTTATAAATATTAAATTGCAATTAATTTTAAATCATAGTAATAAATGCATAAGTACTGAAAGACAAGTGTTTGCATTTAATTCTGTAAGTTACACTGGAAAGGGATGCACATTTAATAATCAAATATTTTTCCACATATTTTGGAGTTATGCACTGTCTTTTGTCTGACTCATAGCTTTATACACAGAGAAAGATTGTGGATATTTAAATGTGTTAAATTGTTTCAGCAAAATAAAATTATGCTTGAAGATCCACATTTAATAGTTGTGGGGCGCAGAAGAGAGGACGAATTGAGGAAATGCCTGAATAATCCAACTGAGGAAACAATCACAGGTCAGATTAATATCATTGAATTTTTATCTATTAAAATGTGAGATATTAATTGCTAGTACATGAGAATTAAATTACACAAAGGCATTTTTATACACTGAGAAGCAAAAAAAATACAATACCTAAAATTCTCTGAATATTCATTATTATATGTGAATTATTATACTTTTATTTATTTTTTGAACAATAAATATTTTTCCAAACATTGTATACTATTATGCATTCAGATATTATTTTGAGAGTATAATTTCCATTATTGTATGAGCACAAACATGAATACAAGTTAATCACATTTCATAATCTGTTTTTTACCTGTAGGGTAACACAAGGTAACACACCTGCATTGGTAACATGACACCCTTTGAACACTCATTGGGACTCTCTGAAGCTAGTGTTTTCTCCTTTGCCTTGTATTACAGCTTGCCATCTTACAGGCATACTGTGGGAAGGTCCTTTGGTTTTCTTGTGGTGGCCTCCCATTCTTACGCAAAGCCTCTTGAAGTTCATTGAGGCTTTCAGGAACACATTGAGAAACAATTTTCTCCATCGTGTCCCAATCATGCTCAGTGGGATTGCTGTCAGGTCTTCATGCTGATTGAACTTAGGGCCTGAATCTCCATCTCTTGCAAATACTGTGTCATAATGTGGATGGGTATTGTTATGCATGAAATGGAAATTATTGTCAACAGATGGAGTACAGGAGATAACATGCTCCTGAAGAATTTCCTCAATCTACTGATTTGCATTCAAGGGCCTGTTCTTCATAAAAATCAGCTGTATCTTGGCTTCCACACTGATACTAACCCACACATGATGGAACCTTTCCTGAAAACCATCATTGATAAGGTGCAAGGGACATACCTTTGACCAGTCTTCCTGCATACTCTTTCTCTGCCATCAGGTGATCTTAGACTGTACCTCAACTTATCCATTAACAGGATAGCTTTCCATTGCTCCTCAGTTAACTCCAGATGTTGATGAGCAAAGGCAGGAGTTGCTTGTCAATGTTGCTAGGTAAGCAAGGGACCTCTGGCTAGTCTTCTAGAGCTGAGCTGTGCTTCTTCAAGTCTTCTTCTCATAGTTCTCATGTTGATCCTAATGTCCTTTGCAAGCAATTTTGAGCTTCTACAGCTGTTGTATGAAGATCATGCAATACTTGCAACTGCAGAAATTGGTCATCTCTTGCAGATGTCACCCTTCTGTGACCTGATCCTGGTCTTTTGCAGTAGATACCAAGTTCCCTGAATCTTTGGTATGTCCTTTGTATAGTATAGACATTGACTTCTAACACCTGGGAAATATAACGCATGCCGCATCCATCTTCCTACAGCGCAACTGCTTTACAGCCTCTGTCAACTTAATGGCATCTTTACCTCATAAAATTATGTGCTAAATTGATTGAAATACCTCAACAAAACTGATGTAACAACAATACCATTAGACATTTCATTTGGCCCAGGCATAAAAATGTGATTAACTTGCATTCATTTTCATGCTCATACAATAAAGGAAATTATAGACTGAAAATGATAACCATTGTATAAGAATTGTTCCAAATGTTTCTAAAAGTATTTACTGTTCAAAAAATGAATTGAATCATAATAATTCACGTATAATAAAGTGTAATATTAAAAATATTGATAAAATTTTAGATGTGGCATTTTATTTGCCTTTCAGTGTATTTATCATTAAAATACTGAATACAGAATGAGCAAAGTTCTAGTTAGCTAAAAAGTTGATTGGAACTTTTACAGTGAAGCTAATCGTATAATTAATATCATTGCATATTGAGTTGAAATACACACTCTTATTGCTTCACTTACTCATTTATAATATGTGGTACTTGTTTCAAGAACCATTGTTTGCACCCTCAGCTAACTGTCGATTGCTAGATAATTTATTATGCTGTGGTAAAGTGTATTCTGCTCTGTTGGAGGTGAGTTGAATTTAAAGCTTATGTTTTCATCCCCAGAAGTGTTGAAGTTTATTAAACTGTCTCTGTATTTGTAAATGTAGATTTTCTCCCATGATGCTAATTCTGTAGGTCCTTGTACTGATTTTAATAATTTGTTTTATTCTCTATGTTGTGATTTTCTGTCCAGAAATGAAATACTACTGCTGATTCCTCCATTTGTTTGTATTTTATGTTTCTGAAATGTTTTTCTTTGTTTTTCTCATGTAGATTTTTTCACATTCTGCACAACTTTTTTTTTTTTTTTTTTTTTTTTCACAACCTGCTTTTTTCTCTGGTGGAATACTGTAATTAACATTGTCTATCAGGAAATTTTTAACATTAAATCTGTTTATAGATGCCAACCTGATATTAAAATCCTTTAGAATATTTTGAAATTTTTTCATAGTCCATGGATGATATGCAAATGTTTTAAAGATCAGCTTATCTTTTCCTGCTGAAAGTGTTATGGTTTCTTTAATAAGTTTTTGCCTCTTGAATTTCTGCACCTTTTTATGTACTAGTTCTTTTTTAAAACCATTTTTAATCACTGTACTTTCTATTTGTTTGTATTCTTTAAAATATTCTTCTTTGCTAGTTTGTAGGCTAACTAGCCTGTGTGTTAAGCCTTTGATCACCGCATGTTTGTGTGTTTTGGAGTTAAAACAGTTTTGATGTGATTGTCTGCATGCATATTCTTTCTGTATATTCCAAATTCCAATTTTCCTTGACTCTTCATTATTTTAATGTTCAAGAAAGGTAACAAGTTATCTGATTCTGTTTCGTATGTGAACGATGTGTTTTTAGGTTGTATATTCAGATGTTTTATGTCATCATCAATGATTTTTTTGTTAACTATGGCAAATATATATGGTCAACATATATGTACTATATTTTAAATATGTATGGGAATGCTGAGATGATGTATGTTTCCAATCTGCTCATGAAGAGGTTAGCTAAAAATGGAGAGATGTTTATAGACTGTCCTTGAAGAAAAGTAGGATTGGTTTATGCAAATTCAACAATCAAGATTTACTGTGGGCAGCTGACATGCACTTTGAGCCCAGCTCACATGCTTAGGTGGGAAGAAGCTTAAAAATTGATTTCATTTAACTAGCATAGTTTGTATTCCTGCATTTGTGCCCCGAGCTCCAACCACTGACTGCCATGCGATGTATACTGTCCTTAAAAACTGCCCCTTTAGATTTTTCCCTTTTAAAAGTTTTATGTTCTCATAGTTTTGTCGCTCTCATTGCTAACACTTTCATAACAATATTTTCATATAACTCTTTTCATCTACCAGTGCACACAGCTGATTTTCTATGTGGCTGATTATGTCGTCCCTGTGCTACCATCTATGATGTTTCTCAGGTAGGTGACATGGGAGTATATACATACATTCATGATAATTACATTTAAGATTCATGGAACAAAACAAGTTTAGATCCATTAGTTGGTCCACGTGTCAAAGGTTAAAATATTCTGTAGATTTCCATTTGTTGCCAATTTTTAATTTGTATGCCCCAGCCATTGCCTCTATTTTAAATTCATGTGCTACTTGATGCTTCATTGTGTGTAATTGTTCTTTGTTTGTTAAATGACTATACAAACTGTCTTGAAGAATGATTGGATTTTATGAAATGTGGTCTCATATTTCTGGGAACTCCTTGATAAATTAGACCACTTCTTTATTCCTAGATCCTAAGAATCTTAGTTTCTTCACATTATTCAATTATGTGCCAATTTTATCTTATAGGTTACAAAGTGGATATTCAAGATGTTTCAATTTTAGAATCCCCATTCTAGTTTATGTAGATCCTTCTGTTGCTATTTTGTTCCATAGTTCAATTTAATTTTCTGTAAACCAAACTATTTAATTATATGTGGTTTTTGTACCTCTTCTATGTCTTATCTTAATAATGTATGGGGTTGGAATTTAAAGCGTGAAAGCATATTGATTATATTTATAGAGTATGTTTTAAAATGGTGTTGGGATTACTGAGGGCAGCTCCAAAAGAAGTAGCATTAGCTGAAGAGTTGGCAGGAAATATATGGTAGTCAAGCATAAATTGAAATATTGGTATAAGATAGAATTAAGGGAGGAAGGAGATATAGTTAAAGACTAGATACAAGAAAAAATAAAACGGGAAAGAATGGGTTATTTCAAGTAAGGAAAATAGTCAAAAAAATTGAAATAGGGGATTTAGATAGACAACAGATGATCGATATATAAGTATTATGGAATAAAGTGAAATAAAGAATAGATGATATTGAAAAGCATGAAATGTGGAGTAGTTTACAGGATACTTTGGAATATTATAGGAAATGCAGAAAAGAATGGGGGCAGGAAAAATGTGTTTGTAATACATGGGAGGGATTTTCTTGTGGTAGAGCAGGAATACTAGGGTTAAGTGGATTAATATGAAAAAGGAAGAGTGTCCACTATGTGGAAAATTAGAAAAGATTTATATTGTATAATTGAATGTTTAGAAACTAAAACATGGGGAGAAAAAAAATGGAATAAGAAATGGGACAATTTACAGATTTGATATTAAACATTTTTGGAAATGGCAATAAAGAATTTTTGAAAACATTTGGTAACTATGTAGTGAAGGTAAGAGAAAAGCGGTGAAATAAAGTGATTGAATTAGAGGAATAAGATAATGTTGAAATATGTAGTATGTATTAAATACATAGTTTTATAGGATCCAAAAATAACAAACTTTCTAAGAACAATTGTATAAATTGTAAAAGTTAATCTGAATGAAATATGTAAAAATGAAGCATTCATTCATGTCATGACTTAATTTACTAAATGAATTGTGGGGCTTTTAAGTAACCTGTATTTAGAAGTAATATGTATAAATATGTGCATGCTTGCATTCACTGTTGTAAATAAATTACATGGTAAAATAAAAGAAAAAAAATCCCTACTTCCTTCCACTCTATAATAGTTCTATGAATAGATATTTAAAATATTTATTATTTCACTTTAGCATTGCAGCATAATCCATGAATAATTCTTTTCTTTTTCTCAGGTCATTCACCAACAAGAATCCCAGAGCTGCAGGAGTTCTATAATTTAATTCAATGTGACCTGCAAAAACCAGAAATTAAGCTCTTTCCACCAGGAAAGCATACATTTGCTCCCAAGCATTTATATCAGCTATTTAATAAAAGTATGTTGCATCCTGTCTACAATGTTGTATGTTTAATAATTTCCAAAGTGCATAACTCAGGTTTAGAGTAGTGTATACAGAGTATGTGGAATTGACTAAGTTACATCAAAATTAGCATAATTAAGGATTAGGTTGGCTGACTAACTGTCACATTAAAATGGGCAATGTTAACAGTACTTAGCAACTGCATTTTGGCAATGTCCCATAATCCTAGAAGTCTTACTTGTTTTATATAAAGGGTGTCTTTAAGAAATTACACCATAAATAGCAGCATATAATAAGATTTACTAGCATTTCAAAATAAGCAGCATATTGCTCAAACAATAACTGAATACTTAAATGTAAATTGGAACTTGCATAGTGAAGCCAATCATATTAATTGATATCATTGTATGATTCAGTTGAACTACACACTCTTAAAGCTTCACTTACTTTTCATAAATGTATGGAACCGGTTTCCAGAACATTTAGTTCCCATCTTCAGCCAGGCTAAAGTTCAACTGTCAGATCATTCGTTGAGCTGTGGGAATGTATATTCTGCTCTGGTGGCGGTGTGATAAACTTGTAGTTTATGTTTTCATCCCCGACAATGTCGAAGTTCATTATGCTGTCTTTGTATTTGTAGATGTAGATTTTCTCCCAGGTTGCTAATTCCGTAGGTCCTTGTACTGATTTTAATAATTTTGCTTTATTTATTATGTCGTGATTTTGTGTCCAAAAATGATATGCTACTGCTGATTTCTCTATTTGCTTGTACTTTATGTTCCTGAAATGTTCCTTTAACTGTGTGCCTATGTTTATCTTTGTTTTTCCAATGTAGATTTTTTTCACATTCTGCACAGTTTATTTTGTAAATACCTGATTTTTCTTCTTGTGGAATACTGTCATTAACATTATCTATCAGCAAATTTTGAACATTAAATCTATTAATTGGTGCCAACCTGATATTAAAATCTTTAAAAATATTCTGAAATTTTTTTGTGGCCCATGGATGATATGTAAATTTTTTAAAAATTAGTTTATCTTTTCTTGCTGAAAGGGTTGTGATTTGTTTGATATGTTTTTGTCTCTTGAATTTCTGCACCTTTTTATGTACTAGTTCTTTTTTAAAACCATTTTTAACTGATGTTTCTTCTATTTGTTTGTGTTCTTTAAAATATTCTTCTTTGCTAATTTGTGGGTTAACTAGCTGGTGTGTTAAACTGTTAATTACTGAATGTTTGTGCGCTGTGGGGTTAAAACTGTCAGCTTTGATGTGATTATCTGTGTGTGTATTCTTTCTGTATATTCCAAATTTAAGTTTTTCTTGGCATTTCATTATTTTAATATTCAAGAATGGCAGCATGTTATCTGTTTCTATTTCGTATGTCAATGAGTTTTTTGTTAACTATGGCAAATGTATTGTCTACATATCTGTACCATACCTTAAATATGTATGAAAAAGCTGTGTTGATGTGTGTTTCAAATCTACTCATGAAGAGGTTAGCTAGAAATGGAGATAAGGGGCTGCCCATTGTAAGTCCTGCTTGTTGTTTATAAAATTTTTCTTTAAAAGTAAAAAAGGCTTGGTTTATGCAAATTTCTGTCAGTTTGATGTATTCTTTTATGTGTGTATCATTAATTCCACTTGTTTTTAGCCAATCATGTACATAAATCAGGAGTTTTTCTTTTGGTATGCTCTCGACGTAGAATCTCTGTTTCCGAGCATACCAAAAGAAAAACTTCTGATTTATGTACATGATTGGCTAAAAACAAGTGGAATTAATGATAAATGCATCAAACTGACAGAAATTTGCATAAACCAGGCCTTTTTTATAGAAAGCAAAAGCTCTTGAAACATGTTCTGATAAGTTAATAAGTTAGTTAAATGTAGTGTCATGGAATGCTGACCTCTTTATGTGCATAATTAATCAACTACACTGTTTCTAACTTCTATTAAGTTTATAATTCCTTCTTCAGTTATTGATATATTCACAATATCTCAACAACCGCAGTTAACCTTTTGATTCTATGCCTTGAACAAATAGCATAATTTCAAATTTTGCATATCATTAAATTAAGACATTCAAGAATGTTTGTGTTTTAAGAGAATTGATGGCAGCATAATTGTGGATAGTTGGCACTTTCATAATGCCAATAAGTTATTGATATATGGCGCACCAAATGTCTGACTATACCTCTGGTTTAAATTGTAATAAGAGCTCATAAATAATTTAACATTGTACTCTTATCTATTCTAAGACAACAAGCATTAAAAATGTCTTTATTTCTTTAAATGTGTATTTTATCCCCCCTCTCCCTCCCTCCCCTCATAAGCATATTTGTTTACATTGAATTAAATGATGTAGTTTCCAAAGACTTCTTAAAGGTATTTTAACTGTAACATTTTATATTTAATTTTTTCCAGATACAGTACCTGGTAAACATCAGCTTTCCGTGAAGCAGAATTCCCTGATAGAAAACTTAGTACATACTGACACTACAGACATGGATCTTCTGCAATATTTGGTATTACATTAGCATTTTGGAGTAAAACTCATTCTTTTAGAGCTTAAGGAAACACTTTCTTACTTATATTCTTAATTAGCTGGTGAATGGACTTAATACTTCCATGCTCCACTTACCTTTAAATTATACAGAACATTAAAATCGTACTTATAAAGTTGTAGACAATGGAGAAGTAATGTATCCTACAAGAATGTATTACACATGTTCACACTAACTCCACTTACTTACACAACTCTAGGACATGTTTCTGGCACACTTGCTGGCATTATCACTGTTAATGGACTGCTCGGTTCTGTGACTGAGTCCCAAGGTGCTTCTGTGGCGGCCTCTGAATTTTTGAGTAGAAACTTAGTTCATCCATGGGTGGAATATAAAAATTCATTAAGTTTTTCCTATTTTTTAGGATGAAAATTTTTTCCTAAGTTGATAGTTCCATTGCGTTATGAAGTTCTTTCAGCAACTTAGCCTGTGGTTTAATTTCATGCTTTTTGGTCCATATGTAAGCTGCCGCAGCTGATTTGTCAGTTTGCTTAAAACGAACATTCCTAAAGTGTTCCTTTCTCTGAATTTCTAAGTTTATCTTTGGTTTTCTGATGTATAGGGTAGGTCCATAAGTTTCCGGCCTTGCTGATAAGAATCATTGCCTTCACAAAATCCTTATCTGGTGTCTTACCTTGTCTGTTAAGTAAATAATTGCAGCTGTAACTTCTTCTCCAATGTGTTCAGTTATTCAGATATAGATGCACAAAGAAGGCTATATGTAGAAGATTGTGGCATTTTCAAAATGGAATATCGAGCTGTGTTAAGTTCTTCACGAAAGAAGGACTTACTCTAAATGAAATTAAACAGCGATTGGACGGTGTATATGAGGAAGCATCCCCCTCATATTAGACAGTAAAAGAATGAGCCAAACTTTTTCGAATGGGTTAGGAAAGCATTGAAGACAAAGAGCATGCAGGTCAGCCCTTGAAGTTGCTCACTTCTGAAAAAATCACTTTTGTGGAAGGAGAAGTTATGGAAGAATGGCAGCTCAAAGTTACAGAAATAGCAGCAAGGTTGGGCCTTTCTAAAACAACAGTCCTTCAAATTATTCTTGAACATTCAAACATGAATGTAGAAGGTTAGTGCTAGATGGGTGCCTAGACTTCTTTTCTCAGTCCAAAAGCAGCAACGAGTCACCTGTTGTCAGGTATTTTTGGAAATCTGCTGTGGCAACGAGAGAGAAGTTCTCCAAACCACTGTTACAGAAGATGAAACTATGGTCCTGTACTATGATTCCTTGTCCAAAAGAGAATCAATGAAGTGGTGTAAACCTGGCAAAATACCACCTACAAAGGCCAAGGTCACTCAGTCAACCAAAGAGATCATGGCCACAATCTTCTTGAGCTGTAAAGGAATACTCTTCTTTGACTTCAAGGAGGGGAACACAACAGTAAATGGGGAGTACTGTGCTGGCCTACTGCGCATACTATGTGCTTCCATTAAAGAGAAAAGGCAAGTAAAGCTGAGTGATGGTGTGCCTCTTCTTCATGACAACGAGAATGTGCACAGAGCTCTTATTGCAAAGGAAGGTGTGAAGAAATGTGGCTTTAAGGAGATCGACCATCCACCCTATATCCCAGATCTAGCTCCCAGTGACTATTTCCTCTTTTCAAAACTGAAGGAGGACCTTTTAGGAAGGAAATTTAAGCGTGACAAAGTGATGAATGCTGTTTATGCCCATTTTTCATACAAGACTCTGTTTTTGGGGAAATTGAAATGTTAATTCAAAGACATGAGAAGTATATGGCAATAAAGGATAACTATATTGAAAAGTGAAGTATAGTTTTTGTCTTTATCATACCTAGAAAATGGTTAGGCCGGAAACTTATGGACCTACCCTTGTGTCTCTGATCACATTCTGCACATTCTTTCACAAATTCCTGATTTCTATTCTATTGGCATGGCATCTTTTACTGTGGAACCTAATAAATTTTTTATATTTGCTCTTTGGGGCTAACTTTATGCAATATTCTTTGAATATCCCATTGTATTTATTATGGTAAGTTGGATAGTATGGGAAGCTTTTGGATTTGTATCATTCCTTGATGTTCTTCAGCATGGAAACGTATCTTAAAGATTTTTGTCTTTTAAATTTATGATATTTTTTATTATTATGTCTTTGTTCAAACCATTGATTATTGCTGTATTAATTATCTATTGATTTTCCTTTTTTATCTGTTTGTGAAGTGGGGTTATAACTGAAATTTTTATGTAATTTTCTGTGTGTCCCTTTTCTATGGATTCCAAAATCTGTCTCCATTTCTTATAATTTATAACAGGAATGGTAACTACCCATTATTTTCTTCTTCTATGGTGAACTATATAGATTTATGTTGTAAATTAAGAACTTTTAGAGCATCTGTTGAATGTTTTTTCAGTATTATTGCAAATATGTTATTCACATACCTATACCATGTCTTGAAAATTAATGTGTAGGCTTTGGCAATATGTATTTCAAAATAGCTCATGAACATATCTTTTAGAAACAGAGACAGGAGGTTTTCTATTACTAGAATACAAACTTGTTTGTAAAATCAAAATTTATTTAATTTGGAATCGAACACATTGAAACACGCATAATAATCTCTGTGAGTCGGAATATTAGAACACACTTTCTGGTTTCACTTAAATGAGATTTTACTCCGGACATATGTTTCGTGGACATTTTTTCCACATCATCAGCTGTTCACGACTAATGAATCATTTGTAGAAGTTGGGTAGGTAGGAATCCGGGTGGACTCTTGTGATCTTGTGATGAACTTAAATAAAGTGTTGTCTGCTTTTGGAATATCAATATTCATAAGGTTACGTTCATGTTTTTTTTTATATAAATCCTTTCCGATATATTTAGTTCTTTTGGTTGTTGAACAGTATTTAAAAACTTGATGCCTTTTTCTATTTCATGGTTTTCATTTCAGAAATGTGCTGCCATTTATCTATTTAAATCAGCTGTGGCAGCACAGAGATTGTTTGTAAAATTTTTGGTTAAAACTGAAGAAATTTTGTTAAATGCATAATTAGTAAGTTTTAGTAAGTTTTCTATTTCTTCCATTTGTAGATTTAATGCGGTTAACCATTTCCTTAACATTTGCATATTTAATAAATCCAAATAGGATACTGATTGGTTGTTTATACGAAATGATTTGAACACATAGTAGCACCTCCTTGCTTATTATTGGTCAAGGGCTTATTGTTTTCGTTCATTATCAAGCAGAATGTGTTCTTGGTGTACTTTTTTCTGAAATAAATATTTGATTATTTCAGTGATAGCATCCTTTGTTGATTTATTTTTTCTACATCCAAACTGAAAGTTGCTAAATATATAATGCTTAGATAACATTTTCATTTGTTTTATTATTGGTTTTTTTCAGTTACTTTAGTTAATGTGGAGACAAGCATTATTGGTCTGTAATTACTTTCAGAACTCTTTTTCATAAATGAGTTTTACAATGGGATTTTTAGGCAATTAGGAGAATATACCTGATGCAGTTCTAACTGAGATCAATCATAACTGGTATATTGAAATTTATGGAAATTTATTAAAAGTGCTAAGAAAAATACAAACTACAACAGGTCACCACCTTCTGGCCCAGTCCATTTTAGGCTTACCTCCTCGCGATTATAGAAATTTTAATACAATGATGATTTTATACTAACCCTTTATTTAAATTCTAAATAAATAAATTACAAGATTTCCACCTTGATTGCATCAGACCGTCCCTGGTTCATCAGCAGTAGCCTACTAGAATCCCAAGGGACTAGGTCTGACCCAACCCAGGGGACTAAAATAAAACATTTTATTTACTGTAACTATACCATTATTTTATCAGCTAGATACAGTCTCTACAAACTACTAATTCTTTTATTTCTCAAACATATACTGTAATGAAAAGCAGTTTATAAAGTCAAAAAAGAAAAAACTACAGTGGGACCTCCATCTATCTTAAGGTGTAACCCCTCACAATTACAATTGTTGAAACAATAATACATTTATACTAACATCTTTACTTAAATTCAGAAAATTAAACAGAGTACAAAATTTCCACTTTGATTGCATCAATTCCCAGTCCCTGGTTCATCAACAGCAACCTACTGGAATTCCAGTGGACCAGGCTCCAACCCAACCAAGGCACTAAAATAAATATTTCACTTACTCTACTTGTACCTACTAATTCCTTTATTTCTCAAATACCAACTGTAATGCTACATGTATTCACTTTCTAGAGCAATTTCTAATTTTTAAGCTCAGTAATTCAATAAATTTAATATAATTTCACTCCCAACCACTCCCAAACCAATAACATTTTTCATTATATACAGGTATTCTCTATCATCTAAAAAACTGATATATATCCTTCTCTTGATGGTATTGCACCAGATGGATGTGACATGTTTCACCCCTCCTCTATGATGAGGCAAACTGAGATTGAGCAATGGCCTACTGCTGTAACCTTTGCTTACTCTACCTCCATCTTACAACTTCATTGATAAGAGGACAGTATTGCGGGTGGGCATGTGATTAGCATGGCATGCTGGCAGCCTGTTGGTTGCCTATCACACAGCTTTTGAGATCAAAGGATGCCACCTGCTCATTAGGCAGCTCTCCAATTATCCTCATGAGCATGTTGCAGACCTCCCTAACTTAGAAAAATTCCTAACTGGTACCAGGAATTGAACCCATGTCCTCCCAACCAGCAATCAGCAATGCTAAGCACTAGACCAAGAAGGCAGTCTGACATGTTTCATAGTGAGCCCATTTCTGTATCTTGTTTAATTCACTTGGCACCCTCTTGGTATCTTGTTTATGTTGATGGCATGTCATAAAATGTAAAATACCACGAAAGGAGACATTTCAGCATGCTGTGCTAATTTCTGCATAGTCCAGCACCTGTCTTCAGCTGAGCATTGTTTCATAAGTGACACATCTCTTACATTTTGGAATGTCTGAATTTTCCTCAACACTGTTCATATGGCAAAGCAGTTTTATATCGTGCCTTTGCATGACACTCTCATGCATTTTTTCTGCAAAGAACTAAATATCCACATATGATGACTGCTTCACATTAGTGATTTCCAACTTCAAATATTGCCAACATTCTGGCAGTTTGATTGCATGGCACTATTGCTCAAACACTGCCTGGTGTCCCCATGTGTAGAAAGTCAGAAGCCCAAGCAGCAGGCTTTCAAAGTGTGTTCTGGAATTGCATTGCTGCTGCTTGATTAGTGGCAAATCATTTATTTTTATTTATTTATTCATTGGAGCTCAGCATAGTGGAATGTTTCACATTTGAACATTGTCAAGCACATAGAATAAGATACATAAATAATAAAAGAGTACAAAATGTCAATAAATGGTGGACTATTCACTGTTCATAAAATCTTGAACCGTAGTAAGCTTTGTTCATTAAATATTGATATAACAATTTTTTAAAACATTTATAATTAGCACAAGATTTAATTTCCACATGAAGTATATTATAGAACTTCATTCCATCTTCAGTTGCCAGGAATTTCATTGACCCTACACATTTACTTTTGTTGTTATTAATTATTATTTTTTATCAGTTTCAGAGTGATCTTTGGAACGATGATGAACTGAAATCTGTATGTGAGCACATATTTTATTTAATATCTGTGCATGAAGATGAGAATATTGTACATGAAGGTGCAGCTTGCTTGCTTCAAACAAACTTTTGGCACCCAACATTGAAAAACATACTTCTAGTCCTACTGAATTGGGGTAAGTATATTAGTAAAGAAGTCTTCATTTGACATACCTACTTGTTCAGAGCTTATTATTAATGGTAAGGAACATAGAGAAGAGTGAGATTATTCATAAGTTTCAAATTCAATATCCAAAAAGTACAAACATTAATCCCAGATGATTATCCTAACAGGCAACAATTTGTTTACGGAATTTCGGAATCCACACAGTGAAACTTTTGTTTATCTTATTTTGATTTAAAGTAAAACACTAAAAATCATGTCGTCACATTAAAACTCTCTTTAAGTTTCACAAACACACTTATAAAAGTAATTTTGGTACATGTTTCGTGAGGTACATTCCTCACATTGTCAACCAAAACGACGACTCAGTCGTTTTGGTTGACGATGTGAGGAATGTACCTCACGAAACATGTACCAAAATTACTTTTATAAGTGTGTTTGTGAAACTTAAAGAGAGTTTTAATGTGACGACATGATTTTTAGTGTTTTACTTTAAATCAAAATAAGATAGGCAACAATTTGCTGAATAGTATTTGCATACCATTAACAATGAGACTGAAATTGTTAGACATATATTTTTCAAGATGGCCTTTTTAATACACACAACAGTCACATTCGGAATGATACTAATCCTAAAGCTGTGGAGAATCTCTTCATTCAATGGAAGTAAATATTTGATTGAATTTGTTGATAACTTTCTAGTGGGGCCTTATGTTATGCCTGCAAGATTAAATGAACATGTTTATGTAAATGAGATTTGTGTCAGACAGGTTTTCTTCTGCCAGTCGTTCAGCCATTGCTCCATCATCTCATATTCAATATTATGGAAAGCAATGGGAAGCTACTGCAGTATCTATCATCAGAAAGCTGTAATCATGGCATGATAATGGTTAGCATGCAGTGAAGAACCCGAATGAATGAAATAAATAGTCATTATTATGAGGGTCATTCAAATATAAACCAAAATTTTTAAAAAGAAATTTATTCTTATCATGTATAATTCCAAAACAAATTATGCAATTTTTCTGCATAGTTTTCTTCAACAGAAATGCATTTAATCCACCAAATGGGTAGTTTCTTTATTCCCTCATCAAAGAAATAAGATGGGTATAACACTCAATTGTACACAAAGTGCTAACCACTGCATGATTGCTGAATCTTTTCCGTCCCAATGCCTCCTTCAGTTGCCCGAACATGTGGTAATCATAAAGAAATAAATTTGGACTGTAATAAGGGTGTTCTAGGGGTGTCCAGTAAATTTCCCTTAATTGTATGTGGCTTCCAGGATATCATGAGTGGGCTGCCGACATCTTATGTTGTGATAGGCAGTTCTCATGTTGTCCAACAGTTTGCAGTAATATGCCAAATTATTTGCAGTCTTTCTCACATGTAGGAAATCAAAGAGCAACATGCCTTTGGACTTCCAAAACAGGTTGCAAAAACTTTTCCAGCTGACAGGCAAGTTTTGATCTTGACCAGAGCACCCTCTGCTCCTGGATTCCATATTTGTTCTTTTGTTTTCAGAGGTGTAGTTGTGCCCTTACATCTCATTATGGGTCACAATTGGGCCAAAAACTGCTCATCATCTTCCTCAAATTGATTCAGAAGCCTCTGACTGATGTTCTTTTGAATATTTTTCTGTTCATTAATGAGAAGACATGGGACCCACCTCGCCTACACTTTTCGAAATTCTAGTTCTTCAGAAAGAATGTGTGTGCACTTTTACAACTTATGCCTACCTCTGAAGCATTTTTGAGCACACTTGGACAAAGGTCACAAATGGCCTGAATGTTGTTCTGAGTGATGCTCAGCCGTGGATGATATGGGTGGCTTTTATTTTCCACTGCATCACGACTGCTTAGGAACTTCTTGTGCCATTCAAAGCATTTATTCTCCAAGCTATGACCAAAATCTGAACAAAATCTTGGTTGGTTTGACTCTTTCTTTGGTTAGATAATGGATAATGATCCACTATGCAATATGCAGTGCAAACTCTTATTCAGATATATTGCTACTGGCAATGGAACAATCAATGCAGAAGTATCCGTTGGATCATTCTCCTTCATATATTCTCATCTAATTACTATTATGGCCCCACCCCGCTTGCCACCCTTTCCTGGCTCAGAGAACAAAAGTCAAGTTTAAATTTAAATGACCCTCGATTGTGTTGGGAATCCTGCAAAATACTGCAAAGGCCAGAGCACTATTGCAAATGGGGATGCTTGGCGTGAGAGGTAGTGTGATGGAGAGAGTGTTAAAGTATTGGTTCAAGGTACAACAGATGTTGGAGACCTCCATATTAAAAGAATATTTAATATTCCAAGAGTCTGGGATGGGTAATTGTTATTGGGTGCACAAAGTTGGGGAAGAGTTCAGGAGGAATGGAGGATATATGGCTAAGAAGAGGTGATATTTGGAGAGAGGTTTCTAGAAACAGATTAAGGTGCAGTTTGATGATATAGATGGGCAAATGTTACATTCTGTAATGTGGGAGAAGAGTTCTTTAATGTTTTGTCAGGATATAAAAGAGGATGATATATTATAAAGTGCAATGATCAGGAGAGACTGAATGAATGAATAGTGTTTAACGCCCTTTTTTGCTACAGAGGTACCACAGGCGAGAGCAGGAGAGAGAGGAAATGGCAGGTTTAGGTTGGGAATTTGCAGATTAAGGGGTTTTAGAACTAGTGATGAGCATGAATTTTGTTCTATATGTGGAAATGTAAATATCCTGTTTAAATCCTCAGGAACAAGGGAATGGAGACAACTGATAAATGGAAAATGGTTGAAGTTAAATAAGTTAATGATAGCAAAGAAAATGGTTTGTGATCAAAGTCAATTTAGGAATCTGGGGCAATATTTGTATAGAGTTAAGAACAAATGTATATGGTCTGTGAGGAGAGAGGTATTTTGATTTGACTTGAGTTTGTTCAGGACAATTTTTGTATGCTAGAAATATTGTAATTTTTCATCAGTGTGTTTCTAAAAATTATTGTATTCTCATGTGTTTCAATATTGGCCTGGTGTAGAACTTGGGTTGAACCAGACCATATTATTATCTGTACACACTTAAATAATTAGTCTCCTTGGTATATTATTTCATAGTCTTCAAACATCTAATTATATTAAAAATGATATCTAATTATATATTGTTCACTAATATTTGTACTAAGTGAGAACTTATTCACTTGGAACCTAGTAGCAGTTCTTCCTTTTGTTTACCTAGACTTGGCTTGATTTAATTACTATATGTTGTTTAAGTAAGAATTTTTAAAGGGCAATACCCAGACATTGTTCCGGGCCACAATTAGGTGATTGCCATTTTGTAATGTGTGTTAGTACATCAATAAACATAAATATAAAAATACTTAGATCTAAGCATTGGTCTGGATGGATGGTGTGGGGCAAAGGAGGCTACTTTTGGCACTTGAGCTTTGCTCATGACTGGCCCTTTTATGGCTAGGCCCTAAAAGGGCTAGCCATGAGCAAAATGGTGGCACCTGAGAGGAAGGGATGCAGTGAGGGAGACACTGCAAGGCCAAGATCTACAGGCTGTAACTGCACGGGGTTCCTAACATATTTCAAGACAGAACACCCCAACACTGAGGAACATTTCCCACCTGAATTGTGCGAGTCCTCCCATTCCAGAAACTAGGGCAGATGTTTTTTCCAAACAAAGCTACCATTGCACCATGCCAACTCACCCTGGCACTTTTGACTGTGTATGAATGAATTGAATTTATTCTAATTTCCATTCAGATATAATATTTTTAACATATAAATAGAACCAATTTCGTGCAGTTTTAACAAATTAGTAAACATGTTAAAATCAAAGTAAATAATTTACATTTCCATATTCTCAAATCATGTAAACTTATTACTATTAAGACATTTAAATTTCCCACTTAATCACACTCAATTTATGAAGTTGCATTCCTTCTTTACCCTATTACAATTAAAACCAGGTTTAGTAAGCAATGGGGATATACCATATTTATGCAAATCTTTGAATGTAATATGCACCCCAATTTTAAACTTAAAATCATAAAAAAGAATTTGGGACATTGTTGTACAGTATATTAGAGATAAGTCTATCCACTTCATAAAATGATCAGAACATTGAATTTATAATGGACTATTGTTACATCTTGGAGCACTTAGGACAAAATCCATCATTCGTGCTGTTGCCAGGACAGTTGGTGTAGGTCAAAGAAGAAAAAGTTTTTTCTCATGGTGTCACTAGTCACAGGTTACCTGTTCTTCTTCCTTTCATAATACAAATTCCCAAAACTTTTTCTTCATTGTCAGGGTGTCTCCCTTTGCAAGAAGCAGTGAATTTCTTCCTACTAGCTTTAGTTCCAAATTATATCCAATTTCTTACCATCACAAGCAAATGTTGCTCAGCATTAAACTCTATTCCTGACTTTCTGTTAACATTTTTTTCAGCATAAAGAATTACTGTATTCTTGAAAATAGCATTATAAGATGTTCTTCTCTGTTTGCCCTGCATTTCGTAACTTCTTACTATTCAAATGCTCTATGCAATA
This sequence comes from Metallyticus violacea, assembly GCA_030762175.1. Lineage (NCBI taxonomy): Eukaryota > Metazoa > Arthropoda > Insecta > Mantodea > Metallyticidae > Metallyticus > Metallyticus violacea. The sequence goes on from CM060836.1 coordinate 20,660,564, forward strand.
ATAGGCCAACAATAAATGTAACAAAGTTGAGAATTGCAGCAATGCTTTATGATGTAATAAACAATAAATTGGAATGAAGTTACTGGCAAACTACAGAATGGATTTGCACTCAAATTTAATGTGTACCACAATTTTGAATACTACATTTGGCAAAATAGGTGAGCATTAGAGTCACATAAATGTGATATATTCACTTTTTAATTGTGCCATTGTCAACATTGTTGTTCCCATTTGTCTTGCCCATCTTCCATAACCATTTTTGTCTTACCTTCCTGATGTATTTTCCAATTTTTTTTATATTTTCATCTGATTTTAGATTATTTCTTCTACCTCTTATTTCATTTAATAAGTTTTCCCACTTTCATAAAAGGAACTGTTCCCTTTAAATTTGGTTTGCTTACATTGTAAAATACAATGCTAAGTATTTTCTGGATCTTCATACATTGGACATTTATCCTGAATATATCCATTTCTTATCCCTCTTAAATATATTACTCCTGTTCTAAACCATGCTAGTCCTTCTCTCCCTGCCTTATCACAACTTTCAATGTATCTTTCTCTTCCCCAATCATTTTATAGTGTTATATATATTTTCAGAAATTTTTTGACCTTAAGACCTCTTTCTCACTTGTACCATATTGGTCTTATGCCCACATCTTGTAGAATATTTTGGATTTTATATATCCAAGTTTCTCTCCCCTTAATTTTCCCCTGTGCTACCAAACACTGATGATAAACTCTTCTTTTAGTCTCCCAATTCTATACCAATATTGCAGTACTCTTTCTATTATCTTGTTTTTATAGCTCTAGTTCCATTAGAGCAATCTCATTAGGTCTAGGACAATTCTACAAAATAAATGATTTATCATGTTTATTTCTTTCCATCCTCCATCTGGTCTCCGAATTTCAATTCCATACATCATTCTGCTCTCCACTACTGAACCATATGCTGTCCCTAACCTTTTACTTGCATACTTGGTATTTTATTTACATAAGATCTGATTACACTCATAGCCATTTTTCCTTCTGCTAATGCTTTTCTTTTTTGATCACTCCATTTCCCATTACTAGACAGTCTAACCCCTAGGCAATAAATTTTCTTGACTACTTTCATTTTTGTGCCTTCCAACCACCATTTCTCCTATTTTCTTAGTTTGAAACCATTTTTTTTATCACTTTACTATTATATTTAGCTTATTTATCTTCAGATCCCATTCTATACAAAATGTACCTATAGCTTCTAGTGATCGTTTTACTCCTACACTTATCAAAGAACCTGTTACCTGCTCATATGCAAAGAGCAGACCCGGTATCTTTTTTGTTATTTATAGTTGGCAAATGTACATTACATTTACTAATTTCTTCTAAAACATCATTAATAAATCGATTGAAGAGCACTGGGCTTAATTTACATTCTTGTGTAAGACCTACATTGTTTGATATTTTATCTGTAACCCTCCTCCTTTCATATTTAATAAAAAATTCATTTTCCTTATAAGCATTTTGAATTACCTTTATAAATTCTGACTTCTTTTTTTTCTAAGTCCAAAAACAATAAATAAACTCTACCTCTTTTGTTACTAAGACAATTATCAACTAATGTTCTAATTATGAAAATATTATCAACTCATTTAAGAACTTTTGAAAAATAAGACATTTTAAAAAATTCTGTTGGAACTCACACAATGAAGCTTGCGAAGAATATTATCAACTGTTCTTTTGCCTTTTCTAAAGTCTAATTGAAATTCTGACATTTTCCTTTCTTTCTCTGGTTGATGTGTAACCAAATCAGCAGAATGAATTGAAAGAGTGGAAAATTCATGGATATCAAATATCTATCCCAGCATTCGCCTAACCAGGGAAAATCATGAAAAAAATTGTAGATCAGGATAATGGTCCAACAGGATTGAACTCAAGATCTCCTAAACTTAGGTATTAATTTTTTACACCAAACTCCACTCACTTACACAAAATAAGATGCATTTTGGGGGAATCTCTCCCATCTTCAGTTGCTGACTGAACTGCCGTTACTCGAAACGATGGCTGGACAACCGGATGTTCCTGTGGTGGCCTCTGTTGGTTGAAGTAGGAAGTTGCTGAGTTCATGCATAGGAGGAAACTCAAAATTCATTTGGTTTTCTCTATTTTTTAATATGAAAATTTTTTCCCAAGTGGATAACTCCAATGGGTTGTGAAGATGTTTCAGCAGTTTTATTTCATGGTTTTTGGTCCAAACGTGAGCTGCTACTGCTGATTTATCCACCTGTTTAAACCGAATATTCCTAAAATGTTCTTTCCTCTAAATTTCCAAAAAATCTTTTTGTTTTGCCTATGTAACTCTGTTCACAGTCTGCACATTTTATTTCGTAAATTCCTGAAAATTCTGTTCTGTTGGAATGGAGTATTTTTAATGTGCAACCTAATAAATTCTTGATGTTCTATCTATTCTTCAAAGAACCCCATGTTCTTTGAAGATTTTCTTGAAATTGTTGTGGTAAATTGTATGATAGGTGAAACTTTTGAATTTGTATTCTTCTTTTGTGTTTCTCAGTGTGGAAACTTCCCTTATCCCTTCTTGTCTTTTAGATTTATTGATAATTTTTATTACTATGTCTTTGTTGAAACCATTGATTATAGCTGTCTTTATTATTTGTTTGTATTCTATTTTGTACTCTGCTTCTGTGAGTGGAATATTCATCAATCTGTGTGCCAAACTGTGAAAAACTGCATTTTTATGTGGAGTGGCATTATAACTCTCATTTTTTATGTAGTTTTCTGTGTGTGTTTTTTTTTCTGTAAATTCCAAAATTCAAATAATCTCCATTTCTTATGATTTTTAAATCTAGAAATGGTAGCCACCCATTTCTTTCTTCTTCCATGGTAAATTGTATATATTTATGTTGCAAATTAAGAAGTTTCAGGGCATCTATTGAATGTTTCTTCGGTATTATTGCAAAAATGTCATCCACGTACCTATATCATGACTTGAAAATTAAAGGGAAGGCTTTTGTGATGTGTATTTCAAATGAGCTGATGAATAACTCTGCTAGAATATTCGGTTTAAACAGGTGGATAAATCAGTAGTAGCAGCTCACTTTTGGACCAAAAACCATGAAATAAAACCAGGAATTAAACTGCTGAAATATCTTCACAACCCATTGGAGTTATCCACTTGGGAAAAATTTTTCATATTAAAAAATAGAGAAAACCAAATGAATTTCAAGTTTCCTCCTATGGAACTCAACAACTTTCTACTTCAACCAACAGAGGCCACCACAGGAACATCTGGTTGTCCAGCCATCGTTTCGAGTAATGGCATTTCAGTGAGCAACTGAAGATGGGAGAGATTCTCCAGAAATGCTTCTTACTTTTGTGTAAGTGAGTGGAGTTTAGTGTAAAAAATGAATACCTAAGTTTAGGTTATATTGCCACTCCATTGTCAACAGCTCCGTAAGTACAATCTTCATATCAAGATCTCCTATTTGTGAATTTCAAGTATTATTGCCTGATCCACCCTCTCAGTGTCTAATGGTCTAAATCATTTGGGATGGGAACTTAAAATGCACTGCCTGATATTGGGTGTCATTTCTTTCAGGAGATGAAGTTAGTTCACCACTGACACTTTCCTCACACACATCAGTTATTTGCTCAGTTGTTGGTGTTGAAGTTATCGAAAAACTTTTAGATCATGCCTCTGATCTACTTGCAGAAGGTAAGTGCTGGTAGGTTAATATAATTTCATTTTGTGTTTGTATGCTCCTGAATGTTTGCCACATGGAATAAACTGTGTGTGATATGGTGCTTTTAGCAGTTTCCATACTATGCGTACAAATAATGTACCTTTCTGCCTACTTATTAATTTAACATAAGTTACCTACAAAATATATGGCATGCACTCTTATCTTAGTTCCATTTTCTATTCCAAAATAATAGCTAAATATTGCTGGCCTTCTTTATGATATAGCCTTCCTAAGCTGTAGCAAAAGCTGTTAGTTTGTGGTAAATGGGCATTTGCTAGAAGAATTTTAGTAAAGAATATTTACCAAATGCTATAAATATGGCTATATTATATATTTGTGTGTTATTTATATATTTATTGATTTGTATGTTTTTGCATTCTGAAAAAGTTGTAGTTAATTTTCAGCTAGAGCACAGAAAGTTGTCCCAGTTAAGTTTGGACATTTTTACTTATATTTTTTGATGGTGAGATTCCCTTTCTCCACCACCAATTGTGTTCAATTTGATGTTCACCGGCTTAAAATATGACTCTGCAATGTAATTTCCAATGCAGAAGACTGCCGTAGAACAGGCAGGGAATGATAGCCCACTCCCCATGGAAGGCTTTCCAAAGACCCTCAACCATGGTGGGACACTGAGAATGAATGGTGTTTAATGCCCGTTTTTGCTACAGAGGCACCACAGGCAATGGACACTGATGATACATGAGATGAAATGATATATTGGTAAAGGATATTTTTTAAGGAAGGAAGCATTCCAGGCCTAAGTTTAGAGTATCTCCCCAGCATTTGCCATTTATGAGGACTGAGGAAAACCTGGAAAAAACCTCAATCAGAGAGGATGATCCTGGCAGGATTCGAACCCCAGACCTCCCACTTATGGGTCTATGCCTTAACGACCTCGGCCTCCCATGGCAGTTGGGACATCAAGAAGCAAGACATTGTTTCAGCAGACCAAATCCACAAAAACCATCAGTGAGGCATCTGGTGACTTCACGGGGATCTTTTAAATGATATCAAATTCACACCCATTTCCATAGCTTTCCGGTGGTAGTAGATCCAGAAGTGGGGCTGGATGCTCTATTCATGTGGATCCAAACATTTGGAGCATTTCACCATTCAACCAGGGAATATCTTCATCATAAATTAGGTCCATGACATTGCTTTGGTAGTAGGCTGCATTAATTTTTACATTTTTGGCACTCTGTGAATGTTAAATTTTCCTTGAGCTCAGTAGCCTGCAACCACCATGAATCACTTGGAAGATTTTTCCTTGTTTTTCCAAATGAAGTTGGTGCACCCTTTACGGCCCACTTGGTGGTAGTAAATAGTACAGGGTTTTGAATAGCAGGAATTTTCAGAATGAAATGTAGTATAATATAACAAATTATTATATAGCAAAACACTCAAATTTCACTAATTTTGTTCCACTTACTTGGATATGTTTCAAAGGCTGTTCCCTTTATCTTTAGCGTGGTATTAAGATGTTGCTGTGTGGATTTTACAAACTGAGTGATGAGGTTACTATTTTTTGGAGATGTAAATTAACCAATTTTCCTTGTTTTACGGTTTAAGGAACACGTGAGAAATGTAAAATATAAGCACGTGGAAAAATCAGCAATTGCAGACCATTTCTGGCAAAAGAACCATGAATTCCCAAATGGAACCAAAACTCTTAAAAGCTCTTCAAAAACCCATAGAATTAATAGTGTGGGAAAATATATTCATAAACAAAACCAAGGAAAATTTGGTTCATTTTGATCCCCCAAACAATATTAACCTCATCACTAAGTTCATAAAATCCACAGAGCAACATCTTAATACCAAGCTGGGAAGCAGACAGTGGATCCATGCTGAAGATGAAGGCAACAACCTTTAAACATGTCCAAGTAATTGGAACAAAATTAGTGAATTCTGAGTGATTTTTTAATAATAATTTGTTATAGTACAGGGTTTGTTTGTGTCATCTAAATAAATTTGTGCTTCATCCAAAGAAACCACCCACTGCCATTTTTCACCTTCCAGGTGGTGTTTTATACAGTTTCTTGGATTGATGACACATTCTGATGTGTATGCTTTATACCACCATTTTGGGCTCAAATGTTGGTGGATTATCCTATCCACCCTGTAGATTTCCCAATGCAGCTGAAAATGCTTCTTTGTGTTGGTGGATTTTCTTGTGTCACTATTGCCTTCACTTTGGCTACTGACCCTTTAGATCATACTGGTTGTGCTCTTCTCTCTCTCTCTCTCTTGCATATTGGGCCCCAGATGGGAATCTATATTTGTGCAACTGTGTTATATGGCCCACACACAACTTACAGTAAGACTTTTCTTTTTACACCTTTCTACTATCATCAAAAGGCTGTAACTAGTATCAGAAAGCCAACAATGCATTCTTGTCTCAAATCAGAGAGTTTTAAAACCATTATGGAGTAATGTTTGCATCAGACTGTACCAGCAGACTGCAGGCACTTATTGATGGACTGACACAATAGTACATGTAAGCACGTCCCACTGGAAAGAGTGGGAGAGTGATTCAAAATAGTCCAATCCTTAACTGGGCAACCCTCCGAAGAAACATGTCAGATTTCCTATGTGTGTTATGAAAAACATTCATAAATCCAGATACCTTCAGATGTATACAAAGTGTTCCAGTGCAGTAATACTTGGACATGCTGTGTAATAACAAGAATTTGATTGGATTGGTCAGAATGAGGAGGATATTTAAATACTTCATCCTTTCATAACAGCTGGCCTTATTCCTGCATTTCCAATGGGACACCTCAGGAGCAAGTGTTGAGGCTAGGGAGACACTGAATAGCCAGGATCCAAGGGCAGTGAGCCTGGACATAGATGTTTCCAGACAGAGGACCCCTCCAAGGAATTTGAGCCCCTCTGAAGGACTAATTGCATCTTATAATTTTGAAGCTAATTTTCCATAATAACGGCATGTTATTGTGACCTCAATTACTTGAATTGGGAATGTAGTGCAATGGACATTATTGTATGTATGATAATTATTTTCAACTCATTGCTGCTGGTAGAATGAACATTTTTAAGCTCATTATTTTTATACCTGGAAGAATAAGTGTTATTCTGCAAATATCCCACAGTTTATATCAAGAGAGTTTGGATAGTTGCCAGTTACTGTGGGCAATAAACTTGGGTAGGTTGTTCTTAAAAGCCACTCTTGCATGATTACAGTCTATGACTGGATCTGAACTTTGTTGGAAGATTCTAGTGCTGGTTTTGAAACATGATCTGGCTGAGAGGCTTCAAACTTAAGAATGGTCTCTTTGTAGACTTTGGCACTAGTCTTCATGCCTTTCCCACAAAAATAGATTTTGATAGGAGTAACCACCCGTTGCTGATGCTGGATAATGACCCGAAAATAACCTGATAAGCTTCCTCTTGGCTGTGCACACGCCTTCATTTTACTTGTTGAATTTTTCCTCGGTGTGAAAATTTTCTCATCAAGAACAATATTTGGTGTTTGCTGTTTGTATAGCTCTGAAGAAGATTCCTTTACCTCTCTGACTGTGTATTTGTGGATGAAGAGTAAGCAAATGTCCTGTGTCTTGCCAATAAATTCAAAGTTCTAGGTGCTTTATAACAAATTATTATGGAGAAAATCACTGAAATTGCAATTTGAGTAATTTCCTCAATAATAATTTGTTATATTATATTACATTTCATAGTGAAAATTCCTGCTATTCGAAACTACTCTTAGATACTTGTTTACAAAAGCTGACTCTTAGATACTTGTTTACAAAAGCTGTTCAGTAAGAATGATCATAAATTTTTTACAGACATAATTTCTTGTACTAAAATTTAATTATACAATCTTGTTAGCTTAATTTGTAATGCACACGTGGTACTAGTTTCATTGTTGTAACTTCTATCCCACCTGTGAGAGGTGTATAAGTTGAGACATGTTCAGTTCTGCCTACAGCAAAATGTAGGTGGTATGGAACAAACATTATCTTAGTCTGACAATCAGCTTTTGTTTCAATCAATCTTCAGCTGAGGCTTATGCAATGTTACAGGAGGCCAATGGAGATTTTTTTCTCCCATACAACACAGCTCAAAAATGGTTTAAAATGTTTAAAAAGGGAAGACAAATTTCAAGGAAGGGTGGACCTGGTGCACCAGTTTTGCTCTAACAGAAGAAAACAAGAACACCACTGCTGTCATTGTGAGAAAGAATCATTAATTAACATTTAGAACTGTTTCAGAAATTCAGAAAATTTCACTGGGTGCCAAACACATGCTGGTAACTAAAAAGTTGCACATGAAACATGTTGTGCATAGTGAAAGCCAAGACTGCTGATTCCGAACTAAAGTATGTTTGCACAATGATAGAGGTAATGATAGAGGAAGATGCAGAGTTTCTTTCAAAAGTAATCACTGCTGATGAACTTGGCGACATCATTTCGATCCTGAGAGCAAATAAGCAAAGCTCTATGTGGTTGCTTCTGCTGGGAAAGTATGGTCATCTCATTTTTCGATTAAGGAATGGTTTACCAGCATGTCATATCTCTACACACAATTGTAACTGGACAATACTAAACTCTGCAAGACTTGCAAAAGATCAACAAGCTAAATACTGCACCACAATAATGCCCAGCCACACACTGCAAATATTGTTGCTGAATATCTCAAAAAACAAAGTAAAGTGTGTCCCTCACCCTCTCTATAGTCCAGATTTAGCTCTGGGTAATTTTTTCCTTTTCTCCAAATTGAAGAAACACTTTGTGGGAGATATTTTCCAAAGTGTGTTTGAAGACTGACAGAAATACTGGAATAAGTGCATTGTATCCAACTGGGACTACTTTGAGAAAGATCATTAAAATTATGAGGATAATGTTGTCAAAAAAAATTATGATCATTCTTAATTGAACAACCCTTTTAAGAATATTAGTTGTATGTTTATTCTTAAAGATAAGCTATTTCTAGACTTGCTTTTGCATTAGGATAATGTTGTTTTCTTTTTTAACAATATAGGAACACCAGGAAAGACTGATGAGAGTACCATGAGTAGTAGTACTATGGAGAATGATCCTGAATCTGTGTTCAAGACAAACTTCAGGGAGGTATGTGTTACTGAGGACAGTTGCACACTTTTTTCAAGATTGCACTCCCTCTTACTCATATTTGTGTTATTTTAAAAGCAGGTTCTTCAGAATTGATAATAGAAAATCTTATTAGAGATTATATATATATATATATATAATATAATATAAAATAAAAATAAAAATAAAGTAACACTATTAACAATGTAACAAATTAACAGTAATTATAATAGTAGAAAAGGATAAAAGACTAAGAAAAAGTCACACTTGAGATCGCTACATTTCGACGTCTTCTTGCCATAGAAGGGCTCCACGAGTTCAAAATATAGCGATCTCAAGTGTGACTTTTTCTTAGTGTTTTATTCTTTTCTACTATTATAATTACTGTTAATTTATATATATATATATATATATATATATATATCTATATATATACCGAATATGCCCAAAAATGTATACACACTTTATAGTAGTTATCTTTTTAATTTAATATATTTCAAAGTTGAACCAAAAACGACAGTAATGCGTAGTATGGTGTTCTGTAATAAACAGATGTGACTCACATATATTATGATAGCATTGCTTCATGACAGGTAAATCAACAATGAATAAATGAAGCCAAAATTATCGTATGATGTTTTGTAAACAGATGTGACTCACATTACATTATGCTAGCATTTCTATAACAAAATGGAGCCAAGATTACACTTGAACAGCAGAAAGCAATTTTGAAGTAGTATTGGAAAACCGAGAATGTTATTGAAGTTCAAAGGCAATGGAGACGTGTGTACAGAACAACTGCTGATGTAGATAACAATTGCACAAATTTGAGACTCGTGGTACTGTATGCGATGTTCACAAGGGCAGATCTTGCACAACAACAAGCCCTGCATCCTCAGCTATAATTTTTGAACATTTTGAGCAATCACCGCAGAAACTATAAAGCAATGTGCTCCATATATTTCTGAGAATTTGTGCTAATCCCACGTGAGACTGGGATTAGCAGAACCAGTGTATGTCATATTATTAAAGCAGCAAAGTTGAAAGTTTTCATTCCACGTTTTTTGCATGCATTAAATGAAGATGACCCTGATGGGAAAATGCAGTACTGTGAGTGTTTCCAAACATGGTGAAAAAGGATGAGGCCTTTGTAGGGAAATTTGTTTGGTGGTTCGATGAGGCACAACTTAAGTTGAATGAAGCTGTTAACTGGCATAAGTGTGTCTACTAGTGTGCAAACAATTCACATGTTATTATGAAAAAGGCTGTTAATTTACCGGGAATTAATGTTTGGTGTGGGTTGTCATCTAGGGTTCTAATTGGACCATTCTTTTTTTAAGGAACAGTAACTGGCCCAATGTACCTGAACATGATACGCCCAACCGTCTTACCCACCATTCACAAACTCTATGGAAACGAGGGATTTTACTTCCAACAGGATGGTGCACCACCACATTATCACTAAGATGTATGTGTGTATCTTGATGACAATCTTCCAAGGCAATGGATAGGACGAAGAGGTCCGATTGAATTTCTACTGCGTTCTCTGGATCTAACTCCATTGGACTTCTACCTAAGGGTAGAAAACCAGCTGCATTGGCAGCACTTCAGGAAGAAATTGAAATGGCATGTGCTGCAATTGCTGAGGACACTTTCACAAAAGTTGCTCAATCAGTAGTTCATCATACTCAGAAGTGTATCGATACCAATGGTGAGCTTTTTGAGCAACTGTTGCAACTGTAAAAGCTTAAGATGATTAGTGCTCATCATTTCCTCTTTGTGTAAATTCAGTTTTGTTATGTTAATGCAGTTTTTTTCTTTGCTTGAAGTGTGTATATATTTTTGGCACCCTCTGTATATATAATAATGTAAGCATTAAGATTTTATGATTTAATATTTTTTTCTTTATAAAGCCAATAAATTTATAAATATATATATGGGAGATAATAACTAGGATAAAAGTCAAAGTTACTGAGACATTGGACTCTTTGGAGATGGTAAGGGTATGGTGAATTGTGATGTAAAATATTCCATACACTATTGTGGATTAGCAAAGGCACTTGTGTGACAGTTCTTCTTGTTGAAATTCCCAAGAGTGTACTGCTTCCGAAACCATATCCTCAACTTCAAGCATAATGTGTGGAGGCCTTCCTGCTCCCCTGCTACATATAAAATGCCCCTGTTCTGATGGATCCTTGTAAATGTATGACTTTCAGGGTGTCTTTAATCAGTATATTCTTAATGGTACAAATGTGCAGCCACCCTTGCATTATCATTAACCCTAGCATAGATGAAATGCATGCTTGCATACTCTGCATCGCTGTACAGTTCGTTTTTGACTATGTACAGTTCAGTACAACTGACACTGTTCAGACAAGTGATTTGACTGCTACAACTGTGTGCTCTACCCATTGTCTGTCATGTATGGTTTGATAACAGCACTGCCTGTTGGCAATTTTCAGTTTTGTAAACAATGAGAACATCGTGGACCGCTTTTAAGTGTGCAACGAGTGATGCATATGATGTGTACAATGAATGAAATCACTGGTGGCTCATAACCATACATTTGCTATAATAAATCTTGCACATGGCTTGTTTGTGAACCCATGTTTTACTGGAATTTTTTTTCTTCTATAATCATATACTTTCAACCATTTCAGTTTACACTATTAATTTTGATACATCGCGTATAAAATCATTATATGAAATAACTAATTAAATTGAGGTTTTTGAGTAGATTTGTCACTTTTATCCTGATAGGGGTTATATTAATGCTTTTTAGATCATATTTAGTATATTTTTATCTTTTTGAGCTTCTTAAAAATTTTCTATACTTGAGCTTATTTTTTTTCATGTTTTAATTTCCTAAAAGTGTGTTCATTCGTTTTTCTCTGGTAAAAATTAAAGCTTCCTTCCCTGTGATGTGAAATATGCAAAATAAACTTACACTAAAATGCCCATGACAAATATTTGTATGAACCTGTACTCTGGAGCTATTAACAATGAAGTAGTAAAATATAATATTGATGTAGATTAGGTCTGCTGACACTTATACTACACTTATTTCACTTTTAAATGGACATGTTTTGGGAACATTTTGCATCTGACAAGCTTTCACTTTCTTTGAGCTGGCAATCCCATTGGATGTTATTTTCATAGGGTGACTGTTCATTGAGTATATTTAATATTCACAGTGAACACATATTAATATATTTAAAAGCCAAAGCTGCATTGAATCTTCCTCTGAACTGTCCAAATCCTATATCTGGGAAGCTTGCCATGGCATAATAAAACAATTATCTTAAATCACTCTAAAGCAGCACTAATAAGTATAATGATGAATTACAGTTACCCACCAATGTACAATATAAAGAATAAAAAAATATAGAAATAGTTTTACAATGGATCCCGAGCCATGTTATTAATGGGAAACGAGATTTAGCAACAAAAAAAAAAAAAAAAGAAAAGAAAAGAAAAGAAAGAAAGAAAGAAAGAAAAGAAAAAAGCCACCATAAAATTAAAATCAACTTTTGAACTGGAACTTCCTTATAAATTGAAACTCATAATAGGATTAATGTTCAAACAAGAACAACAAAATATCCAACAAAAACTTAAAAGTTAAAACCATATGAAGATCTCAAGACTTTCAAAATCTTTAATTGAAACCAAGAAAAATTGAAGTTGCCTAATTTTGTTTAATTGCCTGTCAAAACATGTTTTTTAGGGTGAAATTAATTAAGGACAGCTAAACATCTACAAAAATGCAGCCAACCAGATAGGAATGAACAAATGAAAAATAATTTTGAAGATCTTTATTGGGAAGCTAGGTAAAAAATGATAAATAATAACATCCCCAATGGCCACTAGCAACCAACCATACAAATCCTGAGTGACATGGTTTACCTCACTATCACATGAACACCTGGGTGATTAACCCAAGTTTTCTTCACCCTTCTGAAACTATTTTAAGATATTCTTCAATACAATATAAGTATCATGGCTATATTTTGTTTTGTGAACTAAGAAGTCTGAAAACCCACTATGACTATATGAACATACTGGTTGAGTGCAAGATGTCTCAAATTTATTAGATAGCTTTAGATGTAATGCACCCTCATATAGAATGGAGTATACAGTGTAATCAGAGATCCTATAATAATGTATTAAACGTGTTCACAGAAAATCATACAGAGCAATCCATACCACCTAGATTTTATGCACTTCCTAAAATCCATAAAAATGATAACAGCATGAGACCAAACATTAACAATATCAGTTCATTCACATACCTAATAGCAAAAAAATTAATTGACAGGCTCAACTCTTAAAAACTTTCAAAGCTTGTGCATCAAAATTCCTTTGATTTAGTTGAAAAACTTTAAAATAGCAGAATTGCCCCAGAAGATGTAATGGTGTCTTTTGATGTAAAAACCACATTTCCAAGCATACCAGTAGAGAATATTGTGCAAATGTTAAAGAAATGGTTAACCTCCTTAAATTTACATGCAGAAGAAATAAAAGACTTCCTAAAGCTTACAAAATATGCATAAAGCAAAATTTCTTCAGTTTTAACCAAACATTTTATCCAACAAGTTTTGGGCCTAGCAATGGGAAACTCTTGTCTCATTTCTAGCAGATTTATTCATGAGCTGCTGTAAAATACATATCATCAAAGCTTTCCTTGTAATTTTCGAGATATGGTATATGTATGTGGATGACATGTTTGCAATAATACCAAAAGCATTAAATAAATGATTTTAATCATATATGGTTCACTGTGTTGATTCCATATATTTTTTGGAAAGAATTTTTTTAAAAAAATTTAAAATATTTAATAGATGCTTTGAAACTTCTTAATTTACAACTTAAATCTATATAATTTACCATAGAAGAAGAGAAAAATGAATGGTTACTATTCCTAGATTTAAATTATAAGAAATGGACACAGACTGAACTTTGAAATCCTTAGAAAAGAGTTGCACACAGAAAATCACATAAAAATAACAATTATAGCCCCACTCTGCTGGGATGTCAGCATGCTGATCACATGCCCCCCCCCCTGCAATACTGCCCCCTGTCAATGAAGTTGTAAGATGGAGGTAGAGGATGCAGAGGTGGCTGCTGTAGGTCAAGGCTCACCCAGGCTGTAGTGTCAAACGAGAAGAAGAGAAGAATATTTAATGCATTATTGTAGAATATATTGCCACTCCTTAGTCTACAGCTTGTTAAGGACAATTTATTTAACAATCACAGATGTCGATAAAGATATTTTGTGTTAAGTGAAACCCAGATTTACTTCTTCATTTTGGAATACTGTCTAGTAATAGTAGTGGTGTTAGTTTAAGCTATTTTTAATAGTGTGCTCAGTTTCAAAAATATATTGCCTAAATTTATGTCAACAGGTGCTGAAAATTGTTAGCATGCATGCAAAGGGAATCATGTGCAGTATTACAGAGAATGAACAATGCCTTTTACTAAAGCTTATTATTAATGGTGTTTTGGATACACAATTTATCTACTCATGCACAGATGTATTCAGAGCATGTATTACTGCTTTGGTAAATGCCATTCCAGAGAGCCAGTGGAATCAACAGAAGGTAAGAAATATTTTTGAAGCTTGCTCATGATTTTGTGTTAAATATTTTAATTTTCTATATGGGATGTAAATTATTTGATGAAAAAATGTATAAAATGTATTTAAATGTAAAGTATATTGGTGGCCATAATAATAGATATTTTATGTTTGTACCAAATTATCATAATATTATTCACACATTATTAAAATTTTAAATATTTTTGGTAACTGATTAGTTAATTTTAGTGGTATAATAAATATTATATTTTATTAAACCCATAATAGCATCTCATCATTTTGTTTTCCTGTGGAGCGTTTTGCCTATGGGCGAGCATGCTGCTTGTTTGCTGGTCAGCCATGTCTTGGTGATTAGCTAGAGATAAAGAAATAAAGCAAATCAACCATACACAGTACAGCAAACAAGTGAGGCACCATTCATAGGAACCTCATGCCGCACGTGATAGGATCACTGATTGCACTCTATATTAATAATAACCGTATTGGGTAATTATTTTCATGACTTGATTTAAAGTAAATTTCAGACTTGATCACACTTTTTCATTAGTCAATGTAATAATAATTGCTCCATTATTGCTTTTTTAAAAATTTAAAAATGAATTTTTTATTTTTATTTATTGTTGCTTTGACTGCATTGGTCTCCTCTCACACTATACTATATTATAGATGTAAGTCTGTAGAAATGAATTAATGATAGTGCAAATGAGCCTTAATGCTTTCTGGCATTCAAGGTAAGGAAAAACTCTGAAAAATCCTTACACACAACTTGACGACTGGGATTTGAACCCAGGATCTCCAGATTAGTACACAGTACAAATGCTACCACTAGACCATATACAAGAGATGTATTTGTGCATAGTGGGTTCCAAGACTGCTGATTTCCAAACCAAAGGGGACATTTGCGTTTGCATAGTTGATGGTGCTACAGGAAGATGTTCGGTCAGGTGAGTATGGAAAATGAGGAATCACTTCAAAGTTGTTTTCTTGAAGAAACTGCTGCATCACGTTCGCCCGATGCTCGGGGGCATTGTTATGGTGAAAGAGCATACGTGCAGCCTTTTCTGGCTGTTTTTCATGTAATGCTGGAAGAAGCTTCTTCTTCAAAACATCTTAGAATTCACCAGTCACCATAGGGCCCTTGGGATGCAATGAGTAAGGATTTCTCCATTGCTGTCCCAGAACATGGCCAGCATAATTTTTTCGCACTGGCGCTTACCCGAAATATTTTTGGTGGCGATGAATCTGAGTGCTTCCATTGAGCAGAATGGCACTTCGTTTCAGTGCACTCAGTTCAGTCATTGAGAATTTCTTCATGGAGTCTTTCGAATCTCAGGCTCTAAGTTCTGCAGCTCACAAACCGTCCATATGGTACCGCTATGTGGATGATACTATTGTTGCATGGAGTCATGGAGAATCAGCTCTTGATGGTTTCCTCCAGCATTCTCAACAGTATCAATCTATGTATCCATTTAACAATTAAGAAATAGAAAGATGGTCAACTAGCTTTTTTAGACGTTCTGATCACTATAAAATAAAACCAGATGGAAAACTTGGACATACTGTATATCGCAAATCCACCCATATTGACCGATATCTAAAATTCTAACCACCACTCAAAGCAGTAACGCACCATGATTAAGACTCTTACTGACCACACTCCCCGCATTTATGAGCCTGGTTCTTTACAACAGGAACTCCGAGATGTTGAACATGGTTCATGTTCGAATGGTTATACAGTACAAGAAGTCTGCAGAGTGATGTGATCACCTATACATCACCCAGCCAGGCTTAAACAGGATTCACCCAAGAGCAATGGTATTGTTTTCCTGCCACAAAGTGTCACGGATAGAATTGGACGTTTACTCAAGCGCCATGACGTAAAAACAATTTTAAGTTAACTAGACAGATCAATATTTTGTTACGCTCAATCAAGGATTCCAGGGACCCGCTTGTTTCGGCCGGCATCTATTGGATTCCTAGTTCCTGTGGGATGGTATATATAGGCACCACTCAATGAAGTATTAACACCCAGTTCTCAGAACATAAGAGCTGCTACCATCTGGGTCGGCCAAACAAGTCTGCGGTCGCAGAACATGCAATGTGGGCATATGGTGAATACCTTATCCAGTATAATGAGACAACTGTTCTTTCTTCGATACCACATTACCATGCAAGACTACAATGCAAGGCAATAGAAATCTACAAACACCCTAATAACTTTAACGAAAAGGGAGAGACACTTTAACTAAATACCAACCATGTTGTCAGTACCCAATCTGTGTGCAGGTGCTGTGTACCTACCCGAGCTAGGGTTTAACCACAGAGGGGAAGGAGGGTTTTAGAATTATTTTATTTAATGGATGAAGGTTTGATGCAGTAAGTGTAGCATGCTGTAAGGTTTTGTTATCTGAGGTGACCACATACTAATCGTGGCACCTCAAATCTGGGCTTAGGTCTGGAGTGAGCATCGTAGTTGTCCAGTTATCGCATGAGTGCACTCTGATAATGTGGTACACTGTTGTGAAATTTAGTAGCCCGGCATCTAATTTCATCTTCCATATATGGAAGGGAAGAGGCTTCATGAAGTAGTTGGGTAGGAAAACAACAGTATATAGAATAGATAGCTCTAAGCCCTTTATTCTGTGCCCTTTGTAAATGTGCAGCAGCAAATGTCAGATGCCATGCCACGGATTTCGCAGGCATATAACTTTGGGAATTATTAGAGCTTTAAATGGGCATATTTTCAGATGTACAAATTCTAGTAATGTGACCCCAGAAGATAAGTATTTTATCCAACTGCACTCCCAAATAAGTGATGGAATCTTGCCACTGAATCCTTTGTTGCCTATATGTGAGTGTGAGGAAAATTGCGGGTATGCAGCATTGTGCAAAAATGATGGCATTGCTTTTGGATGGATTTATTGACATGCCAAGCCCTACACCACCTTTTTATTAGGTGTAGCAATCTTTGTATGGGGTTAATGGCTCTGCCTAGGTGTGTGTCTGTTTTGTAAACCAAGACGTCATCAGCATATTCGTCAATGCTGACGTCTGGTGTGTGGGGAAGGTCTGCCATATAAATGTTGAATAAAATTGGTGATAACACAGAGTCTTCTGGAACTCTGCCGCGGATTGGTCTAAGTGTAAAATTGTTTCCCGCCACTGCAACCTTGAAAGTGCAATGTTTTAGATATGAGTGTAGTATGTGTATGTATGCTTGCGGATGCCCAAGGGAGATAGTTAGTGAAGGAGTCCAGTGTGCCAGGTCGTAGAGAAAGCCTTTTCCACATCCAAAGATACTGCTGGGGTGAAAGCTATGTCCTGAAAACCCAGGGCTGCAGCCTCAACCACTCTCAACAGCTGCTGGGTGGTGGAATGCCCAGGACGGAATCCAAATTGGTGAGGAGGAATGGCTTGAATATTCTCTAATAGAGGAAGCAATAAGCAAAAGTCTCTTGAAAACGTTTGATAACGTTGAGAGGAGGCTAATGGAGCGGTAGCTGGAAGGATGTATTGGGTCTTTGCCTTGTTTCAAAAAGCATATCACACGAACCTCTTTCCACTCGCGTGGTAAGTGGCCAAGACTGACACACATATTGAAAATCTTAGTGACAAAGAACACAGGCTTGAAGGGAAGGCTACGGAGCATGGGGAGTGTTAATCCATCAGGTCGGAGATGTTGTAGTGCACCTTGGACTTCATGGGATGGAAGATGGGGATACCAGTGCTCCTCGAAGTGGTTCTCTCCCTCTTAGGCCTCTAGGAGAGGAGATTTTTAGAGGTTGCTGGGCTCTAGGGTGGGATGATTGGTAGCGTGTGCAGGTTGTTTTGTGGCACGTGTATAAGTGCTTTCATCAGCAGGCTGTCCCCACTCCATTGCTGCATGTGAGGATGCCCCTGGTTGGTTGCTCCTTGTAGCGATCAGCTTGACCATCGCTGGTCGTGAGGTCTTTGGAGCTGGCCTGGTTGATGCCATTGGAGAGGAATTGGCAGTAGGTGTGACTGCGCTGCTACTGTGTGAATTAGGAGGATCAGCTCTTCTGTTGTTGAACATCCTCAATCTAAGTGGGCATCGTCCGTAGCATGCCACATGGTTCCTCTTGCAGTTAACGCAGGTTGGACTCCATGGGGGCTCATTTGCAGACCTCGGAACTGAACCTTAACCGAACCAAACCTAAACTAATCTAAATAAAACCTGGCATTCGATACTTGGACATATAAAACAAGCCCAAACATGCAAATCAGTCATTAAGGCAGAGATGCCCTGCCCACCGAGCAGACACCACCTGCCCCAGCCAAGCCAATCCCCTACGAGCAGCCCGTGTAAAAATGTGACACCTCCAACCAGCGATTCAGGCATGCCTGAACCTTCACCAAGAAGACAGACCTCGTCACTGATGATGTCCTCCTTAGGCAGGGACGAAACATTTGGATATGAAAGCTCCAACGGATCACAGTTTTTAAGCTCGGAAGAAACTTTTGGTTGTAAGCTGTGCATATTTTGTAATGAGATTATTAATTCACTTTAAAACTGCATCCTAAAAGCAGTATATTGTGCTTATTTCCATTCCTTAATAACTTATAAAATAATGTTCTGGGAAAATTGAATAATGGTGGGAAAAGTTTTTTTATACAAAAAGGAGTGATAAGAATAATGGCAGGAGGAAAATGATCAGCCCATAAGTCACTATTCAAAACATTTAGAATTTTATTATTAGCTAACGAGTACATTCTAGATATACGTTAATTTGTAGTAGACAATTCATAAGTATTCATAAAAAATTCAGATAGACACAGCAAGGACTTACACAGATCAAGTAACAAGTTCCAGGCACTCCAAAAAGGTGTTTACTATAATACATTCAGATTAGTATTAAAAAGATACTTATCTCAACACCTGTACAGATGAGGATTTCATACAATCAAAAAATTAGTGTACTAATTTTTCTCTAATGCATTAATTCAGCTTTGGAAATATACTAAATGTAAAACCTTAAGTTACCATTAGTATGTAATTTTTTTAAGATGGAAATTTTATTGTAAAATGTGTAAAAAATTACCACCTCTTACAAACTCTACACCAGAGTTAAGTTTGTAAATATGAACAGTGTTACACTTTCATCAAATATACATAATATGTGCTATTTCTGATGAAATCTACATTCTGGACTTAGACTAGCTCTTTTAGATTTGACTAAACTCATAGAATCTATAGATTAAAGTATTATGATATGAGGGGTCACATTAAAAGATTTGAGAATGGACAACAAGGAGTTGTGACAAGCCAGAGCAGATTTTCCTAGCTTTAGATTAAAGTTTGGATAGCAACATGTGCAAGTCTGAGCGTGCTCCAACAATATGTGGTGTCAGCACTTCTGTGTGTGTATATGCAGGTGTTGCCATGCCAAATGCTAGGATGGATATCAAGCAAGAGCAATTCCATACTATGATTTTCTCTGATTTTAAAGTTGGTGTAGTGGGAGAGAATGCTTTGAAAGACTGCATCATGCATTTGGGGATCTTTGCCCTTTGCAATCCACTATTTATCAATAGTTTGCAGATGTTAAAAAAAGAAGTGATTTCCTTAAAGATGAAGACCGTGTAGGATGGCTGGCTACAGCAACAGCTGATAAAATTATGATGAAAGCAGAGCGCATGTTGCAGGAAAATCATCATTGCATGTGTTATCAGATTCAAGATGCTCTAAATCTTGGACTGGCACCAGCGAAGACGATACCTAAAGGAAAACTTCACAACAGGAAGCTCTGCAGTTGTTAGATCCCCCACCACCTCACAAATGAACAGAAAAAAGCACATGTGCACTGATGTCAGGAAATGATAGAAAAATTTGATGAAGGGAGATCAAGAAACATATTTAACATCATAACAGGTGATGAAAGCTGGATATACCAGTATGATCCAGAAACTGAGCCACAGTCATTGGTCTGGGTCTTCCCAGGAGAGGATCCCCCAACAAAAGTGAGGCAAGCAAGAAATGACAAAAAGATGATCTGTTCCTTCTTCTCATCTAGTAGTCATATTCTGACACTTCCACTTGAGGAACAAAAGACTGTCACTGCCAGATGGTACACCTCAAGTCTTCAATGGACTGAGAATGAAGCGTCATACTGAAGGTGCAGTAGCTGCATACAAAGAATGTATTTGCACACTATCCAAAAAAGCATGGCATTCAGCATTTTCAAAATGGTTTAAACAAATGAAACATTGTATAGAAGGCAATGGAGAATACTTTGAAAAGATGCAATGATCAGATCTAAATATTTAAAATGTTATTTCTTCCATTCTCAAAACTTTTAGCGTGATCCTCGTAAAAAGAGTTGGTGCACACATGTTAATTTTAACACTATACGGTAAGTTATCATTTCCAAATTTCATAATGTTAATTTAGCCTTCTTTTAATGGCCCTTTTTTTTTCAAAGAACAAAAGACAGCTGTTTAAAACAGGTTTCACTGTACTGGGAGTTAAAATTATATTTCATTTTCATTCATATTCTAAAAGCTTATTTTTTGGTTTGTAGGTACAGAAGATCTGCCGACTTATCCACAGAGAAGAACACTTCCATAATCTTCAATATTTATGTTTTGAAATATTGACATTGTATCCCAGGTGTGAAGAATTAGGATACGCACTGACAAGTCTCACAATTTCTCATCTCATGGATATATACTGGTTCGACAGAAATTCATTGGCTCTTGTGATAAAATCCAAGCCATTTATCAATAAGCTGAATCTTTACCAACTGTATATTGTGATTCATTTATTTTTTCTCCTATCCATGGCAGACAAAACAGCAAATAGGAATGGGGTATGTATATTTTATATCATAAAGCATAACTTATTAAAAGTGTCATTTTAATATTCAGTGGTGATGTTATTTTTCAATATAACCTCTTTGTAAATCTATAAATTTGCATCACCTAGATTCCAGAGCCTGTATGTGAGAGACAGCTCTGCTAAGAGATTGCTGGTACCCCCAAAAATATCAATGTTTAATTTTCTATAACTATTGCATAATGCACTTTTATGTGTAAAATAAAAAAAAAAAGGTAATGTTTGTATGGGAATTTTAACTTGTGCCTGATATTTTATATTTGCAGTTATTATCTGTAGGGAACTTTGGTTGTAGATGCAGTGCAATCCAATGTCTTAGTGAGTTTGTGGAGTATTTTGACCAAGGGAGGTGAGAGGAAATGGCAGGAGGAGCCTCTGGCCCAAAAGAGCCATTATTTAAATGCACCACCAGAAATGTCACAGTTCATCCCCAGTTAAGTTCAGATGATTTTGAATTCCTCTTCCATTCCTTCCAGTGGGACATGGTTACATGTGCTATCACATCAGCTCATCAGATGTGCCTGCAGTCTGCAAGTACAATCTGATGTAAATATTACTCTGTGATGACTTCAAAATTTTCTGATTAGTGACGGGTGAATTGTTGGGCTTTCCAATGCTGCTTACAGCCTTTTGATGGTAGTAGAAATGTGTAAAGAGAGGGGTCATACCATAATTAAGTTATATGTGGGTTGTATAACACAGTTGCACAAAAATGAATTCCTATCTAATGCCCAATTTACAAAAAGAAAGAAGAAGAAGAGGAGAAGGAAGAGGAAAAAAAGAAAGAAGAAGAAAAAAACAAGAAAAAGATCATGACCTAGAGAACTAATAGCAAAGGTGAGGGTAGAGTGACACAAGAAATCCCTCTAGCATAAAGAAGCATTGCAGCTGCATTGGAAAATCTAAAGGGACTGTTTACAGGATAATCCATCAACATTTGGGTCTAGAACAACAGTATAAAGCACATGGGCACTTCTTGAAAGAACAGCACATCAGAGAATGCTTCACCAATGAAAGAAAACTGTATGGCCAACACCTGGCAGGTGAAAAGTTGCAGTGGGTGGTTACTTTGGATAAAGTTTGGGCTTTATCTAGATGACAAACAAACCCTATTTACTACCATCAAGTGCATCAAAAAAGGTCTCCAACTTCATTCAGGAAAATAAGGAAAAGTTTTCCAAGGGGTTCATGGTGGCTACAGGTTACTGTGCTGGAGAAAACTTAACATTCACAGTTTCCAAAAATGTAAAAATTAATACAGCCTACTACCAAAGCAATATCATGGATCCAGTTTTTTATGAAGATTTTCTCTGGTTGTGTAGTGAGGATGCCCCAAATATTTGGATCCTCATGGACAAAGCATCTAGCCATACTTCTCGAATCATCGTAAGACTACTACCACCAGAAAGCTGTGGAAATGGGTGTCAATGTGATATCATTTAGAAGAATCTCTGTGAAGACACCAATAGATTTTGTACATTTGGTCTGCTGAAACAGTGCCCTGCTTCTCAAAGTCCCACCATGATTGTCTCTGGAAAGTCTACCAGGAGCAGTGCACTAAAATCTCCCTTCTTGTTCTGTAATTCAATCTTATACAGTAGAAATTATCTTGCAGAGCCATAATTCAAGCTGATGGATGTAAAATTGAACACAATCAGTGTTGGAGAAGGGCAAGCTCACCATGAAAAGTGTAAGGAAAAAATCTGAGCTTAACTGGCGCAACCGCCTGTATATAAATGGCAGCACAGGCATAGTATTAACTATGGAAAAGCTTGCAGTTATCACTCATTAAATAATATTAGACTTGAAGTAACAGTGCTCTTATGCAGACACTCTCCAGCAGTAATAATCAATCATTTGATCACTAACTTTACTTCCAATGGCCAACGGCTTTACTTCCCTTCCGAAGGAAGCCATACTTAGGATTTTTACGCCTGAAAAAAATCCATCAGCCCTGGCTGGGATCGAACGCACGATCTTGGGTTTAGGAGGCAAGTATGATTACCACTACACCACCAGGACCAATACCATATACTGTGATTTTATTAGTTGTTGTATGGCATTCTAAGGCTTTTTCTTTGTGACTGATGAAAGAGAAAATTGAAATGAAAGTTCCTGTAGAGGCAAATTTCATCCTGCAAATTCCGGACTTTAATCAAAGGGTCATTCAGAAGTTTATTGCATGAGGAAAATGCATTTTTTAATAGGTGTCTGTTTTTATTAAATTTTCTTTCTCCTGTGTATGTTCAGCCAGTCAAATATGGGTGTTAATTCTAGTTATTAAGATCCTATAAGTTTGCATTCTATGTAGAACTTAGTGTTTCATGGCCAGTGTCAAATATGCACACTGCATCTTCTGTGCTGTAAGGCCGTGATGGGATTCCTCTTCTTCATCTTCCCAAATGTTTCATCCACAACTGTGGTGGACATCATCAATAGTGTTCTCAGCATAATTTCCTTGAAGATTAGGCAGTAACTGACTCGTTAATGAAAATGATGGTAATATATATTGTGGGGTGGAACTGAACTCTGATTAGTTCACTTGACTGAGGGGGTTCAATCTAAGCTGGAGTTCATGGGTGTTTCTAGCGGGGTGTTGATTATTGATTGGTTTACATAATTTCTTTATCTTGATTTTTTGTAAAGATGGATACCATGCCAAGTGCAATTCCTGAGCTTGTTAATGTGCTTGTAAATTTTAACTACCTACCAATATAAGCAAGGACGGTAATGAAATGATGATGCTAGTATGTCAGTATCTTGAAAACCATTTTATGCTCTGCGTCAGCTAGGAGGACATACTTAGTGATGGCTGATTTATCCATCTGATCTTTATGTTCTGAAAGGCATAAATTAATGCTGCACTTTGTGGTACCAATGTAAACTGCACCACACACTCACTCACTCACTCACTCACTCACTCACTCACTCACTCACTCACTCACTCCAAGCTGTAAGTTTAATGGGTGTTAAACACTATTAAAAAAATTAGTATAATATCTAAATGATGCAAAGCAATGGATATGCAAGAGGATAAATTGTACTGTATAGCTAAGAAATTAAGAACAATCTAGCATATTTGAAAATGAACAAAAACAAATACTGAAAAAATAAAATGTGTTGTATTACTTGTTTAATATCTCTGTATCTTGCTGGTCTGCTATTCACTTAGGTGTTCAAATTAGAATTTGCATTTTTACATGCATTTAAAACCAATGTACCACTTAAATTACCTTCACAATCTCCTATCCTTGAAATATATTACTCATTGACTTTTATTCTGATTTCAGAACTTGCTGTTGGCTATGATTGAATGGTTTAGAGACATTAGACATTTTGTTAAAAATTGCTTCAGCAGTGTACATGCAGATGATGTTGTACTGATTGATGAGCTTATTGCCCGTTGCATGACATTTTGGCGTATTGAACAGACCAAAGCAGCAAAATCTGTACTTTAACAATTACCAACAACTTACCTCAGAAAATGTTACCTTTAATAAATGATTAAAAATATTCTTGCTAATTATAAAAAATGAGGAGTATAGGAGTAAAATTCACTTTATCTACTTTCTGTTATTTATTTTAAAGCTGAAAAAAAAAACTCGAATATACATTAATTGTTATCATTGTATGATTCAGTTGAACTACACACTCTTAAAGCTTCACTTACTTTTCATAAATGTATGGAACCGGTTTCGAGAACATTTAGTTCCCATCTTCAGCCAGGCTAAAGTTCAGTTGAACTAAATATTCTCGAAACCGGTTCCATACATTTATGAAAAGTAAGTGAAGCTTTAAGAGTGTGTAGTTCAACTGAATCATACAATGATATCAATTAATATGATTGGCTTCACTGTGCAAGTTCCAATTTACATTCAAATATACATATTTGGATGATTTGTGAAATATATTTTGTATTTGTATCTTCACTATGATAATTATTTTCTAACACACCTTTCCCTGTGAAAAGTAAACCTGAAAGCAAGAAACTGCATTTAAAATTTGGAGAAAGTGAGTTTTACTCCACATATTTTGATTATGTCAACTGTGCATAAAATGGTAATTGATGATGTTAGTTTTAGCACATTTATGTTTTAATGTTAAGTGTTTGAAGATAAGAAATTGGCTGATCATTAATTCAAATTGTAAATGCCAAAAATAATAGAGGTAATAGAGCAGAATAATTTAAAAATACAATTTAATAACGAGAAAGGCCTAGTAATAATATCTGTAAATTAAAACCAAAAATATATTTCAAATTTTGGCATGAATGAGCAACATTTTGCAGACATTCAAAATTCAGAAACATCATGACTAGAGACGAAATTAGTTGCATAGTAGCCTTTTTATATATATAATTATTATTATTTTTTTTTAAGTGACCATCAGAAAAGATTTAAGCATAGAGAAATTATATTTGTGAAATATTCAACATTATTGGAAAATTTTAATTTGCCTTTTTTACTCTTTCCTGTCTATTTTGTACTGTTGCGCCTATTTCTGCCTTTTTTACAATTATTTTCATATTTTTGCAAATTTTCTGCTATGGTAGTTTAGTGCTTCATTGTGTGAATAACAAGTAATCATTTCTTCTAACACAGCTTATTAAATATTTTTTGTGAAGATTTCATTTAGTAAGTGCTAACAGTGTGTTCAAGTTTAAGTGAATCTTTATCTGATTATTGTAAATTTTCAGTTAGATGCCAGTTTAAAGCATTATTGAGGAATTTCTGGCAGCATCTTTTGTAACAATTGACAAGGGAGAGACTTTCATTTCACAATGAGCTCATTTAATACAAAATAATGAGAAGAAAAGCCAGTTGTATAGTAAATGCCTTGCAGTTAGATATAATTCAACATTATGTCAAAGAGAAGTGTGCATTTAAGTACCAAATTGAACTAATAAATGCATAGAGCTAGTCTGGCAGTGCAGACATGCCAGACATCCCTTATAATACGAAATGTACCATATTGAAGAGGAAAAATTGTGTACCTTTTGAAAGTAATATCAGACGTCAAAAATTCCATAATTCATCTATTGATTGGTTTCTGCATTTCAAAATCACTCAGAACTGGTGTTGTTCTAAAGATATCATACTTACAGAAAATGGAATCAAGCGCTGTAGTCTGTAAGTGGGGAGTGTGCTCTGGCCAACCAACATGTGAATTTGTCTTATGTTTGATACTGCTGTTGACTGTTTATGAGGTACGGATGAATTTGTGACAGTCTAAAGTCAATGAGTGGACAAAAATTTCAATCATTAGAAGTAAAATGGCTACATTTTTTAACCTCAACAGAAATACAAAAGGAGTTAGATTCCACATTAAAGGATTCATCCCCTTCTTTTTCGGCAGTTAAAAAGTGGGCTGCTGAATTTAAGTATAGTCGTAAATCCATCATGAGCACTCAGTGCATCCCAAAACTGCTACGACCAAGTGACTGTGACAAAAATTCACAATACCATACTCAGTGATCGCCAATTGAAGGCACCCAAGTTGACTGATGTTGCAAAAGTTTTCCGCTTGATGAATACCACGTTTGTTAGCATTGGACCAAATACGCATTCGAATGAATATTTTGCAAGAGTGTTTAAACATAATTCCATTGAGTTTCTCTGATGTTTCATAACACTAAATCAAAAATGAATTCATCACTACAGCAGGCAAGAAATTGCTTTTGATTCCACATCCGTTTTCGGGCCGACTCTCGTTATGTCGGCGGGTTATTGGGAGTACATCCACACAGTGAATTATCTCCCTTACTCCTAGTCTGTTGACATCTGCGTTTTTAGTCTGAATGTTGATGTATGAGGGTAGGTCCATTAGTTTCCGGCCTAACCATTTTCTATGTATGATAAAGACAAAAACTGTATTTCGCTTTTCAATATAGTTACCCTTTATTGCAACATACTTCTCACATCTTTGAATTAATGTTTCAATCTCTCCCCTCCAAAATAATCAGAAGTCTTGTCTGCAAAGTGAGCATAAACAGCATCCTCACTTTTTCGTCACACTTAAATTTCCTTCCTTGAAGGCCCTTCTTGAGTTTTGAAAAGAGGAAATGGTCACTGGGAGCTAAATCTGGGCTATAGGGTGGATGGTCGATCTCCATGAAGCCATATTCTTTCACAGCTTCCTTTGCAACAAGAGCTGTGTGCACAGGCGCATTGTGAAGAAGGCTAAAACCAGCACTCAGCTTTTCTTTTGATGGAAGCATGTAGTCTGTGCAGTAGGCCAGCATAGTATTCCCAGTTTATTGTGCTGTTCCTCTCCTTGAAGTCAAAGAAGAGTGTTCCTTCACAATCCCAAAAGAGTGTGGCCATGATCTTGGTTAACTGAGTGACCTAAGATGGTGCTTTGCAGACAGGCCCTCTTGATTCTTCGGTCGCTCCAGGGAGCTTCTTTATGGCGAACTGAACATGGAGCTCATCTTTTGGAGTAAAAGAGTAGTATTTCACTCCTGCTTCGTGGAGGTATCCAGGACTGGCACAAAGTCCATTCTGTTTTGTAGACCATTGTACATTGTCTAGTATATTTTCTATGAGGACAGATGTTGCGCAGTAGTCATAGAACTCTCTATTTACTTAAGATTTCTCTGGGACTATTTTGCATGCAGCTTTGTTTTCCCTGACAATATTATTTTCAGTTGTGGAAATTGGGAATTTATCTTCTGGATATTTGCTGGGTTGGTGGTAGTTGTTGGTTTACTTGTTATATTACCTTGGTTTTGTAGGTGTGTGGAGTTTGTGGTTTGAACTTTTTTGAATTATTGTTAGGTTTGGGTTTGTCTGCTGCTGTTATCTCTTGGTTTTGTGGAGTCTGTACAGCAATTTTTTGTTTGGGGGTGATTGTGGGTTGAGCTTTGACCTTTGTTGGTATGCAGGGATTTTTGATGGGTATGGTGGGGGCAGGTGAAGATGATGTTGATGGTTGTCTGTCTTCCAGATTGGATAAGCTGGTGTACTTATTTCTCGTTTTCACCTTGAACTGTTGCTGGCCACTGCTGGCAGACTATGCTATGCTGGGATTTGGGTGGAGACAAAACCTCTCCCAACGCTACTTAGGATCCTCTTTCATCTTCAGCCTGCATTTAAGTTTTATTTTAGCACTTCCTAAAACGAACGTGCATCTGTCCGAAGGGAGTGGGTTAGAGCTTTTGGGTTTGTTAGTGGAAGAAAGTAGGTGCTGAATGGTTGCCTTTGGTTTTATTTTGGTTTTTACGGGGTTTGCTGAGGTTATTTTCTTTTGCTCCCTTGTATATAGTTTTCCTTTTTACTCTTCTGTTCTTGGCTCTCTGGCGTTTCTTCCTTTTGCTTGTTGATCAGTTTTTATGGAACAAGTTTGTAAATATTTATTTAAAAATTATATATGGAACTAAACACAGTGAAGCTAATCAATTTGATTTAATTTTTTGTCATCAAAACACTCTTAATGCTTCACTTACTTGTCATAAAATGTGGTACATGTTTCGAAGACGTTCGTCTTCATCCTCGGCCACGGGATGACTGATTGGAGACTCGATTGCACTTTTTGATGTAAGGTTTTGCCCTGGTGGTACTTTGATGAACTTAAAGTTTGTGTTTACTTCTTCCGGAACGTCAAAGTTCATTATACGATCTCTGTGTTTGTAAATATAAATTTTTTCCCATGTAGCCAATTCTGTAGATCCCTGTGTTGCTTTTAACAATTCTACTTTTTTAATTATGTCATGATTTTCTGTCCAAAAATGAAATGCTACAGCTGACCTTTCCATCTGTTTGTATTTTATGTTCCTAAAATGTTCTTTTAAACGTGTGCCTATATTCCTTTTTGTTTTTCCAATATAAATCTTATCACATTCTCCGCAAGTTATCTTATAAATACCTGCTTTTCCTTCATTTGGGGTACTTTCATCAACATTGTCCTTTAGAACATCGGTTGGTGAACTTACCAATTAGCAAAGAACAATTTCTTAATATAAAAAGATAGAAGAAATTGCGATTCAAAATGGTTTTAGTAAGAAATTGGTACACAAAAAAGTACAAAAGTTCCAAAGGAAGAAATTGATAAAAGACACCACCACCCTTTCAGCAGATAAAAATAAGTTGGTTTTTAAAAAATTTACATTTCATCCAAGGGCATTGAAGAAATTTCAAAATATTTTTAAAGATTACAATATAAGATTGGCACCTGTCAATAGATATAGTTTGAAAAATATTCTAAAGGACAATGTTGATGAAAGTACCCCAAATGAAGGAAAAGCAGGTATTTATAAGATAACTTGCGGAGAATGCGATAAGATTTATATTGGAAAAACAAAAAGGAATATAGGCACACGTTTAAAAGAACATTTTAGGAACATAAAATACAAACAGATGGAAAGGTCAGCTGTAGCATATCATTTTTGGACAGAAAATCATGACATAATTAAAAAATTAGAATTGTTAAAAGCAACACAGGGATCTACAGAATTGGCTACATGGGAAAAAATTTATATTTACAAACACAGAGATCGTATAATGAACTTTGACGTTCCGGAAGGAGTAAACACAAACTTTAAGTTCATCAAAGTACCACCAGGGCAAAACCTTACATCAAAAAGTGCAATCGAGTCTCCAATCAGTCATCCCGTGGCCGAGGATGAAGACGAACATCTTCGAAACATGTACCACATTTTATGACAAGTAAGTGAAGCATTAAGAGTGTTTTGATGACAAAAAATTAAATCAAAGTTTGTAAATAGTTTGTATGCCAGCTTCTTTTATTTGGTTTTCATCGTATACTTTGATGAACATTAGTAACGGTGGAACTTTGGCTGTTTTGTTCCTTTTTATGTTTGCTGGTTGGATATTTTTGACCCAGTTTATGAGAGTTCTTCTGTTGCTTTTGCAATGTAATTTATTTGTGTATTCTTTATGTACGTTAGGGATTTATTTTTGCTAGTTGGTACACTTTCTTTCCTTTGTGCCATTTTGGTAGTCTTAGCACTATATGTAAGTATTTGCTTTCTATGCGGTTTAGGTGGTTTATTGCTGTTTGTGATGTTATTGGTGCTATTGCGATTGATGTGTATGTGATGATCGGTCTGACTAATGCTTTATATAAGGGTATTACAATTTTTAGAGACAGGCCTTAATTTAATATTCCAGTTAGATATCGAATGGTTGACAGAATTATATTGTCTTTTTTGGTCATTTCTTTGTGTTGTTTTGTTATCTGTAGTTTGGATTGTAGTGTGATTGCAGATATTTTGCTTATTTTTATGTATGAACTGTTGCATTATTCATTGTGATATGTACTTTTCATCTTATGCTTTATTATCAGGACTTGTGTCTTCTCAGTGTTTATGCTAATCCTCCATTTATTGGTCCACTGTATGAAGGTACCTATTTGCTTTTGAAGTGTTGTTTTTGCCCAGGATGTTCTTGTATTAGTGGCCCAATAAGCAGTGTCCTCTGCATATTGCGCTAGTTATGTCTTCGGGTTTAGTGGCTGCGGTGTGTCTAGATTATATATAGAAGTCTGGATATAGCACTGTCTTGTGGTGTTCCACACTGATGACCTGAGATGTTAAAGAACGTCCGTAAATACAAATAAAACTTGTGTTCCTGCTCTTAGTTCGAAGATTTCACAGTCTGTCCCATTTATTTGAATGTAGGTGTGTCTATTGGTGAGGAAGTCGGCAGTCCGTCTGATTATTCTTTTCGGGATTTTTAGGCTAGTCATTTTATATAGAAGTCCATTAGTCCAGCATGTGTCGAAGACTGTTTTTATGTCAAGGAAACGTGCTATTATGTTTTGATTTTTATTATAAGCATCTTGCATAATTGTGAGTACTCTTAGTACTCACTCTTGTGAATACTTAGGTATTCATTTTTTACACTAGACTCCACTTACATAAAAGTAAGATGCATTTTGGGAGAATTTCTCCTATCTTCAGTTGCTCACTGAACCGCCATTACTCGAAACGATGGCTATACAACCGGATGTTCCTGTGGTGACCTCTGTTGGTTGTTCCGGTGGTGGCCTCTGTTGGTTGAAGTAGAAAGTTGCTGAGTTCATCCATAGGAGGAAACTGGAAATTCATTAGGTTTTCTCTATTTTTTAATATGAAAATTTTTTCCCAAGTGGATGACTCCAATGGGTTATGAAGATGTTTCAGCAGTTTAATTCCTGGTTTAACTTCATGATTTTTGGTCCAAAAGCGAGGTGCTACTGTTGATTTATCCACCTGTTTAAATCGAATATTCCTAAAATGTCTTTCCTCCGAATTTCCAAATTTCTCTTTGTTTTGCCTATGTAGCTCTGTTCACAATTTGCACAATTTATTTCGTAAATTCCTGATTTCTGTTCTGTAGGTATGGAGTCTTTTACTGTACAACCTAATTTCTTGATGTATCTGTTCTTTGGGGCTAAAATTATCCCATGTTCTTTTGAAAATTTTCTTAAACTTGTGGTAAATTGGATGGTAGGTGAAACTTTTGAATTTGTATTCTTCTTTTATGTGTTTCAGTGTAGAAACTTCTCTTATCTCCTTTTTGTCTTTTAGATTTATTGATAATTTTCATCACTGCGTCTTTGTTGAAACCATTGATTATAGCTGTCTTTATTATTTATTTGTATTCTATTTTGTACTCTGCTTCTGTGAGTGGAATGTTCATCAATCTGTGTGCCAAACTGTGAAACACTGCATATTTATGTGGAATGGGGTTATAACTCTCATTTTTTATGTAGTCTTCTGTGTGTGTTTCTTTTCTGTAAATTCCAAAATTCAAACAATCTCCATTTCTTATAATTTTTAAATCTAGAAATGGTAGCCACCCATTTCTTTCTTCTTCTATGGTAAATTGTATAGATTCATGTTGCAAATTAAAAAGTTTCAGGGCATCTACCTCCTCGTTGCGGAGCATGAGGGCTGTCAACCCGTCAGGACCATCAGCCTTTTTGGGATGGATACACAGTAGTGCGCCCTGAAATCGTTGGAATGAAAGATGGGGATGCTATAGTCTACGTCGTCCGGCGGTCGGAGGAGTCGAAGAACGTGACTTGAAAGGTTTTCGTCCTGGGGGTCCTCTCTAGGCCTCAAGAGCTGTTCCAAGTAGTCAGCAAGAGCATTTGCTTTTGCTTGAGGTTCATAGACTAGGTCTCTGGTGCTATGGATAGGGTGGGAGGTCTTTTCTCCTTTTCCACGGAGGTTTTTGGCGATCCGCCACACGTCACCATCAGCAAAATTCCGTTTAGCCACGGTTTCCTCCCAGGCGAGCCTTTATGATCGCGTAGGCGGACACGGACTTCGTGGCGCCCTCCAGAGCCCTCGGTTATGTGGCGTGCGGTGTCGTTGGAATAATCTGCGAGCTGCCAATGATCGGCGAATTGCGTTGCCTCTGGTATCTACTCGTTGAGTGCAATGCCAACGTGCATGTTTGGCATTGAAATCACCAGCCAAAATTACACTAGGATATATGGCTAGAATTGATTGGTAGTCGGCTTCCACAAATGCTCTGTAAGGAGAGTGGTATGCAGATATTAGCAGAACCTCCGTGCCCCCGAGTTTTACAAATGTGGCCGTGGCCTCCAAGGTCTGAAGTGGCGGGATCTGGAATGGGCGGTGACCAGTAAAACTGTGTCCCCTCCCGGGGCACCACGATCTGTTCGCAGGCAGTTGTAGCCCTTAAGACGGAAGTGGTTGTACTGATGGAGTTGTGTCTCGCTGACTAGTATGGCGTCTAGGGCGTACCGGGAAGCAAAGTGTTGAAGTTCGTCCCTTCGTTCCATGAGGCAGTTCGCATTCCAGATTGCGAAACAGAATGAGGTTCGAGACCTAACTCCGCTCCCCATTCTGGTCGTTTCGGCCCCCATTGAAAAGCAGGGCGATGCCTCAAAGACTATCAGCATTTTGCTTGAGAGGTAAGGAGCGTTCAGGAAACGAGTGCAAAGTGCCTGAAGGTGTTTGCCATATGTCTGCCAAACATTTGACAGTGCAGCTCGGCGTTTTCACTCTGTTGGGTGGGGTTAGGTGATTTTTGGGTTGGATTTGGGTGGTGTAAGAATGGAAGGCCTAGAGGTCGTCGGCCTCTCCCAGGCCTCACTCACCGGTCGGTAGACAGCTGGCTGGATACCAGCCGGCGTGACCCGTCGAGAAGGCTTTCGCCTTTTTGACTTTGGAGAGCAATCTGGTGTAGGATGGTTTGTTTGGCTGTTGGAAGGTGTGGTTGCCTCTTTTTGCACCATTGCTGAGTAGGATTGTCGCTGTGTGGTGGTTGCGGTTGGAGTTGTTGCCTGTGCTGCTCTTTGGATGACTTGAGTGATTGCTCTGGTGCTCTGTTGGTTTGGAGCTGAGGTGGCGTCTCTGCCTGATGTGACTTCACTTTCTGGAAGTTCCCTTCTGTTGCTGTTTATCATTCTCATCCTCACTGGGCATCGACAATAGCAGGCAACGTGTTCTCCTTTGCAGTTAGCGCAAGTAGGATTCTCTGTGGGTATTCGTTGGCAGACATCACGGGGATGGGGGCCACAGCATCTAAGACAGCTAGGCTTCCGTGAACAGAACTGGCTCGCATGTTTGAAACCCTAAGTATGGCTTCCTTCGGAAGGGAAATAAAGCCGTGTGTCCCGTGAGGTACATTTACGGCACGAAAAAGAACCTCAAGCCTGAAAGAAGAGACCTCTGAGCAAAATTAGTCGGTCGTTTCATGACCTGAATAGAATGGAATGCTGATGACCTGAGATGTTAAAGAGCGTCCATAAATAAACAAATAAAAAATCAGGAGTGGTTTCGACATTTGCTTGACTATTTTGGGTGTTATGACCAGGCGTTTGAGGTCTGCCTCGATGTCTTCCACCGGAGTATCCACAGGAAGCCCTCTGATAACTCGTCTTATATACCTTGCCTTGTCTATGGCAAAGGAAAGGTGTTGAATTCCCCCTTTTTTTGAGAGAGTTCAGCAGTTTTTGATAGTCCTCCGCTCATCGTGCCTGAAATTTGTAGGTGTGTCCCTTTCGGATCACCTTGCACTCCCTCATGAGGGTAGGCATAACTTACTTGAGGAAGCCCGTCACCCCCTGGAAAAAGTCCACAATGATCGAAGGGATATGCCTCCTGGTGCTTCTGCTCGGGTTTGAACCCAGTGCAGATGTTGGCATAGTGGCCTGTCCAGCAGAAGCGGAGCCTCCATTCACTAGCTGAGGGCGAGAGCATAGCTTCCTCTTGCCAACTATCGCCTGAAATTCAGTTTCATCGGTGTCTGAAGCCAGGCCTAATGAGCTGGCCCCTCTTTCCATATAGGAGGAGTGTACAGAGAACACAGAAGTTTTCACTGAATCAGAGGAAGAATAATCGGTGAGAGAATCACCACCGTCAAAAGCGGAATCTGAGTTTTCTGCAATTTTATCTATTCGAATTGGATTCGCTAGAAAGGCTCTCACCCGTGCTCTTAGATGCACTTTTAGAAAGAGACTTTCCATCAGTTTTGCGTGGTCTGGAATTCTATTTGCCATGTCGATTGTTGAATGGTAAGACTCTTACAGGTGTAATCGTCGATGGCATGTGGACAGATCTCGTAGATTAATCGCGAAAGCTATTCCACGGCGTTTCCCCTTGCCTTGTCAGTGGGGTTGAGTCCGTCGAGCAGTGGTGTGTAATAAAATTTCTTATGGAGCTCCTCTAGATCTGATTTCAAAATTTGGATTATGGAATCCCTTGTACGTCCCTCCTCTTCACTGTCGCTGCTGAGTTCCCCTTCTAATGAGCTCAGGTGAAAGTGTGTGAGGATTGCAGCGATGGGTGCTTCTTAGGCTGATGGACCATCTTCTGTATTGTGTGTGTGTGTGTGGGAGGGGTGTTTTATCTGCCGGTGTTTGATTGTCGACACTCGGGACGTGTTTATGCCTGCGTCTCGGCTGGCAGTCTTATAGCTGACCAATGAGATAAAAAAAAAAATATCGTCAGAGCCACGACATTGGCGTTGCAACAGTTAACGGAAATTAAAGTCGGTCCTGGTGGTCTAGTGATAACCATACTTGCCTTCTAAACCCAAAATAGCGGGTTCAATCCTGGCAAGGATCGATGGATTTTTTTCGGGCGTAAACATCCTAAGGATGGCTTCCTTCTGAAGGGAAGCAAAGCCGTGTCTCCCATGTCGTAGATTTACGGCATGTAAAGGAACATCAAGCCTGAAAATGAGGTCTCTGGGCAAAATTTATCGCCCGTTTCACGCCCTGAATTGAATGGGACGCTGATGACCTGAGATGTTAAGGAGTGTTCATAAGTAAATCAAATAAACAACAACGGAAATTACGCAGTAGCAACGCGTTTTCAAGAAAATGCGTGGAAAGAAGGTATTCTAGAAGAAGTGTTGGTACGTTTTATAAAACTTGGGTGTCTGCAGTGATTGCATTGACAATGATAGTGAACATAGTGAAATAGAAATAGAAAAGAGGAGCAGAAGAAGAAGTTCTTAGCGTGTAGCCGTCTGAGGCAGAAAGTGAGTGACAGAGTGTGGCAATAGCGTGCTGGCGCGGCCACGTGGCAGTAGAACAATGCAATTTCTCGCCTACTATTCGCGCCAGAGACAAAGGAACAATCCAATCAGTAGGTGGTAACAGGTCAAAGTGCACCAAAGAAAGCAACAATGGTTCCATCTGCAGGAAAATCCATGGCTACGATTTTCTGGGATTTTCATGGTGTAGTGCTCGTAGACTACCTCCAGAAGGGCTGAACCATCACTGGGGAGTATTATGCTTCACTACTGGACCAACTGAAGGATGCTATTAAGGCTAAAGGTCCATATCTTGCGAAAAAGATACGCCTTCACACACATCTGGGAATGTTGCTGCAAAACAGCATGGCCTTCTCTTCCAAGTGCTTCCACATCTGCGATATTCGTCGGGTTTAGCTCCCAGTAATTATTGTTTGTTCCCAAACATCGATAAATAACTGGATGGACAAAGATTCACATCAAATGATGAGGTTGAAGCTGAGACAGATGCTTATTTTTCACATTTGGACATACCTTATTTTACTGAAGATATTAATAACTTGGAAGGTAGTTGAAATAAATGTATTGATTTTCAAGGCGACTATGTTGGGAAAAAATCCCATATACCTTGTGTTTTCTTGGTTAGGCCGAGAACTTTTAGAATTCTCCTCATAAAAACTGTAATATTCGGGCGGTATTATTCATTTTATACTCAATTTTTACTGAAATGGGAATTCCGTCAGCTATTGCCCATAAAGACATCTTACTAAGTTTAAATTTTGGCTTGTTGACAATTCTATTTTAGCAAAGATAAGAATGAAAGTTTAAAAAAAAAAAAAAAAAAAAAAACTTAAAAGATATAAATGTAAAGGGGGGAAAAGGCATTAAAAGTATAAATTCTACTATAAAAGTATTAACGTAAAAAAGGGCAAAATAAAACTTTGTCAGAATCCCTAATTGTTAATGATTCGCGGAGCTACATATACTATTTAAAAACAGTAAATATGTACATTCAAATAAAATGGACATTTTCCTTAAAATCCCATAACCATATTTATTTGAGAAATGTTAATCATTGTGGACTCAAGTACTCACTTGTGTTTAAAGTTCTATGCATTTGCTCATTTTGTGTACAAGTGAATATTTGTGTATGTGTTTTAATTTCTGTAAAGAAAGAACTATTGACTTCATACTTTATTGTAAATTCACATTCTACAATGAAATAAACACATTTGCCCGCGACTATACTGTCACCGTTGGATCAGTACAATTGTCCAGTTAGCCGATTGGAAAACAAAACGTTTTCTTGAACCACGAGGGTCAATATTTCCTGAAAAAATGTATTTTGGCTCATTACTTTTTGTTTCCAAACTTGAAGAAATGGCACATCAATTCACATCAAATGATGAGGTTGAAGCTGAGATAGAAACTTATTTTTCACAGTTAATAATAATAATAATAATAATAATAATAATAATAATAATAATAATAATAATAAATGTAGAACTCAGGTTGGTTGGTTCTATTTTGGCTGACATATAACCTGCTCTTTCTTCTCCACTCCCTTTACATACCAAGTAATTTTCAAATTTATTTAAAACTTTTCTACAAGCAGAATCACACAAAACTATTTACTGATCGCTAATTCGCAGTTACAACTATTTTCACTCGCTTTCCATTTCGTTCATATTGCTAGCTCTAACGGCTCTCTATGCAGCGCTGCTTGTATATCTTAACTATTCTTTTCAGTAGGTGTTTTTAGGTCATTGGGTCACCTACGAACTACTACATATTAGGCAAATACAGCGCCCTTGAGACAGCGTAAATAAGGCAGTATACCTAATGCCATAATGAACATAAGCAGCTCTCACTTGAGATGTTCTAATTTTTAATGTTAATGGAATGATTTTAGTTAAAAATTAATTAAAAAAAGTTTAAACATTGTTAAAATTGAAAAATGCCGTGATATTTAGGTTTGCTTCAAAACGAACGCTTCTATCAATGGAATGTCGAATGCATCTATGATGCAGATCGCAATTTGAAAGCTTTCATGTTGGAGTAAACATTACACAACAACCTGAAGTTTCATATGAAAGTCTTAGAAATGGTACATTATAAGAACTTCTCAGAATAACGGATATGACAATAGAATTACCGGAAATTCAACTTAAAATAATTTTTCTTTTTTTGAAATAATAAAAACAATAATATTTAACTCTTCTATTCAACAAGTACTCGTTATAAACTTGCATCGTACCTTTCTTCCCATGGGAATTTGTATGCAAGGCACCGTATATTACACAATGAATCGAACAGAAAGGTTTATTCCGAAGATTGTGCTCAATACCTTTGTGCACCATAGGACGTGCGCAATTCTCGGAGAATACCAATGATTTCTACCTTCATAACACTACACCAGCCTTAATAATAGATGAAAGTATTTAATTTTTTTTTAAAAAAAAACCTGTTTCCATGAAGCCCAATTATTTTATTATGCTGTCGATTTCGTGCTTTCAACCCTATCGCAAACTCGAACGTTATTGAAAATAACAGGACTGTGCTACTTAAAGAGCATTTAAATTAAGTGTTATTTCGGTATAGTCAAGTATAATATTTTGGACATTACTTCGTAAACCGCAAATGATAAAATATAAACAGGCTAATTGGTGAAAATGGCAATGCAAATTAAAATAAATACCAGCATTTCTAACACGCAAGGCAGGGCGCTGAATTGTACATAAAAATCAAACAAGTTCTTCGATTCAATACGCTACAGATTAACGCGGAATGTAAATTAGAATGCGCAAACGTTAGACAATTATCATGGTACAACAGCATATTCCGATTTAAAATGACGTCCATATTGAATTCCATGTGCGTTCCCGATTAATTATCACGGCCTAAATCTGCCCTACCTTGGCTGTTGAATGCACGGTGTTGCATTGGCTAAGAGTTTCTAATGTTTCCAGGTAGGTGGCGTAGAAGTTCTTTTGTTGTTATTTGCCTTAGGCGATTAAATGTCGGTTTTCGTGTGAGGTGTAAACGTTAGGTATGGTTAAAGTGACGTTTTTCTTTGACAATCTAATTATAATTTTAGATTCTCGCGATGGGACTAGTAACGCATATGGCTGAAAACACTCTTTGGTCATAAAGGCATTTCTGATTTCTGACAGTAGTACAAAGGGTTATGAATTCCACAGGTGGTGGTCCTAACCATTCAAATGTATCAGTACACGAATAAGTTAATAACTGAATTTTATGTGAATACTGAAATGTATCTCGAAAGGGGTTTTCAATGCAGATTGTACGGTATTTTGTGAAAATGTGACCTTGAGATATGTTGTTAATTTAAGAATTGCATTTTCCTAAAATGCATCCTATAAGGCGCCGGAAAAAACGCCCCAACTATGGGGTGAGAACAGTAGAAGTTAGTCGTGGCAAGAATGGTTTTGGGTTTACCATTTCCGGACAACAACCATGTATCTTAAGCTGTATTGTTGCTGGAAGCCCAGCTGAGAAGGCAGGGCTGAGACCAGGCGACTATCTTGTAGCAGTGAACGGACAAAGTGTTAGTAAAGTTCCTCATGACGACGTGGTACGCCTTATTGGATGTTCATCGGGTATATTAAAATTGCAGATTGCAGAAAACTACTACTCTGACAGCTCTGATGAAGATGCAGTTATTCCAGCAAGACCAAAACCAAAATATATGCACAAACCTCGTAGCGGAGCACAGCACCATCGTTCTACATCCCTAGCACAACAAGCCCGCTCATCTAAGGTTCTGAGGGACATTAGAGCAGGACCAGTGTTTGAAGATCAGTTAGGAGAACCATCATCTGTCATTGCTCCAACCTCGGGCAAGACAAATCCACCCCTACCTCAGCAATGGGAGCCCCCTGTCCCAGCTCCATTACCTCCACCTCGCCTGTATTCTCATTCACAAGCTGAAAAAGCTGCAAAAGTTGAAAGAGACATTGTGGAATACAGAGCATTAGTTGGTTACTTAGGAACAATTGAAATGCCAAAAGAGCTGCAACCAGGATCTAGGTTACAGGTAGTTAGAAGTTGTATTAAGCGTCTTTGCACAGAAAAACGAGCACATACTCTGGTTCTTATGAGTGTGCATACTCAGAGCCTCACATTGACCAACTGCCACAAGGTGACACTAGCAGAATATCCCAGTGAGAGAGTGACTTTCTGTGGAACGAGCTCAGATGATGAGAGAAGATTTTTTGGAATCATCACCACAGCAGTTCGACCAGTGGAGGATGATAATGATGGAGGAGAAATGGTTCATTCCAGTTCATGTCATGTGTTTGCTATTGAACTGAGATTACATGGTAATCATGGTGAGCATGCTGCAAAAGCTGAAGCTTTCAAATTACGGTGCAATGTTGATGCTGCAACAGGCTTATGCAGCGAGTTCCCTAGCACCTCTGATCCTATTGTAACAGCTATAAAGCGATTATACAACGGACAAGATTCTGCAACAAGGGGAAACAATGATGCCGAAGAGCCATTGGTTGCCAACTCACCACAACCTAGCAATGCCAGCAGTACGGTCACAACAGCTTCTAGCAATAGTGATTCCGGTATTGGTTTTCGGGATGATTGTGGCAATCAATCAGACCGGATTCTGGTTGTAGATGTACGAAATCAGAGACTGCACATACAACAAATGGTAAACAGCAACATTCATGAACCTCATAAATCAAGTGTATATGATCTTGCTGGTTCACCTAGAGGAAACAGATTGATACCTCATTCTGACGACAGGCTTACAGTGCGTGTGATGCCAGATCCAGTGATAAACCTTTCTGGTGCACTGGCTGTCAGCAGTCGCAGCAGATCACCCCTCAGTAGCAGTTCTGGCGAAGAAGAGAGAGAACTAAAGACAAAATCCTGTATTGAAATGTATTCAGAGCGAGCAATAGATGTACCAGAGTACGGCTTCACAAATTATCGTGGTATTGCCAGTAATGTAGGAATAAGATCAAATGAGGACCTTAGTGTAAGCAGTGAAACTAACAAAAGTCAAGATCAGTTGAATCATGCCTTCAGACATAACCTTTATCACAACTTTCAATCAGAGAAAAAACAGACAGTAGCTGCAAGCTTCCAGGGTAAACACGGCCCATCATTAAACTGTAGTTTCTCAAACGTTTCAGGTGGACTTGTTAAGAGTGCAAGATCAATAGATGCTATGAGTGTGTGTAGTTCGCAATCCCATGATGCTCTTTTGTTATGCAAACTAAGTCCCAAAGTTTTCTTTATGCCATCCCGTCAAGTTACTCACAGTTTGGAAGATTTAAAAGTAACACAAGGAGCAGACTCT
Organism: Metallyticus violacea; assembly: GCA_030762175.1. Classification (NCBI taxonomy): domain Eukaryota; kingdom Metazoa; phylum Arthropoda; class Insecta; order Mantodea; family Metallyticidae; genus Metallyticus; species Metallyticus violacea. The sequence continues at coordinate 20,701,616 of CM060836.1, forward strand.
GAACAGGATGTAACTGTAGCCAATGTGAATCTGTCGCAGCACTGGGGTAGTTTGCAGGAGTTGCGAAGCTTTGTCGGCAGTTGTTTTGAGAATTCTCTGCAGCATGCGGTGAGTTTCATATTCTTTTGCTTGCTTTAGAATTTAAAAAAAAAAAATTGTCATTTTTATTAATGAAGGATTGATTACAAAAAGCAGAAAAGACAAAACTGAGAATTTTCAGGAATTAAAAAATCTGTGCATCTTGGTTGGTTTCATGAAAATGAAAGGTCATTCAACATAAAGTTAACAGCCTGCAACTGACATTGATTTCATAATGATTTATCCATTTTTAGTTGAATCCAATGAGAATTTTCAGGAATTAAAAAATCTCTGCATCTTGGTTGGTTTCATGAAAATGAAAGGTCATTCAACATAAAGTTGCAGCCTGCAACTGACTTAGATTTCATAATGATTTATCCATTTTTAGTTGAATCCAATATTTTATTACCTCATCCTCAAATGCCCAATGTCTTTTGGTGTTGACAATATTCTCTCCTTAACTTGAACTAACTCATCTTAACACGTATTTGATGTTGCACATGTCTTAAATATGTTGTATTTGTTCTCTGCTAGTTAGTTAGTTCCTGGAGCATTCCATGAGTTGGCCACAAAGATTTATGAACATAGAATTTGTCATTTACATTTATAAAATATTTTGTGGACATCTTCATAAATGGTTACAATAAAAATGAAAAGCAACACCCCAGAACAACTCCCAAAATAACAAAACCCATAGAAGCAGAAACAAATCACTCAGTTGCACAAATTTTACTATATACATTGATACAAAATAATAACAGTGTTTTTAAATCAGTATATTGTCACTCACAAATTCCTTTACAGAATAATAGGCCTTTTTACACAGGTATTTTCTAAGAGCAGATTTGAAGGATTTACCATTGTTTATTAAGGCTTTTAGGTAACAGGGAAGTGCATTTCTAATAAAGTCCTTTTTGATGACAGAAAAGTGTTAAACTGGTCTGCATACATTTGCTATTTTCTACTATTCTTGCCATGTATATTTTGATTTTGTTTAAATTTTTCTTTATTTTTTATATAAAAGTTCATAAAGGAAGTTTTATGAAAGTTTACTTCATTGAATTTCAAGGTACAATCTAACAACTTAAATTTGTAACCGAAAATAAAATTAATTTTGTTAGGTAATTGAATGATGTTGTTGATACAGGTCTGCTGACAATCTCATTATATCCTAGATGGCCATGTGTTGCTAAGGAGACTTGTTTACATTTGTCATTTTGGGATATTCGTGGGCAATGTATTTCTGATATTTCAATTATGTTAAATGTTGTGTTGTATTTACCAGGGCAGATATCCATTTCGTGCCCTTGCATATAAGATGAACATTGTGATTTATGATGATGATGGGGCTCCAGCATTGTTCGAGATGCACTAGCTGATATTTACCATAACAGATATGGATAGGTAGGAGAGAACCAGTTTTTAATGGCCTGCACATTCCCCCAACCTCAATCCTTTGGATTTTTATCTTTGGGGCCATGTAAAACAGTTGGTATGTGCAGCAGACATTCCTAATGCAGAGACACTTCATAATGTGTCATGGAAGCCTGCAAAACCATTTGACACCATATGGTGTCCAGTATTTGAAAAGGTACAATCGTCCGTGATCTGACAATTTCCTGTGTGTGTGTGTGGAAGCAAGAGGTTTGAAAACATTTATTTTGGGTTTTTCAGGTGATATTGCATTTATTAGGCTTTGTTTATTTTGGTAAAATTTCACAAATAACATAAAAACTAAGGTTTTCTAGACATATGTTACATTTTTTTTTTCTTCTTGTATTGGTATGAGGAACCTGCCACCAAAATTTGTAAAAGTATTACTGAAACTTCTGTATATTCACATTGAAGAGTTAAAATTTCACATTGCCCAAGAGATATCTGCACGAATGTCTGCTATGTGAACCAGCAATTATTCTTTATTAAAATTTTTTAAAAATTGTAAAAACTTTAAAAAATTCATATGGAACTAACACAGTGAAGATCACATGAATTAAATCTGTTGTCTAACACTCTTCATGCTTCATTAACGTTAAAAACATCCAGAACCGGTTTCAAAGATATGTTATCTCCATCTTCGATCGTGGATGTCTGGTGTGAAAGGTTGTTGTTACGTAGTATCAGAATCAATGTTCCGCTCTGGTGAAACTTTTATGAACTAAATTTATATTTTCTTCTTTCGGAATGTCAAAACTCATCAAATGATCCCTATGTTTATACGTGTAAATATTTTCCCAAATAGCCAGTTCTATTGGTCCCTGTACAGCTCTCAATAATTCAACTTCTTTTTTTATATCACAGTTTTCGGTCCAAAAATAATATGCTACTGCTTATCTTTCTATCTGTTTGTATTTTAAATTTCTCATGTGTTCTTTTAGACATGTCCCCACATAGATCTTATCACATTCAGCACATGAAATATTGTAAATTCCTGCTTTTTTTTTCCTTAGGGGTATTATCTGTAGTATGGTCTTTCAAAATGTTGTTTAGACTAAATCTATTAGTGGGGGCCAATTTTATATTAACATCTTTAAATATTTTTTGAAATTTATACATTACTGTTGGATTATATGTACATTTTTTAAAGGGCATTTTTTCTTTAATTATTGATAATGTAGTGGAATGTTCAATTCTTTTCTTTCTCTGGAATTTTTTATCTTATTATGTATTAAATCTTCATTAAAACCATTTAAAGTTGCTATTTCTTTTATTTTTTTAAATCCCATGTTATATTCTTCTTTACTAATTGGTAAATTGATCAATCTGCATATCACACTATTAAAAATTGCATGTTTGTGAGCTATAGGATTAAAACCATTTTCTTTGATATAATTATTTGCATGTGTGTCCTTTCTATATATGCCAAATTTCCAGTTTTCTTTACTTTTTATAATTTTAATATCCAAAAAAGGCAGCATATTGTCTGTTTCTATTTCATGTGTGAATTTTATATCTCTATCTTGAATATTCAAAATCTTTAGTGCATCCAAATTAACTTTTTATTAACTATGGCAAAAATATCATCAACATATCTGTACCAACACTTAAAGAAGTGTGGAAAGGCTGAAGTAATATGTGTTTCAAAATTACTCATGTAATTTTGCCAGGAAAGGAGATAGAGGATTGCCCATGGTCAAGCCTGTTTGTTGTTTATAAAAATGTTTATCAAATGTAAAATATGACTGATTAATACAATTGTTTGTCAGATGTATGTACTCTTTTCTGTGTGTTTCATTGATATTGATATTGATTCATTGCAAAAATAAATTTAAGCTGTTTGAGTTGAGTTTTCTCTATTAATGTTCAATAACATTTTTTATTGACATACCTTTATATATCATCTAGAGAAAATGCTAACCATCAGCAAAAGGCATTATGTGTGTTGCTATTTTCAAATCTGTAATCATAGTGACTTGGTGCCCCTAAGATAACCAGATTTTAGGTAGGCCATGCAACATTTTCTCTTAGAGTGTGTGTCAGAAATGCAACGAATATAACACCATTGGTTACAACCATAAGCTCTGAAATCGTAGCTAGATTCAGTGAATGTACATATCAATGATTCAGAACAATACTATTGTAAATGCAACTTTTGCTTAAAATGAAGTTATGATTACCTCCTATCGTCTGCCTCACTTTAACCTAGTACGAAATCATATGTGCTTTTGTTACTGACATAACATGCAAACATCTATCCCAAGTATCATATTTACTAAATTGGCCAATTTTCTGTGATATATAAATAATTGCCAAGTTATAAACTTTTATTAGTGTCAGTTATGATAGTATTGTTCTGAGCCACCGATACACTGGAGCAAATTTGGAAGGAACTTTACTCTCAGCTAGACATTGCTTTTGTAACCAAAGGAAGGCACATAGAGCACTTATAATGTGAGCATCTCAGACAGTTTTTTTTAGACTTTCTGTTTTAAATTGGAAGAATTTCTTTGTCATTTTATGTATGGGCAAAACCATATGAAATTATTGATGATGATTTTATTGAAGCCCATAGACTCTACACTTGAATTTCAGTCATTGCCAGAAAATATATTAATCACAAAATACATTGATAAACAGAACAATTTAAAGAAGAGGAAAATTTAACTTGTATAATAATGGGATGTTTTCATTTATGCTATAAACAATTACATTCACTTATATTTTATATACATATTTACAATCCATTTATCCTAAATATACTTTATCTATCAAGAAGTTTTTCAATTCTGTTTGAAAATTTTTTCTTCTTTGACTTTTAATTGTTAGTGGCAATTTATTATACAAAATTTTACCAATAATTCTTGGGTCTCTTTCAATAAGTATTTTGTTTACATTTAGACGATAATTGTTCTGCATCCAGGTTCTATAGTTGTGACAATCCTTGTTTAGGATCTTCACTTGTTCATTGTTAATGACAAATAGAACTACCTGATATACATATAATATTATAGTTAACATTTTAGATTTCTTAAAAATATTTCTACATGACACTCTCCTGTCTAGCTTATATATACAAGGGTAGGCCCATAAGTTTCCGGCCTCGCCGATAAGGATTATTGCCTTCACAAAACCTTTATCTGGTGTCATATCTCATCTGTTAAGTGAATAAATGCAGCTGTAACTTCTGCTCTGCTGTGTTCAGTTGTTCAGATATAGTTGCTCCTGAAAACGTTGCCATTGTGGATGGAGAAATTATGGAAGACCGACGGCTCAAAATTACAGAAATAGCAACAATGCTGGGCCTTTCTGAAACAACAATCCTTCAAATTATTCATGAACATTTAAACATGAATAAGGTTAGTGCAAGATGTGCCTAGACTTCTTTCCTCAGTCCAAAAGCAGCAATGAGTCATCTGTTGTCGGGCATATTTGGAGCTCTGTCGTGGCAACAAGAGAGAAGTTCTGTAACCATTGTTACAGGAGATGAAACTATGGTCCTCTAATATAATCCTTTGTCGAAAAGAGAATCAATGTAGTGGTGTAAACCTGACGAAGCACTGCCTCTAAAGGCCAAAGTCTGTCAACCAAGAAGATCATGGCCACAATCTTTTGGGACTGTGAAGGAATACTCTTCATTGATTTCAAGGAGAGGAATACCACAGTAAATGGGAAGTACTATGCTGGCCTACTGCACAGACTACATTCTTCCATCAAAGAGAAAAGGTGAGGAAAGCTGAGTGGTAGTGTACACCTTCTTCATGACAACTTACCTGTGCAAACAGCTCTTGTTGCAAAGAAAGCTGTGAGTAAATGTGGCTTCAAGGAGATGACCGTCCATCCTACAGCCCAGATCTAGCTCCCAGTGACTATTTCCTCTTCTCAAAACTCAAGAAGGAACTTTGAGGAAGGAAATTTAAGTGTGACAAAAGAGTGATGGATCCTGTTTATGCCCATTTTGCAGACAAGACTTCTGAATATTTTGGGGGAGGGGGGGATTTAAATGTTAATTCAACGATGTGGGAAGTGTATTGTAATAAAAGGTAACCATATTGAAAAGTGAAATATAGTTTTTGTCTTTATCATACCTAGAAAATGGTTAGGCCAGAAAATTATCGACCTACCCTCGTATGTATGTAAAACAACTTTTTTGAAGGATTAGTAGTCCATTCATGTGTACATCTCATGTACTTCCCCAAACTTAAATTGGATAACAAAAATACAGATAGATTAAAACACAATATACTATCTTTATATTATCTGAATTTAAATATTAGGATAATTTCCTTGATAAATATATAATTTGCTCACTTTGTTACAAATAAAGTACACATGGCATTTTAAAATTAATTGATCAACAATAATTCCAAAGAAATTTAAATGATTAACCTTTTCTGTTGCTTCTCCATTATTTACAACATTTACATATAGATTCTCATGCCTATTATTAGAGTAGTGATTGCATCATAAAAACACTAGGAGAGCTGCACAAGCTGTAATAGATTTAATGTTACCCAGGGTGCATCATGAGGAGGCCTACTACATTACTCCCCTTTATAACTAAAATTAATTATAGGAAGGATGGTAAAAAGATTTTGAATTTTGCAAATAAGTTAATAAATCTTATGCGCCTTCTAGAGAGCCTTTGAGAATTAGCAGAAGGGTTTTAACTAATGACAGGGATATTTCCAAGGCTTTAAAATCTTTTTATTCTCATAAACTGTGCTTGAGAAAGATCTTAAGGCCCAGCAGAAATTTATTAGATGGAAGATTTATGAAATTGCCTCATCTGAACCTCTTGGACATAAAACTTTTCATCAGAAATTTGACATTTCAGAGCTTAAAGAAGCTATCAGACACATAAAGTGTGGAAAGAGCCCGGGACCCAATAATTTCCACCTCAAAGTAAGTGTGACTACATCAATTATATGCAAGATATGAAACACTCCTGACTACTATCGATAATCAACTGAAATTCGGAATGTGCTGAGACATGCAGCTCTGCTCACAGACACCATCTGGTTGCTTCATTCGAAAATACATTCCATACACTTTCAATTGCATATCTTAGATTTTTGGTGTTGTCCATTGTTCGCAAGAAAAAAAAAATAGTTGCCAGACTTTTGACTCGTTCATCATATTAGCAGAATTTAAGGCCTTATGGTCTTTCCTTTCATTTAATCAGTTTTATACAGATGCAAGCATACATACATATATATTTTATTGTTTCCTTCTAAATTGTCATTTTTTTATTTTTATTTTGTAGTGTTTAATGCCCATTTTTACTACTGAGGCATCACAGGCGGAAATTGTCAATTTAATGACATAAGTCATGCAGATTAAATTACTGCTGGGGGCTTAAGAGATGGCTAGCGACATATGCGGGGAGAGAATTTTATCTGCCAAGTAAAAATTATGCACTGCACATATAGCATCAAATACTTAAGGATTGGTCCATCTCATTGTGTTAACAAAAGTAGAATACTAATAGTGAACAGTTGGACGTAATCAACATACTCATGTGATTAGCCATCTCTCCAGCTCCCACCAGCACAATAATGAGAAATTATAATTAAATCAAAATCGAACATTTTAATTTGAAAAGACACAAAAAAGACACATTGTTGCTAAAATATTAAGGAATTATAAAATATCTTTACTATATAGCTGAAATTAACAATATTTTAAATTGTAATAATGTGTGAATAAATAAAATATAATTCAGAACAAACACAAAGAGCTTCCAGAATAATGACTATCAGTGTATTTTATATATAAATGTAAATATGGGTTAACGTTAATACCCGGTAATGGTAAACTATGTGATACATCTCCTTACGTACATGCGCAAATCCTCCGGGAGGGAGTTTAGGCAATGGGTTCCTTGTAGTACAAATCTAGAAAAAAGAGGGGGGAAAAAAACCCCAAGATACAATTTTCGACAGTTTACGTCCAAGTAGTACATAAATTTCCTGCCAGATGGTGTAGGCAAACCTGTCATTCTGCCCTCTGCAGGAAAATAAGCGTAACCAAATTCTACTTGTAATCGAATCCTTTCACAGGGAGGCGCCCACGATTGCTAACCAAAGTCTGTTGTTGTATAAGATCATGAAATAACAATGACCAGATAAGATTTATTTGAGAATATTATACTTTCCCAAGAATATTCATAACGCAATGCAATTTTCTATTATTTGATAATGCTTTCCTCTCTGCTGCTGTATTAGTTGATTTCTTAACAAGACACAATACCTATGTCCTGCATAGTAGCACGAGAGCTCAAAATTTGTAATCTTGTAGCATTTAGTGCAACGTCCTACGTAATTGTGAAATATATGCATGTATCCCGCAAACAAGAAAGGAAAAATTAGTCAAATACAACTATATATATATATATATATATATTAATAATACAGTTATAATGATACATAAATCAATACTAATTATAAGTCATAAAACCAAAATGTTAAATAAGAAAAAGAAAGTTAATTCTTTAAAGCAAATCATTGATATTCTTCAAAGACAGAAGAAACGCAAAATGTTGAAAATATGCACCATTTGTGTGACTTCATTGCTTCTCTAGTTATACAGGGTGACCAAAATCGACCTAGTAAAAAGGGATGTGGTAGGAACTAAAATTAGGATAGGTATCATGACTGTTCAAAAAAATTATACTTTTTTTACAAGCATAATTTCTCGCGCTAAAACTTCATTTTTACAATATTTTGTTGACTTAATGCGTTATGTACACGTGATACTATTTTCACTGTTTTTCCGTTTCCGCATGTAAAAGGTGTGCAAGCTGAGTCATGTTCAGTTACGCATAGAGCAAAATGGAGGTGACACGCAACGAACAATACGCTGCTCTGAAATTCTGCTTTCATCTCAACAAATTTTCAGATGAGGTCTATGAAGATTATGTTATTCTTTATAATTAGATCGAAGAAGGTGTAACATGTTTAAAGAGGGGGGGGTAATCAATTTCAAAGGAAGTTTGACCCGGCGCTCTAGTATGTGCTCTAACGGAAGAAAACTTTAACGACACTGTTGTCATTGTGAGAGAGAATCTTCGAATAATATTAAGAATATTTTCAGAAATTGTGAAAATTGTCACCCACCCTATGGAAACTGATGAGTTGCACATGATACTTTTTTTTGAGCAGTGTTTAACGCCCTTTTTTAATACAGAGGCACTACAGGCGTTGGACACTGGTGATACATAAAATGAAATGAAATGATAAATTGGGAAAGGATATTTTTTTAAGGAAGGAAACATTCCAGGGCTGAGTTTAGGGTACCTCCCCGGCATTTGCCAGTCATGAGGACTGAGGAAAACCGGAAAAAAAAAATCCAGTCAGGAAAGGCGGTCCTGGCGGGACTCGAACCCCAGACCTCCCGCTCACGAGTCCGCGCCTTAACGATCTAGGCCACCCGTGGCGGTCAAACTGAAGACGTGTTTGTGACGGTAGGTTCCATAACTGCTGATTCCCGAACAAAAGGACGTTAGTATGCAACCGAAGATGATGTTACAGGAAGATGTGGGCTTTCTTTCAGAGGTAATAATTTGACTAATTTCGATCTTGAGAGCAAACAATAACGCTCTGTGCGGAAGGACTGCTTCTGCTGGTAAAATTATCTCCAACTCATTTTTAGATGCTGAAGGAATGGTTTACCAATATGTCGTACTTGCACTCACAATTGTAACGGGGCAATACTTCAGAGATGTCCTGAAAACTTTGTATGGTCACATCACACACAGAAGGTCACATTTCCAAACTACAAGCGAATGTGAAGAGTGTCTCTCACCCTCTGTATAATCCAGATTTAAACCGTATTACTTTTTCATTTTCACTAAATTGAAGAAAACTTTGTGGTAGACATTTTCTTTTATCAGAAGCAGTGATGAAGGCTGCGAAGGTCATTCTGAAGGACCTGTATTTAAAAAAAAAATAAAAAAAAAAAGCTAACATGTCTTTAAAGAATGGAAAAACACGGGACAGGTGCATTGCATAAAACAGTGACTGCTTTGAGAAATACCATCAAAATTATGAAGATGAGTTAAGATATGTAGTCCCTCCCCCCCAAAAAACTTTATTGAACAGCCCTAGTATATAATTTAAACATTTCCGTAAGTATGTATAACGTTCTACCGAATCAAATGCATTAAGTAGCTTAAAATGTGTGAATAATCCAAAATGAATAGTTACCATTTTTTTTCCTGGAAGATTTCCATTTGTAAAACACATTAGGAACATCTTTAATTAGTTGGCAACGATAGTCCGCTAACTTGCCCGGCTACCGCTTTGCTATGATAGCAATGTCCTGATAACATTCTCCTTGCTCAACATTCAGGACACCAGATTAGGAGAAAAAAAATTCAACTTGCACACATTTCACAGGCGGAAACCGGAAGTAGCAACAATGAAATTATTACCACTTGTGCATTACGCATTAAGCTAACGGAATATTGTAAAGTTAAATTTTAGCACGAGAAATTACGTCTAGAAAATAAAGTAAGAACATTTTTTACTGAACAGTACTCATATATTTTAAATGTTTTATGGGAAATTTAAATTCTAATTTTCTGTAAAAACTGCGTGTCGTAGGATATTTTGGAGTTCATGCCTGAATTCAGCAGATATATTAAAATCACCTGTTTGTCTTGATCGGCATTTCCGATTTCCTGAAAGGCAAATGTTCTGTTGTAACTGGTATGAGTTCTTCCGAAAGAGCTTGTTTTAAATATGCTCCAATCACTTCAGTGGAAGTAGAACGTTTTTCATGATAAAAAATGTTCTCTTTGACAAGCGATTGACTATGACATTTGACACCTGAAAAAACATGTTGTTGCTTGTAACCAAGAAAAGTGAAGCTTAATTACTTTAATTATGTCACGAAGAAATTATTAAGTATCTTAAATACTTATTTCATTAATAATGAGTAATGTTACTCTCTGTTTTAGCTTTTAATAAATGATTATTTTAATTATATTACTTCCTGTTTTCAATAATTTAAATGCCTTTTTGCCTGCTTGTTTGAACTAAAATAAATGCCTGAACTTCCGGCTTCTGATAATCACTCTTTTATGATTTTTATATAATTTACTTCATTCACTACATATCAATAAAAACCACCACAAACGATTAAAAAGTTTGGATTGTTGATTGATTTGTTTTATTTACGGACGGTCTTCATCATCTCAAGTCATCAACCTCCCATTGAATTCAAGGCGTGAAACGGCCGGCAAATTTTGCTCAGAGGCCTCTTCTTTCAGGCTTGAGGTTCTTTATTGTGCCGTAAATGTGCGACATGGGACCCACGGCTTTACATCCCTTCCGAAGGAAGCCGTACTTAGGATTGTACGCCCGAAAAAATCCATTGCTCCTAGCCGGGTTTGAACCCGCGATCTTGGGTTTAGATGGCAAGTATAGTTACCACTACACCACCAGGACCGACAAAAAAAAAAAAAAAAAAGGAGTAAAATGTACCCTGTTTGCAGATGATTTGGTAGTGTGTATCTCCAAACCAAGAAATAAATTCAACACACTTAAAATCATAATAGAACATGCTTTTAAAAGTGTTTTTTCGTTGTTTTGTTCCACAGAAATATTAGTCGTGCAGTTGTAACTGGTATATGTTTCTCTACAAGTAAGTGCAATTAAAGTATGGCTTATGACTGATAATTGCCTTTCCTGTTTCAAATCCACATTTTAGTCCAGCATCTTGGTTTATATTTCTTTAAGGTTCTTGCTACAAGCCACAAAAATATTTTCTGTTCATTCTTCATTCTTTTTTAAAATAATCCGTTTGACAAAATTGTCTCCTTTTTTTATTTATTTATTTATTTTTGCTTATAATGAGAACGTGATTGCTAAGCAATATAAACAAATATATAAATATAAATGATAAAATAGATTAATAAAATAAATAGTCGAGAGCAATTTTTTTGAACGGTGTTGAACGCCCGTTTTAACTACCGAGGCACCACAGGCGTGGTCACTGATACGTGAAATGAAATGATAAACTGGGAAAGGGTTTTCATTTGAGGAAGGAAACTTTTAGACCTAAGTTTAGGGTGCCTCCCCGGCAGTTGCCATTTATGAGGATTGACGAAAACCTGGGAAAAACCTTATTAAAATAGGATGTCCTGGTGGGAATCGAACCCCAGACCTCCCGCTCACGAGTCCTCGACTTATCGACCTCGGCCACCCGGCGGTCGTCTCAAAGTGGTTTATTGCGCTTAAATATTTATAAATGTATAATAAAGTATTTAAATTATTATATCTGAGAAGAAATGCAAGACCCATTTAGCAAGGATGACATTATACTGTTCTATATATTAATAATACGAATTTATTACTAAGGAATGGACATGGACATAATGAACCTAACCTGATTCAAGGTATGGCGACTTGTGGCAAACAGCTGCTTGTAACTTTTTACTAATACTTTACAAGTGTTGCACTAGGGCCCAGATGCTGCATGCACATAATGGCTTTTACGGGCAAGAGGCTCCACCGCTTCCTCGCACCTCACCAACAGCTTTCTCTGCAGATAACCGCAAAATACAAACATCGGGAGCAAGTTAGGCGTCCCCCTACGGGCATTGTTGTGATTCAAATGCTTTCAGCAGTAGTTAAGGAAATTAAATGTTAACATTTTTGTAGATAGCGCAAACTAGCAATTTGCAAGAGAAGCCGCCCTTAATTCATAGCTAGGTTTCATGAAATATTCACCACCGAGGGAAAATTCTTAAGGCTTTACCTAAGCAGAATTCTGTGTCGGTCCTGGTGGTCTAGGAGTAACCACACTTACCTCGCAGACCCAAGATCGCGGGTTTAATTCCGGGCAGGGTCGATGGGTTTGTTCGAGCATAAAAATCCTAAGTACTTGTAGCTTCTTTCGGAAGGGAAGTAAAGCCATGGGTCCCGTGTTGTAGATTTACAGTAAGTAAAAGAATCTCAAGCGTGAAAGAAGCCCCTAAGCAACATTTATCGGCTCTTTCACGTCCTGAATTGAATGGGACGCTGTTGATCTGAGATGTTAAAGAGGGTCTGTAAATAAAGCAAATCAACAAGCAGAGTTCTGCATGACTACCTGTGATATTCTGACATGGTTCTTAGAACGCAAATGTTAGGTAGCGTTGGAGATACAGCGTAGATTTCCCAGCATCTTAGGGGAAAAAAAGATGCCTGACGTTAGCATTTACTCCACAAAACATTGACCGGAATCAATTTCCGGTCATCACTTTTTCTGCTAGGCCAGCGGTTGCATCTGTATGCAGTGTTGTGTATGTGAATCAGTCCGAGGGGCGGATGGGCTGGATGTGTGACCTTCGGCTCTCATCAGCCTAACAACCGATGTCAAAGGGCGCTGTCCACCAACAGTCGCCTATCCCCCCAGTGCAACACGACTCGCTGCAGGAACATGAGTATGTTTGGTTACGTGGTGTGCGGCGTTCAGATTCGTGAGGTATGTTCTCAGTTCTAATTTTGATGTTATTATTTCTGTAAAGTAGATATTTGATGCAATCAGAATGCAGCATCAAGTATCAGTTATGAAATCGTGACCTATGCTGTACATTCGCAAATTATTGCGCCGTAAGGTCTTTCCAAGAATACCTTGTGTATCTCTGCGCTGCGAGAATCACTCAAATTAATTTTAATTCTTGTTCATATTATATGTCAAAATTGGATACCTGGGGTTTAAGCACCACTGTTTATCGCACTTTCTGAAAACGCTGATTTGACAGGCTCTACACAACCTTCTCTCCAATTTTTTCTAGTGCTGCTGAATTATTCTCTAGCCTAGGTGGCCACAAACGGGTAATATTCCTTACTTCACATGTTCCCAAACATTTTGAAGCCCAACCCACTTTCGGGCGAGATTCTGGTCATTACTGCATTTAAATCCCATCTGAAAAATGCAGTTCACATCTCACCGTTCATAACCATTACCGAGGTTGTTATCGATTAGAACTATTATCTTCTTAGGAGGACTTAGCTTCGGAAACAAAAGAACTTGCACCGCAAATAGGTCTTAAATGGGAAGTGCTCTTGATGTGTTGCTTTCGCAGAATTGAAGCTGACAAGGGCTCATAATTACAGCCCATGCACAGATGTTAATAATTGTTGGAATGTGTATTTGTTGAAAAAAAAAAGTTACAAGTTTTCAAATGGAACGATACATATTGACATCAAGAAAATAAAACTAGTGTAAATTAAAATGTATGGTGTTTTCTTACACGATTCTAATTCAGATGTTTTACGAGCTATAGTAATATAAACTTTTTAAATATCTATAGTTGTCTACTCCAGTTAACTGTTTAATTACTATGTTAAGATTGTCATATGTTTGTTTCTATTTTACTGGGACGTCCTTGCCAATACTTATGATATTTCTAGAAGTAGGACGTGATGGAAGATGGCATTTACTAATGACTGAAAAAGTCGACAAGGAGAATGTAGGAAGAATTATGTTCCGTCTTGTAATTGTGTACACGCTGAAAGATATCCTAATAGACATACTATGCTTGTTTTCGCCGATTGTTTCAAAATCGTTGCATTGGACGAAGGAAAGTTGTGCGTACGTTGGCCTGCCCATTCATCAGATTTGATCCCTTAGACATTTCTCTGTGGGGAAAGCTAAAAGACACTGGCGAGTACACCAGAAGATATAAAACGATATATTACAGCTATCTGTTCTGATACTTCTGCTTAAATACTACAATATATGCAGCCGTCTTTATATGGCAGACTGGAAGCTTCTTCTTCTTCTTCTTCTTCTTCTTCTTCTTCTTCTTCTTCTTCTTCTTCTTCTCCTCCTCCTCCTCCTCCTCCTCCTTCTCCTCCTCCTCCTTCTCCTCCTTCTCCTCCTCCTCCTCCTCCTCCTTTAGGCTTCCAGCATTTGTTTTTCACTTTTGTATTTATTAAGAGAGTGCTGACACATACAAAATGTAACATGACTTTGTTTACTTCGAAATTAAAAATTAAAAAAAAAGCACTAAATAAGTAAAGTAAACATACGAACATCGTAGCCTAGTAACTCAGTAGTTATATGGAGCAGGCAATTGTAGATATTTAAATTTTTCACATTACGATAGCTCGTAAATTGCTTGAATTGTGCGAAAAACACTTTGACATTGCAATTTCGTATAATTTGTTTAATTTGATAACGTGTAGCTTTTTTTAAGAAATACATTCTAATATTAATTAATAACTGTGTATGGGCTGCAGTTATGAGCCCTTGTCTAAACTTCAGTTCTGTGAAAGCAGCACATCAATAACACCTTAAATTTCAGAAATATTTGAGGTGCAACTTTTAGGTGGTTCACTCTGTATAAACAATATTATTTCTAAATTTATTTAAGTTTTATATTAAGTAATTACGCACTTACATTTAGAGAATGTGTATTATCAGCAATAATATCAACTTGTTTTGAAATGTCTACATTACCCTATCTTCAAAACTGTTGATTTTTTTAAGTGTACCACAAATTTATCTTATTAAAACAAGAAAAATAACGAACATTAAGAAAACCTGCCCTCACGTAATATCTCTTAACCCCTTTTATACATATACTTTTTTTCCCCAAAGCGGTAGCAATTTCCATGTATGCGATTTCATACGATTGTCCCAAATATCAATTCCCAAAATTTTTCTTAAAGTCAATTCACAAGGATTACTATGTTTGCAGTATATTTTCTTAAAACTGGTTCTCAATTATATTTCAAGAGATGTTGGCAGAAGCCAACTCTGTACATATATCTTGGGTTGAAAGTGTTGAAGTTACTTATCATTCTAATATTATGAGTTGCTTCTTGAACATTTTGTAGGATTCAGATAATCTGACACAGACGTAAGCAGTGTTGAATCCAACCGGTTTCCTCAGGAGGGAAAGGGGGGAGTGATCATTGGTTTCAAATTATGGTAATACTAATACAATAACACTGGTACTAAAATTTTAAATTTCCCTTTATTTCTGATATGTAATTAAATTAATTGTAATTAGGTATATTTTTTTAAGAATGGAATTAGCAGAATCAATAAAATAATCATGTAGCATGCAATAACAACATTTGCAGCAAAGTACTGTGCCAATGCCTTTTTGAAGCATATCTGTGAATGACATCATCAATGAAACTTTGTGTGTGTTCCTTCAGCCCTTCATTTGACACTTTCACACAAGCTTGAAGCCTATTATGACCCATCCTGTTTCTTAATTTTGTCATCACCCTATTCATGGTGCTGAATGACATTTCTACACCGGCTGTGCAAATGGGAATGCACGGTACGTATTCAGCAAGCTTCACAGCCGCTATTGGCCCTTAAGATAAAAGAAGCAACATCAGAACACACATCTTCTGATTTATTACGAGCAACGAATTTAAAAGAAGTATAGGGAGTTGTAAAACTATAAGTGGTTGATTTTTATAGAATTTTACTTAAGTAAACCACTTAATCACTAAACGTACATTGAAATTTTAACTCATTTCTTAACAAGACCCCCACCCCCGCCAACCTTTCTAAATCCGTACTGTCCTCACATGTCATCAGAATGTACACTTAGCACAGGAAATAGCACGAACTGTTGATGGGTATTCAACCAGCGGATTTCAACAACTTGGGATATTCAAAAAAAAGAGGCTTGTTCTAAAGTACACTGAATTTCTTGCAATATATTTTCTCATTTAGAAGAAACAGGAAAACGTTTATAAATGTCCTTAACAATATGTAATGTGCGCTTTATTATTCTTACATTTGGTGACAAAACTCGACAAAACATGTGCTCTGCAGTGAACATATGGCGATTCGTGCCCCATTTCTTCTGATAACCGAGCGCGAACCCTAGCGACAGAACACTTAACCTTACAGGTAGAAGTTACCCAGTGTCGAGCGGCAGCGGAGAAATCGGAATTCCTCGGTCCCGAACGGCTTTAACCTACTTAGCTATCTGGGAGTCATGCTTTGAGTGGAAATTATTTGCTTTAAGTAATAGCTACAACAGAAATCGGAACCAGTCGGAAGTCTCCGCAGCCGCTCGGAACTGCATATAACTTCTATATGTAAGGTTAAATTAGACGTGAGTAAACTTAACCTACAGTATAAGCTGCCCAGTCCGGAGCGGCAGCGGAGATATCCGAATTCCTCAGTGCCGAACGGCAGCGGCAGCCAGCAGATGCCTAGGAAGCGCTATTGTTATGAAGTAATATACTATTTTTGTTTGTTAAACTGAACTAATGCAAAAATAATATTTATTCGGTTTATTCGATTAAGAATAGCACAGAAAAACTATGTAGATTAAAAAAAGTAATAAATTAAAAATTGTTATGGAGTAACATTTTTTTATGTTCTTTTATTTTTTTTAAACATACCTAACCTTACAAATTAAAAAAGATAGCAACGAGTTAGAAATTGTTATTATGGAGTAATATTAATTTTGTATGTTCTGTTATGTTTTTATTAAACTTAACCTAATGTAACATATGAATTAATTTTTTAACTTAAAACTAAACTAACCTAACCTATCCTATGAAAGAGTAGCATTTATTGGATTAAGATAGTGTAGAAAAAAGTAATTATGGGATAATAGTTTTTTTTAAAAATAGCGACATTTATTGTGAGAAGGGGGAACATACCCAGGAGTATTCGAACCCAGGACCTTCACATCAGTAGCGCAACGCTATAACCTATTTAGCTCATCCACTCATGCTTTGAGTGGAAATTATTTGCTTCAATTAATAGCTACGAGGGAACCAGTCGGCAATCTCCGCTGCCGCTCGGGACTGCAGGTAGGTTCTAATTGTAAAAGTTGACAGAACCACTAAAATTAACAGTGCCGTGGAATGAGCATGTTGCTAATTTGTCGTAAGAAAGTTTAAAGTGTTTTTAGTGCACCATCAATTGTAAATATAGATTCAGCTCTTCAGTTCAACCAGACAAAACCTTTCATTCACTTCACTGCGCAACAAAACGAACTAGCAGACAGTTTGGTTACAAACATTTGTACATTTATCTGCCTTTAAGGAAAAGTATTTATCATGGATAATTGTTTCATCTAGATTGTCTAGAACCTCACCAATACAATTTAATAATTCTGAAGCTAACATAATGAGTTTCACTCTGAAATTTAACCCACTTTCAAGATTAATATCGCGTATTAGTACTGTCTTACGATTTAGGGGTTCATATTTCGTTATGTGAGATATCTCTTCCATACTAAGAAAATACACACTTCGAATTAAAGCAGACACACAGCCTGCCGATTCAACGCTTTTTCAGTTGCACTTTGTTGAATTATCTGCGCATAAACTGGACCGTTTAATCTCTTGACAATTTTCAAGAGCAACGGAGTTTACGCGTTTTTCTGACTTAGCGTGCTTTTCTAGTTTCCCCCCTTTTCCTGTAGTTTTTTGATTTTGTGAAAGGTACAGAAATGAATATCCTATGTGTTTTTTGTGCAGTTTGAATATAATTTTTAAATGGATTTCACATTATTTGCAAAAACTCTCACCCAGATCATCATCAAAGTACAACCAGTTATTGTACACTCCCATTTTTGCTGGTAGGTACTTAATCTGACTTTTAACATTTTCTACGATTTGTTCAGGACGATGACTTAGGGATGGGTCAGAAATACTACACTTTTCGCTAGAAGACTAAGGAAGAGAAATGTGGAATCATTGAGCAATTCACCGTCTCTAATAGATCAATCTTCTGTAATAAGCTGTCTATTAGACAAGAAAGAAAATCATGTTTGTCGTTTAGACATTGTATTTCGGTAAGATCGCACAAGAACATCACGCTGCCGCTCTACACTTGCCCATTGTTGACTTTCAAATACAATTTAATTACACTTTACAAGTTTGCAGTTATCAAAACGAGCAATAATTTAAATAAATTCGTTATTTTGACTTTTAATTATTATACATTAACAAATAGATTTAATTTTTGGGAGAGGGACCTTTTAATTTTCTGGGCAATCCCCCATCCCCCTCGGGACACTCTTTGAATTCAACATTGTATGCAAAGCACAAAGTGTCAAAGGTCTTCCATAGAGAACAGAAAATATTTGCCTCCTAAACCCAAGATCGCGGGTTGGAACCCGGCCAGGACCTTAGGTTATTTTCGGGCGTAAAAATCCTAAGTATGGCTTCCTTCCGAAGGGAAGTAAAGCCGTGGGTCCCGTGTCGTACATTTACGGCACGAAAAAGAACCTCATGCCTGAAAGAGAAACCTCTGAGCAAAATTAGTCGGCCGTTTCACACCTTGAGTTGAATGGGACGCTGATGACCTGAGATGTTAAAGAGCGTCCATAAATAAATCAATCAAAAGAGAGAGAGACAGACAGACAGACAGACAGACAGACAGACAGACAGACAGACCAGGAATACTGCACGAAGACTCATCTTGTCAAAACGGAGAATTTCAAAACAACGGTATGGAATTAGCCGTCATGGCATTTCGTAAACGGCGTCAAGTTGAGATATATTTGGATAATTTTACACTTAAGAATTTGTGATGTTCCCGAATGCTCGCGAGCTCTATTAGCGAATTCCGAAGGAATGTTGCGGCTGTAACTACGAAAAGATTTTTGAAAAACATCTTCAAATCTTCATCGATCCTACTTATTTGGGGCCAATTTTTTTTCCTCGACGAAACCCGGATATAACGATCATTACATACGTACCATCGCGTTCGTAAACCAGAAAAATTGGACCATTGGGAGGGGGGCAGTAGCGAAAATTTAAAAATCGCTTTAGCGGCCTCAATTTTTTTTCTTAACGAAACTAGGTATATGCTATTCAAATAAAATAAGAAAAATAGTTTTCGAAAATCACTAAATGAGACTATTATGAGTGGAGTTTACCTGAAACTCAAAATTTAAAAACTCCTCTAGCGGCATCAAAATTCATTGCAACCGAACTCACATACCATTTAAATAAAATATGAAAATAGTTTGTTATAGGAGTGGGGGCATACCTGAAAGCCGAAATTGGGGTTACCCTAAAGTGATAATTTAAAAATCGTTCTAACGACAACAGTATTTGTGTTTTCGGAACATAAACTCGGTGCATACAATATAAATGAAATAAATAAAGTTTTAGTTTCTGAAAATAAGCGAAATCAGATTATTGAGAATGAATGTTTATTTGAAACCCAGCGTTTAAACATCGCTCTAGCGGAATCAATTTATATATAAATTACATTACACAAAACTCGGTACATACCATTTAAATAATATAAGGAAAAATAGTTTCTGGAAATTAGTGAAACCGGACCATTAGGAGTGAGGATATTACTGAAAACTGAAATTTTAAAAGCGCCCTAGCGTTTTATTTTATCTTTAAAAAGATAAATCAATTCATCGTCTATAACGATGCATACATTTTACTTTTGACAAAAGCATTGTCGTTAAGATAGCAACTGTAAATATTAATCTATTACTGCCACGCTCATCTTATACCCAGCCGGTATCAAAAGTAGCAGCAAACTTTTGTTATGACCGTTACTCGATATCTCAACAATAACACTGATAGACTCTCCAGCAGCTGTACGTTTGTCTGCTGTTAATCCTAGACTGTTATTGACTTAAGCTAAAATATTATTGTTGCGGTAAGAAATAGAATTCTTGTCGCTATATTATCAAAAGCTCTGGGGAGGGAGAGGGAAAAAAAAACGTGGCGACTAATTACACTGGCTTGGCCCGTCTTCTATAAGAGAAGGGAAATGTTTTGAATTGTGGGCTTCTGGTAGTAGACACACGAGAGTCACTGCTACCTGCCAATTTCTGTAAATTCAAATATAACTTCTCTCTTCATAAATTCACTTTTATGAGGAATTCGCTTAGTTTACGCAGCCCCTGCGTGACTTTTTTTTTTTTTTGTTTTTTTTTTTTTTTTTTTTTTTTTTTTGTTTACAACGAGCAGATTTTTATTATGGGAGCACCTGGTTGAGAATTCCTGCTGCTTCATACTAGGAGCAGCAGCTCATATAGCTAGCATGATTCATTGTATGACTGATTGTCAAGCATTCCGATAGCAGTGCAGTATAGGATTTTATACCTGTAGCTATTTTCTAACGTGAGGGCGACTGGATATGGTTCGTGTTTTCCGGTCTTCTACTGAGAAGGAAGAAACGGATGTACGTAACGAGGCTTGGGAAGGCACCGGCTGCGAGAACTACTTTTGGAATAGTGGGGCGCACGCCACACTTAAGCTACGTCACTCATTGTTCAGAGAAAGTAAGGCTGACGTCGGTGACTCGGCTTATTAGTGTGTTGTGGTACAGTGGAAGAATGCGTTACCACTCGCCTGCAAAGAGAAAAACTGTAAGTTCTTCAACTTCACATATACTCTGTATTTTGGGATACACTGTTGAGAGCCGGGGAGGTACCCTAAACTTGGCCTGGAACGTTTCCTTCCTTATAATAAATCCTTTCCCAATATATCATTTCATTTCATGTATCATCAGTGTCCATCGCCTGTGGTGCCTCTGTAGCAAAAACGGGCGTTAAACACTATTCATACACTGTTGAGAAATAGTAATGGTACTGGTTGCAGGGGTTCAGCTTGCTAAAATAGAACTGGTCCCTCCCTCCCCTCTCCTAAAAATAGAGTAAAATAAATCTAAAGTACATTTTCGATGCTGAACTCGAATGTGCCTTCAGTTTTTTTTTTCCTTCACGCAGAACTATTTTGTGACACTAGTTTTTAAGTATTAATTGGTATCTGATTAGTTTTAAATGATAAAATATATTATCATTCTTGTCTAAAATTAATATATGATGAATATCGGGCCCATTTTGCCTTTGGTGTTTTTTCATGGTTCAGCAATAGTAGACCAGCATACTTGGGCTGCATTTATTTTGGTACCACTTTACCATCGTAGAAAAATGTGATAAAAATTCTCGCTGTGCACAAGACTGACGAGCCCAACATATTCTGGGAACAAGTTTACCTAGTCTAACCACAAATACTATCACAAGTTTTAAGTTTCCATTGAATGTACACAAAATGGATTGAGATATTTGTAATATCCTCATAATATTATTTAAATAGATATATAATGAACCCAAATCACATATAATTATTCCAAATGGCCACCACGGGCACGCACACAGTACTCAAGTCTTTGAGCCCACTCATATATTTAATTACGCAACACTTCCATCGGGAAGTCTGCAGTTACATTCCAAAGAGAACGCTTCAAACTGTCAATATTTGGAGGTCTCTTCTTGCAAGCATCTCCTGAAACTTGGATCATAATTTGTAATACCGGGGGTTTAGGTCCTGACTAGTAGAAGGCCAATTTGAGGCCGAAATAAAGTCGGAAACATTGGACTCGAGTCATTCCTGGCTGTTCGAGCCTTATGTGCTGGGGCTGAATCCTGCTGGAAGCTCCAACTTTATCCATGGAAGAGGGAGTTGTTGAGTCCTGACCAGTCTTTCCAGCACTTTTTCCTGATACACTTTGGCCGAAGTTTTGGCCCCTTTTTCGCAGAAAAGGGGATCTGTGGTACCTCCATAGCTCACACGCCATAACAGATGAAGGATTATGGCCCTTCTGGACCCTTGGGGCCTTTTCAGCTGCTTCTGTAAAGATCTGACATATACCTTGACATTTTGAGCATTGAACGTCCCCTCTGCACTGAAAATATTTTCCTTTGCTGCGTAACACTGGAGTAAGATCTGTCGTTTCAGCTCTCACTTGTGAGGAGGTGTACTTTCCGTCCTTTGTAATCATGGAGTCTCAGGTCACTGTTTAATGTGTGAGACATTTTAGAAATTTTGAGCTCACTGTCTCTACCGGATTTATTCGCACACGTGCCGCCACTGCTTTCACTAATTCTGGAGTGCGCACAATGCGTGGTTTTACTGGTCTTTGGCGGTCTTTCACAGCTCCAGTCTCAACAGTGCGGTACACAACTTCCCACTTTTTTTCAGTTTCTGGAGCATTTTGAAAAGCTCACCTGGGGATTTGCCTGCCTTGAGCAAAACTAACCACACCTATAGCATTTTCGCAATCGCCCCATTCCACCTTGAAAACTTTACATAAATAACTTTGCGCTTCTGCAACTGAACTCTCAATGTTTCACCATTAGCACCACAACTCAGAAATATGCAGGCTATTAGAGGGGGATGTACAGCAACACTGAAAATGTGTGACAGTATTTATGATAATACTAGGTATATGGCGGTCCAAGAAGTGAGTTTTAAAGTCATGTTATATCCCATAACATTGTATGAATTCACGGATCCTCACTATATCGTGATAATTTTGTGATTTTTAAGAAATCCACCACAGATGCTTTTTAATGATAGCAAACTGCTTTCTCCGTTGCATTTAATCGTTCTTGCTGTTATTTGTGGCCCTACCCAAACACGTCTTAAAAGATTTAGCTTTAATTGGTTGAGTACGTTGACTTGAAATAAAATGTGTAGTTTTAAATAAATGCAGTATAATCAACACAATAATAATTCTTCCACATCTTTGCGACCATTTTAATATCCGGCCCGCCAACCTAGTACGTTGAGTACAGCATCAAATCTCCTTGGCATGAATGAGAGTTGAGACAAAGGTTCACATACGCCAGTTTTCTGCAAGCTTTCCCACACTTCTAAAAGTGTTCCTCCAAGCTTTCAGGTGTTCTTTTGTGCTCTGCGGTGCAAACGTTCTTATTCGAGTTCAGACCCGGAGATTTAGCTGCCAAGAAAAAGGAGAAATTCGCACTATTAGGTGTGATACTCTAATCAGTCCCTGATTACTCTAAAGTGAATGCTGCTCTTATCATAAGAAGGTGATTACTTCCATATCTTCGGAAGAATACGAGGGTCGCTATATAACTATTGAGACAACAAGTAATGAATACTCATAGAAAGTTTTGTTTATCCCAGTTCCTCCTGGCACTGTATGTATCGTTCCATCCTCTGGAAGCATCCACGTCACTCAGTTTGCGGCACTACAGATAACTCCTCATATACTGTAATTGCTTCTTCGGGGCTAGGAAATTGGTGACTTCGATGTTGGTTCTTCATCACCTTTATCAACATTTGAAAATAGTAATTACTTTTAGAAGAAAAAATATACACAGAATGTAATGTCAAAACTTCGTAGTAGGGAACAGGAAAATATCCCATGGTGCCAGGTCGGGACTATAGGTTGGATAAGTATTAGTTTTGTCTCAGTTCCTTGCAGAAACTACATTGTTACATTAGCGGTGTGAGCTGATGCATTGTCATGGTGCAACAAAATACCCCTTAGTCCTGTCTTTGAACGTCGTTCTTGAATTTTCCGAAACACTTTCGGAAGGGAAACTTCTCTGTATCATTTTGCAGTAACAGTTCTCTGATTTTCGAGCACAGTGATTGCCATGTGATCACTTGTGAAGAAGAAAGAGGCAACCATTTTCTGTTCCACACTCCTTAGCCTTTTGACTTTGACTAGTGGTTTGTCATCAGGGTAAACCCAAATGGAGGACTGGCGGTTTGTTTCTGGATCAAACGGATATATCCATGTTTCGTAATCCGTAACGATATCTGAAACACGGTGAGACTTTCCACAGTTAAATCTTTGCAGCATTTCTTCGTACCATTCCACCTTGTGGAGCTCTTCTCTGCTTTAGACAAATTATGGGACACCCATCTTGAAGAAAAAAAAAATTACACGAAGGTGCTCATGAAGAATGATGGAAACACTGGGCGAACTAATCGCTAATGACAGCTCAATGTCCTTATAGGGTAGTCTTGGATCTTCCCTGATCATTGTTTCCATAGAGGTGATATTCTTTTCAGTCATTACTGTTGTTGATCTGCCAGTCTTCTCTTCATCTTTAGGAGATTGCCGCCCCCTCTTAAGTTCTCTAAACCAGCGGAATACAGTAACACGTGAAGAAGAAAAGTCCCTCTCCCCTATCCTCAAATGCTCAAGTGACTACGTTTCATTTAAGCTTCACTTGCAATCGTACAAGATCATCGCACGAAAATGCTCTCTCTGAATCTTCATTTCACTTACAAGAACGTTCACACTTTTCGGACTTAAAGCATAAAATGCAAGAAAATGAATAACATAATAGAGCTGTGCCTGCTACCATGGCAACACCAGAGACTCAACAATTTCGACCCAACAACAATGCTTTCCGTAGTGATGCCAACGTTCCTTATCTCAACATTTATCTGGTGACCCTGTATATGAGAACTGAAAAGAAAATATTGGCAACACTGTCGCCACGTTGTTAATTAACATGTGAGAGCGTTATTGTTCTCGGCATGTCTAGAGGAAAGTAAAAGCTTTTCAACACACTCGGCGTAACTAGTGCACTATCTGTGAAGACGAATACGAAACGGTCGAGTAATGGTGTAAATTTGGACCGCCCTAAAGTGATGTTTTCTATGAGTGAGCATTGTAGATGGATTAAATTTAAGGTGAGGGAATGTCATGCGGCTGTGAGAAGCCTGTGGCAATGAACCTTTGCCATATCGAATGGTGGTATGTTGGTTGCCATACTTTCGACAATAATGCAATTGAGTGGACGATGCGCCACTTTTAGGTGATCTTGTCCTTGAAGCGCATTACGTTAAATTTGATTCAGTCACTGCTGGAGGTGGGTCGTTGAGGGCCGGCGAGGTAGTTGGCAGCAGAAGTCAGAACAAGCCATACTACAATGTTACAGCACGGTGCTGCTCAAACATGAACAAAAACGGCTTAGTTACGGATGCACATTGTCTTCCAGGAGTGATAAATGTGGCAGGAATGTAAAAGTCTCCAGATTCTAGAATAAATGGTTTGCTATTTATGAATATGTTGCCATTACTTCCTTTCCAGCTCTCGTACATCTCGAACACTGGATAACATACAGACACCCGGACAAGCAGATATACCTATTCCCAGAAAGCGACACTTCATTCTACCGCTCCATGTTCCGAACTGTAACGTGTTTTATCTGGGTTCATAGTGTGATGCAGCCATCTTCGTCGAACGAAAACACCTTCTCGCAAGTCCTCCAGAATTCTTTTGACCACATTTTGCCTTTTAAATGTGGAAATCAAACGTTATTGATAAATAAAAGCAAATTTATACATTTAAATATGGAAAGCAAACTTTATTGATAAATAAAATCACATTTATACATTTAAATGTGGAAATCAAACTTAACTTTATTGATAAATAAAAGTACATACATTTAAATGTAGGAAGTAAACTTTATTAATAAAAAAGCACATGTGTACATTTAAATATGGAAATCAAACTTTATTGATAAATAAAACACATTTGTATATTTAAATGCTGTATTTGATCCAGAGAATAGCACGCGTATACAGTCTATCCGTATCTAGATGTGCAATTGTCCACGTCTTTCTTAACCTTCTGAATGCCTAGCGTTTAAGCATACGTGGATTACCAGGCAGGGTACAACAGAACCCCAACTGAAATGTGTATTCTTGCTTATTCTCTGCGTGAAATTAAAACATGATCTACTTAATTAGGACAAATTTGAACAATTTAAAGCACATTTTCTTGCATAAAGTAATTTAAAACCATGTGCATATTATTACAGTTTTACTTTCAGAAGGTTCCTTACAAACAAAACACGAACAATTACCACATTTCTTCCTAGATTTCCTGTCATTTTTTCTCATACACAGTTTGAACCTTCCAATGCTACGACTGTCCTCAGCTTGTTCCACATATTCAGTTCCCAGAAGTTCCTTCATTGCAGCAACAGTTCGTGATGATAAACAGTTGGACTTTTTTTTTTGAATGATTTATTATGGACGCTCTTTAACAGCTCAGGTCATCAGCGTCCCATTAGACTCAGGGCGTGAAATGCCCGACAAATTTTGCTCAGAGGCCTCTCTTTCAGGCTTCAGGTTCTTTTTCGTGCCGTAAATGTACGACATGGGACCCATGGCTTTACTAACCTTCCGAAGGAAGCCATACTTAGGATTTTTACGCCCCGAAAAAATCCATCGGTCCTGGCCGGGTTCATAAACAGTTGGAATTCATCAATCTGACCTTAGAGTGTAGAGTTTTATGAGCTCTTATCCCAATTCCAGGAGAAATTTCCTTCGCGTGTCAGGTGACTTTACTTTCCAATCAGGACTTTTGATTTTCCAGATAATGAATGCATTAACCCGTGCAATGTCTATAATGGCCACTGGTTGGATGTTCTCTGTCAGGAATGTACACTCATCATTTTGTCCATTGTGTCTGTTGCACTTTTAGTGTGATTGTAATGTATCTAGGTTGTATGCATTCTCTTCATTTGCACATGTGTCCTCCTGGTGCTCAGAACTTAGAAGAACAACTGTGTTATATATGAGACCAAAGTGATATTTCCATTGAGAGAAAACATCATGGAAAACTATTTCCTTGCAGCTTAGGTTGAAGTTGTGGTGGAATTTCGGTTTTGTTCTTTCTTAAAGCTCCTGTTAGAGTCAGTCCGTGTTTCAGAAGCTCTTGAGCCAGGGGAATACTGGTGAAAAAATTGTCGACAGTGATTCCACGACCTGAAGATCTAACATCACTTGACAATCTTAATTCTTTTCTGCTGTTGTCCCTTCTGCATTTTGACAATTTAGGTTGTAGCAACATCACACAACAGCCTTATTTTCACGCCGTATTTGGCCAGTTTTGTTTCATATAGAAGCGGAACGAACATGTCCCGCGAAAACTAACACCAGTCAGAGGAGAATATTTGGGTAATAATGTTTTTTACACTGTAAGAGAATGCTGTCACTAAATCTGTGAAAACACACCATTTGTCACTCTTGTTTCGTCCATAACGAGTATATAAGTCATATAATTTGATGAACTCGAGTAGTTAAGCAAAATGATTTCTTGAAAACGACGCTGGAAATGTTTTCCTTTCAAACACTGGGTCTGTACTGCACAACATGGACAAAGGTTTAGTACATTGATAATCAGAAGTACACCTGTAAATGCATACATTTCTGTAATGTTGGTGCGAATTCATACTTTTCTTTTACCAGTATCAGATAAATTTAGAGGCTGATAAAAATAGCTTACTCTTTGAATCGTGTAATTGACAATACTTTGCATTATATTTGAATCAAGGAATAGCACGAATGACTCAGCAACTGTACTCACATTTTTAGATAAAGTTGTAAGTCCACTTTTAGTTTTCAGATAGTGTAGACTTCACTTTTAGATGTATATATGGGTCTACAAGTATCATTACAGGTTTATGTCTTCATCATACTCCTCAATTTCTTCAACACAGTCTTCGGTCTCAAATTCATAAGAAACAAAAAATATCTTTTTTTTTTTTTTGAATGATTTATTTACGGACGCTCTTTAACAGCTCAGGTCATCAGCGTCCCATTCAACTCAGGGCGTGAAAGGGCCGACAAATGTTGCCCAGGGGCCTCTCTTTCAGGCTTGAGGTTCTTTTTCGTGCCGTAATGTACGACACAGGACCCACGGCTTTACTTCCCTTCCGAAGGAAGCCATACTTAGGATTTTTACGCCCCGAAAAAATCCATCGGTCCTGGCCGGGTTCGAACCCGCGATCTTAGGTTTAGGATAAAAAATATCGTTATACATATTCATCACTTTCAAAACCATTCGCTTCCTCAAGGTTATACATTCTTTTGGACATGTTTACACGCGAGAAGAATAAATTATTTCGAATGTTTCTTCACTACACTGTAGTTTACTAGAATGCTGCTACAAAATCAATGCGAATCTAAAGAATTAAACCCTTTTCATTGTTGTCATAGAAAAACACGTTTTTCATTGTTAACACAGGAAAACAAACTCACTAATTAAATAAATGGTATACATTTGTGCAAGAGAGAGAGAGAGAGAGAGAGAGAGAGAGAGAGAGAGAGAGAGAGCTGATATATTTACCAAGCGGGGTACAGCTGATACAATGTTAAGAGTTTATGAGATAATTAATGCTAATTTTTCATTTTAGTGTACATCACAATATTCAGAAAAGTCTATTTGACAATGTAATTAAGCATTAAATATATAGGTGAAGTCTAATACACAATAAAATCACTTGTACCCCGCTTGGTATGTGAAAGGTTAAAGTAATTTGTTGATTTCGGTAATGTCTCTCAGCATGTGTGGTCTTCTATTTTTTTGTCGGTTTGCAGGGTCGTCGCGTGGCAACCGATTGAGCATCTCGTAAAAAAAAAAAAAAAAAATGGTGTAGCTGGAAGAAGGATATAGGGGAGGGGGGAGAAATTAAACGATGTGAATGAGTCAGTAACGACGCGATAGATTGTTCTAAGAAGAAAGACGTCATTCACCGACCTCTGTTTCTCATTTCATTGTAGTTAATTTCTTTCCTCTAAAACATCTTTTACGTCTTGCTGAATAATGAAGGCACAAGGTTGCGACATTACTAATAAAAGCAAAATCCCACTTTAATTTAGAAATGTTAGTAGCCTTTTGGTTTTTAGGGCATTTTTATTTTCAGTAATGTAGCTCTTGCACTTATATCAGTAGACTGTTTTATAAAAAGTTGATAATTCGACAGGTGACGGGCAGTGGTTTTACAGTTCAATAAAATGACAATTTTTGTTTTATAAATCATGACCAGAGCCAGGAAGTTCAGGAATTTATTTTGGTTAAATTAGGTAAGCAAAAAGGCACTTAAAATACTGAAAATAGACATAATATAATTAAAATAAGCATTTATTAAAAGTGAAAACAGAGTAATATCACTCATTAATGAAAATAGGTATTTAAGATCTTTAATAATTTCTTTATCACATCATTAAAGCACTTACGTTACTTTTCTTTGTTACAAGCAACAACAAGATGTTTTTTCAAGGTATTAACTGTCATAATCGGTCGTTTGACATCATGGAAAAAGAACGTTCTACTTCCACTGAAGTGATTGCAGCATATTTAATACAAGCTATTTCCGAAGTACTCATACCAATTACAACAGAACATTCGCCTTTCAGGACATCATAAAAATGTTTATCAAGACAAAGTAAGTTCGTTTTTAATAGTTCTGGTGAATAAGCAAAAGATGTGCAGTGGTTTCTGATCGAGTTTATTTTCTGTTTATGCGTTTATAGGGGAATCAAGTTAGTATCTATCTTAATTCCGTACTGAACACATTGTAGGGGCGGTTTATTGCATAGCTATATCGCTCTTACATTTCCTGCTTGTAATTGTTTGTGACGTTTGTGCACCACAAATTTCCTAGAATTGTCTCACGCAGATCGATACAAGTCATTCGCCAGGACTATTCAAAACTACACTACCTCCCTCATCCTATTTCCTGGTATTTGTATGCTCGAGGTAACCGTGCATTCCTTTCACTAATGAAAGTTCTGCTATTTAAAGAGCTTAAGTGAATAGATTGAGGAGAAACTTTTTGATGCTTGAAAAGAAATAAATATGTTACAAGATTCTCAGTAGACATTTTTGAGATGAATATACCCCTCAATTTTTATAACTTTTTTCTCTTCGATATATTGCAATTATTTGTCAGCTTTTTTAAAATAGCAAATAATTGCAAAAACCCAAAACAGGGGGGAAGTGGGTTTAACCCTTAAAATATGTAACAAGCCAAAATCGACCAAAAATGTGGGGGTTAACTCCTAAAATAGGCAACAGAAGCCAAAATAGATAAAAAAAATTGGCCCTTCTGAAACAGGTCCTAGTGACCCCAAAATGCACGGAAACATGTTCATTTCTATCTGACTCTTAAATATGTCCACCCAAATAGAAAACACCTTTTGCCTAACTTCCGGTCTCTGATCATAACAAATCTACAAAATTGTAACGTGATACTTGTTTCATTGTTGTCACTTCCGGTTCCTGCCTGTTGAGACATCTTCAGTTCCGCTTCCGCCTGCAGCAAATTACTGCTTTGAAATTCTAATAGCTGCGGCCAATGCAGTTTTACCGGAGGTCTGTGGAGAGTTTGTTTTTCAACATAGCACAACTTGAAGATAGTTTAAAATGTTTAAAATGGGGAGGCGGTCAATTTTAAAGTAAGGTGAACTCTTACGCTCCAGTTTGTGTTCTAACGGATTTAAACATTAACACAGCTGCTGTCATTGTGAGAGAGGATGATCGAATAACGTTAAGAACACTTTCAGAAATTGTGAACATTTTGCTGAGCGCCTTCCTACATGGGTAACTGAGAAGGTAACTGAAAAGTTCGCATAAGACGTGCTTTTGTGTGTTACAAACTACTGATTTCCAAACAAAGGTACGTTTGCATGCAGATGAATATGATGTTACATGAATGATGTGGAGTTTCTTTCAGAGGTAATCATTGCTGATGAAACTTGGCCACATCATTTCGATCCTGAGAGCAAACAGCAAAGCTCTCAGTGGGAATCATCATCACCAAACCCCTACCAAAATAAACAAATAAAATAGCAAAAGTGTTGTATCTGCTAGGAAAGTTATGATCTTCTCAGTTGTTTATATTCAAAGAATGATTTACCAACATGTACCTGCAAACACAGCTATAACAGGGCAGTACTACAAAGATGTCCTTAAAACTATGCAAGGCCACATTTTCTTGCAACGAGCTGGATGCTGCACCACGATAATGCATGATCGCACATCACAAATTTTGTAATTGAATATCTCACAAAAATCAATGTGAAGTGTGTCCCTAATTCTCCACATAGTCCAAATTTATCCCCAAGTTCCCCAAGTTAAAAAATCTCTTTCTGGAAGGCAATTTTCAATATCAAAGCAGTGATGAAGGCTGCAGAGGCGATTCTGAAGGATCTGCCCCCCCCCCTCAAAAAAAAGTTTTCAGAATAGAACAGACCATATATATAAATGTGTTGCTATTTATTCTTGCACCGTTTAATAATGATTATTTGATAGTCTTTCAAAATACTATATTCATCTTTGTAACGCAGCTAGTCGTATAAGACAGGAGGCAAACTTCTGGGAACGCATGGACGGAATATGACGTTTCAGGTGGTGCATATAGATGACTTATGAGCAAGAGGCTTCTCCTACCTCTAGGGATCAAAATACTCCAAAAACTTAAGGACCCAAAAGTTTGTACCGCCATTCTAAACCAAGTCCCAAATACATAATAATCGCAAATACAATTATCGGGCGCTAGATGTCTTTCCCGATTTTGAGGCATAAAACGCATTAAGCAATAGAGCAAACTAAATCTAGACAGTTATGGGAGTAACGCAAACTAGTAACCTCTCAATGAGTGATGTTAAAAATCTTAAGGTTTTTTTTAGCACTACTCTCAACCAATGAACTCACAGGCAAGAAAACTCGAGGGAAATCCTGATGGTCATGCTGTGCGGAAATCCCATGTTGTAACCAGCTTCTGAAAGTTCTATTTTATTTAAACGGCATATACAGGGAAAGTTATAATCTTCATTTGGTGATAATGACGGCCTCGAGGAATCAGGCCTTGGACAAATTTATGTACTTATATTTTATTTTTGTGCTAATGCTAACACGTGCCTAAAAATTGAATTAACAGGTTCGATAAAGTTAATAAATAGTCTTTCTGGATTTTTATTATTTGGGCATTATTGAATTCTTTTTCCTCCACAAATTCTGTAGGTCGTAACAAAATGTATATTAGTAATATGCATATATTTTGACTCTCGTTGATGTGCATATAATAAATATATTTAGTCATCTTATTATAATATTTGCGCAGTAATATAGTAGGGATGGCTTTGGATATTTCACGAGATAAAATTCTGAGTGCGCATGTCACGAAATTGACTCTACTACCTGTATTCTCCTACAGATGACTCTGCATTATTAATAATTAAATAATTATCGAACGTAAAGCATTCCGAAATATTTACCATTGAAACTAAAATTTCAGTCACCGAGTTGGTGGCGATTGACTATTATGTTGTGAATTAAAGCCTACAACAATTTTCTTGCACAGCTCACGGCAAAATTATAAATTTTGAAGTTGAATCGGATTCCTATGAATAATTCTGAAATTCCAACTTCATAATTTTTCACTACTAGAATATGTTAAAAGTGTTCCGCCGAATAATACTTTATGAAGTCGCGTGGTTCTTTCTCCTTGTTAATCATTATTTCAGGTTGTGTCATGATGTTCATGCGTGGTAAAATGCTACCAAAAATTTATGCAGAAAAATGAACAAATCGAGGTGGTAATTGTGCAGGTAAATGTTGCTCTTGGATAATGGCTTATTTTATGCAGTAAGTAATTTTGCAGAACACCACCTCGGTATTCTTCTCTCCTTCCCCTACGTGATTATGTAAATGCTAATGGAGTATTATGTGGTAAAGCTGGAGAAACCATATACGCATTTCACAGTTCTGTCATTTATGATAATTATAATACTAAGCTATGCTCGTCAGTTCTTTTAACATAAATTATTGTATACCCCAAATTAAAAAAAATAAAAAATAAATAAAGCTAATGCATTTTCTCAGTTAAGCATAAAGTAGGAAATTATGAGAAAAATGAAAGTAATAATTCCGAATAGTTCATCCAGCACTTAGATTCTTGTTCCACTCACTTATTTCGTTAATCATGACTAGTTGCTTATGATTTCTGCTGCTAGGTGACGCTAGGACGATGTACCGTTTAACATAGTAGCACACAATCCGATATCTATTTATATTTACGAAAAGCGGGTGAGCGTAGGCCGCCAGGCCGTAGCAAACCACTGAGTCTACCGATTTCTAGGATTTACCCGAGGTTTAGTCAAGGTTAATGTGTTGTATATAAATTAATTGTGAATTCCATTTTTCCCGAGCTATCCGCTAAAATTCCGTTAGACTCCCAGTTATGTTGCCCATTCTTATATCCGTACTGGAGGGAGAGAAAAATTGAGTTTTTTGGGTATGTTTCAACTTCATTTTGTCACTTTTTACCATTGCTTGAATTATTGCTCCTGAACCGAGGTTTAGTTGCTGGATGAACTATTCGGAACTTTTACCAAAAGAAATAATACTAATCCTTAAAAATGCATAACTGTCATTCAGAAACCACTAATGAACAATAAAACACAAAAAACTGGTTAAAAATGCCAATATTTTTCCATGTTAATGTAATGTTCTACATAATTACCATTTGTTTCAATATCTATAACAGAAATGTTATATTTTTTCTTTAAGATTTAATATATGAATTTTCATTGCGGTTAAAGTTTTAACTAACGAAATGTAACACATATTTCCAACTGATTCTAAACACAATTTAGCTGCAGTGATAAAGCGCCATCTGATGGATTCATTGATAACTGCAGCCAAAGAAGGCGCAAGAACACCAAAGGTGCCGACACAAGCTGACCTACAGTGTATACTGTCAATTTCGTGACATGCGCATTTAGAATTCGATCTCGCGAAACACTCAAGCGTCCCTACTGTTCATATTGTGGTAAAATGTTAAATTCTGTTAATGTGTGAACAATGCAGATATTAATGATAATTTAGTACAAACACAAAACATTTCCAGAATTATGAAAAATAAAAGTCGACATTGGCGAATCTGGAACCGAAGATTTACGAGTGAGATTTTTGTCTTGATGGAACTAACACGGCGAAATAGATACGTGACGGTTAAGTAGCAGAACGAGCACGTAACGTTATCGGAGCAGTTTATCTGCGGCCTCGCCAGTTTCCTGAATCATTACATCAGAGCATTCACTGCGCATATCCCTCATGTGCCGACCCGATAATGTCTCTGACACAAAGCTATGGTGGCTTCAAGAAGTGGGCCAGCTTTTCGGCCAAGAGCATCCTCGGCAAGTGCAACACCCCTGTGTCGGTGCAACAGAGTTACAAGCGGCCTGCATTTTCTCGCAGCAAGGTAAACCTACATAATATTTAGCAAGTGCAGTAGAAGTGAACACTTCGAAAACCAGTTTTGGCAATTAATAGCACACATAGGACTTAAACGGTTTTTAAATATAGTGTTTACGCCCTTTTTTACTGCCAAGGCATCACAGGCGGTGGATATTGGTGACAAAATGAGGTAAAATGAATTAGGAAATTCTTTTTTTTAAGGAAGTAAACGTTCCAAGCCTAAGTTTAGGGCTTCTCCCCGGCTAACGAAAGCCTGGAAAAACCTCAGTCAGGGAAAACGGTCCTGGCGGGAATCGAACCCCAGAAATCCCGCACCTGACTCCGCGGCTTAACGACCTCGGCCATCCGTGGCGGTTTATATAAAGTGGTGTAGTAGTAATAAGAAGGAGATAGACCAATTAATGTTTCATGAGAACGAAATTAAGAAATTAGGTATTTTATTTTGTTGTGTGTTGTCTTAGAAGTGTTCATGTGCTCTCCTTCCCACTGTAAAGCGAGGAGGGTAATACATAGGCGAATAAAATATAAACTTTTTTTTTATTTGAAACAAAATAAAATAAAAATGAATGCGAGTATATTTCATTTCTCGATACACAGCGGATAGGAAGCTTTTTTATCATATTCACCACGGACTCAAATCGATTTGAATATGTTTTGCGGATTAAAAATATGCTAAACGGGGTTTCAAGGGCGTAGTTCAGTACAACTGAAAACCAGGAATGGAGCGGATTCAATCCGGATTGAGATCGTTGGGTGTGTTCATGTGAGCTAACGTTTAGTCATTTTTATCAAAGTCTCGTCATTTCATATTATTTACTAATGAAAATCACCTGCATATTGTTTTATTCCATTTAATCATTGTAAGGCCCCATTCACAATGAAAATTAAAAGTAAACATAATGAAATAAGACGTTAAAAAAAAAAAAAAAAAGCGAAGATCAACTTAAAGCTGATTGAAAATGGCTGCTTCTGAGTAGATGGCGATAGCGTTTATGCATAAGTAAATAACTAATTTTCATGGGGTAATATTATCAAGGATAGCTTTCGTATTATACAATTAATCTTTTGTACATTGACGCCA
This sequence comes from Metallyticus violacea, assembly GCA_030762175.1. NCBI lineage: Eukaryota > Metazoa > Arthropoda > Insecta > Mantodea > Metallyticidae > Metallyticus > Metallyticus violacea. Next base: position 20,736,996 of record CM060836.1, read on the forward strand.
TTCTGTCTACAGCTCTATCACAGAGCTCTATAAACAGAACGGCTGCGTTCTGATTGGCTGATTTTTTAAGTTTGAGTGAGACTGGGTTAGGCTAGACGCAAAACTTTGATCCTTGCAAGCTTCTAAGTTTATGTCTAACTGTACGTTTATTTTTACGTTTACATAATTCATTGTAAATGGTTCCGGTACAATACATAGTGTGAATGGGGCCTATTTCTTTTATCTTTCAAAATCATTTTAAATCAATAATTCATTTAGTTGTTTAAAAAGATTATCCGGTAGGTTATTCAACATAAAAATAATACAGGCTAACCAACTTAAATCTTCAGTACAAATGCGTATAAGGTTTCAATACGGAGTGAAAACATGTAAACGGGATCGTAATGAGTTCGAATTCAGTAACGATCTAAACATATGATAGGTAGTGAATCTGAACTAACTATCCAGTGGATTTTCTCAAAATTTTAGCTGTATAGGGACGGTAGTTGTCTTGGATCGGTTGACGTCTTTTTCGTCGATAAGCACGTTTTGCCTCAACCAGAAGAAAGCAGAAATAAGCTTTACATCAAGCGCAGGTGGCTCACATGGTAACGCTTGAGAGTTGCATTAGGGTGGTCCCGGGCTCAATTTCGTTGGGCCGGCCTTCTTGACTACTTTTTTTTTTTTTTTCCCTCCCGTTTCCCTGGTCACTTAAGCGAAATCTCAGTTGATTATGTACGTTTTCCGAATTTTCCGCTCTCACATTTCATGTCATTCCGTTGGTGTCGATCTTGGTGATCTAGTGGTAACCATAATTGCCTCGTAGGCCGAAGATCAAGGGACCACTCCCAACCACGGTCAGTGGGGTTTTTAAGGAGTAAAAGTCCTATGTATGCTTCCTTCGGAAGGGAAGTACGAGGGACATTCAAAAAGTTTTGTGTCACGTTAAAGACCAAGCTAAGGACTGACTTTGAAAATTTTCCTCACAGCCCTTTGAAGAAGTCCATTTCTCACCACACACCTGTAGATGGTGCTACCACTTGGCAAAAGCACTGCGGCACTGGAGCTGAGATATTGTCAACAGAGCTGAATTTATAGCTTGAGCAAGCTCCTGCATTCGTTTAAAACCGCCTGTGGTGCCTCAGCAGTAAAAATGGCGTTAAACACCGTTAAAAAAATCGTTTTAAAGATTTTCCAGCAATTAAAGATTGCACTTGAGGAAATAAACAGAAGTCGCGCGGTGCAAGGTAAGGGCAGTAAGGTGGATAATCAAACAATTGGATTTGGTGACTTCCAGTTTTCTCAAATTTGCAGCTGTTGTGTGAGGAGATGCATTGTCGTGCAAAAGCAACAGCCTTGAAGTTCCTGACTTTGTACGTTAAGCGCTTCATTTCGTTTTGGCAACTTTGAAAAGAAAGAGAAGAAGAAGCAGAAGAGAGAGAGAAGAAAGTAGATATTATTTTAAAAAACATCTTACATTTATTTATTTGGTTGATTTGTTGTTGCAGCCGAATCTAAACGAAGATTAGGATAATAGTGCACAAAAATGCTCGTTCATGTTTTTCTCTGACTATACAGAGGAGTGGCAAGCAACTCTCTTATTACAATATGCTTATAACTTTCTTAATAAGTTGTCTATTTTAATAAAACAAGTTTTGTTGTGGAGTTTAACATGGCGAATGCGATCCTCCAATTCATCCAATGTTTTTGGTTTGCTGCGATGCACTTCTTCCTTCGCCCAACCCCCATAGGAAGAAGTCACATGGTGTGAGGTCGGACTCCATGCTGGCCACTCATGCGGACCATGGCGACCCAACAAACGTCCTGGAAAATGTTGGTCAAGCCAGTCACGAACGTTGAGTTCAAAATGAGATGGGTCACCATACACAAAAATGAGGTCATTGATGTTATCCCAAATGGAGACAATTGACCAAACTTCATTTTCCAGCTTGGCTCGGTACCGTTCTGTGTTCATGGTGTTTCTAAGAATGAACGGACCCACAACTTTGTTGAATGTTATGCTACACCACACAATGACCTTAGGGACGGCTTTGAGACTTTTCAGTCCTGCTGTGCCCAGTAGTGACAGTTGTGGCGATTAATAAATTCTCCGACATGAAAAATAGGTTCTCGCTCCACATAATGTTTCTGAACAACTCGGACCAGTCTCCATACCAACCATGCATGATCTCACCATTCTCTTCGATAGCTCTTGACAGTAATGTGGCTTCCACGGACGAAAATCTAATTCTTTTTTCAGAAAACTTCTGATTGTGTGGCAGGAAAGACTAATTTCACGGGCGCTTGTCGTGTTGAATTTTGGGGACTGCTGGTGAACATATCCCGCACCATTTGCACATTTTCCTTTGACCTGGATGTCGAGGGACGACCACTTATACGAGCATCTGTCACAGATCCTGTGTTCATCAGTTTGCCATGGCAATCCTTGACGGTCTTTGGATCCAATGTTACGCGAGGCCCATGCACTGTACGACAGAACGGCAGACTGCATAACGGGAAACCATCTGAGCTCTCTCCAGCACTGTGATGTGACGTGCCATTACAGATCACGTTCTACCACTGTAAATGAATGAGTAGTGTTTAACGCCCGTTTTTGCTACAGAGGCACCACAGCCGATGGACACTGATGATACATGAGATGAAATGATATATTGAGAAAGGATTTATTTTTATGGAAGGAATCGTTCCAGGCCTAAGTTTAGGGTACCTCCCCGGCATTTGCCATTTATGAGGACTGAGGAAAACCTGGAAAAAACCTCAGTCAGGAAGGACGGTCCTGGCGGTATTCGAACCCAGACCTCCCGCTCACGAGTCCGAGACTTAACGACCTCGGCCACCCGTGGCGGTGTACCACTGTAAATAAACCATATAAAGCCACATCAACAAATATTAACTTATACAAAAGTTATTGGTATATTATAATAAAGAGCTACTTCTCACTCATCCTGTAGATTGCAGACCATTGTGCTCCCCAGCTATGCGGCTGTCCCCGTTGTACGTTACAGACGCCAGTTTATCACCACATTTGAATTCCTCCACGAGTTTGAACAAATGCTTTGACAGATTAAGTGCAGTGCGGTCATTGCGTATGTCATTAAATCCAGTAAATTTTTCCTCTATACTTTCTAATGGGATGACGAAAATTGTTGGCAGTTGAACCCTGTTGAACACGTCAGTGGTTTCATCCATGATAACCAATACAAAACTTACTTCACTGATTTATTTCTTTATTGCATTGATTAAGACACAAACAAGTCATTCAATAATGCCATTATGGATATGAATGTTCCCCAAAACACAGTGATAGTTTGAAGAGTATGCTCTAATTTATCATCTGTTTGCGCAAACAGGTGCACATAATTGTCTCTATTGCAGAAATTGTCAAACTGATCACCACCTCTAAACGGGAACTCTTGTAGGCCAGGTAGCACACAGTATTTATTAAACGACCCATTATATGTCTGTTCCTTTTTACGCCTTCAATGTCTTATATACATATTGTTTAAATGCATCATTTAAGGAATTAGTAATCTTTGTTTTGCCAGAAACTTTAATTAATTTTTAAATTTTCATGACTAACCCTTAGGGCGCGAATGCATTCTTTTCACTTAAAAAAGCCAACAAAAGAGTCTGGATAATCATGCACTACCAAACAGCCGCGAAAAAGGGGTATATCAAGATGTGTTAAAATGTCTTTCAACCACCCATTGATTTTCATTTTAAATATTTTAATTTAGTGGCTGATCTTGCTCTGGAAACAATGTCACATTTTTCATTGAACTTACGCGAACCCAAGGATTGTTTCGAAACACTTTCTATAACAAATCTACATTCAATCGATGAACCTTCAGAAGACGCAACACTTAACGAAAGCAACAAATGCGCATGTTTTGCCGACAACAAAACTACTGATCGGAACCAAGTTCATTAACCTCTGACATGTGCTTCGTTAGTGGCCGGTAAGTGCCGCAGGTAATGACTTGTGCGATATGGAACCATGACGAAACTGCCACCAGGCTCGGCTGTTCATCCGGTTATTAAACAGGAGTAACTACGAAGCTACGAATGAGCATGTTTATTTCTGTTGAATACGTAAAAGTGAAGTTAGTAATTACGAAGTAAATTTATTTATGTCTCCTGCCGCGGCAACAACGGCAACGTGAAGGCATGCCCATGAGTTATATAAATAAAAAAAAAAAAAGTCATTTTCGACAACTTTATTGCATCTCTCGGCCAGCATTCGAATGTGTTAGCGATACCAATTTGTGGATTTAGAAGGAAAAAAACTCAAGCATATGTTTTTGACATCTTCAAGACTATGAAACGGCGTTGCTCGAAGAAATGTTTCCATAGACTGGAACAAACCATGATCAGAAGGCTCAACTTCTGGGTTGTAGGTTGGGGAAGGCAGCAACTAGGTGTTGGCGAAATCCGAAGGATTAAAATATTGTTGAATTCCCCCCCCCCCCAAATCTCCATCGATTCCTACATTGTAAGCAGAAAAAATGACCATGCACATATGTCTGTTAACGCTTTAGAGGCCGTAATTTTTGTTTTTTCTCAACGAAATTGGGTATATAATGATAAATTAACAAACGATTCATCGAATTCATTAACCAGAAAAACTGGACCATTGGGTGTGGGGATTAGCTTAAAGCGAAAATTTGGAAATCGCTCTAGCGGCCGAAATGTTTGTATTTTCTAAACTAAAACCGGTATATGCTATTAAAATAAAACAAGAAAAAGAGTTTCTAAAAAGCAACGAAACCAGACTTTTATGAGCGTAAAGATTTACCTGAATACCCAAAATTTAAAAATAGTGCTATTGGCACCAATATGTGTTTTTATAACGAAACTCGGTATGTACAAGTTTTTGAAAATCAGGGGAATTGGACCATTGTGAAAACCAATTTTTGTAATAGCCGAAGACTTCGATTAAGGTGACCTGGTGAGAGATGTAGCATACAAGGGATTGTTATTGTCAGCATTAACAATTGGTTATTCGTTCCAAGCGATAAACTCGTGTCATACGAAAGAGAATGGGGGAATAGTCTCTGCATGTGCATGGACAAATAAATGTACTTGCCCTTACAGACAGCAGCCGTCCTGCAGTTTCAGTACCGAATGGCAGCGGAAAAAACCGAATTCCTGGGAATGCTGGAGCGATACGGATTGATGTACCCTATGGTAATGTAAAGTGTACAAGAAATGCAGGCGAAGAGAACACAGTGGTTTCGGAATACAGAAAAAAAAAGCAATCTTACGCCTAAAATTACTTATGCAGCTTAAATGCTAATCATATTCCATTTTAGTTGTTATACAGCTAAGTGTAACTGGAAACGTTAAGTTAACAATATAACACGCATATAAAATAATTCGGAAAAGAATATACCTCCTGAAAGTTATGTTTTTATTAAACACATGCGAGAGTAGATCCATAAGTTTCTGCCCCCGCCAATAAGGATTATGGCCTTTACAAATCCTTATCTGGCTATCTCTCAAGTAAATAATAAGGAAATTTAAGTGTGACGAAGAAGTGATGGATGCTGTTTATGCCCATTTTGCAGACAAGACTTCTGACTATTTTGGGGGGGAGGGGATTTAAATGTTAATTCAAAGATGTAAGACTCTTAGTTAGCGTTACTCCCCCCCCCCCCCATTCCCTGCTCTAGTGCTCTGTAATCTTTACAAATGCTAAGGAATTCACTTATTTTACGCAACTTCTGCGTGACGGACTTTTTTTGTTTGATCCAATCCTGATCGATGGGAATGAGCATTGGCTTGTGGTATAGTGCGCTTTCTCTGAATACAGTTCACAACAATTTATCTTCAGCTCTAAGTCAGTTTGGAGCCAGCTCGAAATACTACCAAACTACCAAACGCAAAGCATCACCGTTTGTCCAAAACGACTTTGACCAACCACTGACTAGATACTTTCTCACGGAATACCCTACTACTTACTTTTATCATAATTGCGGATCAAGGCTATTTTTCATCGTATGTCACAATGCGTTTCCAGAGACGGTCGTCTAGTAGAGTTTAAGAAGTTAATTACAAATATTAACTTGTCACAAGGCCTGAGCATCGGTAAGTTTATATGTAACTACTCTTCATTATGTTGAGTTGGTGCAGGTGCATAGCTAATGTTTTTTGGAGACGCCAAATCTTCGTGACAATTCACGAAAGTGGCTGTTCTTCGAGCACAGTGCGCTCTGGTCTCCCAGAGCGCGGCTCATCTTCAAAGATAGTATCTCTATCTTCATCATTGAATTACCTGAGCCAGTTCGCTACTCACAATCTTCCTCATCTTCTACCTGGCATATTTCTTTACTTGCTGACTTAGCATTGGAACCTTTCTCTGTCTCTCTCTCACATACACAATGTGAACTGCTATTTTGTCGTCATACACTCTTTGTTAGATTTGGATAAATAGCGAGTGAAACATCTAAATCATCACTTGCACCACAAATATTTCCGAAATGAGAGGTTCTGCTTTCACAAAATTGAAGTTTAGGCAGGTGTTCATAATAGGTGTTTCATTAGAATGTATTTCTTGGGGGGAGGGAGTTACATTTTTCAAATGTAACAAAGCCTGTTGATGCCAAGAAAATTAAAGAGGAGAAAATGAGAATGTCAATGGTATTTTATTTTGTTTGTTTGTTTGTTTTTTTTTTTTTGCATGATTCTAGTGCAAGTTGTTTACAAGCTATCGTAATATGAACATTTTAAATATCTATAGTTTCTGCCTCATTTAACTGCTTAGTTACTAGGCTGCAATGCTCATGTTTGTTTACATTTTGTTTCCTTTACACTGAACTTCCTTGCCAATACTTTATGATAGATCTTGAAGTAGGGCGTGATGGAAGATAGTATTTGCTAATGCTGACATACTCATGGTATATGGAGAATGTAGGAAGAAGGTTCTTATATCCCAATAATGTACTGCGCTGCTCTTCACCAATTGTTTCAAAATCATTGGATTGGATGGAGGGGGGCTGTACTTTAGCCTGCCTGTTCAACAGATTTGACCCCTTTAGACATTTCTCTGTGGGAAAAGCTAAAAGACACTGTCTACGAGGACATAATGACTGCACCAGAAGATATGAAATGATGTATTACACCTACCTGTTCTGAAACTTCTGCTGAAATGCTAACATGTGCAGCAATCTTTAAATGACAGGCTGAAAGCTTGTATTGTAGCTAGTGGTCATCATTTTGAAAACATTCTGTAAAGGCCATTTTATCTGAAAACAGATAAGTTGCAAGAAATCATTATCCTCATCTATCCGTTATAACATATTGTTAGCAAGTTTGTCATGTCTTGGACAATCATCTTGCTGTAATGCCTGAACGATGTGGACTTTGTATGCATACTTTAGACACTTGCATACCACTTTATGGACTGTATTCCTTGGTATTTGAAGTTTGCTTGAAGCTTGTCTAATTGAGTTCCATGAACTAGTGAACGAGGTTTGAATCCCCTCAACAGTCTCTTGAGAAACTTTCACCCTTAAACATTGATCGTGTTGCTAAAAATTTTGTCACCCATGACTTTATTAACTTCACATCAAGTGGGTTCTTTCCTTAACTGACCTAAACATTCAGTGCTCATGAGTTGGAGATTTCGTTTCTGCAAGATACAACACATTGAGCCTTTTCCTGTAGTGAAGCCATTTTGAAGATAAAGCAATGACAGAGCTCCTAGCAGTGAAAGTGGTGTACAGAACAAATCTGTACAAAAACTTTATGCATGGTCAAGTTTATCTACAACAGAAAAACTTCAGTTACTATCATGTGTATAGCAATTGGACTGCAACGAGCTATAAATAAGTGGATTTTGTGCAGAATGTGGATTAAGAGTATGTATTAAGAAATCAAAAGTGTTTAAGAATGGAAATTAATTAAAATGGGGTGAAAAATGGTTCTTGAATGGGAGAGCTACTGCAAGTGGTTAAAGAATTTGATTATTTGGGGGTGGGGTAGTTAAGCAGTCGAGGATGGGAACTACAAGGGAAAAATATTATTATTAAAGGGAAAATAGCCATGAGAGCAATTAGAATATATTAGAAAATTTTAAATATGTCAATAAATAAATTGGAGAAATTGTATGAAGTGGTAGTAGAGTAAAAAAATGTTAAATGGAGTAGAAGTATGCAGAACTTCTTAGGGATGGTTGAAAATTTATTTAATTCATAGGATATTTTGCAGGGGAGTGTTGAGATTGCCTCAAGTTTCACTTAAAGAAGTAGCTTTAACTGAGTTAGGGAGGGTAGGAAGGAAGGTTTGGTGATGGAGAGAATTTTAAAGTATCAGTACAGTATAGAATTTTGAAATTAGGGGATTACTGTGTTCCAAAGAATGTATGAAATATCAAAGAAGTAATGAAAGGTAACAGCTGGTTGTGCGAAGTGTGGGAAATATTGCAAGAAATTGGGATGAGGGGGAGATAAAGGTAGATGAGAGTTTTGGAAGGAAGTAAGGCATACTTATAATTGAAGATATAGGGAGGCAAGAGATTTGGGCTAGTTTTAGAGATAACAGTTGTTTAATAGTGTACTGATTAAATAAAAAGGAGTCAAGGAAAGAGAAATATATGGATTGTTATGATAAATTTGGGAGGGAAGATCTGGCCTGGATACGAGCCAGAGCATTGTTTTTAAAGGGTCTCGGAAGAGAAAATGGGGAATGGTGCATTATGTGTAGAGAGCCTGAAGAAATATTTCATTGTTTATTAGAGTGTCAAGGAGTAAAGAGATACAGGGAATGTGTATGGGAAGCAAAATGGAATAAATAATAGAAAGAAATATATGGAGACAAAGAGAAATAAAAGGATAGGGTAATACTTAGAAAAAGTAAGAGAATGATGAATTAGAATAGTTAAGAAGGTTGGGATAATTGGGGTATGATTGATAAAATAATGCTAACAAGGGAAATATAAGAAGTGAGAGGTTTCATTATGCAGATTACCTGGGGGTGTGTGTAATGAAGCCTTGTATAGATGGATATTAGATTTATTATTGTTATTATTATTATTATTATTATTATTATTATTTAGGTTAAGTTTGTTAATTTGTTAAATATTCATAAATGTTTACTAAAAATTGGTAAATAATAATGGTTTGTTTTGTTTGTGTTTGTATATATTTATGAATATTGCATGTAGCCAAACCTGAGTCTTCAGAAATTTCCGGTGAAGAATAACTAGTGAACCAAAGACCAAGTATGGTGGGTAGTTAATTGAAAATTGTTAACTGTTTATGTGGAGATATTATTGGTAAATAAATTCAAATACAAATTTATTCAATCCTATCATGAGTAAATTTTTACAAACTGCTGAAATCAGGATAATCATTTATAGACACGCTGTAAAATGGTATTATTGCTATCATTTGATAGAAAAACTTATTGTAGAAAAATTGACAAATGAAAGGTTCAAAAGTTATACATTTTAATGTAAAACATAAACAAATGCATAGCAGTGAGTCTGGAAGATTCATGTAGATATTCCAGGTCTAATGAGCTAAGATTTACTTTAAACAGTTGTTCCTCTTTAATTGAAGAGCTGAACAAAGTGCATCGATGTCAAGGGAAGCTATGTTGTAAAATATGAATAATTTTAAAAAAAAATGCTGTCATTCAAATAACTTTTCAAATAACTCTTGTGCAAATAAACATAAAACATGAGGGTGAGCAGGTAGGCCTCTCTTCTGGAAATCCAAAGAGAGAGACAAATTTTTTGTGATAATGTATAGAGAGAGGGAGGCTAGGATCTTCAAGATTTAGTCGAACACTTCTATAATTGTGGTTAGTTTTTAAGTGTCCATTAAAAATTACTTTTTTAAATGTATAATTAAAATTGTTGCATTATTATTTGAAGTTTTGTTGTTATCAATAAATGCAATCAAATTCATTTAATTTGCACTTGAAGTTGACTGCTTATGCAGTAACAAAGGAGTATACTTTTAGAAGTGACATGCACTAAGGAAAATTATTGTTGTTACAGTCTGATGCTGCAGTACGTGGAGTGGAGGAAGTGGCACAGGAGGAAGTTCCTGAGAGTGGTGTAGCTAGCTGGGCTACATCCTTTGAGAATCTTCTGACTGATCTAGCAGGTCTTCACACTTTTGCCGTAAGTAGTCCAAAGTGTTGATTACACTTTCGCTACAAATGTTTCCTGTCCAAGCAAACAGGAAGAGGTTAGTTCCCATAGTGATAACACATTTACAAATGACTTATGGCCCCATTTATTTGCATACAGTATGATAAATGATTGCATTGTTTCCTTTGAAATTTTTGGGTAGAGGGTAGAAGGGATACTAAAGGCAATGTTTCTTATCAGAACACTGCCTAATGACTGATGATCAGTGCCTAGCATTGGAAAATATCAAATAGTGAAAAATGATTTGTATGTAATATTGCTGGAAACTAAAACAAAATGTTAAATCAGTCTATAAATGAGCAGAAGAATTGGATGAAATGGCTTTTAATGACTTTAAAAATGAAAAAAATGCACTATATGGAAAAAATACAACCACAAATTACATTATTTTATTTTATTATATCATAAAATGAATTACTATGTTAAAGGGAATTGTTTTGCAATTAAAAGAAAAGTAATGACATTTCTTGTTTATATTTAGAACATGTTTTGCAGACCTTGTCAACTATTAACTGCTGGATAATAGTTCATTTAGGGGATGCATATTCTGCCCTGGTGGAAATAGGATGGCCTATAAGGAACAAAAAATACAAACAACTGGAGAAATCAATGGCAGGATCTCATCTCTGGACGGAAAACCATTACATAGTGAAAAAAGCAAAATTGTAAAAGTCAGCATAGGGACCTACAGAACTAGCAACATGGGAGAAAATGTACATTTAAGTTCCTCACACTTACACCAGAGAAGAATATGCATCCCCCAAAGGAGCACCATAAATTATTCAGCAGTCACCAGTTAGAAAATATATTCTAAATATAAACAAGTGGAGCCAATAAGAATATGTAGATTGACTCAATGTTATAACAATCTTAGAAAAAATGTTATTTAATATTTTCTGCACTCTCTTTTAAAAAACACTCTCTTTTCTTTAAACATTAATGTGTAGCATTATTGGAAGTTTGACAAGAACTAGCAAAATAGGAATGGTCACAAGCCTTTTGCGGACCATCCATGGATTTTGTACTTGCCTTCAGGGCCTAAATGATACTGTATGGTCTTGATGGAATGACTATGTGACCAAATATCTCCAAAAAATGCATCACCTTATTACATACAGATCATATTATATGGTCATAATGTCTGAGACCACATGCTCATATCTAAATATAATTTTAAAGTAATAGCGATTATTCACTGAAAATTTCCTGAAGACTCAGGTATGCTACTTACAATTTTCATAAATATAAACACAAACAAATCAAACCCAATATTATTTACCAATTGTATATTAAACATTTATGAATTTTCAAACTGAGTCTTCTGGGCTGTAAGACCATGTCCATTGGGATTCTTCTCCTTCATCTGGCTTAGATCCAACCCCCTTAGCCAAACAAACCAATCAGAGCTCAATTCCACAGGCTTGTTGGTTTGGTTTATTTATGGACCTCTTTAACATTCAATTCAGAGCATGAATCTGCCGATCAATTTTGCTCAAAGTCCTCTTCTTTCAGGCTTGAGGTTCTTTTACATGCTGTAAATCTATGACATGGGACCCATGGCTTTACTTGCTTTCCAAAGGAAGCCGTACTTACCATTTTTATGCCCCAAAAAATCCATCGATCCTAGCCAGGGTTGAACCATGATATTGGGTTTAGGAGGCAAGTATGGTTACTACTACACCACCAGGACTGACAAATTCCACAGGCAACCACAATTTCCATTAACAAATCAATCACTGCCTAATCTTCAAGAAAATACTCAAGCACACCACTGATGATATCTACAAAACATTTCAAAAAATGAAGGAGAAGAATCCTATTGGACCATGGCCTTACAGCATGGAAGACTAGGTTTGCATTGTGGACATTAGCCATTAAAGTCTATGTTCTACAATTTATGAATAATTATAAATTATCGTACATTACAATATTAATAATTCTAATACCCCTGTATACAGGCCTCCTTACTCCTTACACACAACCCCTCTGTTCCTGCACAGTAAAGTCCCTCTCTATTTATATTTCCCTTATTGACACTATTTTTATTTATTCTCTCTTCTCTCCTCCTTCTTAACCATTCTCATCCATGTCTCCTTTACTTTTCCTAAACATTTTATTCCCCTTTATTCCCATATCATTCAACATTCTATATGTTACACCCTCTTTCCATAACTTGTCCCATTTTTCTTTCCATATGCCTTCCTTACTTCTATTTACCCTTTCACACTCTACTAAACAATGAAATATTCCTTCATTCTCTCCATACGTTACACACTGTCCTCCTTTTTCCCCTCTGAAACTTTTTAAGCATCCATGCCAATCCTTCCCTTCCAAATTTATCTCAACAGTTCACAAACCTTTCTCTCCCTCACACCTTTTTTTTTTTTTTTATTATTATTCTGTACAATTTTAAGCAACTCTTATCTCTAAAACCAGCCCAAATCTTTTGCCTCTATATATCCTAAATTCTTTGCCTTACTTTCTTTCAAAATCCTTCTGTATTTTCATCCCCAAATTTTCGGTTCCCCCATCCCATTCAATTAGTAATGTAACCATTACCTTCTTTTGCATATGTTCTTCTTTTATGCGTTAAATTTCATCCCGTCGGTCCTGGTGGTGTAGTGGTAACCATACTTGCCTCCTAAACCCAAGATCGTGGGTTCGAACCCGGCCAGGACCGATGGATTTTTTCGGGCGTAAAAATCCTAAGTATGGCTTCCTTTGGAAGGGAAGTAAAGTCGTGGGTCCCATGTCGTACATTTGCGGCACAAAAAGAACCTCAAGCTGAATGAGAGGCCTCTGAGCAAAATTTGTCAGCCGTTTCATGCCCTGAGTTGAATGGGACGCTGATGATCTGAGATGTTAAAGAGCGTCCATAAATAAATCAATCAAAAAAAAAATTCATCCCAAAACTCATTTATTTATAAACCATCCATGAGTCATTCCATGTCATTTCAAAAAACAAATAAATATTTTTAACCCTGACATCTCAGATTTTATTTTTATTTGGTATATGAGTTAGGCCGATGAAGCACATTGAAAAAACAAAATATTAATTCTTTTGTGTGGTCAGTTTTTTCTAAATTAATTTTAAAAAAAATGCCAAATGTTCAATGAACAGGTTAACAAAATCATCAATAGTTCTGCAACTATTAATGCTATTAGAGCTTATCCAGGTTTCAATTCAAAGCTCATTCAATGGGCTTTAATTTTATACATAACTTATCCCTTTAGGTCAAACATGTTTTAACACTTTTTTGAAACTTTTATTTTTTAAAATTTCAAAACACCATAAAATATGTTAAAATACTTATTTTGTGAGAGCTTTGGTCAAAATTCTTGATGATATGGCAATAAGATCAATATATATATAATAGGTTAGCAGTGCTTCCCAAATAGTTCAGTTCATGATTAGCTGCTGCAGGTGAACCATTAGGTGATTCATATAGTAGTGGTTAAGTGTTCAACATAGTCTCCAAGTTTCTTCATAGTATAAAATACCCTCAATATGGCAGTGGTACAATGAAAAGCTGATCAGAATATTCAGTCAAATACTGTAATCCCTTACGAGAGCAAATTCATAAAGCAGAAGTAAAAGATTTAGGAAAAGTAACAAACTGTATTTGTTCATTACATAATTTTAAAATAAAAAAATATTGAAAATATGTAATAGATGTATGGTAAGACTAAGTGAATTCAAAATCAAAGAATAGCTCAGTAGCATGTACAAATACTGTTTATTAACCTGAAACATCATTTGAGTTTTTTAATAAGCACTAAAATATTTACAGCAGTCTCTACATATTTTCAACAGAAAATTCTCTCAAATACTTCCTAATCCAAACCATTGCATACAATGGTGCACATGTTCTGCTTGTAATGCTTGTCTGTGCCTCTGATTATCACGGCCTTCCTTGAACTCCTTACACCAAGCAAACACACAAGAACCTTGACAGTGTTTAATCACCCTAATGTACTGTCAATCTCCACAAAATTTCCACCTGTTTTAAGCCTTCACGAACAAGAAATTTGATCATGAGGCATTGCACAGTCGAAAGGTAAACCTGTTGCTCAGGCATCATGAGCAGCACAATTGAATGAGTCTGCGGAGGCTAACCACCAGCCTTCTTGATGCACAACATCCCTACCCAACTGGTGTAAATGCAGCTGCCAGCTTTGTTCAGTATTATGCATCCTAAACAAAAAGTTTTGTTTATATTTGATCCACCTTGTAACAAAACTTGGAAAAACATACAAAACTCCTGGCACAACATAAAAAAATTAGGGAAAGAATGAACAATAATCTTTCAACAGAATATCAGCTAGACTGGCTTATAGGCTGCACTCACCGGCATAAGATAACACCTACCAAAGTAAACAAAGTGTCATATATAATCAACAAATACAGTTATGAACAATTAACATTTTTGGATTGCAAAAATGATATAATAATAATAATAATAATAATAATAATAATAATAATAATAATAATAATAATAATAATAATAATAATGACAACAACAACTGAACCAGCTAGTTTCTGAATACTGGAGATCTAATGCCACCAAAATTCATTGTGAATTGAAATTATGGGCTAGTTGTAAAGGGTGATGTCAGGTATTACCCATTGAATTCAAACCCCAAAAAAGATCAAGCAAATACTGTCAGTAACAAATATTATGGATGCTCTTTTCTCAAAATGGCATTCTTATAGATTTAATGAAACTTGAACAACAGTCATATTATAGAGTTACTGCTAAATGCTTTCACTTTTACGAGGGGTATTCAAATGTTTTTTGAATTGACATGGAATGACTCATGGATGATTAATAAATTAATGAGTTTTGGGATGAAATTTAACACATAAAAGAATAATGTATGCAATGGAAGGTATGGTTACATTACTAATTGAATTGAATGGGGGAATTGTGATAATTTGGGGATGAAAATACAGAAGGTTTTTGAAAGGAAGTAAGGCATAGAATTGAGGATATAGAGAAGCAAAAGATTTGAACTAGTTTTAGAGATAAGAATTCTTTAAAATTGCAAATGTTATCATAAACTCCAAGATAAGGACTAAATTTGAAAGCTTAATCTCACAATCCTTCAGAGTACTCTCCATCTCGCTCCACACACAGTTGTAGATGGTACAACCACTTGTCAGTACGGTGTTTGGATTGAGATATTGTCAACAAAGCTAGATTTTTAATTGATATCATTATGTGATTCAGTTGAACTACACACTCATAAAGCTTCACTTACATGTCATAATGTATGGAACCGTTTTCTTGAACATTTAGTTCTCATCATCAGGCTAAGTTGAACTTTAGCCTGGCTAAAGATGAGAACTAAATGTTTTCAAAACTGGTTCCATACATTATGACAAGTAAGTGAAGCTTTAATTAGTATGTAGTTCAACTGAATCATACAATGATATGAATTGCATGATTAGCTTCACTGTGCAAGTTCAAATTTACATTTTAACTAGATTTTTAGCTTGCTCAAGGTCCTGTACTTGTTTTAAAAAGTTTTTCAGCAAGACAAAATGTCATACAAGGAAACAACCAGAAGCCCGCAATGCAAGGTCTGGGCTTTAGGGTGGATGGTGAAGCAACTGAACTTTTGCGACTTCCATTTTCCTTAAATTTGCAGCTGTTCTGTGAGGAGATGCATTGTCGTGCAAAAACAACAGGCTTGAAGTGCCTGATTTTGGACACAGCTGCCTCAGCTCTTCAAATAAAGGATCCAAAATATAAGTATCATAGTATTCTCCATTCATTGTCATTGCTTCTGGCATACAATCAGTTTCTAATATGTCAATTTTTCTTCACCAAGTTTCTCAATTTTCAAAATGCTCTCATTCACAGCTTCCTGAGGCTGACCAGAGAATGTCTTTCAAAGTCTCTCGCCCTTCTTCAAATGGAATCCGTCTTACATTGGTATCAAATGAGCACACTTGATCACCAAATCCTCGTGGATATTTTTGCTCTTTCACCTGCTTATAGCTTGTGAAAATGTAGAATCTAAAGTTTTCTTTAAAAAAATTAATGATTTTTCACCAGCTATTAACACAGGACTAAACTCAACAGACTGTACAAAAGTGACTATGTAAGTTTAAACTTGCACTTATGCATATTTTGATAGCTTAAGATCCATTGTTGCCAGCTGTTTAGTTATATTTTTGGACATGTTATTGTCCAACAATGAGTAGGCTGGTAGCAAAATATTTTGAATCTCCCTCATAAGATATGCCTTAGTTGGCAGCATGAAGATGCTGTTGCAAATAATATTGTTGCACGACAATGCACATTGCACACTTTTGTCAGAATTGCCAGAAAAATTAAGAAATTCTTATAGAAACTTTTCAAGCACCTACAGTATAGCCCATACTTAACACAACTCCTTTCAGTTCAAGAACTGATTTTGTTTGCAAAAGTTATTGCATTGAAGAGAAAAAGTAGCAGTTTTTAAGTGCTTCTAATCACAGACTGCTGATGTTTTATGCAAAGGAAACACAAAGTGTTTGCAAAGGAATGCTGAATGGCTAGTTCAAATTATAAATTATTTTTTAAATTTACTGTTATATTGCGTTTTGAATTGGTCTCACTTATAAAAAAGCCTGACATTGAATTTTAATTCTGCATGACAGAATTATGTGTTATTTTAAATATTTTGAAATTAATTTATTTCAGTCCTAAATTTATTTTCTATCCACTTGGGTTTACAGGAATTTCTAAAGAAGGAATTCAGTCATGAGAATATCTACTTCTGGGTGGCATGTGAAAAATACCGATCTTTGCATACAAGCTTAGAGAGAGCAACTGCTGCTAGAGAAATCTTCGAGCGTCATCTTTGTCTGGGAGCACTTGAACCAGTGAATGTAGACTCACATGCACGTCAGGCAGCTCAAGATGGCCTTACAGAGGCCGCACCAACTCTGTTCCTGCAGGCACAAAAGCAGATCTTTAATTTGATGAAGTTTGACAGTTACCCTCGTTTTATCAAGTCAGAGCTGTATAAAGAATGTCTTGTGCGAGAACTGTCTGGGCAAGAGCTTCCTTACCCAGGAGGAGAAGAGCTGGATATAGGATTGCAGTTACATGGAAGTGACGAGACATCAAATGGCCACAGCAAGGTAACTTTCTATTATCAGTAATGCTTTACAAGGTGTAAAGGAATGTAATTTTATAAAAAAAAAAAACGTTTCTAAGAGAGGGGAAACTTAATATAAAGTTATATACTGTTTTTTTAATACAAGGGATGTTCAGAAATGACTTACAATAGTAGAATTTTATATCTTATTTATTATGCAACATGTTTAATGCACATGGAATCTCTCAATATACTCCGCACCATCAGTCACCACTGCCATCTTCCTTGTAAAAATTCTAAGTATGGCTTCCTTCAGAAGGGAAGTAAAGTAATGGGTCCCGTGTCGTACATTTACGGCATGAAAAGGAACCTCAAGCCTGAAAGAGAGGCCTCAAGTTCATTATGGAGTCACAAAATCATTATTTACAAGTAATGTGCCACAACATGAAGGACTCACTGCAAGCTAAAAAAATTCAGCAACAGCAAGGAAATTCAGCAGCTCCTGAATTTCCTGTTGCTGAATTTTTTAGCTTGCAGTAAGTTCATGTTGTTAAATAAGGCATAATCAGACTGCAAGATCTAATAAAGATTGGCACAGCAATGAGCCCCACAATGCCTACTTTGTTACTGTAGTGTTTAAATTTTGGAGAAATACTCCTGTTGACCATTTCCCCTTTTGCTGTTGCTCTAAGCTGTATAAGGGTCTTGCAGTACACCTCTCTGCTGACAGTTGTTCCTTGAGGAAGCCAGCCTATTAGCAGTATGCTTGGAAGTTTTCCAAAAGACAATGATCATCTACAAAGATGGAACAGCAAGAAATTTCTTGGGATGATGACTCCCTGGAAGTTTCCATTCCAGAATTGGATTTTCTTCCCTGATGTATGGTAGGACACTGACTCATCACCAGCTTCTCCAAAATATCCAGATCTTCATTATGCATTTCCAGTAGTTGATGGCAGACTTCAACACTTTTGTCCTTCTGCGCCTGCATTAAGTCCCATAGAATCCAATGTGCACACAATCTTTTCAAAATTAAATTGTTGGGAATAATGGCGTGCAGGATAGTGCAGCTGAGGCCTTCTGACATTCTAGTTCATCAAAGGTTATGCACCTATCAGACATTAGCAATTCAGACACAATTTCAATGTTCCTTAGAGACTGCAATGTTTATGAACAACCAATACACATATTCATGTATGCAGATTCCCAGCCACTGGTGAACATATTGAACCAGTTGTCTTCTGTGTAGGAACTTCTTAACCACAGTTAAATTTCTTTGAATTTTTGCAGTTTTAATGCCTTTCTTCCATGAAAACCATGCAATCCTATTTTGTGCATGATAGTGCCTTCCATCTTATCTACATTTTTCTATACTTGATATCAAACACTGTTCTTTCGCTACACACTCAACTTACAACTGCCATCTATTGTTTGCATTGCATATTAGTATCAGTTCAATACCCAATGAATAGACATACCATTGATTGCATGGTATTCATAAAACACAGCTATTGTAAATCATTTCTGAACACTCCTTGAATATAGCCTTCAGTTCTGATTCACTTAAAAACCCTGCTATGTTTTCAGGACATCTCTGTTGTATTGCCCAAGTATGCTTCTGATTATGGAAAATGTCTCCCATGAAGGATTTCTTTAATTTGGGTAAAAGGGTTGTGTGCAGGTATAACATGCTAGGAAACCATTCTTTGAATATTGAAAAATGAGATGATTATAAATTTCCCAGCAAATGCAAGCACTTAATTATTTTTTTGAAATGATGTAGCCAAGTTTTATCAAGAATGATTACCTTCAAAAGAAACTCTGCATCTTCCTGTAACATCTCTTTAATTGTATGCAAACATCCTTTTGTTTGGAAATTGAAATTAAAATTGAAACTTATTGATATGCTAAGAACAAATACAAACTACCAGGGGACCTCCATCTATCTGGCCCAAGTCATTGTTTGGAAATCAGCAGTCTTGAAACCCATCCTGCACAAACATGTCTCACAACTTTTCATTTACCATCATATAGATGGCACCCAGTAAAATGTTCAGAATTTCTGAGTGTTTTTAATGTTATTTGATGATCCTCTCTCATAATGACAACCATTATTATTATTTTCATCCATTAGAGCAGAAACTGGAGTGTTCAGTTCACCTTCCTCTTTAAAATTGATTGACTCCCCTCTTTAAATATTTTAAAACATCTTCGAGCTGAGTAAACAAACACTCTATAGGCCTCCTGTAACATTGCACAGGCCTCAGCTGAAGATTTCTTGCAATGAATATAGAATTTCAGAGTAATGTTCATTGCATGCCACTTCCATTTTGCTGTAGGCAGAACTGAACATGCTTCAACTTGCATACCTCTCACAGGCAGGAATGGGAGGTGATTGCAATGAAACTACTACCACATGTACATTATGCATTAAACTGTTAAATTTTAGCGCAAGAAATTATGCCTGTAAAAATTATGTTAATTCTTTATCGAACAGCAATCATATTTTTAACTTGATATAAATTCTCCTAAGTTTCTAATCTGCATTGACTCTGAAGATTTTTTGTATTGCTGTCTCTTTTCTTAATTTTAAGCATTTCTGTTTTATCATTCATTCTTTCCTGGAGAATGAAATAAAACATGTAATGAATTTATATATCAATCAAAATTATCTCTTCAGAATCCCAGAAGAATGTGGTTATGTTTGTATCACTGAAGAAGGTATTGTCTTAAACTTTTTCTGAGGAGAATTTTTGTAATGTTACTGCATGATTTGTCTTGTGGTCTCAGCTTGAATTGATAAGTCCAGGTTTTTAGAATGTAGGCTTTCATGACTGGTGCCATTTTATAAACTGAGTCTTCCAGGCTGTAAGGCCATGATCCAGTGGAATTCTTCTCCATCTTCCCAGATGTTTTGTCCATGACTGCAGTGAACATCTTCAGTGGTGCGCTCAGCATAATCTTGGAGATAAGTTAGTGACTAACTCACTGATGGAAATAATGGCATTATATATAGTGAGAGTGCCTGTGGAACTGAACTCTGATTGGAGGACGTTGGACCTAAGCTGGAGCTCCTGGGTGTTTCCAGTGGGATATTGGTTACTGATTGGTTTACGTAGTTTCTTTGTCGTAGTCTTTTGTAATGCCAGATACCATGCTGAATGCAATTTCCTAGCTTCATCTTTCCTGTTAAAGTTTTTTATACTCGTAAATTTCAATTGCCTCTCAGTATAAGCATGGGTAAAAATGAGTACCGTTCTACAGAATGCTATGCTATGCTCATGTGGTGTGGTTTATATTCCTACCATACAGCGAGTATTAATACATGCCTTACAGAACATAAGAGACATTACCACTTAGGTCAGACAGACAAATCAGGCATCACTGAGCATAAAATTGATTTTCAGGATACCGACATGCCATTGCCATCATTATCAGCAACTCAACAAGAATTAATTTAAATATTCTCCCATGTCCTGATGACTATATGAATAATTGAAATTCAGTTTCACTTAGCACCTACAGATGAATAGCTATTTTTTGTAAACAAAGGAATATCATGAAAAAAATAAGTGAACCTAGCACACATTTTAGAGCAACAGGAATGATGAAAGCAAAAGAATTAATGCCTTTTATTTCATTTACAGCTCAAAAAAAGTCGTAGTGATGCTGAAGACCACAGAAGGAAATCACTTTTGCCATGGCATCGCAAAAATCGTTCAAAGTCCAAAGACAGAGGAGAGTCAGAGTACAATAAACTTCGTATGTTGCAGCAGAAAAATGACACAGAAGACACAGTGTCAATACGCAGTGATGTTACCAGCAGCAGGTCTTCACTGGCATCTTGGGATCTTGCTTTAAGAGGCTCCTTCAGCCGCCAGTCAGTTACATCAGGGGAAGGTGATGGATGCTGTACCTTGTGTCGTGTTATCTTACCTGATGGAGCTACTACTGTTGTACAGACGCGAAGTAGTGAATCCATACGGGATTTGGTTTTAAGGCTTCTGGATAAACGAGGCCTTCATTATTCATCATTTGAAGTTTTTTCAGGTGCTTGTGTTAAGGTAACTTCAACGTTATGTTTGATTTATTATTAATAGAAGTTGATAACAGTGAAGTAGGAATAATAAAGCAGTATTGTGGATTGGTGGTCATAATTGTACTTAATCTTACCATATATACATCGCTGGGCAAAAGAAAAAGTGTTACCCTAACAGAATAATGTTGTTGTTGAAATCTGTTGTTGTATCCTATGTATTTACGCTCATTGCTTATTCATGACAAGTTTAGCCTATAGAGCTACTGTCTTATGCATTTTGTTTGCTTTATAGTTTTATTGCTGTACCCCTGTGAAGTTTAACAATCATATATACCATCCAGTATTATTGCAATTTTCAACAAAACATTCTTATGATTACATACATTAGTTTTTCACTCAGTATTCATTATAGTTTCAAGAAGTTAGGCACTGCAAAAGATACTATTGATTTCTTTGATGGACTAAAGCTGTTGCATTAATAGAAATGAATGTAATTGCATTATGTAGTGGAGGTGTTCAGAACAACACCCACAAGTATTCTGCAACCTTAGTGATGGTTTAGGAATACAGTATTTATGACAGACTTTGTGAATTAGGGCAACTCATGTGTACACCCTGTGACCTGAGGGAAAAAAAATGTGTCTCTTAAATTCTTCTTGAATTCTTTTAAGTCCTACTCATTACAGCTCCTGGTTCACAAGGTATCCAGCAAAACTGTGTAGTCTCAGCAGCAATTGTGATGAATATTTTAATAGTGTTTAACACCTATTTTTACTACTGAGGCACACAGGCAATGGACACTGATGTTACATGAGATAAAATGATAAATTGGGAAAGAATTTCTTTTTTTCAAAGGAAGGAAACTTCCACCCAAGTTTAGGGTACCTCCTGACATCTGCCATTCATGAGGACTGAGGAAAACCTGGAAAAAATCTCAGTCAGGAAGGACAATTCTGGCAGGAATTTCCCCCAGACCTCTGGCTAATGATTCTAGGCATTAACAACCTTGGCCACCCATAATGATTATTGTAATATTTCCTTCATTATTTGTTCTATTTAAATGCAATATGCTGCATACACATTCCCTACACATGCAAGGAGGACAAAAGATGGCTTATGGACACAAATTCACGAAGCCTGGGATGTTGTAGTCTCTCATCTATGCCCTGAAGATTGAGGGCATTACACACTCGATATTAATTTGTATTTATTTTAATGTATTTTTGCTTTAGAAGATAATTTTTCTGTTCATATATTTATATAGTTATTTGTAAACAATACATTAGTTTACTTTTTTGTGTGTGCATAGGTAATACCATAAAACACAAATGATACATTAAAATATAATGTGATATTAAGGCAACATGAATTTCTACATATACACTTATAAAACCAATAATAAAAAATAGAACAAAAATGTTTTGTGGGATTTGAACCCAGGAGCTTATGCAGAAAAGCAATGCCTTCTAATCTGCTTGGCCACCGCTACTCTGCCCTAATGTTCTCTTTCCAGATGCTTATGACTATAACCATTATGTTTACAGGCAAAGTGTCTGTAGTACTACAGGCATGCTGTAGTATGCCAGTCACTGCTTGCATTTGTGAATATAGTGTTTGCGAGCATCCCGAAGTTCTCCGATCAACATGTAGAATCTGGGAATGACTTCTACTTTTTTCTTTTCTTTTTCTTCTTTTCTCCAAAGAGTGTAAATTGGTTAGAGGTGACTGTTTTTGAACTGTGGAAGTTTTAGCAATTGAGACTATGAACCACCTGGTATAGATATTCAACATTCACTTTAGCAAATGAATATGCAGAAACAGACTCAGAAAAGGAAGTTAAATCCCAAGGAAGCCTGCCACAGAACCACAAAAATATTGCCTTCAATTTGTTCGAGATCACATGGATTGAATAGTACAGCAATGGAGTCAGTTCTTTACACAAATGATTTCAAATTCAGCGTAAGATCTTCAGACAGAAGATAAAGGTTGTAGAGAAGACCTGAGGAGCATTATTATGCCTGAACCTTTTTGCCAAATGGGGGAAAGGTTCATTGACAGTGTGTGGTGCACTTACTGATCTTGTGTTCATTAAAAATAGAAGTTTAATGGTACCCACTTTATTGAGAAGGTTCTCTTTCCACATTTTATCTCCTATCCTCCAAAAATTGGTAAAAACTTCATTCTAATGCACAATAGTGTGTAGAACAGTTTCTGTAGGAAATGGGAATCATTACTTTAAATTAGCATACACAAATTCCAGACCTGTATCCCATTAAGCATGTGTGGGATGCCTCATTCATTAGTGCCCTCATTCATTGACAAGTTTGGATGAACTTCAGCTAGCTCTTACTCTGGAATGGACTGTCAATCAGCAAATTGACATTTATACCAACGTTTCAAGTAAGCTGACCAGCAAGCGATTATTAGAGCTAAAAATGAACATGAACTGAACTGAACTGAACTGAACTGAACTGAACTTACTGAACATGTAAGAATATGTTGTGTTGTTATAAAGCCAGTTTTCTCCACTTTGGGGTTTCAGATTTAAAGATAAACATAGATGTTTGGGCACTAAAATTTGTTCTAAATGATAATGAAAGATAAAATGCTAACAGAGTGTTAAAATTTATTTGCAGTTCATATGAAAATTGTTCATTTGTTATAATAAATGTACATTGAATATATTACATTACATACAAAACATCATACATAGTATTAATTTTGCTGATATTTTCAAGATAATTCTAAGTGTTACACTCTTTCTGCCCAGTGGTGTACTGTTATAATTTTTAGTGGTGGCTGTATTTCCACCCAGAGCATATTTCTGAGGCGTGGCATGAGTCAGTGTAAGTTAAGCTGCAGAAACACCCTTTATCATTTCACTCTTTTGAAACCATAAAGAGTGTTTCAAATATTTTAACTCAGACTGATCTTATCTCATGGCAATGCAGCCATAAAGAGTTTTTAAATATTTTAACTAGAAGAGGTTTTATGCATGTTTCACTGTGTTTGATTCTTGAATGTATTAAAAACTGGAATCTCTTATAAAATTTGTGACAGTATTTATGGTAAGACTAGGTATTTCACTAACCATATTAATACAAGAAATTAGTACTGAAAATGGAGCGGGGAGAGGAGAGGAACAGGCATTACAAAGCTGTAAATGATTTAGAGCTAAAATTTCTTGGCCTGCTCCTAAAATTATCTAAATTAATGAGCCATACTGTTTGTAAAAGCTTTGAAGAAAATACACCCAAGATTCTTAACCTTAAAATAAAAAAGAAAAAAAGAACTAATTTTATGGGTTATATCATAAATGTAACAGCATCACAAGTTGGAATATGACATATTAGATATTGAAATAATCACTCTAGATCCACATGAAAAAGATAGAATTGTTTATACTAAAGATCATTGATTAGGGAGTAGAAAGGCAGAAAATCTGAGGGTGCAAGATTGGGAGGAAGGGTTGTGGAATATATGACCTCGTAACCAACCTTGGATAGTTTTTTGTGTGTATGTGTCACTTTGATTGCATTGGTCTTCTTGCAATGCCTATAGGTTGTGGACTGAATACTATAAGTGTAAATCTTTAGGGATGAATGAAATTAAATTATAATAGTGCAAATGAGCTCGGAGTCCTTGGCACCTTAAAGTTATCTAATATTTACTTCTCAAGCTAAGGAAAAACTGGGGATAAACCTTACCCACAGCTTGACCTAACTGGGATTAGAACCCAGGACCTCCAGATTATTAGTCACAAATGCTACCATTATACCATGGAGATTTTCAGTTATTATCATTTTAGTGGAGTGCAAGTGTGCATTCTTGTGTTATAGCTGATATCTGTATTGGGGTGGTGGTCAGCAAGTGTTGTAGATAAAGGCAATCATCAGAAACTTCATCTCTTTCCTGGATGACTTGCAGATTAGCATTTTTCCATACCAAACATATTACATTTATTATTTCAGCCACTGTCACTTGATGAGGACTCAGGAACTTTAGCTGGAAAGGAAGTGCGGGTTGAGCAGAGGATAGTATTTCGACTGGATCTTCCCAATAGAAAGACTATTGGGGTCAAAGCAAAACCAGGCAAAACATTGGGTGAAGTGTTGAGGCCAATCTTACACAAATATGGGTATAGGTTGGAGCTTGTTACACTTTGTTTGGTAAGTAAATAGCTTAGAGAACAAGTTCATAATAGAAATAGTATTTCTCTTTATCAGCTTACTAAAAATTTGCTGTTTTCCAAAAATATATATTTGTGCCTGTATGTTTCAAGTATGAATTTGCAGGTGATAGATAAAAGCTCAAAGTCCTGTAAACATACCTTGTATTTTTAAAAGTCTATTTAACATATAAGGGGAGCTCCTTCTTGAATACCAACTTTATTATAAAACAAATTATTGAGAAATATAGAATATAGTTTAAAAAACCACATTTTATTTCTGAATTATCTAGGCTTTCGATAGAATCAATAGAATCAATTTGTAGGAAACCATGAGAACATGAGAAACAAAGGATATTCCTTGCACTTACTATGGGTGTTCTAAAAGTTCCTGGCAACTCAGATCAGAGATATCATGAAGATGGCCAAATCGTTATAATATATGTTAAGTATCATCCTTTAGATGGTGCACTATAAAGTTTCAGACACAAGTGAAGTCACTTGTTTGTGATGATCATGTAAACAAACTAGTGTTAACATTTTCAATGGATTAAACTGAAATATGAACTGTGATAAAGTACATTGGTTTAAAGGGTTAAACCCCAACAGAAATACAAAAGGAGTTAAGATTCCACATTAAAATTTCTTCTTCGTTGTTTTTCACAGTTATACAATGCTGCTGAATATAAGCATTATCATGCATCCATTCAAGATGATGAGTGCTCAGGGCATCCCAAAACTGCTACTACTAATGACGAGATTGTGACAAAAATTCACAATGCCATAATTAGTGATTGCCAGCTGAAGGTTTGTGAGTTGGCTGACATTGCAAAGATCTCAATAGGCCATGTTCACCACATTTTACACAAAGTTTTAGGTATGAGAAAGCTTACTGTTCAATGGGTGCTGCACTTGTTAACAATGGACTAAAAACACATTCAAATGAATATTTCACGAGTGATTAGACTTGTTTAAATGCAATTCCAGTGAGTTTCTCCAACATTTCATAACAATAGATGAAACATGGATTCATCACTATATGTTAGAGATGAAGGAGCAGTCCAAAAAGTGGGTGGCAACAGGTGAAAGTGCACCAGAGAAAGTAAATGATTCCATCTGCAGAAAAATTAATGGCTAATGTCCATATTTTGTGATAAAGAAAGCTCTCTTTCATCACGATAATGTGCCTTCAGACATGTCTGGGATTGTTGCTGCATATCTGCGTGACATTCACCTCCAAGTGCTTCCACATCCTCCATATTTGAATGATTTGACTCCCAGCAATTACTTTTTGTTCCCAAAGCTGAAGAATGGCTAAGTGGACGAAGATTCACATCAAATGGTGAGGTTGAAACTGAGACAAATGCTTATTTTGGACTGAAAAATCTTATTTTACTGAGAATATTAAAATTTAGAAAGTTGTTGGATTAAATTTATTGATTTACAAGGTGACTGTGTTGAAAAATAAAAGAAGTATTTTTCTTAAATCTTGTGTTTTCTTGGTCAGGCCAAGAACTTTTAGAATAACCCTTGTAATACATATGTATTAGCTGCAATTGGGCTTATTCCTGGTAGTAGTGAATAATAATAATAATAATAATAATAATAATAATAATAATAATAATAATAATAATAATAATAATAATAATAATAATAATATAATGATTATTTACAGCAAAATGCTTAAAAAATAAACCAGCAGTAGCTATTTGATTTTTGAGATTCTTCTAAGTAGAAAGCCATAAATTCTGCCCGTTTTTTTATAAATAGTTTCCCCCAATCTTGATGACAAAGTTGCATTCTCTGGAACCATATAGAAGTAGAAGATGGCATCAACCTTCTCTTCGTAGGATGCAAAAGTTTCTTGCAGACTCCCAAGCTGATGGTTGCTAAATTTTATTTCATAGTTGAAAACAGGAATAAGCCACTGGACTGTACTGTTGATATTACATTAGTGTCACTGCTGATTCTTGCAGAAATTCCATTATTTTCAAGGCAATTTGCGCAGAGGCATTGTCATTGCGAGCACAATCCTTGCAGCCCAGTCCTCAGTCTTCTTTCTGTTAGTGTTTTGAAGATCCTGGGGAGGCCAACTATGGTGTACCAGTTGGCAGTGACTGTATTTTGTTCCTAAAGGGAGTGGTTGTAATCCACTTGCTGAGAAGAAATTGACAACCATCTTCTGGTCTATTCTTTGGCATAGTTTAATCTTCATTGAAGGGTTCGTCATTTGGGATGAGCTATATCACTAATTGTTTCTTTGATTCCATGTCGTATTGATAAATTATTGGAATGAAAATCATTTCTTGGTCGCTGGAAAATCTGCCTGGATGAATGGACCAACATCCTACTCCTGTTCTGTGGCACAGTCTTCTACAATGGAAATTGTATAACAAAGCCATAGTTCAAGCCTGTGAACATTAAACTAAACACAATTGGTAGTACAGAAATGGAATCACACCGTGAAAAAATTAAGTAAAAATGCCCGAGCTTAACTGGGGCAACTCTCGATATATGTTCCTGTCTTTTAAGGCTATTTTACCTCATCTACACTCTACAAACCAGTTATAGATTTTTATACATGAAAGAGCAGAGTCTGGAAAAGCTCTCTGTAATTTTTCCAGGTGTTCTTGTTGACTGAGGTCACACTTATAATCATAAAAAATCTTCACTCTCTAGTTACCTCTATCTTCAGAACATCAGACAGCAAGCAGCCAACCACAATTAACATATAGCTGCACCTGCTACAATGGATGCTGCTTACTACTTCTACTGTTTACTAATCTTTCCAGTGCATCCAACAGGAAACATATCTCTCGTAGTTTCTTAAAATTCGAATACTGACCATAATAATAATAATGATAGAGAAAATGTATGAAGAAACAGCAATATATATGAAAAGTCTGCATGGTAAAAGGAAAATGATGAATCAATGTATATGATAGTGCTATTTTATATTGCCAAACTTTTTTTAACTTTTTTTAAATGCAGCATTAAGCGAATGGCAGTCTCAGATGAGTAAGCATTTTAACTTACATTAAAAAACAACAGATTTCAACAATCAGCTCTTCTTATCATCTTTAGAGATTGAACTACAAATACATAACAGTTTATCACTTATAAATAATGTAGAGAACCCATAATTTAGAGAATTCAGGAAGCAAACCAAAAGTAAAGGAAAGTGCTGAATAAGAAGTAAAATAGTAATAGATAATATCATTTAAAAATTAAATCATTTGAGTATTTAGTCTGTAAGATATCTTATGAAAATGAAAAAGATGTTGAGCAGAAACTTGGAAAATTTCAACGTCTATGTCATTCAATGCAACAAATATTGAAAATGAAACTAGGAAAAAAAAATCTTAAATTTTACAGTGTTGGCGGTGCCATTTTTCATAAATGAAAGTGAGAGGAAAGTAAGAACTGTTGATCTTATGAAACTGCAAAAGATAGTTTTTGATGATTATCACTGTTTCTTATGAACAAAAGCTAAATTTATCTCAGTCTTAAATCTTCATTCTATTATCTTTTCAGCATTTGAGATTGTTCAGGTGAACATCATATCTGGCTAATATATGTGTTTTATTTATTTGTATTTTATTTTTAGATGAGTGAAAATGAAGTTGTAGAGCTGAGTGCACCTGTGGTTTCTGTTGATAACCAACGACTACAAGTGCTCACAAGAAGTGCAGAAGGTAAGTAAAATGTTTACTTGAAGTACTAATTAGAACTTGTACAGAAAGCAAGTCATATAATTAAGATTATTGTATGACTTAGTCAAACTACACACTTTTATTGGCTTCATTTGTTTATATATATAGAATATGTTTTGCAGACTATCATAGGCATCCTCAGCTATCAACAGCTAGGTAATTCACCTTTGAGGATGCATATTCTGCTCTGGTGGAGGAGTGACAGAACTTGCTTTAATAATTGAATCTGTCATCTTAACACTCTTCATGCTTCACTAACCTTAAAATTATACGGAACCGGTTTCAAAGATATGTTATCTCCATCTTCGGCCGTGGATGACTGGTGTGAGCGGTTGTTGTTGCGTAGTATCAGAAGCAATGTTCCGCTCTGGTGAAACTTTTATGAACTTAAAATTTATATTTTCTTCTTTCGGAATGTCAAAATTCATCAAATGATCCTTATGTTTATAGATGTAAATCTTTTCCCAAATATCCAATTCTACTGGTCCCTGTACAGCTCTCAATAATTCAACTTTTTTCTTTATATCATGATTTTCGGTCCAAAATTGATATGCCACCGCTGATTTTTCTATTTGTTTGTATTTTTAATTCCTCATATGTTCTTTAAGACGTATCCCCACATTCCTCTTGCTTTTTCCTATGTAGATCTTGTCACATTCAGCACATGAAATCTTGTAAATTCCTGATTTTTTCTCCTTTGGAGCATTATCTGTAGTATTGTCTTTCAAAACGTTGTTTAGACTAAATTTATTAGTGGGAGCCAATTTTATATCAACATCTTTAAATATTTTTTGAAATTTATACATCACTGTTGGGTTATATGTGAATTTTTTAAAGGACATTTTTTCTGTAACTGTTGATAATGTAGTGCAATTTTCAATTCTTTTCTTCTTCTTGAATTTTTTAATCTTATTACGTATTAAGTCTTCATTAAAACCATTTAAAATTGCTATTTCTTTAATTTTCTTATATTCCATGTTATATTCTTCTTTACTGATTGGTAAATTGATCATTCTGCATATCAGACTATTAAAAATTGCATGTTTGTGAGCCATAGGATTAAAACCATTTTCTTTGATATAATTATCTGCATGTGTGTCCTTTCTATATATGCCAAATTTAAGGTTTTCTTTACTTTTTATAATTTTTATATCCAAAAAAGGCAGCATATTGTCTGTTTCTATTTCATGTGTGAATTTTATATCTTTATCTTGAATATTCAAAATCTTTAGTGCATCTTCAATTAACTTTTCATTAACTATGGCAAAAACATCATCAACATATCTGTACCAACACTTAAAGAAGTATGGAAAGACTGAAGTAATGTGTGTTTCAAAATTACTCATGTAAAGATTTGTGAGAAAAGGAGATAGAGGGCTGTCCATGGTCAAGCCTGTTTGTTGTTTATAAAAATGTTTATCAAATGTAAAATATGACTGATTAATACAAATGTTTGTCAGATGTATGTACTCTTTTCTGTGTGTTTCATTGATTCCTATTTCTTTTAACCATTTTTGTAAAATGATTAAAAGCTTTTCTCTGGGTATACTGGGGAACAATGAAATCACATCAAATGACACTAGTGTATCTGTAGGTAATAATCTAATATTTTTTATTTCTTTAATTAATTGAATAGAATGATTTATGCTTCTGCTTTTGAACTGTGGTAATTCATTGAATCTGTCTGATAGTCATTTTGCTAGGAAATATGTGGGGGTGTTAATATTGTTTATGATTGATCTCATGCTCATTATTGGTTTGTGAATTTTTGGTAAGCCATATATACTGATGTATAAATTTCAAAAAATATTTAAAGATGTTGATATAAAATTGGCTCCCACTAATAAATTTAGTCTAAACAACGTTTTGAAAGACAGTACTACAGATAATGCTCCAAAGGAGAAAAAATAGGAATTTACAAGATTTCATGTGCTGAATGTGACAAGATCTACATAGGAAAAAGCAAGAGGAATGTGGGGATACGTCTTAAAGAACATATGAGGAATTAAAAATACAAACAAATAGAAAAATCAGCGGTGGCGATTTACATCTACAAACATAAGGATCATTTGATGAATTTTGACATTCCGAAAGAAGAAAATATAAATTTTAAGTTTCACCAGAGCGGAACATTGCTTCTGATACTACGCAACAACAACCATTCACACCAATCGTCCACGGCCGAAGATGGAGATAACATATCTTTGAAACCGGTTCCGCATAATTTTAAGGTTAGTGAAGCATAAAGAGTGTTAAGACAACAGATTCAATTTACATGAGCTTCACTGTGTTAATTCCATATGAAAACTTTTTTAAAGATTTACAATTTTTAAAAAATTTTGATTGCTTTAATAATTTTATTTTTTTACTATGTTGTATTCTCTATCTAGAAATGAGATGCTACTGCTGATTTCTCCACTTGTTTATATTTAAGTTCCTGAAGCATTTTTTAACCATGTACCCATGTGTCTCTTTGTTTTTCCAATATAAATTTTTTTCTAATTCTACACATATTAAGTGGTTTTTTTTTTTTTTTTGAATGGTGTTAATGCCTGTTTTTACTACTGAGGCACTACAGACGGTGGACACTGATGATACATGAAATGAAATGATATATTGAGAAAGGATATTTTTTAAGGAAGGAAGCATTCCAGGCCTAAGTTTAGTTACCTCCCCGGCATTTGCCAGTTATGAGGACTGAGGAAAACCTGGGAAAAAAACCCAGTCAAGGAGGATGGTCCTGGTGGGATTCGAACCCCAGACCTCCCGCTCATGAGTCTGCGTCTTAACGACCTCGGCCACCTGTGGCGGTATTTTATGTGGTAAATATCTGCTTTACCACATGGATGAACTTGCTTTAATAATTTTATTTTTTTACTATGTTGTAATTCTCTGTCCAAAAATGAGATGCTACTGCTGATTTCTCCACTTGTTTATATTTAAGTTCCTGAAGCATTTTTAACTGTGTGCCTATGTCTCTCTGTTTTCCCAATATAGATTTTTTTCTCACTCTGCACATATTATGTGGTAAATATCTGCTTTTTTCTCCAGTGGAATACCATAATTAATATTGCCATAGATTTTTTAACATTTAATTTATTTATTGATGGAACAGAAAAGTACTGAAATTCAAGAGACAAAAACTTATTAAAGAAACCACAACACTTTCAGGAGGAAAAGATTTAGATAATTTTGAAAAAATTCACATATCATCCATGCATAATATTAGATTGGTAACAAAATGAAGATTTAATTTTAAAAATATCCTGAACAAGTAAAATAAATGAAAGTATTTCACTGGAGAAAAAAGTAGGTATTTACCAAACAAAATGTACAGAGTAATCAGAAGCTTTCACGGCCGGAGTCAGAATTATAACTAGAAGTTTCTTCCGGGCTTAGGAGCCATGGTCTCTTGGAGCTAAGGAGTCCAAATGTTTCATCCTCAACTGCGGAGGACATCTTCAGTGGTGCGGTCTGAGTCTTCTGGGCGAAGGTCCTGCCACGACTGAAATGCCAGCTGGAGGTGTTATATTTATGTATGAACTGCTCGAAGGGGATTGGTTCGGCTGGAGCAGAGGGGTTGTACTCGGAGGGCGGGGCATCTCCGTTCTGATTGGTGATTGGTTCGCATGAATTTTGCTAGTGTGGGCTTGTTTTATGTGCTCTAATATTGGATGCCAGGTTTTGCTCAGTTTGAGAGCCTCTCCCTTTTTGTTGAAATTATTAGGATGCTTGTAGATTTTTATGACTTCGCGTTGTAATCTAGTGTTCACCGTCTGCCCACATAGCATGTTCTGCAACCGTGGACTTGTCCGAATGGCCTAGACGGCAGCATCTCTTGTGTTTGGAGATCCATGTGTTGACGCTTCGTTGAGTGGTGCCTATGTATACAGCACTGCAGGAACAAGGAATCTGGTAGATGCAGGCCAAAGCGAGTGGGTCCCTGGGGTCTTTGGTCAAGCGTAGTAAAGTATTGATTTGTCTGGTAGGCTTGAAAATGGTTTTGACATTGTGGCATTTGAGTAGGTGTCCAATTCTGTCAGTGACCTTGTTGAACAATGGCAGGAAGACAATACCATTGCTCTTGGGCTAATCATGTATGGCCGGGTGGTGTGTGGATGGGCGTATAGCTCTGCATACTTCTTGTGCTGTATAACCATTTGCAGATAGATCAGCTAACAATGTGAGAGAAAATCTACATATTAAAATACAGAAACAGAGTAATGAATTTTGACACTTTTGGGGATGAAAACATAATCTTTAAGTTCATCACACTCACCAAAGCAGAATATGCATCCTCAAGGGTACACCATGAATTATCTAGCAGGCAACAGTTAGCTAAGGATGCAGATGGTCTGAGAAACATGTTCTAAATGTAAAACAAGTGGAGTCAATATCAATATGAGTATGTAGTTTAACTAAGTCATAATCTTAATATATTAATTGCTTCACTGTACAGGTTCCAAAAGTGAATAACCATTTAAAAATATATATATAAAATCCCTGAACCTAATTTCACTCCTTTTTTATTTAGATAATTGTAGTAAGATCAGCACAATTAATACAAGAAATAATTTCTGCAGCAATATTTTTCCCTTTGTTTTCACTATATGTTTTTGTAATATGATTTGTGCAGCTTGGAAGCATGAGGTAGCTCAAACAGTGAACTCACAGAAATTAAAAATACCTGGACAAACACTGGATGAAATAACAAATCGTGTGTTTGAGGAATTACTTCAGGGAAAGGTAGCAGATGGTACCTTGGCACCCAGCACTTCTGACCAGGAGTCCATAAGGGTAAGGAAATTTGCCATTGCTATATCAGTTCATTAACACTTCTTAATGGAATTATTCTAAACTGTGGATAATAGGAAGGTAATTGAAAATGGATCAAACTTACATGTAAATTTAGTTTTTCCATGTTTTTGATCTTCTTAAGTTCTCTCTGTACCACTTTGATCCACTTTTACGTACATCGATTTCCTAGACTTTTTCCTATCATTAATATTAGCTATCTGAATATACATCACCTGCATGTTAGGCCAGTTCTTAGTAATGAAATGATGAAAAAAACTATTGTGAGCATGACCAGATGAAGGATGGAAATCAGTAGATATGATACATATGAGGGTCATTTAAAAAGTTCCAAAATGAAGCACAAAATTATGGTATAGCTTTTTGAAATTATCTTATTGTTAACCATAGTCTCCCTGGACACTAATGCACTTTGTGCAGCGATTCTCCAAAGCCTTTATCCCATCATGAAATTCAGATTTCTCCAGACCTGCAAAATACATCTCAACTTAAAATTTAAGCTCTTCATCAGAAGAAAATTTCTTTCAGCCAAGAAATTTTCTCAGTTTATGGAACAAATGGAAGTCTGATGAAGCCAAGTCTGAGGAATAAAGCAAATGTATCAGCAAATTGTACCCCAATTCATTGATCTCTATCTTTGCAATTATGCATGGTGAGGGCAAGCATTGTCTTGATGCAAGAGGACTTCCTTCTTTGATAAATTTGTTTTTTTCTCATGTATTTTTGTTTTCAATAGGTCCAAAAGGTTAGCATAATATACTTCAGTAGGAAGTTAGTCACTTAGCAGAAAACTGATGCCACAATCTTCCCAACCTATTTCACACACTTGACCTTCTTTGATGGTGGAGAATCGTAATGTTTCCATTGTTAAACTGCTGTTTTGTTTCAGGTATGTAGTAGTACACCCATGTTTCGTCATGGTCACAAATCAATGCATAAAGTTTGTATAATCTCTCTGAAAATTGGCGAAACTGTGCTGAGAATTTTGCACTCTGATTCTCATTTGATCCCAAGTCAGCAATTATGGTACCCATCTTGCTGATCATTTTTCAAGCACAATTCTCCCCTCAAAATGAGAAATAAGCATTACACTAAAATGTCCAGAGCTTCAACAGATTTCAGACAGCTTTAATCTGCAATCCCCCATAACTAGGTCATGCACCTTATTGATAATTTTTTATGTCATTAAGGATTTTAGTCGTTTGTTACCTGGGTCATCTTCCAAGCTTTCATGACCCCATTTAAACTCCATGATCCACTTGGAAACTGTTAAAAATGATGGTGCATTGTCCCTCTAAATTGGTATACCTGTATGAATTTCTGTTGCATTTATATCCTTCTTTACCAAGTACGTAATAAATACACGATGTTCCATATTTGTCACTTTTCCCGTATACAAACATCTGTACTGCAATAAACAGCTGTAGCTACTACAATTGTTGACCAATGTGTGTATTAATGCACAAATGTTTCTATGGAAGATGGCGAGTTTGGATAACAAAACTGTTTAGGAATTGCTGCTGCAATATGAGGGTCATTCCTAGAAAATTTTCAAGCTATCCTCATAGATCATTTTATAGATTGATTCTGGTTTATCTAGGTCTTCTAGATCTTTTCTCAATAGAGTTGTCCTTATAGAATATAAAAGCAAAGTAATAGTAACAGCTCTCAAATAATGACCTACAATTTGGAAGTTTGATAAAAACAGTATTATCAAGCACTGTTAGATAACTCAAGAGAAAATTAAAGGGAAAGAAACTGGGATAAAGAAAATGTAGAAAATCCTTGAAGAAATTGGCAGAGGAGAGATTGAATGAAGGTAAAATTTTGGAATGATACTAGAACTAGAGTGGAGGATACTATGGGCCAGCCTTATTCATAAAAGAATTCTTAAAACTATACAAAATATAAAAACATGATAGGAGAAAGGAAAATTTA
Organism: Metallyticus violacea; assembly: GCA_030762175.1. NCBI lineage: Eukaryota > Metazoa > Arthropoda > Insecta > Mantodea > Metallyticidae > Metallyticus > Metallyticus violacea. The sequence goes on from CM060836.1 coordinate 20,772,920, forward strand.
TTGGAATCTGTGATAAAGTAGAGAGAGAAGGAATAGCATAATTCAGATCCACAGTGTTATGCTTAAGTGGGATAGCCATACTGTAACCAGCTGAGAATTCTGACTGGTAAGTGGCTATTAGTATCTCATGGTTATGTTTATTCACAAAACTATAGCACTGGAGGACAGAAAATCTCCCTTTCATTCATAAAACTTACTTGCATGACGAAAAATGATTCAGAAACACATTTAAACAGTATGGGAGAACTTATTTATACACAAATTTACATGTCTGGAGCAACAGTGTTATCTCCAAAATCATATGATTTACAGAGAAACACGAGTTTAATTAATTTTGTTAAAAAATGAGTAAAATTGGAGGGATTCTTTATCAAAATTACATGTTTTATATTTCATTGTAATACTTCCACAATAGCAGTTACAAATAAATAGTATTTTTCTTTGCATTCCTCCTAAATTCTTTGAAAGGAATATTATGAAATATTTGAAATGTCTGTAATTCAGCATTTTTAAGTTAACAGTCATCTTGACTTGAAATTTCAGTCAGAAGATTGGGGATCAGAACATTCATCTGGTATTTTTGGTCGCTTCCTCAGGAGAGATTCTGCACTAATGGATAAAGCGAGGGTAATAATGTTTTCAAATTTATGCCAGATTTCCTTGGTCAGCACTTGGTAAACCTTCCTTAAATCTTCTCTTTTCAGAAAAAAAATAAAACAAAACATAATGGTATGTGGTAATCTTCCCTCTAATTGAAGACTATGAATTCTTTTATACTAAAGAACACAGCAATTATACATCTAATATTGAAAATTGTTGAATTAATATTCTTTTGCATCTATAGTATTTTGACTTATTTCCATTAGTGATGCAGATTTTTTTTTGAGGAACTTGATACATGTTGCTTTTTACTTAACTGGTGATTGTGCTGCTTAGCTAACTCCAATTATTCAGATACCAAAGCTTTTGCAATGGAAAATAATGTATGATAAATGTATCCATTGTTCAGCTATTTAATAATTAATATATGTTTACATTATGTAAAGATATTTATAAAATACTTTCTTCAGTGGGTGCTCGGTTGTCATTTGCAATTTTCTTGCATGTTCACGTACTAACAACTTAAAAGAAGAAGTGCACAAGCTTTTATAGTATGCCATCTTCTACAAAATTGGGAAATCAAATTAAAATATAGTTTAGTTCCTGGAGCATTCAGTGAGTTTGCAAAGCACTCGCAAAAACTTAGGAACTAAAATTGGTTCATCATTAAAAGAAGTAATGGAAATTGACACATGCAGAGGAATTTATTTTTGGACGACCTTATCCCTACTTATTTAAATTAATTAAGAAAACTCTTAAGTATGAAGAAACAAAACTGCACCAAAATTCAGTTATAGATTACAAGTAATCTTTGAGTTAAATGGTGATATTTGTTTTTCTGTAAAATGTCACAGTTGCTCACTAGAGGGCTCTGTTCAGTCATCCTTTGCTTGCCTTCTACCACTCCAATCAAGACTATGCAGCTGCTTAAGTGGTACTTGTCTTTAGAGACCCTACTGGCAGTTTCTTGCAGAAAAATAAATATCACCGTTGAATTAATAATTATGCTAAGAGCGTATAATTAAATTTTGATGCAGTTTGTGTGTTTCAACCTTGAGGATTTTCCTTATGAGTCCAAAATATAACAGGCATTCCATGTGATTTACACTTTTTTTTCCACTTAGTCAGGACATTTACACCAAGTAGAATAAAAGTATAACAAATGATTTATACACTTTTTACAATTGAGACTGGCCCAACTTTACTTAAGGCCCTAACATGTCATGACTACTTGGTTTTGGATATTAGTTAAAGACTTATTTCACCTACTTTTTCTCTCTTCATTTTCCTAATCCACTTGCCCCTTACTCTTCCTAGATATCCACCCATACTCCCACTTTTCCCACCCTCTGATTATCAAAATTTTTATTGCTACAATATTGTTTTCCAATTTATTCCATTTTGGATCCCATATAGCTTCTCTCCAATTGCTTGTTTCCTGCACATATCACAAGCAATTTCATTATTAAAAGGGAGTGAATACTGCCAAGTACTTCTTTTAACACTTTAAAATTAATAAAGCTCTCTCATCCATGCCTTCACTACGTAAGTTACTTCACAATAAGTAACCTTGACACTGTTTTAATTAATATAGTTCCCCTCTAGTTTTATACACTTGCACGACCAGTATGACACTTTCTCTAGGCCCTTCTATAATCACTTTTTCAGAGGTGTCATACCCATGCCGGAACAACTACTTGGAGTTCTTTGAAGTCCAAAATGATGTTCATGCAGAAGTTTCTTCAAAGCCCCAAATAGGAGGTAATGATAAGTGGCCAAGTCAGGAAAATGTGTTTAGTGGACAGCATCTGGTACCCCATCTCATTAATGGCATCAGCCGTTTCCTGATACATGTAGAGGCATGCTTTGTCACGTTGCTGGACCACATCTTTCACCCATACTTGTGGAATATCACAATTCTTTTGAATTGTGCAGCAAAAGCTTCAAAGGGTTGCCATATATGTTGTGCTGTTAGTGATGGTTCCTGCTTCCAGCTAGTCAATGAAGATGCCATCTTTGTCCCAAAACACTGCGACATGTATTTGCCTGTAGAGGGCTTTGTGTGGAATTTCTTCCATTGCATTAATTTGGCTGGATTCGTAATAATAGAACCAAGTTTCATCAGTGATCACTGGTTTGGACATGAAGCCCAGGGATTTTGGAATCCACTTAAAGAGTTCATGCACATTGTGGTGTAAGTGTTTTAGGCAAATCCTATGGCTTCCTCCGCTTCCTAAAACTTGAATAAGAGGAATGTTGACTGGCATTCTCACTGTCACTTTTCTTCCAGAACTGGTCTCTTTACCCATTGATGTGCAGCCGTTTTCCAATTGCATATGGTTGTTAGTGATGGTGCATACTCTCCACTCACTGCCATCAATTGTTTTAAATCTCTGCAATGGTTATGCACTCTTTCCAGAGAAAGCAAGCCATGCACCATGTCCCTAATGATTGTTCTGCACGTTTTGTGCTCACATATTAACAGCAATTGATTTATAAGAATTGCAGCCTTGTGCTGCCTTCTGAGGCAGACAAATGTATTGCATACCTTGAATGTAGTGACGAGCGAAATCATTGTAAATCCAAAAGTGTAAATCAATATGAAATGCCTCTTGTAAATAAAGGTATCAGTTTTTGCAGTTAGGTGAAAATGGCTGTCATATATAGAATGTTAAAGAACAGCACCAAAATATTTCCATTGTATATAGAGGGAACTTGGAGAATAATTTGTGATAAGGAACCTAGATGTCACAGATATAAAACGTCAGAAGTATTGGACTATTAAAGTAATTGCACTTTAGTGTTCAGGAATTCATATTAAAGCTAAATACCATTAAATTTGTATGAGAATAGCTTCATGTCTCCTTAATAATAAAAATAAACCAGATTGTTAATAACCAATGAAAAGTCTGCAAAATTTCAGGTTATATATGATTGCTATTACATATCTTTGCAAATAGAAATTCAGTTATTTGATGCAAAGTAACAATTCTACTTTTTTTCCTAATGCTACAAGATACTGTCATTGTTTCATACAACAGTATTTATTTTGTAACTAAATATATAAGATAATAACTCATCAAATAAATTGCAAATTTAAGAGCTAGGAAAAAAGTTTTTCTGAACCTGCTGACGTGCATCTAATTTATAGGGTAGTAAGAGGTCATGTTGTAAAAACTTCTGAGATTTACAGAGAAAGATTTCCTAATACAAGCCATTCACATGATACTATGTTTCTGTTGATAGGCATGGACTGGAATGTTTTAAGGCAAACAAAGCCAGTGAAACCTTAAGCCCTATTAAATAAGTTTAAAAACTTTGACCTTGGGTTCCCTGTCTCAAATTACCTGCCCAAGGCTTCTCTATATATTGTGCAAATATTTTGGTTTTGTTCATTAGCACTCTGTATATTTATGGTGAATACAAATAACATAATGATTATTCTAAAATGCTAATGCATGCATAATTAAAGAAAATATTCTTTTGTAGTTTTATCATAATGTTCTCCTTCTCGACTATTTCAAAACTAATTTTCACAAACTTGCTGTCTTTTTTTTTTTTCCCCTTTCCAGATAAGTTCAAGCATCTTACATTACTACACTTAAACATCTTTCATCATCAGTATGTGTTCAACCATTGACCAAATATTAGTTTTATATCACCATAGTGTAAAGCTCATGTTTTATGAACAGTTGATGGTGCATAAAGGATGACTATGCAAAGTAAAATGAGAAACATTGGAAAACCTCTGCAACAGACTACTTTATGCAATAAAGTGAAACTCATATTAAATATCAATGCAAATTCTTGAGCAATGTAAGTAAATATGTTATTTAGCTTTCATGTTTACATCCAATATTAATATTTATTAGTGGGAACTGCTCCCATACAGTGATGAGGAGAGGGGACAAGTGACTCCAGCTTCAGTGTGATAATTCTTTAGAAGATTCATCTGTGCAGATCTGCAGCCTTCTTCAGAGAGATATTTGGTATTAATTCTAACTTTAGATGTTCCTAACTTCCTTGCTTCTTTTGCTAAATGTAATTTATATAACTTCTAATCTCAAGTTTTCTTTATTGTCTGGTACATTGTAGGTGCATTACTTTTCCTAGAGAGCTTATTTGTGTTTTTAGTGTCCTTGTTTCTTGACCTTTTTTCTCCTATTTAGTGCTACGAGAGCTGTTCAATAAAGAATGTTCATACTTTTTTTGAAAACGTGACTTTATTTATTCTCATAATTTTGATAATTTTTCTCAAAATTAGTCCTGTTGGATACCAGTGCATCTGCCTCAGCATTTCTGATAGTCTTCAAAGAAATGCCTGAAATAATTTTTTGACAGGTCTTTCAGAATTGCCTCTGCAGCCTTCACCACTGCTTGTGATGATGGAAAATACCTCCCACCAAAATTTTTCTTCAATTTGGGGAAAAGGAAAAAAAATCACTCAGGGCTAAATCTTGACTATATGGAGGGTGAGGAACACACTTCAATTTGATTTTTGTGATATATTCAGCAACAACAGATGTGATTACAGCTGTACATTATTGTGATGCAGAATCCAGCTTGCTCAAGGAAATGTGGCCTTTTGCATATGAAAGTTTTCAGAACATCTCTGTAGTATTGCCCAGTTAAGTTGTGTGTGTAAATATGACATTCTGGTAAACCATTCCTTGAATATCGAAAATGAGATGAGCATAATTTTTCCAGCAGAAGCAACCACTCGTGCTTTTAATAGTGTTGGTGATCGAGATTTCCACTGTTGCCCTCACAATCAGAATCAAAATGATGTGGCCAAGTTTCATCAGCAGTGATTACCTTTGAAAGAAACTCCACATCGTCCTGTAACATCTCTTTAGCTGCGCATGAAGGTCCTTTTGTTCTGGAATCAGCTGTTTTGGAACTTAATTTTAATTATTTTCCCTTTCTAAATTAATTATGTATTTCTGCTTTACTTATGGTGATATAAAAAAATTATTCAATAAGTGTGTAAAGCAACTTTTCTGCACTTGTGGCTTTAATCAGCTTGAGCAGAATTGTATCACTTTGTACACTGTTGCATAAATAACCATTTCTAAACTAAATATTTCTTATAAAATTTTGAATTTACTGATTAATTATTTTAGGAATCAAGAGCCAAAAGCAAAAAATCAGCTGAAGGTAGCAAACATGTTAATGATGAGACAGCAGCTATACTTCCAAAACCCCTTATAGCTAAGTGGAAAGTTGGAGTGAAGCTTCAGGGAAGATCAGAGAGTGATGGTAAGCATATTTAGAAGTACTCAGTTCATAATATATATACTGACTGGAATGGGTATAGATCTCATCAGCTTAGATAATTCTAGTAGAGTATGCCACTCCATACGTAATGTATTGGAGAATTGTCAGGCTTTACCTCAAAATGTTTTCATACCACATTCAGCAAAAGTCAGCATTGACACAGCTAAATTATGATGCCTGTCTCAAATTTACTGTCATGATGCCTCTAGATTTTTTTTGTGTGGGGGTATATGGAGTCAACATTGTATGCACAAAAGTCACAGAATGAAGCCAATCTGTCACAGAAGATTAGAGCAACCTTTGAACAGATCACTCCAGAAATGCTGGTTTACATGTGGAGAAATGTTTCCGCTCGTGAGTTGTGCACGATCCACAATGGGGATCAAATTGAGTACTAGAGTGCTGGGCATAAAACCAATCAAAAAAATTCCTAATTCTCCTTCACACATGTACATCATTACCAGATAATAAATCTGATTAGTTTCTTGTATACATGGTTTTACTTTTTTAACATTTCAAACAAATCACCTTGTATATCCTATTGTAAATCCTATTAGGATTTATTAAATATGTTACGCTAACTCCACTTATTTATATAACATTAGTTTGGGGGCAATTACTTGTCAACAGCTGATGTGGACAATTGTCCCAGAAACATGTTTTAATGTTGTGTAAGTAAGTGGATTTAGTATGAACATATTTAATAAATTCTAATAGAATGCTTTGTTATTTATTCAAATATTAGGATATTTTAATTGTTTTGAAATGTAATTTAATTATTAATTATAGTTTATATGTACACACATACATATATACACATACCTAAAAATGAAAAATGAAACAACTCATTAAGAACAGTAGCTAAAAATAATAAGATCTAAAGAAACAGAAATAAATAAAATACAGAAACAATTGACGAATACTCAATTAAGTGTACTTACAAAGCTGTTGACAATGGAGTGGTATATATATAAACAAAGTAATACAGTTTTTTTCACACTAACTCCATTCACTTACATAAAATTTGGAAACATATGTTTCGGGAGCGATCCCTCCCATCTTCACCCTGTTGACAAACTGTTGTTAAACGTGGCGATGGTCGATCTCCTTGAAGCCACATTTCCTCACAGTTTCCTTTGCAACAAGAGCTGTGTGCACAGGTGCATTGTCATGAAGAAGGTGCACACCACCACTCAGCTTTCCTTGCCTTTTCTCTTTGATGGAAGCATGTAGTCTGTGCAGTAGGCCAGCATAGTACTCCCAATTTACTGTGGTGTTCTGCTCCTTGAAGTCAATGAAGAGCATTCCTTCACATTCCCAAAAGATTGTGGCCATGATCTTCTTTGTTTACTGAGTGACCTTGACCTTTAGAGGAGGTGTTTTGCCAGGTTTACGCCATTCCCCTGATTCTCTTATGGATAAGGGATCATAGTAGAGAATCATAGTTTCATCTCCTGTAACAATCGTTTGCAGAACTTCTCTCTCTTTGCCACAACAGAGCTCCAAAAATGCCTGACAGCAAATGACTCATTGCTGCTTTTGGACTGAGGAAAGAAGTCTAGGAACCCATCTTATACTAACCTTATTCATGTAAATAATCATGAATAATTCAAAGGATTGTTGTTTTAGAAATGCAACTATTTCTGTAAATATGAGCCGCCAGTCTTCCATTATTTCTGCTTCCATAAGAGTGATGTTTTCAGGAGTGAGCACCTCTAAGGGCTGACATGCACACTCTTTGTCTTCAATGCTTTCTGGACCCATTCAAAAAAGTTTGGCCCATTCTTTTATGATAGAATATGAGGGGGATGCTTCCCCATATACACCGTCCAATCGCTATTTAATTTCATTTGGAGTAAGTCCTTCTTTTGTGAAGAACTTAATAACAGGTGGATACTCCATTTTGAACCTGTCACAATCTTCTACACATAGCCTTCTTTATGCAATTATATCTGGACAGCTCAACACAATGGAGCAGAAGTTACAGCTGCAATTATTTAGTTAACAGATAAGGTATTACAGCAAATAAGGCTTTTGTGAAGGCAATACTTCTTATCAGCAAGGCCGGTAACTTACAGACCTACCCTGATAAGACTGCCAATGCACATTTGGCCAGTGTGCAGTAAAGTAATCTGTTACTATAAGAGAGATACTGCTTTATTCAGAGGCATTAATTGATTAATTTGGACAACTGTTTTTCAAGGTTTAATTAAATTTACTGTAGAATTTAACTGATTAAGCAGCACTGTCAATAACTGACTTCTTAGTTTGCAAATAAAATGTCATAAGTACTTTGTGCTGGAGTGCATGTACTACAGTGTTATAATCCTTTGTGGTTTTTTTTAATATAATTTTACAGAGCTTTATGAAGGCTTAAAGAGAGCACAAAGAAGCAGATTAGAAGACCAAAGAGGAACTGAGATTAATTTTGAACTTCCTGATTTTTTAAAGGTAAGCACCTGCAAATGAAATAGTCCTAAATAAAATTTTGTAACACCAAAAATTAAAATTAGGAATAAGAAAAAATGTCCTGGTGGTGTAAACACTTAATGTTTCACATAGACTAAATAGTGGAGGCTCTTAAAGAGAACTATTTATCTGGAGCCTCCAGACTTGATCTTCACTTATTTAAATTATCATAGATGTATTTTAACAAATAAAAATTCAAGTTATAGTTGGATTAAACAATCAACAGTTCTCTCTGTCCTCTGCTATGAAAGAGCCTATGAACGAAATATAAGTGTTGTTAATTTATAATCAGTGTTTTTCGTGTTTTAAGTGTTAATCTTATTTTAATAGTTCAAAGTTCTATTTTGCCAGCAGTATATGTCTTTATATACAGAGTATTAATAAACTCACTGAAATAATCTTATTTTGATTTAAAGTAAAACACTAAAAATCATGTCGTCACATTAAAACTCTCTTTAAGTTTCACAAACACACTTATAAAAGTAATTTTGGTACATGTTTCATGAGGTACATTCCTCACATTGTCAACCAAAACGACGACTTATAAACATATCACTGAAATAATTTCAGAGAGTATGAAAGTGTCTTAGAAAGGTAATTTGAGATAGAAAACATGTGACCTATCTGTTCAAATTTCAAAGTTATGGCTATAAGTTTCTAAAGCTACAGTACACCACTGGCTAATGAAAATGCCTCTCAATAGCATAACACTTAATAATGATGGGAGGTTTCAGAGCATATAACTTTGATGCAATGGTTATGACATTAGCTTTCAAGTAAGATATAGTAATTTATTCTCAAGTTCCAGTCTTGTTCATTACGTTTCTTAATTTGTTTTCTGACTAGGTATACAGTTTTTAGCTTACATTTTAAGTTGATATTTCAATTATACAATTAAATCTCAACATATCAATTCATATAATTACCACCAGGGGTGACCAAGGTCGTTAAGGCACAGATTCGTGAGCGGGAGGTCTGGGGTTCAATTCCCACCAGGACCATTCTCCCTGACTGAGGTTTTATCCAGGTTTTTCTCAATCTTCAAATGGCTAATGCCAGGGAGACATGCCAAACTTAGGCTTGGAACATTTGCTTGCTTTAAAAAAAAATCCTTTCCCAATTTTTCATTTCATCTCATGTATCATCAGTGTCACCACCTGTGATGCCTCAGCAATAAAAAATGGGTGTTAAACATTATTAAAAAAATTCATATAATTACTACCCTATTGTACTTATCAATCAGAATGGTATCCTGAATATGCATTAGGTAAATTAAAGTTTTAGGCATCATAATAGTAATAAGCTTATTAGCATTTTATATATTTTATATATAGCATTCATATATATTCATTGTTGAGAAAGAGAATAAAACTTGAAAGGATTAAGTAAATTTCATTCATAATTCTTTAGTATGCATATCGCACCACTTCATAAAAGCATAATAATAATTGAACCCAAGGCTTGCAGAACATCATTTGCTTTTGCATTATGCCACAGAAGCAGTTAAAGAGCTCTCCCTCTGTAGTAGGCTACATTTACAGTTATTTAGTAGATTTTAGCAACAAAATACAAGAAGGCAGTTAATAGATGTTCAGAGTCACACTGTCAAATGATTAATTTGAGATTTGAGAGATTTTTATATATGAAATCTTGAAAATGCTAATAACGAGTTGCGAAAATTAATATTTTTATGCTTGCAAGGCAGTTTTAAAGACATTCCAAACCCATTTTTCACCCTCTTGGCTTTAATACTGACTTATCAGCTGATGTTTAACACCATAAAACTGCATTATGTTTAGTTGTAAACATACATTGCCTATCTCAAATTGCTTATACATGAAATCTCCACATTCCCTGAAATTATTTCGACATAGATCATTAATATCCTCTGTGTGTGTGTGTGTGCATGCGTGTGCGTGTGCGTGTTAATGAACTGAATTTCTGAGAAAGCCATTTTGTAACTTGTAGGTTGGTGATCAGGTTGTTTATAGTGATCTAATTGCTTTTTTATGAATTTTTGCTGGGCCACAAATTTTTGGAATTCTCAGGGGTTGTTAAAATGGTGTTTAACACCTTTTTTTTTTACTACTGTGGCACCACAGGCAGTAATTCTCAGGTTGTGTGACTTAATTTTGTAGATTTCTTTAGTGTAATTATTGTCAAAAGTGTTTTTAAAGTGAACTCTCTGATCTCTCTTTTGGGGGATCTCTCTTAATTTCAATGTATTCCTTATTCTTTAAGAAACAATTACATTCTATTAATATAAACTCTTCTTCTGTTAATATTTTATTCTCTTTATGAGCTTTGGTATAAAGTATCCATTTATTATTCAAGATTTTAATTATTTGTTTGTTTATTGTGAAGTGTTTTCTGAAATTCTGAACAATTTTAATATAATGCATATTTATATCAGCAACTCCATAAACATTATGCATCTGTTCAAATATCATGGTTGAAAATAACATGGTATTATATACTAGGAATTATTGAAATCTTTATTCATCATTAGACAATCTTAGGTTGCAAAAGACTTTGTGATTATACAGTAATATTTGTAACAATACAATAAAATAATTACAGTATTAGATGAAATATAATAGTATACAATATTGGATAAAACATATAGTACATAATATAGTAAAATATTTAAAGTAGTACAATAACTGTCATTCTCCCAAGTCCATATAAAAATCAATGCATACAGCAATAGACATTATTCAGTCCAGGTTCTGCCATATTGTTAATTTTTGTTCATATTGTTAATTTTTGTTCATATTGTTATAAAAAGTCTTCTTAATATGTTGTATTTTAAGATAATTTCTAAAATGGTTCATCTCTAGATTTTGAATCACCAGCTTATTAAACAGCTTTATTCCATTATGTTTATTGCAAGTTAGGGTAAGTCTAACATAAGAAATATCAAGATCATTTACATATCTTGTACTTTGGATTTTTTTTTTTTGATTTGTTTATTTAAGGACGCTCTTCAACATCTCAGGTCATCAGCGTCCCATTCTATTTAGGGCGTGAAACGGCCGACGAATTTTGCTCAGAGGCCTCTTCTTTCAGGCTTGAGGTTCTTTTTCGTGCCGTAAATGTACGACACGGGACCCACGGCTTTACTTCCCTTCCTAAGGAAGCCATACTTACGATTTTTACGCCCGAAAAATCCATCTATCCTGGCCGGGTTCGAACCCGCGACCTTGGGTTTAGAAGGCAAGTATGGTTACTACTACACCACCAGGACCGACTTTGTACTTTGGATATATATCAGGTTGCATATAGTAAAAGATGGTTTATTTTCTTCTATATAGTAAACAGTTATAAATACATGTAAAGTCATACTTTTATACTATGCAAAAGAAGTTCAGCATGTTTGCTGTGAGGATAATACTATAGGTTTCTTCTGCCACTTTAATATCATATTATCTCCTGTGCTGTCACCACTTATTAAGATGCCATACAAAAGATGAGTATGAAAATAGCAGTAATAAGCTGCTATAATTTGATTGCCACAAATTCTTTGTAAGTTTGTTCCACTGCAATATACCATCCATATGTATTCCACCACCATGGGTGGCTGAGGTCGTTAAGATGCAGATTTGTGAGCGGGAGGTCTGGGGTTCAATTCCCGCCAGGACCGTCCTCCTGACTGAGGTTTTTTTTCCCAGGTTTTCCTCAGTCCTCAAAAATGGCAAATGCCGGGGAGGTACTCTAAACTTAGGCCTGGAACGATTCCTTCCTTAAAAATAAATCCTTTCCCAATATATCATTTCATCTCGTATATCATCAGTGTCCATCGCGTGTGGTGCCTCTGTAGCGAAAATGGGCATTAAACACCATTCATTAATTTATTCATTCATTCATCCATTCATTCATTCATTCATTCATTCATTCATTCATTCATTCATTCATTCATATGTATTCCCATGAAATTAACAGAGGTTTTTGTGTTAGCTCCTAAGGGAGTTATTTTATTTTATTTAGAGAGTTTGTTGTGTGTTAACTATTACATTGTATTATGTTTTTATTTAATATTATTTTATTGTTATTTATCAAATTATCTTGTTCCTTATCATATCACTTCAATCTGTGGACCCTATAATGAGTTTAGCCAACTCTAAAGGATGAAGATTTCATTCAGAAATTACATACATTTTGTACCTTTGATGAAATTGTCACACTGTTCATATTTACACATTTCAGCTCCAGTGTAGAGTTTGTCAAGCTGGTCATTTTTACATAGTTCACATTAATATGCCATCTTGAAAAAAACAATTATATATTAATGTAATTTTGCATATTTACATCTAGAATATTTACAAAATGGTACTTAAAGTATTTACACTTAGTATATTTATCAAACTGAATTAATCCAATGGAGAAAAATTAGTACGCTTATTGTTTGCATGAAACCCTCCTCTGTATGGGTATGAATGATAAGGTATCTTTTAAATGTTAACATGAACTTATTTTTATTAGTATGCAGTTCCTTTCTACTCTGATGGAAGTGAATTAAATAATGCTATATCATTGTAGTAAACATCTTTTTGGAGTCTTTAAAAGAGTGAAAATGTCAATGAACTTTTTTGCTATCTGGTATGTAGGTGAGTTGATATCTTGATTATTGGTCTTGTGCTGTTATCATTTTTATGTATTTTAGAAAGTGCAAAAAGTCTGGAGAGTACAGGATTGCTCTGTGTGATTTTCTGTTTCTCAGCAGTGGATAGTATTTTGACTTCATTCAGTGTTTTGGTTAAATTTTTGTGCGCTTATTGAGCAGATTCTTTTCATTTGGTTTGTAGTCTTCTCCTTTTAACATAATTTCTGTTCTGTTTACTAAAATGCCTATTTTATTGCTTTTATCTGCCTTTATATATATTTAAAAATGTCAAAGGTACTGAATGAGTTATCAAGTGAGGGAGTGCACACATTCATTCAATTTTTGTGTGCAAAAATGCAGAATCTGTGTATGACTGGATGTGATGTCCATGTGCTATGAATTTGTAGAAGGCGCGACTTGTTCCCTCTCCATCATTGACTTTCATCAATTTTGGAAACTAAAAATACATCAGTGGGGTAGATGATTCTGTTGAAATGATTCAACACGAAGATGTCAATTTCTATCATATGGGTGTAGAAAAACTCATTTTACACTGTGACAAAATTTTGAGTAGCTTTGGGTGATGTAATGATAGCATTAGCTTCCTATGAGGCAGACCAGGTTCAATTTCCATTTGGGTCAGTTTCATGACTGAGGTTTCTTAAAACATTTTCCCTCAAGTCTTAAGAAAGTTAGATCCTGAAGTCTCCTGATCTCATTCGACCAAATTACCTATGATCTCTCTGATAGTTATCCTTGGGATAATGTATCCTGCCTTCCAGGTATCCCAATCTCAGAATAAGTTGTCAGAATAAGTTGCAACCTTGCCAGGCTGGAGAAACATCCCACAAGTCCAAATAGACAATGGTGGCATCCAAAAAATATGGTAAAAATAATGCAGAGGTGCTGAAACGAATCAGTGTCCTTTATCTTGATCTCTTTTTACCTTATAAAAAATTAGAAAACTTACTTTATGACTTATTCTCAAATGATTTCCTTTTTTGGCATGACAAGGTGACTAAATCTCATTTTGCAGGACTGTCCAACAATTCAACATTTTTCAAAGCATTCAGCTGCTGTACATTTTTTTTATATTCGTATACTTAAATGGTATGCAACTGCATTAACTTTAAGGTTGAATTTTCAAGAGATACTATTCTGTTCAAGGAAAGTGTCACGGCTTTGACAAAAGATATTAACTTTAATGTTTTGCTGTAAGTGGTTCAGGACTTGAAACTAAAAACTGTAATGGATGTGATAAATATTATGAAGAATTTGTGATCAACAATGATCTATCAACATAGCTAAAAGAAATAACAGTGAGGATTCCGGCTGGAACATGTGGTTGATAATTATAAATTCTCTATCTACAGAAAACACAACTAATGATAGCTTCTGTAAACTGATGGACTTCTTGTTTTCATTTCCTCCATCGAATGCTTTTGTAGAAAGAACCTTCAATGTTGTGGATTGGCATTAGTAACAAACTTCATGTAGACACATTGAAGGCAGAGATTCAAGTGAAAATAAATTTCATTGTAGATTGTAAGGGGTTTTCATAAAATGTGTGGAGAATGAAAGCAGGCAGTTTCAACATCTGATTTGATAATTTGGCAAGTAATGAACCTCTTAAATTGGTTTGTGTATTGTTCTGTGGTTGATTTGTTTTATTGTTTTACCCTCCTGCTAATCGCCAAGACCCAGCTGGTCAGCTAACGAGCATTTCATGACAAATATTATCTTTGAGTTCTTGTATGGTGTACAGGTTCATCTTTTTAATATACCCCAGATATAATAATCACAGGCTGTTAAATCAGGGGACTGAGGGGGTCGCAAACTCCTACTAATAACTCAATTGTGGAAATACATTATGAATTGTCATAATGGAATTATTCCCAGTGTGAGCAGTGGCAGAGTCAAAAAAATGCATGATCATGCTCTCTGTCAGTTAATTCTCTGAAAAAAAGGAGTTAATACAATTTATAAGTAAGTAACAGAATCAACTATATGTTCAAAAATAATTGGTGTTATGATTCTTTCACCACTGAGTTAACACATATGAATTGTACATGCAGATATGCTGTGCCATTGTAAACACACTAGGCATAATACACTTTATGTATACTGTCTAATTAAGAAACAAACAAAATACACACCTGGGAACAGCTGCACTATGACTGCAACAGTCAGCAAGTAAGCAAGCAGGCTTGCTACCCCTCCATGACATGGCAAACAAGTGGGGGCTCACTGATAGGAAAAACCCTGCATCCGAAAGGAAAGCACCACTGATTGCATTGTATAAACAGTACTGTTAGATTAGAAAATGAGCACGTTACCAAAATGTGTTCTGGGATGTCCCTTGAATTTGTTCATTTTACTTATTTTTAGCATTCCTGTCCCTCTTTTCACATTTTGGGAGTTGATCACCCTTATACAGTGCTGCTAGTAGCCATAAATGCAGCTTTCCCATCTCTCTCACAGTTCCTCAGTTGTCCCCTTGAGACTGGGTTGAGGGAGTAACCCATTCCAAACAACACAACTCAGAAATTTTCTGCTTAGGTAGACTTCCCAGTCCACAGTCAGCAATGTTAACCACTATACCAGGGAAGCTGTCCCTTTATTTGATTATTTGAAATAAAATTATTGTAATACTCCATGCTATTCATATACTGAAATGAAGAAACATTTTCACTTATTCTTTTGTTTGCATTATCTTGTTAGGTTTCCCATTTATCAAATAAAGCCAAAGTTTATGAATATTGCTTTGTCTAATAAGAAGCAAAATGCATAGATATAAAATTAATTTTAATAAAACTCCTTTTTACAGGACAAAGAAAATGCTCCACAAGCAGGAAAGAAGTTTCGGAAGCTAAGACGTGCTGATGAAGCTGTGGAACATCAACAAGATGTTAAGAGCAGCTACACAAGCGACAGGCCATTAGTAACTCGCCTTTTAGATCAGAGCTTCATAGCAGAAGGTGTAGTTATGGGCACAAGACAGGCAGAAGACTTCTCCCTGAATCGCACAAAACCAAATGGTAAAAACTGTCGACCTTCAAGCAGCAGTGACAATAGCTCTTCTCTGGATAATACTCTAGTGGAGGTAACCTCTCTTTCAGAGTTGGGTGATGGAGGGGGTCGCTCATCACGGCCCTACAGTGACCCACCACCATTACCTCCTAAACCAAAACACCTTCCTCCAAAATCATCATTATTATGGGGTACAAGCACATCCCCCACTTTCAGGCCACCACTTGAAATTGGAAACTCAAGATTTCTTCGACCATCGGAAGTAAAACGAGAAGTCAAACCTTGTCGAAGTAGGAGAGCAGTTTATTTAGACCAACCAAGTAGTAGTTTTGTTTGACAATTATTTCTTGTTTTGGGCATAGAGGTTTTGAATATTTTATTTATTCCCTTTTTTGGTATTTTATGTATTCTTATTTTTTCCCTTTGTGCTAATTCATAGGAAGTGGGAAACAGGGATTTAATGCTTGAAATCTATCTTGTAGCTTAAAAATGTTGAAATCACTCTTATTTTTTCATGCAATACCATATTGGCCTAAATATAGATGTATAGATGTAATTTATTCACATAACTAATTATAAATCTCAATTATCAACAAACAATTTAAATCAAATTGCAAAATTCCCATTCCTATGCTATGTTTATTTTAACTTATTTTGTATGTAAATAGAACTGTCCTCTTCCCCCAAAGGTGTGGCTTGCTGAGAACCTGGCACAACCTAACAGATAATATAGTTGCTGGGATCATGCAAAAAACAGGCCAATAAAGCAGTACAAAGCCCTCATTTGGATGCATAACCTGCTTAATGGGGGGTTTGTTAGGCACTGGTAAGTATGCAGTTTGCTGGCGAAGTTAGATATTCATAGCCCCTTAAATTCAAGCATATAGATTTCTCATGCAAATTATAACTACGGTAAGCACATAGCTTCGTCATAGAAGATGTTCGAAATCATATCCTTGTGTCACCACCCATCTCCCACACCTTTTAAGAAAATGTGCATTAACACTCATTAATTTTCTTCTGAAATTGCAGTAATTTCTCTTCTTATAGGCCGTATAATTCTGTAAGCATTCACAGCACACCAACTGCCTCAGTAGTAAAAATGGGCGTTAAATACTAATAAAAAAAAAACAGCACACCAAATGCCAATTTTTGTTCATATAATGGCATATTATATTGTATGCAAGATCGGGTTTTTCTGCACTTCAATATCTATTGTTTTGTGTTGCTGTATGAAAATATGCTTAGTCCGTAAAAAAATATTAAATGCAGGCCAATAAAGCAATCATTTGCATTATCCAACTCTCATATGCAGAAGTTAACTGTACTCATATTATTGCATGACTGCAGTTCCTGAACTACGGTTAACATATAGCGTTTTAATTTTAAAAGTTTAGTGGCATTCCAAATCAAGGTTTGCGAAATTCCTGATTTCTGTACAAGCTCTCTCAGAGATTTCTTTGGACTTTATTCTAATTTTTCTCTGATGTCATTGAGTTTTTCCTTTGTAAAAACAAGGCATTTTACTTTTGGCTTCTATTAAGAACAGATCGTGTTTTCCTAAATCAATTCACAAGATTACGAACCATTTCTTTGTGAGGCACATGAACAGCAGTCATAGTGTCTATAAATCGCCATCTCACTTCTCTACAAGAGTTTGTTGTCACATAGGAATCATACATGAAGATTATGTGTGCTAAATTATACAGGCCTTTAGCATTATAACAGCACTAATACACTATACACACTATAAAATTGTAACATGTGGTAGAATTAGTAATGTTTAACGCCCGTTTTGCTAGAGAGGCACCACAGGCGATGGACACTGATGATACATGAAATGAAATGATAAATTGGGAAAGGATTTATTTTTTTTTTAAGGAAGGAATCGTTCCAGGCCTAAGTTTAGGGTACCTCCCCGGCATTTGCCATTTTTGAGGACTGAGGAAAACCTAGAAAAAAAACCTCAGTCAGGAGGACGGTCCTGGCGGGAATCGAACCCCAGACCTCCCGCTCACGAGTCCATGCCTTAACGACCTTGGCCACCCGTGGCGGTGTAACATATGGTGTACAGCACAAAGACTTCATATCAGCTGATTAGCCAGCACATTGAAAGGGAAGCAGAACTGATTAGAAACAACACAGCTTAGGATAGGCAAATCGAGAGAAAATGGAGCGGGAATAGAACCGGTTGGAAACTTTGCAGTGTAGTGCAGGACAGGCAAATCTTCATTAAGCCAGCCAACAAAGGCTGTGTATATTGACTGAAAGATGTTCACATGGAATTGTGTATTAAATAACCTCCATTATATATAAATTTATACCCATATTATCAAGTAACAGACGATTAACTGATGCAGCTGTAAGAAGACACTATTTAAATGCTTTTATTATTTATTCTAGTACTACCAAGAATTATTTTTGACTTTTGTCACATCTGAGTTGAGTACATAGTATGTCCAGGTCATGCCACTCTGTCATAATAAACTGCTCAAGCTTATGCATGTGAACAGTAAGTGGCAGTTCACTGTTGAATCAGTATGATTCAGGTCATGAATTATTAGAAACCATTGGTATCTCTAATAACTCACTATTAATTATTAATTAAATTAAATGGCACTATTAATTAAATGTGTTAGTAAAATAAATTTTACTCTAGTGTGTTGAAATGTTACCTCTAAAACAAAATTTTTATGTAGGACACTTAAGTGATGCTCATGTAGATGATTTGTAGAGAAATTCCCTGGTGAACCAGTTCTACATAGGCATGCAGTATTAAGACTTGTTCTTAGATTTAGGGAAATGGGTACTGTAAACACTAGAATTTCTATGGGAGAGCATTGTGTTTTAACAGAAGAAAAACTTCATGAAATTGGAGGAATATTTAGAACATTCTCCAAAGAAGGAAAGGACATTTTTATTGACATTCATTTCTTGATAGTTATTGCCTGCCTGCTGCTATGACTTAGCATGTGCAACTTTTATCCCTGGGGAACCCTAATAAAAAGGAATAACCTCTATACTGTAGAGAAACTCATGCAAGTATAAATGGTGACTTCCACTGTATAAGACAATGAAATTGAGAATTTATACAAATATACCTTCATGAAAATCAATATTTTAAATGTTAGGCTGTGCATGTAAAGCAAATATGGTTTTATGAGTACATTTTAAGGTTAAACAAAAAATATTTAGGCCAATATAGTAAATTATCATACATAACATTATTAAACATATATAGATAGGAGATACAAATGTGTGAATGTTGCTTTGTTATTAGCTTTATGAAAGCATAAAATGCTGGAAATTCCATATAGCTGCTTTGAAATATTTCATTTTTGTGTATTCTTTTTTATAATTATATATTTTAAAGAAAAAAAACATGTAAAAATAAGAGAAAAACAACACTTCATGTGGACTCAAAACTTTATTTATATTTTCAACTTAAATTGTTTACATTGCACTTTTCAGTATTAGCGTAAGGTTATTAATCAGTTTGTAGAAACCTTAAAACATAATTGTTATTTATCTAATTCACTGTATAATTTGTATTATCACTTTATCTCATATTTTTGCATAAATGATAAATTTGTTAGTATACTTATACCAATTTTGATAATTATAAATGACAAATCACAATGATGACATAATTATGGATATTTATTTTGAACATTTTATAGCAACAGAACTTGTTGAAAAATTTTAATACTGGTAGAAAATTCTAATTTTTTTTTTTTTTTTTTTTTTTTTTTGGAAAAATTTTCGGAAAACACCTTTACTAAGGGTGTTGGTTTCAAAACAGCAATACTACATTTACAAATGTTAATAACCATAGCTCAAGTTTCACTTTTACTCGGGATGCTGTTCTGTCATCATTATAGAAATAACACAAAATTTGGATTTCAATATTAATTCAATTTGGAACCAAACACAGTGAAATGCACATTAATAATCTCTTCTGAGTCGAAATGTTTATTATGGTTTCACTTGCATGAGATTTACTCAGGACATGCAAGTGAAACCATAAAGAGTGTTCTAAATATTTTGACTGAGATTACAAAATTTGGAATTTATATAGGATGTTATTTAACTTTTGGAAAAATCTCTGGGGTATAGATAAAAGACCTAAAAAGGATTAAAAAAAAAGTCATAAATATATGGACAATTTTGCTTAGATCTTAGTTACATTTTATGTATCAATATTTCTATTGAAAAAGCTCAAAATGGCTACCATCACCTCTAATATAGTCTTTTCCAACCTCCATACCATGGGCTGTCTTATACTTTCCCATATTCCAGTTGACTGCTGTATTTGATGACATCCTAGTTCAGAGTGGCTGAGGTTGTTAATGGGAGGTCTGGAGCTTGATTCCTGATTGACATTTTTTCAGGTTTTCCTCAGTCCTCATCAATGGCAAATGTCAGGGAGGTACCCTAAACTTATGTCTAAAATGCTTCCTTGCCCAACTTTAATTGATCTCTCATCTCTATAGTGTCCACTGCCTATTTGAAATTGTACATTAAACACTATTTTATCTATATATACAGGATGAGTCAGAATAACACCAAACAAGAAGCCATGATTCAGGGTTCTTTTTGAGTATTTTCTTATAGGGAATGTATGCCCATAAACATATTGTTATTGAGCTAGAGGGCATTAAAGTATTTCAAAACATGCATCTGGTTAGATAAAATTCTGCCAAACAGACCCCCATAGCATTGTTTTCTTGTTTGCATTATGGAATATTGCTTGTGTTCTGTTTTTAACATTGTTTATATCATCATTAATGTAAAACCCGCATACATTTAAGTGGTATGGAGATTGCGTCACATATTATACAGCGACATTGTGGTTCCTGCAAGAGGTGCAGGTAAGCAATCTCAGCATACATCAGGATATACTAAAGTGCTCCATTTACTGGAAAGACTTTCAGTTTTACAGGTTATTGTAAAAATGTTTGACTTTATATTCAGAACTGGTAGACATCCATTACATTATGAAGTGCTTGGGGAAATGCAAAAATGCAAAAGGGCATGAGATCTTTATGCTGAGCTTTACCCAAGGAGGTATTTGCCTGATCACAGCACCTTTAATGCCATACATCAGTGACAGCAAGAAAAAGTAACTTTCTGAAAACAAGCATATTGTTTGGGAGATCAAAGAAATGTAAGAACAGTGACTTTAGAAGAGGAGATTCTTGACAGGGTCCATAATTCTCCGTCCACAAGCAAAAGAGTAATAGTGCATGCCATGCATATAAGCCAGTTTTCTGTTGCTAGAATTCTGCATGAACAGCAATTACATCCATATCAAGCAGTGGGGCCAGATGACTTTCCATCCCAATTACAGTTTGTCTGGTGGTTTCTTCATAAATGCATACATCAACCAGATTTTCCTACAGCCATATTGTGGACAGACAACAAGGTATTTACACGAGAACAGTCATATTTCAGCACAGGAAAACCCTAGAGCTATTAGAATTGGAAATTGCAGTGAACAGTTGGGATGGTATTGCGTATAATACACTCATTGGCCCTATGTACTACCTCCACATTTACCTGCAGTTTTTACAGCATACTTTGCCAGAACTTCTAGAAGATGTTCTTTTAGGAATATGCCAGCTAATGTGGTTCCAAGGCGATGGGGCACCTTCACATTATTCTGATGATGTAAGGGATTTCCTAAGTGTAATATATCCTAATTTCTGGATCAATAGAGGAACACCAACATCATGACCAGCACATTCACCTATCTATCCCCTTTGGATTTTTTCCTTTATGGGCATGTTCAGACTCTTGTGTACCAGATGCCAGTTAATAATTTTTAAATTTTTTTTAATTTTTTAATTGATTTATTTATAGGGTTTAATGCCAGTTTTAACTACTGATGATACATGAAATAAAATAACTGATAAATTGGGGAAGGAATTTTTTTTTTTTTCTTTTTTTACAATAAGAAAGCATTCCAGGTCAGTACCTCCACTTTAGGTATCTCTGGCATTTGTCATTTATGAGCATGAGGAAAACCGGAAAAAAACATCAATCAGGGAGGGTGATTCTGGTGGAAATCAAACCCCAAACCTCCTGCTCACGAGTCCACACCTTTTTAAAGATCTCAGCCACCCGTGGCGGTACTGGTTAATAGTGAAGAAGAGCCAGTTGCAACATTTAATGCTGTTCATGTTAGGCCAAATATTTTTGAAAGAATTTGACAGTCATTACAACAATGCTGTTAAATAAGCTCCAAAGTCAACAGTCGGCATTTTGAAAATCACTTTTGCAGTTAGAGAAATATGAGATGGTGTCCCATCATGCATAAACCACATATGGCATATTACATATCGTAGAACTTCTTCCTGCAAAACATTAAAAAATTACAATATGATGCTTCTGCCACTGCTCCAGATAAAATTAAAATATTGATTAATGTAATTGATATTATTGTATGATTGGCTTCACTGTGCAAGTTGCTTTTTACATTTTAACTGATTAATGTGTTGCCACTTATTCTAGTACTTACATTAATGCAAAGTTGTTATTACTGCATGGAAATTTTCATCAGCCCATACATGAATATTGTGGCAAGTGGTGGATGACTTTGACTACAAACTACAACACAGTACCAATTTATAAAGGATAAAATACTTGTGGCTTTTATCCTGTGTATGCCACAAAAAAGATTAACTAAAAAGTAAGCAAAATTTACAATATATTTACAAACCATATATAACATGATTTTATTCATAAACTTTAGTTTGTTTTTTGGTTCTCTGTCAATTCCCCATAGATTTCCCAAAGTATGGAAAATCATTTGTATCAATCTTTACAAAGACAGGTGTTTACCTGTGAAAGAATGATACCTAATAGATCTAGGAGAGTTATTGTACCATAGCTTGCAGTGTATGTATATTGAAAATAGAATGGCAGTACTGGGTCATGATAACCTTAAGCTGTAAGCAATAACCCTTCATTGATTAATTAATATGTTGAACATACAAATGTCCTAACTCTAATTATTATAACTGTAAATAGAGATTCATTCCCAGAAAGGGAATTAAACATAATGGCATCATGATAGTAATGTTATCACCAGTTGATGCTGTTGTTCAAAAGGAAACTGTTAACTTTCTTCTCTTCAGTTGTTTTTAAGTGGCAAGACATTGTTAGAAATGATTAATCCACTTTCTTATAAAGAACCATTGAATGAAAAGTGATGAAGATGGAGCTCAATTTTGTTCAAATGCTTTGCCAAACAGTTATGATCTGTAATCAGTCATAAATGCAGCAATTGCATTCTTTTTTTGCCATCTAAGAATTAATATTATTTGTTTCTGAGAAATTAACATATTTATTTTATTTTTTTATTTTTTATTTTTTTTTTATCTTTTAAAGAAATTTCATCATCTTAACACCCTAAAATTTATTAAAAGTTAAACAAAACAGATTCCAGGTCAAAGGAGAAAAAATCCAAAATTTACCAGATTAACTGTTGCATTTGTGTAAAAATCTACCCAGGAAAAACAAAAGTGAAATAAATATAGGCCTAAAGTTGGAGCATTAGGGAAACATCTGTTATAAGCAAATAGAAAAATTTGAAGTGGCATTACATTTTTGGAATAAAAACCATGAGATAGAAAAAATCATAAAACTATTAAAACCGTTCCCAAGGAATTAAAAATTTAGAAAAGGATTTACATAACAAAACATTAGCAACAACTAATGAATTTTGACATCCCAGAAGAGACAGTTCTTTATTCAAGTTTATTGCAAGGATAAATTCATATACCTACCAACTCAACTTCAGCAAATGACCTAGCAGTCATTTAACAGCTGAAGATGTGGACAAAGGCTCAAGAAACATGTTCTGATTAAATATCCAGTAAGCCAGAAAGAGTGATTTTAAATAGTTTGATTCAAAGAGATTATTAAATTTTATAAAAATACTTTGAAGCATATAGAAATGTCCATATAAAAATCATATATTTGACATACCAGACATTTTGTTATGATTATTATTTTCCTTTTTCTGCTTCACTTGTAGTACCCACTATGATATAAACTGAAGTAGCATCATAAAATTAATACAAAAAAGTCTTGTAGATATGCTAGCATTATGAATGATTACACTGGTTAAAATTTATCAAAACCATCAAGTCTATACCAATACATGCAATGTAATATAATATGAATTGGAAAAAGCTGCTGTTATTCAGTATGAAAAATTAAGTATACTTCCATTAAGCATTTGAGTATTAAGAAATGTTACAGTTTATGTAAAATCTCAGTAAAACATATTTAAAATGCATAACATTAAATGAGATAGACTATCCCACTTATAAGGAAAATTTAATTTCTAATATTAACAAACAATAGAAATAGAGCATTATCTGGATTTGGTGGAAGGAGTCAAGAGGTATGCTACCTCAGTAAAACACCTCCATGGGTAGCTGAGGTCATTAAGATGCAGACTCATGAGTGTAAGGTTGGGGGTTCGATTCCCACCAAAATCATCTTCTCTGACTGAAACTTTTTCCAGGATTTCCTCTGTCCTTATAAAAGGAAAATGCTGGGTAGGTACCCTAAACTTAGGCCTGGAATACTTCCTTCCTTCAAAAAAAAAAATCCTTTCCCAGTTTATCATTTATCTCATGTGTCATAAGTGTTCACCATCTGTGATGCTTCAGTAGTTGAAATGGCATTAAACACTATTAAAAAAAACAATAAATGTCTTAGAATTATTAGTTTGGAAACAGTGAACTGTAGATTCTCCTCAAAGAATGGCTCTGTATTTTTTTATGATGGGTCCATATTGCCCAGCGAAAATGGGCTAAATGGCTAATATATTTTATAAATCCTTGAATTATGTCACTTCAAATTTTGATGGAGAAATGACACAATACAATACTTCAAAATAACTTATATCAGCTTTACTATTTTTTATAAGCAATTATATTCTCTGATTTTAGAGCATCAATTACTGCTATAGCAAGCAATTTATCTCCTTAAAGCCAAAGATTCTTAGAATTTTGAAAAGTCATATATATATATATATATTTAAACCTAACAAAAGGATAATATTACATTATGGTTGTTAGCAGCAAGCTGCTGTCCATCATGCCAAAAAGGGAGGTCACGTACATTTTAAATATGTGTCATGATCAATTCCAAATTTTAATATACAACTTCACAGCATTATTGTAAAAATTCAAAAAATTAAAGAGAGATATCTTGATAGAAAGCTGAATAAATTTCTGATTAATTGTGAGTTATGATTTGTCTTGCAAAGCATGTGAATAAAATTAAACTAATTTCTTCATCTCACTATCCATTTTGCAATCCTCTTCTGAAAGAAGAGGAATTAAGATCACCTTCAGCATGTCCAACCACCTGTATTAAATCTTCTATAAAAAAAATATTGCATAGCAAGAGAGTTAATGACTTCATTGTCAGCAGATCAAAATTAGTTAGCAACACACATTCAAAACTATGTTGTAAGTGTAACTTAGTGATACATGTATCATTGAGCTAAATGGTTTGGAGGATTGTATTGCCTTTTCTCAAGATGCTATTTTGAGACCACTACAAAATGTCACTTGACAGTTCTGATTTAATTTGACTATTTTGGTTACTAAAAAATGAAAACTAATACATGTGTTAAGACAGTAAAATGCCATTTTTGGCATCAGATGGTGAGGTAAAAATAATATAATAGAAGGGCAAAAGAAATTTGAACTATCATTGTCATGCTTCTAGGGTCAAGAAACCAAAGGAGGTGTGACTTTAAATTAATAAATGACTTTAAAAGTTAAACAAAAAAAAATATTTTTTCTAATGACAGCTATCTTGATTTATACTATAGGCCATTCATCTGAAGGCTCAGAATTACCATTATATTTACATAATAAACTTAATAAAAATGAATTTATAATTCCAATAATTCAACATAAAGTATTTGGTTCACTTTTGAACTTCAAAATCTTTAGTATCTGCATATATAAATATGTGCATATTTACTTATAAAGTTCAGCACTTAACATACAAATTGCTATAGATTTCCACTGCAAAAACACATAAATTCCAAAGTAAATGGTTAACTGCTGTTAAGTGTGACAAATTTGTATCATTACATTACAACTTAACTGTCTTACTTCTGAAATGAATTCTGTGGGACACATATGCATTATACGGAGAGTTTGAGTTGTCTTGATCCGAGAAAGTGGGCAGGAGAAAGTTTGTAGAGCACAAAGTAAACAGCGGCATTTTAAATGTGTTATTTTCCCTCAGTATTGCACAAGCCCAAAAGTTTCTGGTCAGTGCAGGTTGAGGGGTTGGCAATAGAACACCTGTTTGCTTGGGCTCTGTATTACCGGTTATTGCTATGTACAATTTGAAATGTAGGAGACATATTTGTTGTATACTTCTTTTGAATTACTTTTAAAGTTCATATGCTGTGTATGCATTAAATTAGTTATTTAGGTAATTAAAATGTGGGCTGAAAATTTCCTATACAACAGCAAATATTTATGTATGGTACATCAAAACAGATTCATGTCAAAAAATGTGTAGGCAATTTGTAGATGGATTCCCTGGCATCAAATAGAGGTGCAGTTAGAAACCTTGTCAATAGATTTAAAGAAACTGAATTGCTGAACTCTTAAATGTTTTACTAATAAATCTTTATGTCATGTAGCACAAGAAGTATGTGTTTCTAAAACTTCAGCCCATACTACTAAACTTTTAAAATTGAAACCTTACAGAGTTACTAAAATTAAAAAATTATGGCTGCATGCCAATGAAAGTTGAATGAATTTTTGTATTTGGGTTTTAAAGATCATTCATGATAGTATTGTTGATCCACGTTTAATCATTTTCTGTGATGAAGCATGGTTTCATTTACATGGTTACACATTTTCACAGAACAATAGATTCTGGAGCACAGAAAATCCATGAATAATTACCATAATTCCTCTGTGTGATGAAAAGATTGATATGTGGTGTGTCATAATATCAAATTGAATAATAGGACTTACAGTTTTTTAAGATACTGCAAATTCGGAGAGATATCATACGCAAATACTTGCACATTTTTTTAACAATTAACTGATCATGAGAGACAATATGCATATTTTCAACAAGATTCTACCACAATTCATCCTGCCTGTGATTCTTTGGAGGCTATAAGGAAGCGTTTTGAAGACAGAATTGTTTCTAAAGGATTGTGACTTGCACATTCCCGAGACCTTACCACATGTAATTATCTTTTAGGGGAAACTCTAAACAATAGTGTGTAGAAATAACCCACACATGTTCAGAAATAAACCAGTGTAGATGAACTGAAAGACAATATAATAGTAGAAATTAGAAGGATTACAAAAAAAGAACTTTTGCATGTGAATGCAAATTTCATCAAAGAATGTCGGGAATCTGTGAATGCCGAAGCACACTGTTACAAAACTTGGAGTTTCTATACATAAGATAAGATGAAAATTATATTTCTAAAATTATATCACATAACTAAGTCAGTATTAGGTGACATATTTGTATATAGAGCTATGACTACTACTTTGTGCATCCCTTTCTGATCTGAAGGTTTTGTTATCTCTTCCCAAGGTTTTTATTCTTTCTTCTTCCAAAACTTTCATGTGCCATAGGTCAACTGATTTATGTAAAAAATGAATATCTGATTTATGTAAAAAATGAATATCTTTATTGTTCCTCCATTTTAAACATAATAGGTTATTGATAATGATGATTTCCTTTAATTCCTAAGTGGAACATAGGGCTGAAACAATTTATGTCAAATTCTATTTCTTGACAGGACTTTAATCTCTTTCCAAATTTTGTTAATTGCTTTCAATTCCAGTTCAGTTATTTTTCTTCAGTTATCCTGAGTCTTTCAATTCTCCTTCCACTTTGTGGGTTCCAACCTATTGCCTGTCTGGTTATATTTTCAAGTTCTTCTTTCAATGTGTATCCAATCCATGTCCACTTCCATTTCCTTAGGTCAAGGTCAATGTCAATTAGAGGTCTGATTCCATTGTTTGGCATTGCTAATAGTCATGTCATTTTTATTAATTTGAGCATTCATATTCTCATGACATGCACAAGTCTATATGTCTTTGGTAACAAATGTCACCCCAAACCTGTATTGCTCCCTCTCTGATTGTGCAATTTCCTGGATAAATCTCTCAGTTCTGGGAGTCTCACATATTGTCCATATGCTCACACAGTGACTATCAGACCAAAGACCAAATCAAGACTCGTCTGTAAATAATGTGATGTACCATTCTTCTTGCTAGTGTTGATGAGCTTGAGCCCATGTAAATCTTTGGTGCTGATGTGATTGACCAAAAAGCAAGCATCTCAAAAAGTGTCTGGAACACAAGTTTGCCTCTGGCAGTATAACGGCTAATATTGATATCATTTATATGGCATAATTTACCAGTTAGTCAACGTACTGTACAGAGTATGTCTTCTTGCTTCAAAAGTAAGGAATCTGTCATCTGCAGGAGAGGTTTTCCTTGGTCTTCAAGTTCTAGGTCTTTTTTACACAGCCCCTCTCTTACTCAGCAAGTCTACTGATAATGCTCTGAGATACTGCTAGAGCTTCTGTTGCATTAACTTGTCTTAATCCAGATTGTAACATACCCAAAGCACAGTATGACTTACCAAAAGTCATTTTCCTTTTCTCTATTGTTATTTTGTCCTTAAATAAGATAAAAATATGTTTTTGTCTTAAAAATAAAGAATTCTCACTATTTACTTTAATCTGTTTATCTGCACATATTTCATATATTGTTGCAATAACAATAAAATATCCCTAACTTTTGCAACACAGTATTTTGTATTCTATTATTATGTATTATACGACATGTGCTTGACAGTGTTCAGAAGTGAAACATCCCACTATGCTGAACTGCAATGAGTAAATAAATAAATAAAAGCATACATATATGACTGTACTTCAGGTATGGCAATGCTGAAATATGCAAACTGGTTCTGGTTATTAAATAATAATATACAAACACAAACATGCTTCACTCATACCAACTCTGGACAAGATCAGAAACCTTCATGATCAAAGAAAATTTTCTTGGTCCAATCAGAAATCAACCCTAGGACTCTAAACCTCAGCAGGCAGGTGCTCTACCAATTGCACTTTGAGTCCTGTCAAATTAATAATTATTAAATAGTGAAATTAACCTGAATATTTTTGCCACCTTTAAACATGATTATTATGGTTCATAATATACTTATGTCAACTATTTATCACTTGACAATGTTGCTGTGGATGAAGCATTATTGTCAACTTATGCAGAGCTGTCAAGTGACACATTTAATGGTCACATTATACCTCAAAATACTAATAACAATGACACATTGCATTTATTTACAAGTATTTGCTTTATTATAGAGAGGGGTGAGTATGGATGGAAGGGGACCTATAATATTCCTGTTAACCCGAGAAAGATTTGTTATTTACAGGAAATTTGTTTAAATAAATTTGGCCATATTACTATTCATCCCTGAGATTATCACTATTTTATTTTACAAAATCTTGAAAGGCAGAAATTCACCTACTTGCTGTTAATATCTTAGCTTCTGAAGTTATCATAACGATTAATGAAAATAATTAATAGATTCTCCTGACTTACAGTAAATATTTAAAGATTATTTACAATTAAAACTGTGCACTTATTTATGTAGGTTTTAACAAAGATTAGTAAACTTTCTAAGATAAGCCCTGTTATGATTCGGAGCTTTACAATAGCTTTGTTTTGCTGCAGTTCCATTACGATGCATTTCATTGTAAATAAATAGCACATCAAGATACTTTCCATTGCTAAATTGCATTATCTTACAAACCAATAAACAAACAATTAAAACTAGCTATTGAAACATATGCTGTTGAACACTTTTAAAATAAAACAAAACATATTTTATTCTTAAATCTACAGAGTTGTCAAGTTGTGATGCTGCAATTGATGTAAAAAAGTAACAGACCTTGCAATACCTATTATTTATACATAAGAGACAAAAAAATCATATTGTTGCATTTCTTCCATTCACCCTTACATTAAACACCATGATTGCATATGTAATGAGGATGTATTTAACTATTCATTAATGCACATAATTGTTATTTTGTATAATTTAAAGTTTTGTTATCACTCATGAAGTCTGGCCACATTCCTTAGCTATTTTTGTCTCACTTTTTCTAAATAGCTCTCTACCTTTTTTCATACAGAGAGGTCCATAAAATGTATATGTTGTTTGAACATCAATAACCTTGTTATAAATTGTGATAAAAGTCTCAAATTTGGTGAAGATGTAGCTTAATGTTCAATTTATTACAATCGCTTGAAGAGGTCACCATTACCAGGCAAACACAGTAGATGTCACCAAACAGTGTAAAAAACATGTCCAGTGGAATCGCTGCACATGATATTACAATGTTTTTGCATACTATAGTCAATGTAGGTGGCTTTGCTGGATACACAACATCCTTTAGGGTCCCCCAGAGGTAAAAGTAGAGGTGTTAGGTCTAGGGACCATGCTGGATATTCAACAGCTCTTCTTCGGTCTCTCCATCGTCCAGGGAGAGTTTCATCAAGGTACTCTCAGATGTCTAGATGGTAGTGAGCTGGGGCACCATCTCATTACAGATAAAACCTCTCATCTCCATACAGCTCTCGATAGTAGGTAAAATCAATGTCTGCAGCTTTTGGACAAGTTGGTAATTGTTCTTTGAAAGAAAAATGGTCCAATCAACCCCTAAGAGGACACCCATACCACATGTTAAACCCAAGTAAATTGACAGCTTTGTCCAAGTGGATGTGTGGATTTTAAGGGGCCCAATGCATACAAATGTGTCGGCTTACATTCCCATTCGTTTTTAATTGCACCTCATCTGACTGAATGATAGCTTTGCATTCATTATTTTGCATCACTCCTCATGTCACCTAAACAAACAAAACAAACTTTATCAATCCAAGGCCACCTAAATCCTAGACACAGCTACACCTTTATCAAATTTGAGACTTGTATTTCAATTCATTACAAGTTTATTTTGTTCAAAGAGTGTATACATTTTTTGAACTCCTCTGTATTTATATATAATCTTAAATTTGAAATTCTCATACCTCTTATATCCATCAATATCTTATCCCACTTTGGTAAAAGAAACTCTTCTCTGCAAAATTTATTCCAGAACACAATGCCAAATATCAATTTACCACACATTGGGCATTTTTCTTTTACATATCCCTTCCTTATCCCACTTAAGTACATCACTCCAGATGTGAATCTTACTATTCCTTCTCTACCTGCTGTATACAGATTTCAATATATTTTTCTCTCCCTCATTCATTTTTTAATGATCAAGGCTTATAAATTGAAGACTGTGAAAATCACTACTGCAGAATAATTAACATATAGAGAAGATTATCTTGCCATTTTCCACAAGAAACAATTTCAAATTTGAATGAATCACATATTTTATGTGTTTAAAAAAATTGCCAACATTTTCTGAAAAACCACTTCAAAAAGGACAGGCAAAGTGATGCTAAAATATTTTGTTCTGTTCATTATGAAGAATCACTGTGTACAAAGTTAAAACATAAGTCCCCATTCACCATGTATAGAATTATCATTAGCATAAATCAGGCATTTTCAAGCAATATGTACTTTAAAGCTTTAACTATTAACATCTTCCATCAGTTAGAGATGATAATTGGAACTTGTACAGTATAACCAATCATATAATTGAAATCTTCTATCAAATTGCATCTGCTCTTGTTAATGCACAGGTGCAGTATTATGTTTTTATGTATTGAAGAAAGCATTTTGACAGCATTTAAAATCACAAAGAAATCCATTTTTGAGTGAAAATCAAATGCTTTTATCACAAACACAGATTTTATGTTTCTTGAATAAGAAAAACTAGGAACAATTTTTTTGCATTCTAATTCACTTAAAACTGCTGCTTTTAAATATTGCTCAAAACATTTACTGAAGAATCTTTCATGTTTATATTTACATTTTTATAATGATTCAAGTCAAAGAATTGATGTAAACTATTCTGAACTTACCTCTTTTCATATGCATCTCTAAGTTTGAGCAAATTGAAGGTAATGAGACAGAAATATTGTTCCTAAATTGAAATTCATTGTGCCTTTACCATTTATGATGTATGTCTTCACAAAATTTCTTATGTGAGATTACATATAATTAGTTTTAACTGCTGGCTTGAACTTCTGTAGATATAGCTTTTAAAGACTTTGCAATGTAATTAAATTAACAGATTTCCAAAGAAATAAACATCTAATTTGAGCTGCATGCCCTTATTGTATATAAAGGCACAACCTCTTTTCATAGTTAACTGTTAAATTTTGATATTACTTTACATTTTTTAAGAGCAAATAACTGAAATTTCACTAATTTAGTTCCACTTAATTGGGCATGTTTCAAAGGCTGTTTTGCTTTCATCATCAGCATGGTTCCACATTAGCTAAATTTTGCTTCTGCTTATAAATACATTTCTCCACATTGTTAATTCTATGGATTTTTAAGAGTTTTGGTTCATTTGGTTATTTTCTTTTAATTTTTTTTCTTTTAATTATTTATATATTTTATTTTTTATTTATTTATTTTTGCCAGAAATGGTATGCTATCACTAATTTCTCCATGTATTTATGCTTTATATTTCTCATGTGTTCCTTAAACTGAAGGGTAATGTTTCTTTTCATTTTGCCTATATATTAAATTTTTGAAGATGCAAACATTTATTTTGGCTTCAGTAAACAATTTCAGTTTAAAAAAACCTAAAAACAAACAAAAGACAAAATTCAGGCATTTATAAAATCAGTTGCAAACATTGCAATATGAAATATACAGACAAAGACTGCAATATAAAATATATAGGCAAAACAAAAATAAACATTACTGTACAGTATAAAGAACACATGAGAAATATAAAATATAAACACACAGAAAAATCAGCAATAGCATACCATTTCTGGCAAAAAACTACAAATTCCGAAATGAACCAAAATCCTTAAAAGTTCTTCAAAAACCCATAGAATTAAGAGTGTGGGGAAAATGTTTTCATAAACAAAAACAAAGAAAATTTAATTGAAAATGAATATAGTAATCCACACAGTGAAACTATCATAAATCTTGTTGAATTAAAACTAAAACTACTAAAAACATGTCAACATATTAAAACTCTCTCGACATTTCACATTAAGTCATCAATTGATTGACAGTGTGAGCAAGTGACTCACAAAACTAGTCCCAACTTACTTTTTAATAAAAAAAAAAAAATTTAATGTGAAACATCAAGAGAGTTTTAATATGTTAACATGATTTTAGTAGTTTTACTTTTAGCTCAACAGAAAAATTTAGTTAATTTTGATCTTCCAAACAAAAGTAACTTCATCACTAAATTCGTAAAATCTATAATGCCAAGCTGGGAACCTGACAGTGAAACCATGTTGATGATGAGGCAACAGCCTTTGAAACATATCCAAGTAAATGGAACAAAATTGGTAAAATTTGAGTGATTTCCAATTAAAAAATTGCAATATTATACTTTATTTTACTGTGAAAATTCCTGCTATTCAAAACCACTTACTATGTTTGTACCTCTATATTTTGTACATTATAAAGAAAAAGGAGCAACTATTGTATGTGTGTTTTTATGAGGTTATGTAATTAAATACCAACATAAGTATTCATGTTGTATTACAACAGTTTAACTGTAAGATCCAGTAAAACTGGTTGGTTAACATACTCATGTAATTACAGTATACTGATAACAGCCTAATAGAATGCTTGAAATCATCTGTGATTACATAATTATTTTTACTACATAAGATTTGTAAATAAACATATAAAATTTGTTTTACTGCCTCTTTATTTCACAAGTTGTGTGTACCAAGACTCTTCTCATCACCTATTGCTTATTTAAGTTTACTTCACCTGTGGTAAACTCCTTAAATAACTGCCTAAGTCATACTCCATACAATTGCTGCTGAAAGATTGTGGTTGTCTCATTTGGATTGTTAAACATCCAAGCATTTTAATTGTTAAGTTTTTCATGATTTGGTTTCCCACTTGATTGCAGCTAATAGGTCAGTAGTGAGAGCAATAACTGCTGATGGAACAGATTTTTTCAAGTTCTTGCAATAATAAAAGCAATTACAATAAAAATAAGACAGAAGTTGTTCTGCCTGATATATCCACACTTCTAATGTATCAGGATTCCTCCATTAGTAAAATTGACATACTGCCAAGATGTTATTCATATATCTTTCTCAAAAAATATTGTACCTTTCCACTCTCTATGTATTTACTGCATAAAATACTCTGATTTTCTTATCATGCAAGGGGGTTTCAATACCTTACATGCTTTTATGTTTAAATTGACTCAGTTTTGGAAGATGATCTGATGCTTGCTAATAACAGTTTTTAAAAAGACGCTGTAAATGTAGCACTACAGCATTTCCAACATATGTCATAAGGTATGTGCTTATTTTTGGTGTAATTGTAGTAATTGCAAGAACCTGAATCATTTACATGGATATTACATCTGCTTCACCAGAAGTTACTGCTTTTCCTGCCAAGCTGCCAGTTGTGAAAATGACAACAAAAACATGAAAGATCCAGTAGTATATTGTTCAGTATTAATGACATGTATGCTGTCTTGTTTCTTGAGGGCAGTACAATAAACAATTATCATAATTATTTTTGATAAAATATGTTTACTCATCATAATAATTTTGATGATCTTTCTCAAAGTATTCTATATTGGATACAATGCCTATCCCAGCTTTTCTGCTAATCTTAAAGACATGCTGAAAACAATTTTTTGACAGGACCTTCTTAATTGTCTCCACAGCCTTCACCACTGCTTCTGATGTTGAAAAATGTCTCCCATAAAGCTGTTTCTTCAATTTGGAGAAAAGAAAAAATCTGGGGCTAAAAAAAAAAAAATGGGGCTAAATCTGAACTACAGGAAGAATGAGGGACGCACTTTACTTCAATTTTTATGAAATACCCAGCAGCAATATTTGAATCTGCAGCTGTACATTATCAAGTAATTATCTGCATACAGATACAGCTTGTTGCGTGGAAATGTGGCCTTTTGCAAGTGGTATGGCCTGATAATGACATGCTTTGGTAAACCATTTTGCTTCAATATCGAAAAATGAGATGACTAATTTTTCTAGCAGAAGCAACCATTTCTGTATTGGTGATGATGGAGATTTCCACACATAACCTTGCTGTTTGGTTCTCAAGATCGAAATGATATAGCCAAGCTTCATCACCAGTTTACCTTTGAAAGAACTTTATCTTACTGTAATATCATCTTCAACTGCATGCAAATGTTCTTATTTATGGGAATTAGCAGTCTTGGAATCCACCATGCACAAATGTCTCATTTCGAACTTTCCTGATACCAAAGTGTGAGTGACATCCAGTGAAACTGTCAGAATTTCTGAAAGTGTTCTTAATGTTATTTGACAGTCCTCTCTCGAAATAATAGCATTGGTGTTAATGTTTTCTTTCATTGGAGCACATACTAGAGCATCATGCTCACCTTCCTTTGAATTTGGTTGCCTTCCCTATTTACATATTCCAAACTGCTTTCGACTGTACTATAGGAAAGAGCAAACTCTCCATAGGCTTCCTGTAACGTTGCATAGGCCTCAGCTGAAGGTTTGTTGAAATGAAAGTACAGTTTCAGAGTTGCATATTGTTTGTCATACGTCACTGCAGTTTGCTGTGACTGGAACTGAACATGTCTCAACTTGCACACCTCTTACAGAGGAGAACCAGAAGTGACAACAATGAAACTAGTACCTTGTGTATATTATGCATTAAGCTAACAAAATATTGTAAAGTAAAATTTTAGCCTGAAAAATTATGCTTGTAAAAAATTTTCATTTTTTATTCAATAGCTTTCATATAATGCTTTTTGAGCTACACACACTTTATAACATTGTGATGTGATTATACCATGCTTTTGACCTTGCCACCATCAACAACTACACTGGTGGACCTGTGCTCAGTAAAAGTAGCAAAATAAACTGAAATGGTTAATAATTACATATTCTAGTCATAAATATTCTTAGAAGCTTTTTAAAGGAATATACCAAGTGTTTTTGCCAATTAATAAGACCCTTATTGTCATATTCTTACCATGGTCATTGTTGGATTCAATTGTAGCAAAATGGTATGTAGAAGAATAGTAATATCACTGTATTCTTAAAATAAAGGACTTTTAGCAGAACAAAGGTGAATTGACATATAAGTGCATGTATATACAGAATGTTTCAAAAATACTTTTACAAACTTTGGTGGCAGGTTCCTCAAACTGAAACAAGAAAAAAAGTCCCTTTAAACATATGTCTGAAAATCCTTAGTGTTTGAATTATTAATGAAAGTTTACTTCAGCACATTTTAAAGTACAATCTAACAACTTAAGTTTATAACCAAAAATAAAATTCACTTTGTTGGGTAATTGAAAGATGTTATCTATACAAGTCTGCGATGCACTAATTAATACTAGATGACCATGTGTTGCCAAGGAGACTTGTTTGTTTTTGTCATTTGGGTACATTTGTGGTTAATCTGTTTCTTATCTTTCAGTTGTGTTGCATGTTCTGTTATGTTTAACCATGGCAGGATATCCATTTTGTGCTATTGCAAATAAGAACCATTTGGTTTATGCATGATAGGGCTCTAGCACATTTTGGTTGCATTGTTCAAGATGCATGGGCAGATATCTACCATGACTGATGAAGAGATAGTGAGGACCAATTCCATGGCCTGCATGTTCCCCCAATCTTAATCCTTTGTATTTTTATCTATGGGGCCATGTAAAACAATTGGTTTATACAGCAGACATTCCTAACACAGAGGCACTTCATCAATGTGTCATAGAAGCCTGCAAAACTATTTGACATGGTATGGGAGTATTTGAAAGGTTGCGATATCCATGATCCAATGAGTTCGTGCATGTGTGGAAGCAAGAGAAGGATATTTTGAATATTTTTGTGAGTTTCTCAGTTGACATTGTGTTTATTGGGTTTTATTTCTTGTTTTGGTAACATTTCATTAACTGAAACACTAAGGATTTCTGGACATAGGCTTATTATTTTCCTGCTTTGATAAATAACTGAAAACTAAGGATTTCCAGGCATATGACTTTTTTTCTGCTTTGATAAACTTTAATTAATAACTCAAAAACTAAAGATTTTCAAACATATGTTTATATGGAAGTTTTTTCATGTTTTGGTGTGAGGAAACAGCCACCAACATTTCTAAAAGTATTTCTGAAAATTTCAAGTAAAGAAACGTTCCAGGTCTAAGTTTAAGGTACTTCCCATTTGCTATTTATGAGGACTGAGAAAAACCTGGAAAAAGCCATAGTCAGGGAGGACGGTCCTGGCGGCTTTATTTATTTATTTATTTTTATTCCGGACGCTCTTTAACATCATAGGTCATCTGCGTCCCATTCAAATAAGGACATGAAACGGCAGAAATTTTTTCCTCAGAGGCCTCTTTTTTTCAGGCTTGAGGTTCTTTATCGTGCCTTAAATGTACGACACGGGACCCACGGCTTTACTTGCCTTCCGAAGAAGGAAACCATACTTAGGATTTTTATGCCCGAAAAAAAGCCATCTGTTCTGGCCTGGATCGAACCCATGATCTTGGTTTGGGAGGCAAGTATGGTTACCACTACACTGCCAAGACCGACTGGCGGAATTCGAACCCCAGACCTCACACCCACGAGTCCGCGCCTTAACGAACCTCTGTCACCCGTGGCGGCTTTTATAATTATCCAAACATATAGTACTCCAAAGCGATAAGTACTACGCACTATAGAGATGGTGTTACAATGCTATCTAGTGGATTTCCTCGAGTTTTTCCCTTGTTAAAGCAGTTATATGTCGACGGGCTTTATCTTCGAGAACTTCTCGAATCGGTTTTTGGCGTCTTTTTCGCTTATAATAGCCATAAGCTTGCCTATCGACGTTCATGACGAATATATATATATATATATATATATATATATATATATATATATATATATATATTAACAGTAATTTTAGAAGCTTTAAAAGGATAAAATACTTAAGATAAAGTCACACTTGAAATCGCTATATTTCGAACTCGTTGAGTTCTTACATGGCAAGAAGATAAGTAAAGGTAATAAAAGTAAATATTGAGTATCGAAGGTAACGTTATGCATGGAAACATGAAACTAGAAATGAGAGTGTATCAATGAATAGTGTTTAATGCCCGTTTTTGCTACAGAGGCACCACAGGCGATGGACACTGATGGTACATGAGATGAAATATATTGGGAAAGGATTTATTTTTAAGGAAGGAATCGTTCCAGACCTAAGTTTAGGGTACCTCCCCGGCATTTGCCATTTATGAGGACAGGAAAACTTGGAAAAAAACCTGTCAGGGAGGACGGTCCTGGCGGGGTTCGAACCCGAGGCCTCCCGTTCACAAGTCCACGCCTTAACGACCTCGGAGAGTGTGGGGGGGAGGGTTAATACGTAAGATTTAAACCAGGTGGTATACGCGCTTTATGTAAAAATATAGCTGCTATTTCTCTATCTCTGAGTAACCTTTCAGAGCATCGTGTAGGTAACGCATCAATAAGTATTAGAATAAAAGCATCAAAATTCTTACAGTGGGATAAGGCATGTTGGGCAACCGGCAAGGGAGACTTGGTTTTAACAGAACGTCTTTGATTGTTCATGCGTAGCGAAACAACAGTAGAAGTTAAACCAATATAAAATGCTTTGCAAAGCTTACAACATAACATATATGAGGTCTGTTCAAAAAGTATCGCGAATTTTGTGTTTTTTCAAAAAGTAATTATTTATTCATGAATATCTATTTTGTCCCCTTCAAAGTAATCCCCATCAGATATTAAACACTTGTGCCAACGTTTTTTTGCAATCCTCAAAGCACTTTAAAAATTCGTTTTTTTGTGATGAGGAGGGGGGATAAGGAGGAGGAGGAAGAGGAACAAGAAGAAGAAGAAGAAGAAGAAGAAGAAGAAGAAGATGTTTGCAATATATTTAGAGGTAAGTTTTGACAGTTTCTCAGTGCACAAGTTAAGAGAATACTTCAACTGAATAAAATTGTATATTTAATATGAATTTACTTTTTTTTTTTTTTTTTTTTTTTTTTTTTTTAAAGTTAAATGAAATTATTGATATGCCCATATAAAAGGACCAGGATGATATTTTTTTTTAATTCTCGAATAGCGTTTAACACCCATTTTTACTATTGAGGCACCAACGGCGGTACTAGGACGATTGTTTTGGTTTTTTATTCAGCAGAAAAATAAACTGCAAAAATTAGTTTAAAAATTAATATTTTCAATTTTTATGTCCCGGTTTATTAACGTTATAAATCTTCTGGTAATGAAGTATTATCCGTAGAGCTGAACTGAATAAAAAATGTTGCGCTTGTGTAATTTTATGAAATATAGGAGGGACTTTCTTTTGTCTCGAGGGAGTTTTAAAGGTCAAAGAGAAACCTGGCAAACCTAGCACTCGGTAACTCTTTCACGTGGGTAATGACGTTACAAAACATTGGAAGCTGTAGAACTAATTTACTCTGTATATAAACAACTTAAGGATAGCTTGATGGCATCTGCTATACAGTTGCTAAGAAAGCATTTTTTTCAGGTAACCGAGCATAATTAATTATATGTTATCTATAATTATAACGACATTATGAGTATCAAGTTTTGTTAGTTATTAACAATAATTTTTTAAAACTGTCAGATGAGAAATGCAAAGATGAGTTGTGAATCGATGAAGTAGAAGTTAAGAGCGTACTTTCACAAGGAATTAAAGATAATGCTAAAAGTTCGTAAACCTAACCTTAAAATTAAACAATGTGTTTCGTTGGTAATGCATAATTTAATGCTCTCTCAAACACTTAAAAATTATTAATTAAAACACAAATCTGTTTTTACGAATATCTAGATAACAGAGTCTGGGGAAGAATTTATAAATGAACAGTTTTTCTTTTTCTTCTTCTTCTTGGGTGCAAATCAACTATCTTTTGCAAAATATATTTCATTAACTGTGATGAGGTACTGTATATAACAACTATTTGTAATATAACATATAGATGTAATTCATTTTCTATGTTCAAAGCACTTTTATACTAAACCCTTGTAATGCAATTAACTGGTGTATCAAACTAAGTTAACAGATATTGTTATAATGTCATTTACCAGAACATAATTTATTCAAGGGTTCTTGTCTTTGTTCACATATAAAATTATTTTATCTCTCTCACATTTGCCCACAATGTTTGCATATACATTCTTACACAGGTATCTAAATGATGGTAAAGATGCATTTCTTGTAATGGAATGAAAAATTGTAATTCTAAATGTAATCATAATTTATTTCATCCTCAAACTTGAAGGAATGTCAAATACAGTAATACAGTGATACCAATATAAAGAAAAATTAAATATAAACAACAATAACATTAACAATAATTATATACATTAATGATAATGCAAATTAATCATACACTTGCACATTTAGAGAATTATAATGGGGAATTAAGGAAATGTGAATAATATATAAGAAATCCTTAATTAAACTGGTATAAAATTATGCCTATAAATAGTTGGGACCTTTATAAAATATAACTTCCATAACCAAATTTAATAAAGAAATGCATAAATGTATACTAAGAAACAAAGTTTATTTAACTGAATACTCTTTTTAATTACTGCACTGAGAAGCCCTTAAATGGGCTTCCTTTTGTGTTCTGATATATATCTCTCCCAAAGGAATATTCAGCATTTAATCTACAAATTATTGGATTAACTTCTAATGGTCAGTAGTTGGTAGGAACATATGTGACTGGTTCGTACAACATTTTCTGTCATTTCTGCACTCTTTGTTCCTGTGAGGCTAGTGAAATGCTTATTGAATTTTGGGTTTATAATAACTTATTGTTTAGCTATATGCGTTTAGTAGACAAGAATATTTATTGTTAAGAAACCAGCAAAATTTGCTGTTTGGAGAAGCTTAGAATTTTTTATCATATAATGCAGTATTAAACTCCATCATTATAGGGAAGCTCAAATATACCCCCTTGTGGGTGCCCATTACTGTGTCTTCATATTAATTTAAAGTTTTTAAAATTTCACACTTTTGCTATTTGAGAATTAATACAAATCATAGTTTCAGTAAGTTCTTTAATTCATAGTAATATATTTGGTTTCTGGGTCTCAGACAATTGAGAAATGTCCTCTTAAAAGACTAATGCTCTTTTTAAGCCTATCAATAAAGATTCGTGGCACTGACATGGGTTGTGGTGATTAAACTGCCTATTTGTTAAATTTATAAGATTGCTCATTAGACTATACACATAAAAAGTTGTTATTACTGACACTATACTTCATTAACTGATTCATTGGTTAGAACATTGCTCTCATCTTCAGCTGACAGGTGATGATATGACATCTGGATCCTGTTTCACAAAAGTTGGTCTAATATATTACAAGTGTACAGACTGGTAACTTGTAGTTATGAGTAAAATTCTGTTTCACAAAGATTTCTGTTACATTTGTACTTTATTACTCCATACTTACAAATTTACAAGTGAATTTTCATAGTTCTGTTCCATGAAAGTATTAGTATTAGTCGGGCATTGGTAGTTTGTATAAATTTGTGTACAAGTGTAGGAACATTGGTAACTTCAAACACTAGCAC
Organism: Metallyticus violacea; assembly: GCA_030762175.1. Classification (NCBI taxonomy): domain Eukaryota; kingdom Metazoa; phylum Arthropoda; class Insecta; order Mantodea; family Metallyticidae; genus Metallyticus; species Metallyticus violacea. The sequence continues at coordinate 20,814,680 of CM060836.1, forward strand.
AAAATTTATTATATTTTTAATGTTTTTGGGAGCCAGCTGATCCAAATATGCTAAGTATTAATGACAGTGATGATAATGATGGGTAGGAATATGTATAAAGAAAGAATAAACAAGTATTTGTGTATAATGATAAAGTTAGGTTAAGTACAAATAAAGTACGGCTTATGATTGATATTGACTTATTCTGTTCCAAATGCTTATTTCAGACCAGCATCTTAGTTCATGTATTTTGAAGGTTCTTGCTACTTGCCACGAAAATAATTTCTTTTCATTCTCTTTTAGAATAATTCCTTTTGGCACAAATTTCTTGGTTCTCTCTCTTCTTTTTTTTCTTTCTTTCTTTTTCTATTTGTGCTTATGAGAATGTGATTGTCAAGCAACATAAACAAATATTTTGGATCAAATGGACTAATAAAATCACCCGAGAGCAATAAGGAAGCAGAATTCTTCTGCCATCTCTTCATGGCTGAAATTTATGCTCCTAAATGTAACCTTATGGGGCCATTGTCTCAAAATGGATTATTATGCTTGAATATCAATAAATACATAGTATATTTAAATTATCATTATGTCTGAGGAAAAAACAAGACCCATTTTCCAGAAATGACAATGATCAGCTCCATGCATTAAAAATCCCTAAAGAGTAGACATACCTAATTCTAGATAAATGGTGAACAGCTGTTCCTCCATTTTGCTTTTATATGACATGCATGTAATGTCACTTGTAGTTTTTTACTAATACTTTATCAGTGTAGCATTTCTTTCATGAAACAGAAAGTTGCAAGACCATGCTTAACAAAAACCTGCACTATATATTGGACCACACTTTTGTGAAATAGGGCCCTGGTGGTTTCAATATACAGTAAAATAGGAAGTACAATGGTGGAATGTCAAAATTCATAAACAATGCTTCTATTTTAAAATGAAAATCTTTGCCAGTATTGCTAATTTCAGGGATTGTTTGTATCTTTCAACAGTTTAGTTTCTTTTGTGATGTCATGATTGTACGTCCAAAAAATCAACATTAGGGTATGTTTGGGGGCAATCACTCAGTCAACAGCTTATGATGGGAGTGATTGCCCCAAAACATAAGTAAGTAGCATTAGTGTGAACATATTTACTAAATTCGAATGGGATATATTACCGTTCCATTGTTTATAGCTTTCTAAGTACAATTTAAATAATTGTAAGGTTCTTTTATTTTTGTTCTTCAGGACTTTAAATAGGCATAGATGTTAATTAACAAATAAGCTACTAAAAGATTCATGCGTTTAAAATTGAGGCTTTTTTTTGTAAAAATAACTATAGTCCAAAAATAAAATATTTGATATAAAGGAAAAATTTCTGTATTTCACATATATTTTCTTTGTCTTGGAATTCCCCGTATATATTCTATACAGAGAACTGCATATACAAGCTTTCTTCAATAAAGAATGATCATACTTTTTTTGGCAACATACCTGTACTCATCCTCATAAATTTTATGATCTTTCTGAAAGTAGTCCAGATTGGTTCCAATGTACCTGTCCTGGTGTATTTGCCGACCTTGAAAAACATGCTGGAAATAATTTTTTTGATTGGTCCTTCACCTCTGCATTGGATGATGGAAAATGTCTCCCGTAAAGGTATTTCTTCAATTTTAATGAAAGGAAGAAGTCACACGGGACTAAATCTGAACTTTAGGGAGAGTGAGAGACACACTTCACATTGCTTTTTGTAAAATATTCAGCAACAACATCTGAAATGGGCAGCTGTGCATTATCATACTGCAGCATCCAGAAATGTGACCTTTCAGGACATCTCTGTAGTATTGCCCAGTTGCAGTTGTGTTGTTTGTAGGTACAACATTCTAGTAAAATATTGATTGAATATCGAAAAATGAAATAGCCATAACTTTCCCAGCAGAAGCAACCACGTGTGTGTGTGTGTGTGTGTGTGTGTGTGCGTGCGTGCGTGAGAGAGAGAGAGAGAGATGGGCAGTTAGACCACACTGTTTGTTCTCAGGATCGAAACAATGTAGGCAAGTTTCTACATTAGTGATTACCTTTGAAAGAAACTCTGTATCTTTCCATAATATAATCTTTAACTATATGCAGCAATTCTGCTCATGAACATTCTTTTATTCAGAAATCAGCAATCTTAAAACCCAACTGGCTCTTGTGAAGTTTTTCAGTTACCAATGGCACCCAGAGAATTTTTGAAAGTGTTTTTAAAGTTAATTGGCAATGACAGTAGAAGTGGGATTGTTGCTCTGGGAGGTGGAACACTGGGTCCACCTCCTTTGCCTCCAGTTATCTTTGAGCTGTGCTAAATAGAAGAACAGACTCTCCACAGGCCTCCTGTAATATTGAATAGACCTCAGCTGAAGATTTGTTAAGATGAAAGCAGAATTTCAGAGCAGCTTATTGCTCATTGTGTGTTACCTCATTTGTCACATAAGAAATTAATTTTGTAAAAAAATTATGATCATTCTTTATTGAACAGCTCTTATTAGAAATAATGGCTGTTTAGCAAGCCACCGATATAAACTGAGAATGAAGATCACTTGATGCACTGTGGTGCATTATCTATATACTAGTTTTCATTTCACATTGATTTTTTTTTTTATAGAGTTCAGGAAATGGAGCTTAAAGTTGAACTGTTGTGGAATTTAACTGTTTTTGTAAATAATTGGGTAAAAATGTTAATATGACCCAATGTAATTTTATAAACTTGAAAAATGGTTACCTTACATCTTGGACAATCATTAATGGGGTATATAAATATGCATGTACTTGTAATAATTTCTTTAAATTATGACATTAATAAAATGCCATTAAAGATATTACAGATATTACATTTCACTCCTCCTCCTCCTCCTCCTCCTCCTCCTCCTCCTCCTCCTCCTCCTCAGAAGACCATTTGTTGGATAAGAACATATTTCTGCACATCTCTAAGTTTGGCCAGTGCAAGAGCTAAAGGTTCTCTGTAACTACGTGGCAGATTAATTGAGAAGGCAATTTTGTTTTATCTCTTATACATATACTCTCCCACAGCCCTGTATATCAATAGTGCATTTTAATTTCTTTCTCTTAATTTTATCATCTTTCTTTTACATTTTTCTTTCTTTTCATCTATTGCAATTTGTATTTGCATCTGTAAACAAGTGTAATTTGCATGACTTATCTTTTAACAGTAAAGCACAATAAAGAGATCTAATACAAAGAGTGCTCAGACAATGGCTATTCTTGTAAAAAAGTGTCAAGACTATGGTGTTTTTTGCAAAACTGGAAAAATTTTAGAAACGAATAACAAAAGGAGCATGGGAAAAGGCTGCACAGAACAATGGCCAAAAGATGCCAGAAGCACATTATGATGAAATCAGAAAAATTACAATTTTGGACTATGATTGTTCTTGTAAAAAATTGCTACACGAACAAACAAAACCAAGAAATTAGTGGATAGGCCACTTCCAAAAAATGAAAATTATTAGTTGAAGGTTCATTATTGCATGAAATGTAATTTAATATTGTATTGAATGTATAAATTATTTACAGTACTATGTTCTTTGGTTGGATCAGAGCCTAGTCCCCTGGATATTCCAGTAGGTAGCTGCTGATGAACCAGGAACTGGGGGGCTAAGCCAATCAAATTGGAGTTAGTGCCTTCTGAAATTGCCAAAGGCACTGATCATATTAGTTATATTTAAAATTAATGTTTTTTTTCTTCTTTATATGTGTTCATTTTGTTAAAAAGTTTTTTATATTGGTGTATGAGAAATAAAATTCATATTAATACAATCACATCCTTCAATTGCTATATTTTGTGTTATGCTAATTACAATAATTTATTAATTGATTACTGTGAAAAATTCAATGTTCTAGCTTTAATTTGATATTAAGTAAGTTGTAATATTATGAAAATTAAAATACAATTGCCAAGACTCACTTTACATGGAATGACTACAAGATTTTGTGTGAATTTGTGAAGTAGTTGTTTTATGTCATTTTGTGTTAATTGAATGTAAAGAAAATTAGCACTATACATACTAAGCCATGATCTTACAATCATTGGAAGAGAAAATAAATGCTTTTAATCATTGAATTGTACTTCAGAGATGAATAGGATTAAGCACTCAGATCCACAGCATTACTACACACAGTAAAATATGTTATTATGTGAAATGTTTAAGGTGGCATCACAGAGATTCTTGGAGCCATGTCTGTACTTAGGATGTACAGATGTGCAGTTGGTGCGCCATTATTCAAGTAAACACTGGAATCCAAAATTTAAATGGCTAAGGAAAATGAAGGTAATTAAGCCCTAATATAAAATATAATTTGAACAGACATAAACATAGAAATAAATCAAATAAGATGGAAATGTTAAATCTTACTGCTTTTTACTTTATTTAATAAATCTTTCCAGAAAATTAAATTAAAAGTGCTGAAATTACCAATATGATAATTTTTATCAACAGGAACATTGGCCTGTACTATAAGGTGTCCCCTATAAGCTAGTTTTGTGCAATGTGTTTCATATCCTATAATAACTTAGTGGGGGGAGATCAGGAGACTGAGCCAGCCACTGCATATTTTCAGCTCTCCTGCCCTATGCTGGTTCTTTTGATAATTCTTGCACAATTTTGAGTTATGTTTCTGGTCATTATCTTGTTGAAAGGTAAAGCCCTGATCAATCAGATTCTTATCTGATGAAACAGCATACCTACTTAAAATGCTATAACATCTATTTTTGTTAACTGTCCCTTTAATGTGGTGCAGATCACCAACCCCACTGAATAAAAAAACAGCCCCACACCATCACAAATCCACCCTCCATGCTTCACTGTTGGGGTCACACAATCCAGATGCTTCTGTTCACTAGATGATTATCTTACATAAATTTGTTATTTATTACCAAAAACTCAAATTTAGATTTATCAGTCCATAGCACCTGTTTCCAGTCTTCAGTTGTCCAATTTTTGTATTTCAAAGCCCAGCGAAGTCTTTTCTGTACATTTATCTCCCTAAGAAGCTACCCTTCCAAACAGATTAGCTGCCCTTAGTCTCCTTTTTACGTGTAAGGGATATTTCCTTATTGTGGCTTAAATTAAATTCAGCCTGAATTTCAGGACAGATAACTTCCTAGTTCATTTGCTATTGTCTTGACTTTTGTTTTTCACTGTAGGCCTCCAACTTCTTTTTCTGTCACTGTTTGCCCATCTCCCTTAATCTCTCATTTGTGTCAGCAATTGTTAACCTGGGAATCTTCAGGTTTTTTTTTTTATTTTTTTTTTTTTTTATTTTTCTATCTAAATATCTTCTTTTGAAGTGTATTCACTGCTGAGTGTTCATCAGTGCTCAGTGTTTGCTTTGGGCCATATCCTAAAATTAAATAAATTGACATAAGCAAATTTTGAGAAATTAAATTTAAAAAAATGGATAATAAATATGCAGTCTTCTTTTTTGTCATAATTAATGTAATAATAAATTACAAAATACTGTATTCACATTTTTATGGTGCAGGAAACACAGGATTAACAACCAAAAATGCTTTTAGGTTGTCAAAATGATACCAACACATTTCAAATAGGTAACTTAATGCAACACTGTGGTGATCCACATACTCTTTTTTTAAAGAGTGTTTAATGCCCGTTTTTACTACTGAGACACCACAGGCAGGATCCACATGCAGATTATCTAGACAGAAGACTAGGTTTGCAACATAAACAATAAGGAACATGTCTGTTTATGGTACTGACACATGTGTGTGCCTTATAATACAATATATCTCGTTAGCACTATAAACAAGAGCAATTATTAATGCTTAACACCAAGTTGTGTAATTTTTACATGGTGTCCGGCAACTTTTGATCTGCAATTTAAGTAATATAGAAGTATTTTGGGTTATTGAAACTCCCATAACATTGCATTTTATGAATCGTTCTCTTAGACATACATCAATATATTTTAAAGAGTACTATGACGTATGACATTCTCGTAACAAAACCCTATTTTAACTAAACATATTAGAGCTTAAAATACAGAGTTACATATACCTCTAAACTTACTGGGTCCTGTATCAAAATTAATAATTAAAGAAAAAACAAACACACACAAAAAAAAGAGAGAGATGAAAACGCCACTAGTCAAAATAACTGGGCAGTTCCACTAAGTAGCTAGATAATGTCGGCCCTTCCAATGTGAATACAAAATACAGAATCGAGAAAAACTATGTGATAGACAAAAAAACTAATATAATTTTTTATATCAGTATGCTTGATTTGGTTTATACCATATAAAATGGTTTGTGCTGCAGAATATTCCCAGGTCTTTTGTTATTTAGCAAGGGGATATGTAATGTATTGCATTAAATAAATTGTTTTACAGGAAAGCATTTCCACTTTATATAATTTTTCAGGTAATAAAAGTGGAATTGCCAAATTTTGAAGAAAAGGATGATAAACTGACCCCTGAGGAAATAAGATCAAAAATGAAAGAGAAAGGAATAGCTCCTCCAAGAGTATGGATGGAAAGACCATTTTACATCAGCTGTACTGGTGGCATATTTGAACCCTATGTACCCCCTGAAGGAGATGGCAAAGTATCTCCAATTAGTTTACCTGTAAGCCACTTTTTTAAAACTTATGCATTTCTTATGAACTTATACTCTTGAAGCTATTAACAGTGAAGTTACAAAATAATATAGATATAGAGTTGGTATGGTGATACATCATTTAATTTTTTTTTTTTAATTGGACATGTAGGGAACATTCGCTCCCACCTTCAGAATAACAGCCATGCATGGCCAAGGTCGTTAAGGCATGGACTGATTCTGACCAGAACTGTGTCCTCCCTGATTGAGATTTTCCTCAGTCCTCATAAATGGAAATTCCAGGGAGATACCCTAAACTTAGGCCTGGAAAGTTTCCTTCCTTAAAAAAAAATCCTTTTCCAATTTATCATTTCATTTCATGTATTACCAGTATCCAGCACCTGTGATGGTTCACCAGTAAAAGCAGGCATTAAACACTATTAAAAAACCAAATCGGCAAAAGACCAACTTATACAAGTATACTCTAAAGGCAATCACAGAAATTACTTTGAGACATTATCATTGGATATATTCGATAAATTTCTCCGACTGCCTACAGAATATGCTTCTACCAGTTGACTTCTGCCGATGATGGCAGGAAATGATCCCAAAACATGTTCAATTAAAAAACCAAGTATAAGTTTCACCAAACCAAGTCTATATCAATATTATGCATTTCTTTCTATTTACATTCTTAGTATAGAGCTATCTTTGCCAACATAGCACTTTTTTTTCTGTACAGGGAGCAAAACAAACAGTAGAGTTTATAGGGAAGAAAGGTAAATCAATGATGTCAATACGAAAGATTAAGAGTTTTGATGAAAGCTGGGATGCTAAGGATTTTCTGCAAGAAGCACAGGATATATATATTAATTCCTACAATGCCATGATCAGGTAGGATATTATTTGAATAGCTTATTTCAGAAAGGGACTAGTAACTTGTATTTTGAGAAAAATACTAAAACATACAAAGGTTGTTCAATAAAGAATGATCATGATTTTTTTAGCACCCTTAATTTCTCATGCTAAAATTTAACTTTATAATATTTTGTTGGCTTAATACTTGACCATTAGGAAGCAAATGGAATGAAATTCCAGAGTTGCCAATAGAAGAAGAAGATATTTTGTTAGCTATTTGCATAATGTATATGTGATACTATTTTCATTGTCATCTTTTCTGGTTCCCCTCACGAAAGGTGTGCAAGTTGAGACAGGTTCAATTCCACCACAGCAAAATTGAGGTGACATGCAGCGAACTATATATTGCTCTAAAATTCTGATCAGGAAGATGCAGAGTGTCTTTCAAAGATAATCACTGCTGATGAAACTTGGCCACAACATTTCTATCATGAGAGAAAACAGCTGAGGCCTATGCAGTGTTACAGAAGGCCTATGGAGTGTTTGTTCTTCCTATAGTACAGGTTGAAGATGGTTTAAAATGCTTAATGTGGGGAGGCAATCAATTTCAAAGGAAGGTGGGCTTGGCACTCCAGTTTGTACTCTAATGGAAGAAAACATTAACACTTCTGCTGTCATTGTGAGAAAGGATTGTCAAATAACATTACAAACACTTTCAGAAATTCTGAAAATTTTACTGGGTGCGACCCATATGATAATTGAAAAGTTGCAAATGAGATGTGCTTGTGCATGTTGGGTTCCAAAGCCTGCTGATTCCCAAACAAAAGGATGGTTGCTTGCAATTGAAGATCATGTTACAGAAAGATGTGGATTTTCTTTCAAGGTAATCATTGCTGATGAAATTTGATTAAATAATTTCAATCCTGAAAGCAAACAGCAATGCTTCATCATCACCAACACTAAAAAAAAGTATAATTGGTTGCCTATGCTGGGAAAGTTAAGGTCGTCTCATTTTTCAATATTCAAGGAATGGTTTACCAGCATGTCATATTTGCACACACAACTGTAACTGGGCAATACTAGAGTGTCCTAGAAACTCTGCAAGACCATGTCACACACAAAAGATCATAAGCTGAATGCTGCACTATAATAATGAACAGTCACACTTGTTGTTACTGAATGTGTCACAAAAAATCAATGTGAAGTGTATACCTCACCCTCTCTGTAGCCCAAATTTAGTTGTGTGTGACTTTTTCCTTTTCCCCAAATTGAAGAAATACCTTTGGAGGCATTTTCTATCATCAGAAGCAGTGGTGAAGGTGTAGAGGTGATTCTGAAGGACCTGTCAAGAAATGAGCATGAGAAAGATCATCAAAATTAGAGAATGAGTAAAGGTATGTTGTCAAAAAAATTATGATAATTTTTATTGGACGGCTCTGTATTATTATAGTCTTTAAAACTAATTTCGTATTAGTGTACAAAGACCTGAGCAAAGCATGCATAAAGATAGGAGTGGCCTAGCCCTTTCTACGTCCACAACAAATGAGGAGAGAAAGGGAGGGAATTGGCAGGAAAGTCATATTACATGTAGTGTAGAAAGTACTTGTTTTATAATAATGTAATTTAAAGTTTTAAGAATACTGCATACTGTCCATAGGCAAATTCTAAAGGTAAACATCAGTCCTGGTGGTGTAGTGGTTACTATACTTGCCTCCTACACGCAACACTATGTGTCATACATTTATGGCACGAAAAAGAACCTCAAGCCTGAAAGAGAGGCCTCTGAGCAAAATTTGTTGGCCATTTTTCACGCCCTGAGTTGAATGGGATGCTGATGACCTGAGATTTTAAAGAGCATCCATAAATAAATCAATCAAAAAAAAAAAATAAAGGTAAACTAAATTTGACTTGGTTAACAGTTGTTTTACAGAGTACACCAGTCCAGCATCTCCACCACCTCTCCCATCTCAAAGCTTTTTGTTGATATCTTACTGCCCACAAGTAAATGTGTGATTGTTTGTAGGGATTTGATTGATTTATTTATGGACGCTGTTTAACATCTCAGGTCATCAGCGTCCCATTCAACTCAGAGCGTGAAACGGCTGACAAATTTTGCTCAGAGGCCTCTCTCTTTCAGGCTTGAGGTTCTTTTTCGTGCCGTAAATGTACGACACGGGACCCATGGCTTTACTTCCCTTCCGACGGAAGCCATACTTAGGATTTTTACGTCCGAAAAAATCCATCGGTCCTGGCCGGGTTCGAACCCGCATTCTTGGATGTAGAAGGCAAGTATGGTAACCACTACACCACCAGGACCGACTGTTTGTGGGAAATACACAAAAACAAAGAAATTTTACATTAATAATCCCTTCTGAGTTAAAATATTTAGAATACTCTTTTTGGTTTCACTTATATGATATTTACTCAGGGAACAATTGTCCACATCCTCAGTGTTAAAGGACTGATGGATAATTGTAGAAGTTGGAATATTTTATGAATGATCCAACAGTAGTTTAACAGCTGAGGATGTGGACAATTTTATCTTCCAAATAACAGTGACCTCATTCTTCATATTCATTAAATCTAAAGAAAGACCTCTGCATGCCATGCTGGAACGTTGACAATGATTCTGTGATAATGATGAATGAAACAACAATCTAAGCATATTCAAATAAGTTATTAAAAATTAGTGCTATTTGAGTGATTCATTTTCCAAATTGTATGTTTATCATTACATCAGCCATTTAAAACTACATTTAAATAAAGTTCCTGCATGAATCAGAAGTTTCACACTCAAATCTTCCCTGATGTTTTCCTGTTCTAACTCTCAAATAAAATATGTAAAAGCCATCAGTTTGAAAGTCTATTAGAAGTTGTTGCATAATCCCAGTTAAGCTCGAACAATTTTGAATTGCTCTCCCACTCCTTCTAGTGGGACATGCTTACATGTGCTATCGCACCAGTTCATCAGTATGTGCCTGCATTCTACTTTTATAGTCTGATGCAAATATTATTCCATAAAGGCTTTAAAACTTGCTGATTTGTGGCAGGGATATACATTGTTGGGCCCTACAACACCAGTTATAGCCTTTCAATAGCAGTAGAAATGTGTAAAGAGAAAGATCTTACCCAAGTAAGTCATATGTGGGCATATAATACAGCTGCACAAAAATGCATTCCTTGCTGAGGCCCAATTTGCATAAAAATAATAAGATAACCAAAAGGACTAGTAACCAAGGCGAGGGCAGTAGTGACACAAGGTAGCCCTCCAACAAAGAAGCATTGCTGGCTGCTTGGAAAATCTAAAGAGCCTTTATAGGATAATCCATCAATATTTGGGCTAAAACAGCGGCATAAAGCAATCAGGCATGTCTTGATTAATAGCACATCAGGGAACATTTCACCAATAATATAAAATTGTATGAACACTACCTCGCAGGTGAACAGTGGTAATAGATGGTCTCAGAATTAAACATGAATATATCTAGATAAAACAAATCCTGTGCAATATACTACCGTCCAGTGGTTCAAAAGGGGTGTTCCAACTTCATTCGAGAAAACAAAGAGAATTTTTCCAAGGGGATCATGCTGATTGCAGGTTATTGCACTCAGGGGATATTTAACATTCACAGAGTTGCCAAAAATGTAAAGATTAATGCAGATTATTACCAAAACAATGTTATGGACACAATTTTTTATGAATATATTCCCCGGTTGTGTGGTGAGAATGCCCCAAATGTTTGGATTCTCTTGAATAAGGCATCCAGTCATAATGATAAATCATCCCATGTCAATACTGCCAGAAAGCTGCAAAATGGGTGTCAGCATGATATCATTTAAAAGCATTCCTATGAAGTCACCAGAACTCTCACCAATGCAGATTTGGCCTGCTGAAACAGTGCCTTGCATCTCAGTGTCCCACCATGATTGGGGATTTGTGGAAAGTCTGCCAGGAGGAGTGAGCTAACATCCCCCTTTTTGATCTATGGTGCATTCTTCCACAATGGAAATAGCATTGCAGAGCCATAGTTCAAGCCCATACACTTCAAACTGAACACAATTGGTAGTGCAGAAAGGGAATCTCACCATGAATAAATGTAAGTAAAACGTCTTGAGCTTAATTGGGAGCATTCTTCCATATAAAGAGAAACTTAAAACTATCTCTAAAGAAACATGGCTACAATTAATCAGAATGTTGCCAAAGGATGCAGGATTATTGCATCAGCTAAGAGGCTAGAACTCCAAAAGTTGTTGATATTAATTTATTTATGGATACTCTTTAACATCTCAAGTCATCAGCTTCCCATTCAAATCAGGTCATGAAACGACTGATAAATTTTGCTCAGAGGCCTCTTCTTTTAAGCTTGAGATTCTTTTACATGCTGTAAATCTACGACATGGGACCCACTGCTTTCCTTCCCTTCCAAGAACTCCAAAAGGAAATGAGAGTTGTGGTATACTGTCTCATGTAGTATAAATGTGATTTGGCTTGATTTGACTCTTATGCTAAATGCATGTATTAGCTTAATATAAGGAAAAGCAGATAAAAAAATGCACAAGTTGTATTTTATTTCATGTAAATGTGATTAATGCTTTTTGTTCTTATATTTAGTAAAGATAAATACAAGCTCAGAGATTATGTGACGGAGCGAGCTTATCCGGTAAGTACAGCATTTATTCTGTTTATCAGTATAAATGCTTATTTCTATACTCATCAGATGCATGTAGCAACACTCATTTGTAGTAAATGTCTTAGGTACCAAAGGGATGTACTGGGAAGGGAGAATTAGTTTGGGGAAGTGGGAAACTATTAGAAGAATTTGGAATGGGGGATGTGTGGCAACTGGGTGAAAGTATCATGAGTGGATTTTGGAAAGAATGTAGAAGATATAGAGAAGCAAGAGATTTGGGCTAGCGTAGAGGATAAAAGTTCTTTGGATTTATATAGAATAGTGCAATGAAATTGGGTATGGTAGAAATATAGATAATTGTGATCAATTTGGAAGAATAGATCTTGCATGAATGTGTACAGAGGTATTATTTCTAAAAGGATTAAGAAAAAATTTAAAGAAGGATGTATTATGAGTGGGAAAGTAGATAATGTGTTTCATTGTCTAATAGAATGTGAAATGAGAAAAAGATGGAGGGATATTATTTGGGTTGAAAAATTGGATAAACTACAACATGATATAATACCAATTAAAATGTTAGATATGAGGGCAGGGAAAATAAACAAGATTGAATAATTCATAGGAAAAGTGGAGGTGAAGTACAAGGAAGGAGCTTGAACATACATGCAGTTGTGAAAATGGTGATTTCTTGCAAGGATTCATTTTCCATACATATAACCACGTGATTAAGATATGGGAGAACCTTAGTTTTCATATTGTAAATTTAATTTATTAATATATAAAGAAAAGTTATTGAATAACAGGTCTTTAATAATTTTTTTCAAATGCTACTAACAAAAATTGTTTGTGCCTTATTTTGTGGAATAGCATCCTGTTTTGCAACACACTTTATTCCCTGCTCAGAAGCTTGCAGATGCCTTCAAGCATAAAGCTTTTTGGTACAGCTTTTACTAACTTCTCTCAAGTACTTAGATTTTAACATATTAGAAATACCCTAAAAGCATTCAAACTTTGGAGGCAGTAATTTTCATCTCAGACTAGTGTAATTTATCTCTCACTTAGTAGTTTATAATGATGCAACCCAGTACACACCATTTCCTCTTATAATTCAATGGAGAAAAACATCTCCAGTTGAACATAATGGTTCAAGTGCTCCTGAAAAATTTTTTTGTTATACTTGCTTGGCACTTGCCTTGAACCTCATCTGCTGCACACTTTCCTATATCTTAAGTCACCAAATTCAAGGGCAATTTCTTTGGCAATGACTAGCTTTTAGTCACAGAAATGCAACTGGATCTGTTGTTTCACTGTCTAAATTGCAACACAAACTGGTGCATTCATCATTGACATATTCCTTCAATTTTTAAATCTTTCCATCCAGTCATACAAGGGTTGGAACTTAAATAGTGGCAACACTGCTGTGGAGATGCTATGCAACGGAATCTAATATTGTCGCTGATAGCACACGTTGTTTACATACCTATCTTTTCTCAGAGCAAATGGACTCTCCCTTCCCACATCACCTGTGTGCGCACCATCAAGAGAAACACAGTCACTTGTGAGGTAGCGGTCTAACGTACTGTTGTCACTGTGTTTTCGAAACAGAACAATGGAGTTGGATCAAGATTGAATGTGCCAGAGGTTGTACAGCACGACAGTGCCATAAAGTTCAAGAGGCGTTTCCTTACAGAACAGTGGCACGTTGGGTAAAAGCCTTCAAAGATGGTCGGCAAACTGTGGCAGACGTTCATCGGGCAGGTCGTCCTACGAGCGTCAATGAAGAAGTGCATGCTCTTGCCGCGTTACTGGACAGTGATCGACGCCAGACGATTCATGGTGGGCTCGCCCAAGAAACCGGATTAGCGCATACGACTTTGCTGCACACGCCTGGGCATGCGAAAAATTGCATCCGATGGGTTCCGCATGATTTGACGGAAATGAGAAATGGTTGCGTTACGACGCTACTAAGATGCATTTGGAGCGCTGTGAGCGCGAAGGAGACACTTTCTTACGCCGTACCATAATCCTGGATGAAATATGGGCCAAATCGTATGAGCCAAACCTGAAACGCCAATCGAACGAATGGCGTCAGTATGGGTCACCACGAAAGTTGAAAGTTCGTCAGAGCCCCTATATGGTGAAAGTTATGGTGGTTCTCGTGTACGACTGTGATGGTGATATCCTAACGCATTACATTCCTCCACGGCAGACCGTCATTGCTTGGTATTACCGTTCGTTTTTGGAGCATCACCTGCGACCAGCTTTGAGAAAGAAGCGGCAACACTTTCTGCAGAATCCACCCATCTTTTGCATGACAATGCTTTTGCGCAAGCTGTGGCTGATTGTTCGGTCGATGGGGCTGGGAAGTACTGTACCATCCACCATACTCCCCAGACTTAAGTCCTTGTGACTTTGATTTGATTCCGAAGATGAAGGAACCACTTCATGGCATTCGCTTCAGAAGTGTTCCAGAGATTCGACAGGCAGTAGACTGCTCCATCTGCACCATCAAGAGAACAGGCTCTGCTAAAGGTATACTACGACTTCCACATTGCTGGCAACGGAGTATACACAACGCTGGTGACTACATTGAAGGACAGTAAAGGTTGCTAACATGTAACTCTTTTGTATTGGTTGTAAATAAATAGTTGCCACTATTTAAGTTCCAACCCTCATACATTCACACTCACTCAACTGCCTTTAATTCTGCTGTAGATATCAAGTTTCATTTCCCCTGACCACACACAAATCCATACACATGTGCACATGCAGGCACATACACACACACACACAATGCTTTGTTGCCCTACCATAGTGCATTTTGACAGCGGATCAGCCATTTTGGTTAGCTTTTGTGCAGGCCCAAACTGCTTGATTTTCACAACCCATATTTGGTATATTATCCATTTATGTCCCACAATAAAAATTTTAACTGTGCATATGTATGCATGTACTTCAGAAATAAAAGTCCTATTATTTAATGACTCTCCCTTGTATATTCAATGCCACCTCCCTCCACAAAAAAAAATTAAAGGTTTATTATTCTAAAACCATTAATATTAGAAATATATTTCATAGTTATGTTACAACAACAACAATAATAATAATAATAATAATAATTTATTTACTGTCAATAGACTCATTACAAGTATCTGACATTGTCAAAAATGATTTACAAATTACATAATCCCTTATTACAGTACTAAAATTCATGTAAACAAATATACATCTATATTAAGTACTTTTTTAACTTCCACTTAAATTTACTTCCTATATGTGCCTTAATTAGTGTTTGTAATTTATTATACAGTATCAAACCTTTTTATTAATGGATCGTTATGAGTTGATTTAAAATTTACATGTATTTTGTGGAAGTAAAAAAATAATAGGCATTAATTGATATCATTGTATGATTCAGTTGAACTACACACTCTTAAAGCTTCACTTACTTTTTATAAATGTATGGAACTGGTTTTGAGAACATTTAGTTCCCATCTTCAACCAGGCTAAAGTTCAACTGTCGGATCATTTGTTGAGTGTGGAAATATGTATTCTGCTCTGGTGGCGGTGTGATAAACTTATAGTTTATGTTTTCATCTCCAGCAATGTGGAAGTTCGTTGGACTGTCTTTGTATTTGTAGATGTAGTTTTTTTCCAGGTTGCTAGTTCCGTAGGTCCTTGTACTGATTTGAATAATTTTGCTTTATTTATTATGTTGTGATTTTGTGTCCAAAAATGATATGCTACTGCTGATTTCTCTGTTTGTTTATACTTTATGTTCCTGAAATGTTCCTTTAACTGTGTGCCTATGTTTCTCTTTGTTTTTCCAATGTGGATTTTTTCACATTCTGCACAATTTATTTTGTAAATACCTGCTTTTTCCTCTTTTGGAATACTATCATTAACATTAAATCTATTAATTGGTGCCAGCCTGATATTAAAATCTTTAAGAATATTCTGAAATTTTTTTGTAGCCTATGCATAATATGTGAACTTTTTAAATATTAGCTTATCTTTTCTTGCTGAAAGTGTTGTGCTTTCTTTGATTATGTTTTTGTCTCTTGAATTTCTGCACCTTTTTGTGTACTAGTTCTTTTTTAAAACTATTTTTAACTGCTGTTTCTTCTATTTGTTTGTATTCATTAAAATATTCTTCTTTGCTAATTTGTAGGTTAACTAGGTGGTGTGTTAAACTGTTAATAACTGCATGTTTGTGCGCTGTGGGGTTAAAACTGTCAGCTTTGATGTGATTGTCTGCATGTGTATTCTTTCTGTATATTCCAAATTTAAGATTTTCTTGACATTTCATTATTTTAATATCTAGGAATGGCAACATGTTATCTGTTTCTATTTCATATGTAAATGATATGTTTAAATCTTGTATGCTCCAACATTTTAAGGCATCATCAATGAGCTTTTTGTTAACTATGGCAAATATATCGTATACATATCTGTACCATACCTTAAAATAAGTATGAAAACCTGTGTTGATGTGTGTTCAACACATGAGTAGATCTACTCTTCGTGAGTAAATTTGAAACATATCTACAAATACAAAGACAGTTTAATGAACTTCGACACTACCAGAGATGAAAATATAAACTACAAGTTTATCACACCGCCACCAGAGCAGAATACTCATTCCCACAGCTCAATGAATGATCCGACAGTTGAACTTTAGCCTGGTTGAAAATGGGAACTAAATGTTCTCGAAACCAGTTCCATACTATGAAAAGTAAGTGATGCTTTAAGAGTGTGTAGTTCAACTGAATCATACAATGATATCAATTAATATGATTAGCTTCACTGTGCAAGTTCCAATTTACATTTTAATTAATAAATAATAGGTAGTTTATTTTCAATAGACCCACTACAAGTGTCTGACATTGTTAAAAATGATACACAAGTTACAAATAATTTACAAATTATATAATCCCTTAATACATTACTATTACATTATTATATATAGTTCATCTAACCTATATATACATCTATATATAAGGTATTTTTTTTAACTCACATTTAAATTTATTTCTTATATGCACCTTAATTGATGTTGGTTATTTATTATATAGTAACAAACTTCTATTTAATGGAGCTTTATCAGTTGATTTAAAATTTACATGAATTCTATGGAAGTTATCCTTACCTCTAATATTATAATTATACATATCATTTATTATGTTATCCGTTCCCTTCAAGGCCATTAAAGTTACAATACAACCACTGTAAGGATACTCTTTTCCCTAAAAACATTTTTGCATGACTCCATGCTAGGTAATCCATATATACATTGTAGACATTTCTTTTGTAAACTGAGATTTTATTCCATATTGGTAATACTAGTACTTCCCCATACTTGTATGTCATATGATTAAGATGAATTAACTATGCCATGATATACATTTAGTAGTACATTAGCATCTAGGCACAAAGATATATTCTCAACACATATAAGTTTGAACTAATTTTTTTTACACATATAGTCGACATGGGAATTCCAAGTTAGTTGGTCATCTAAGCATTATCATAAAAAATTACGCCATTTTCTTTTATACTTTCAAATTATTTAAGTATATTGCAATATTTGTCTCGTTATATAAATAGGAATGTTCAAACAGAATTAATTTACTTTTCTTTAGGATTAACTTTTAAATGGATATCATTTAAGTAAACTGACTTTTCCAGAACTAGAAATGCTAATTAGAACTTGTACAGTAAAGCTAATCATATAACTAAGATTATTGTATGATTGAGTTGAACTACACACTCTTATTGCTCCACTTACTTTTCCAGGCTTTAATATGACCAATACTGTAGTATATGTATTGTTTAAACTGTAGTGTGTGTTCATTTATTGATTTAGTCTTATTTGGGAGTGGGTGGATGTAATCAGGACAGAAATTTGCTTTAACCAGGAAAAGAAAATACATTATTTTGATTGCACAGTATGCATGCATTGTAATGTATTAAATAGGTGTTAACATGTAAATAATATGTATGCTATTGTTCTTTTCTGTGGTAGTGTCAGAAACAGTAACAGGGGTATTGACAGTAAATGCTCTCTATCTATTAATATACGTAAGAAAATTCGAAAAGTACTGAGCATTAAAACTTAATATTACAATACCTTAAATCTTGTTGCAGGAAATCAGGCACAACATTTTTAACAAGACTATACATTGGAAGTTCATCAAATCTTTGGAACCTCCTCGGCTGGTTCATGCAAGGTGTACAGAGCTTGTGACTAAAGAAAATATTTTTGCCCAAATCACTGTTAGATTTCATACAGAACAAATACTGGCAATATATGACAGATTTGGTAGACTAATGCATGGCAGTGAGATACTGGCAAAGGATGTCCTTGAATATGTTGTGTTTGAAAAGCATGTTGCGAATCAATATGGCACCTGGCGTGTTCATGCCAAGATTATACCAGACTGGCTGCCTCCCAAGGAACCAGCTTTACGTACCTATAGGATTATCAAGAATGAAGCTAAGGATAATAGTGAAAAGAAAAGTAATGAAGAAGAAGAAAAAACTATAGTTAACCAGCATAACCAGGAGTCTGCAACTGTTGCTGCATAGGCTGTTGCATTATGAAACTGGTTTTACAACAAATCATGTAGTTCCTTAAAATCATTTATAAATAAATTTACTTAAGTCCAAATTATGTTTATTTTTATTATGATTTTAATTTTGTGCTTTGCATCCCTATGAAACAAAGTTTGTAGCTACATAAATGAAACTTACTTTTATGAAGATCACAAAGTTTCAAAATATATACCTTTCATTATCTATTATTACTGCTTCTTCCTGACTAATTTACCTCAATTTCTCATTTCCTGTGCATAAATCTCTGTAACTGCAGGTATGTGTGTAGTTTTTTTTCCAGCATATCCCATTACATAATTTAGAAATATTACATTTTGCTAACATAAAAAACATATGTTTCCATAAACAAATTGTGTTACATGAGGGTTGACTTCTCTAGAAGGGTGCTGGTTTTTAAAAACTATAAATTATAAAATTTAAATTCATATAAATATTGCTTAATGCTAAAAAATCGGAAAACTGCATAGAATTTTGATCTTCTGCTGTGGATTACCTCTCCAAATTCATTTTTCATTCACCAGAGGTCACCACATACAACACAACAGCTTCCACAGGACCAACACGAGCATCAGGAAACTGTGAGTCAACAGCTGAGGATAGGAACGTTGGTTCCAGAAACATGTCCTAACTCAAAACAGTAAGTGAAGTGTGAAAGAAATTTACCCTCACTGTATTAATTAATATATTGCTTAATGTATTTTTATGCCTGTAGAAAACTTTTATCTTCCGCCTGATTTGTATTTGCAGGTGTTCTTGAAAGGTATATTATTTACAGCCTTGGTGCAAATCAATATCTTGTTAAGTTTGTGGAGTACCATACATACATGAATGTAATGTACAGTTGAATGTAATGTGCACCCTGAATTTGAAACTTTTGAATCATAAAAAAAGATTCTGGCATATTGTTGTATGGCATCTAAGAGATGAGCCTGTCTGCTTCATAAAACGATCAGAACATTGAATTTATAAGTGGACTGTTGTTACATTTTGGAGCACGTAGAATAAAATCCATCACTTATGCTGTTGCCATTGACAGTTGGCATAAGTCAAAGAAGAAAAAGTTATTTCTTATGGTGTCACTAGTCGCAGGTTGCCCATTCTTCCTCTTTTCATGTATGAATT
Organism: Metallyticus violacea; assembly: GCA_030762175.1. Taxonomy (NCBI): domain Eukaryota; kingdom Metazoa; phylum Arthropoda; class Insecta; order Mantodea; family Metallyticidae; genus Metallyticus; species Metallyticus violacea. The sequence goes on from CM060836.1 coordinate 20,834,479, forward strand.
CCAAAACTTTTTCTTCATTGTCAGGGTGTCTTCCTCTGTGAGGACCAGTAAATTTCTTCCTACTAGCTTTTAGTTGCAAATAATGCCAATTTCTGTTGCTGCCACAAGCGAACATTTCTGTCAGCTGCATTGAACGCTCTGTCTACCTGTTACCATACTTTTCAGCATAAAGAATTACTTTATGCTTAAAAGTAGCATCATGAAATGTTGTTCTCTGTTTGCTCTACCATACAAATGCTCTATGTAATAACAGGCCAACAATAAATGTCAGAAACTCAAGAATTACAGCAGTACATTATGATGTAATAAACAATAAATTAAAGTGAAGTTACTGGCAAACTATGGAAAGGATTTGCACTAAAATCTAATGCACACCACAATTTTCAATACTCCATTTGGACAAAATAGATTCTCGTAAATACAGTATTTTAATTGGGGAGGTGAGAGGAAGCAATAGGGAGGTCCTCTTATCCACATTGCATGTATGCATCACTTGTCATCGTGTGCCAGGAAAACATGTCTCCAGTTTTATACAGTTGATTGTTGTTCCGTTACAAAATTAAATTACATTTTAAAGGCCTATTAGATTACTTTTTATTTGGTTTGTTAAAAGGTGTTCTCGAGTCAATTCAGGGCATAAAACAACTAATCATTTTGCTCATAAGTCTTTTCTGTCAAGCTTGAGGCTCTTTTTCGTGCCATAATCTACAACACAGGATCAACAGCTGTACTTCCTTTCCAAAGGAAGCCATACTTAGAAATTTTATGCCCTAAAAATCCATCAACCTGGTTGCATTTGAACTCAAGCTTGGGTTTACAAGGTGGTCACCAGTATTGACAGACTATTTGATAATTTAATTAAGATCATTGTATGATTGAGTCAAACTACACACTCTTATTGGCTCCACTTGTTTAAATTTTACTACATGTTTCACAGACCTTTGTCCACATCCTTGGCTAACTGTTGACTGCTGAATAATTCATTATGCTTTGGGGATATATTGCTCTGGTGGAGGTGTGATGAACTTGAAGTATTATGTTTTCATGCCTGGAAGTGCCAAAGTTCATTAATCTATCTCTGTATTTATAAATGTAGATTTTCTCCCATGTTGCTAACTCTATAGGTCCTGGTACTGATTTTAATAATTTTGCTTTATTTACTATGCCATGGTTTTCTGTCCAGAAATGCGATACTACTGCTGATTTCTCCATTTGTTTGTGTTTTATGTTCCTGAAATGTTTTTTTAACCATGCAAATCAGCAGTAGCATCTCATTTCTGAACAGGAAATCATGACAGTGAATAAAACAAAATTATTAAAATCAGTACAAAAAACAGTACCTACAGAGTTAGCAAGCAACATGAGAGAAAATGTACATTTATAAATACAGAGACAGATTAATGAACTTTGACACTTCCAGGGATAACATAAGCTTTATGTTCATTACACCTTCACCAGAGCAGAATATACATCCCCAAAGCATAATGAATTATTCAGCAGTTGACAGTTAGCAGAGGATGTAGACAAAGGTCCGTGAAACATGTAGTAAAATTAAAACAAGTGGAGCTAATAAGATGTATAGTTTGACTCAATCATACAATGATTGTAATTATATGATTAGCTTCACTGTACAAGTTACAATTAGCATTTCAAGTTTATTAGATAATTATTGAAACGTATAAGGCATAATTATTAACTGTGAGAAAACTTGCTCATAATTTCAACATCAAACAATACTACATTTGAAATAGTTTTTCAGCAAGCAATCTCCAGTGCTTCATGCACCAATAATCAGTTGCTACTGAATGGCAGGCTAGTGAACTTTCATGTGAATTTGTGAAGTAATTGTTTTATTTTATATTGTGTTTTAATTAAATGTATAGAAAATGAACCTAAATAAAGTTTACATTTTAAGTCTTTTTCTTTGTGATCAAAGAGAAAATTCAAATTAAAAAATTGGATAGAGCAACCCCAAGTGTACTGCCACAGGTAGCCGAGGTCGTTAAGGGGCAGATTTGTGAGCAGGAGGTTTGGGATTCGAATCCTGCCAGGACTGTCCTCCCTGACTGAGGTTTTTTCCAGATTTTCCTCAATCTTCATAAATGGAAAATGCCTGGGAGGTACCCTAAACTTAGGCCAGGTACATTTCCTTCCTTAAAAAGTCCTTTCCCAATATATCATTTCATCTCGTCTACCATCAGTGTCCATTGCCTGTGGTGCCTCTGTAGCAAAAACGGGCATTAAACACTATTCATTCATTCCATTCAACTCCAAGTAATTATTTGAGTCATAATGTGATTTCAAAACATAGTGCTTTCTGTAAAGACAGACTTCATCCTGCAGATTCAAGACTTTAATCTAGGATTGGCAAGTTTCAATAAAAACCATGAGAATGGATTTTTTTTTGTTTAAAAATATGTACATCCTTTGACAAAAAAAATTAGTCATCTCTTGAAAGCAAAATTCTACAAGTCCTACTTGTTAAATGCGCAGTTTTCAAGGTATCCAGCAAAGTTATGTAGCCACTGTAGCAGTTGTGTTATATGGCATGCACTAAAGATGCCAACTAATGTATGAGTTCCATTATCTCTGTGACAAGAGTATGCACTGATGCTGTGGCATGAAGCACTTTTTTTTAATAAACCGTTGTAACATATTACAAATTAGTTTCATAATATTGTTTCCCATATGCAAAAAGCTTTAATGTTAACATATTATATTACTTCTCGTCCACATTACTGTAGAAATATCTTCTATGCCCCAAAGATTGAGGGTTCATATACCTGATATTAATTTGTGTTTATTTCTGTGTGTTTTTACTTTAGAAGTTAAATATTTCTGTTCATGTATTTATTTAGTTATTTGTAAAGATTACATTTTCGTGCATGTATAGGTAATGCCATAAAACTCAAATGATACATTAAAATATGTGATATTCAAGCAACATGCTCTACATATACACTTATAAAACCAATAATAAAAAATATAACATTTCTGTGCTTACACAGTTTATGCAGGAAAGCAATGTCTTCTAAATCATTAGCCACCTCTACTATATCCTAATATTCTTTCTCCAGATGCTTATGATGTGACCATTACTCTTACAGGCAAAGCTCCCATTGCAATGCATTGTGAATACAGTATTTAAGAGCATGCCCGAAGTTCTTCAATCGACATGTAGAATCTGGGGATGACTATTTTTCTTTTGCCAAAGGGTGTACATTACTGCGATATTTTTATTAATTCTTTCTGTTTAAATAGTAGTAAACTGTGGTTGAATGGCAGGCTAATGCAGTTTTTTATGAATTTAGAATTGCTTTTTGTTTTCTGTAATTGAATGTAAAAATTAATACATGCTGTACAAAACATACATTCTAACCCTTTTTTATTGTGATTATTGGAAGTGAAACTTTAAATTAAATAACTGGGTAGACCAACTCCCAAGTATTAATTTGAATCACACTGGTATTTTAAAACAGGATACATACAATGCTTTCTGTAGATACAGACTTCATCCTGCAAATTTCAGACTTTAATCAAAGGGTCATTGACAAGTTTGCTATCATGAAAGACAGGAGAATAAGATTTTTTTTGTTTAAATAGGTGCATTACTATAATTTTTTATTAAATTCTCGCTCTGTTGTATATGTTCAGCTACTCACATATGAGTGATGTTTCTAGTTATTACGATTCTAGAGGCTTGTGATCCATATTCAGCAGTGTTAAGTTGTACACCCCAGCTTTATGCCTTGCTATATATAACAGTATTGTAAATCACCCAAGATTCAATAGATACCTCCCCATTTATGCCATTTAAAGTTTTAGCCTTGCAAGTGTACTGGAAGGTAAAACCCCAGGATGTGGCCAAGGAAAGTTAACTTGACAATATGGGAGAAGAGTAATTTACAATTCCAACCAAATTTATTAAACAATAATAATTGTAAATATAAGGGCTTTCATGTAAAAACTATCCCCATGCATGGTGCAGTGTTTTGAATTATGTAGGCTGCAAGCAGCACTCCCCACTCTTTCCCCTATAAGTGGGATAGTTTTTATGTGAAAACCCTGTAATACATTCACAAATATATTTTATCTTTAAAACATTGAATTTACACAACGTGTAAACAATAATATCTCTTGCAAAAGTTACAAGCTCTGAAAATATTACCTCTGAAATATAAAATATTTCAATAAAATAAATAAAAGATTTAATAAAACATTGCACGGACACAAGCATTTAGTAAGATCTCTATTACACAACAGATAGGAGCTTGTAATCTGCCGAAAATTGCAATTAAATTTTATTAATTGACATGCAAATCCAATTTTTCAAGTCATTAGAGAGCATTACAAAAAGCAACTTTATGCCAGTATACATTGGAACATTACAATAAAATCTTCAGATACAGGGCATCTGGATCACAGGACTTACCCTTCAACATCTAGGCCTAACAATTTTGAAGATAAAGCCAAAAGAAATTAAACCACAATGTCTCATGAAACAATTCTCTGTGTGGAATGAAGGCACGAGCTTACCTGCCTGTCATAACATGGTAGGTAGATAAAGAATCACAATCATTAGCTAGCAAACCATTCGGAGATGGCCAGGTGAACAGGCTTAGGAAGGGCAGAAGGGAAGGAAATCTGCAAATTTAATTTAACATTGAGCTTATTGTTAATTAAAGATAAGCCATGTGAAGAGATGAAATAAGAATTTAAGGCAATGCCTCTCCTTAAACAAAGCAACTTTTAATGTTAATGAAAGAGCAAATAGACAATCATATTACTGTGAGAAACAAACCCTGCCCATTGCTATTTGTTTGAGGGCTGTTTTTCTTTGTAAAAGAGGCCATGTATTACAGATCATTTTTAGATATGTTCCATTTCTTTCTGATATAAATTGCAGTAAGAAAACGTACTCATTCTTTCCTTAGGTTTATGATTAGTAGATACAGTTTTCAATAATTAGTGTCATCAAAGACTAATCTGCAGGTTTGTTTTTGATTTGTTTGTCAGGAATTTTATTAAGAATATCCAGAGACACTAGTCACTGAACTAAAAGTCAACAAATGGATCATCCTGGAAATGTGCAAGTATTTGTATGCTATGAATGACATAAGAGTTAGCCAATTTTGAACATGACGAAAATTGTTTCTGTATAAAATGTCTCCAATCTTTCAGTTTTTATGTGCAGGATTTGAAAACTTAAAAGCTCAATAGAATTATCTTATTCACAATCATATGGATTGTAACCAATTTTTTATGCAATTTTAGCATTCAATTAGAATGGAAATAAAACTTCTTGACAAAAGGGGAGGGGAGAAGGAAATAATAATTGGTAGTGCAGAATACAAATACTTGTATCATAAACATTATCAATACCTATTTAAAAATTGTATTTTGCCATTATAATTTGAATTAAGCATAATTAAAATAAAATGCAAAAAAAGGCACATGTCTCTGCTACCTCTGTTGAATAATTTCAAAAAAATGGAAATTATGCAATGATGCTACATTTGGTTTTCCCAGGGTGCCCTTGGTTCAGCCCTAGTTTATGCTGCACTGGAGTTATTGAGAGAAAAATATATAAGACTCCAGAAATACACATTGGAGAGAGTGAACTGTAAATATATGTCTGTGCACAGATTTCGGCAACCCTTCTGGAATAACGCCACTCCAATGAACAAAGTTTGCACTCTTAAAATATCATGATGAAGTACACAATATAATACATGCACACAAATAAATAAATATTAATACCTTTTTTTTTTTTTTTTTTTTTTTGCAAAGGTCATACTTTTATCATACTATTCCATTTTAACATTACAAGTTTTTTCCATTATTTTATACAAGATAAAATTTATTAATATTATATCAATCAAGCAGAGGCACATGCTGACAATAAAATAAATAAACCATTGGATATGACCTCCAAAAAGTAGAACTACATTAATATTACACTCCTTTAAAATGCTTCTTTGGTAGATAACTTAGGCCTAATTTAACTGTCGCGGCTCATTTCCATGCTTAGATTTATTGGGAAGAAAAAAAAAAAAAAACTAACTGGTTTGAATTCTTCCCAAGAAGTGAAATTCAACCACAGTACGATTTATTCCGCTTTCTCCTTTAAGTTCTACTAGCCCTTAATATAAATTGTGCTCTCTTTGAAACTCCCATTACTTGAAGTATATGGACTCAATGATGACTTTTAACACAAAATTCCAAATAACTGTCAAGAGGTTGCCATGTTACGTCAAGATAGTTATGAACCATAAATAATAAAAGCTAAAGTGGGCCGTGATTAAATCTCCAGTACAAATATGTATCGCAATTCTCATGGCAGTATATTTATCGGTATCATTCAAAATTGTCATTAATATGTATACTCATAACACTTTAGCATATTGTATTCTTTTTTGTATGATTTGTTTGCTTGCTTTATTCCGGCAATCACGATTCGGGATAGACGTCGGCCTTTTCCGTCGCTGAATGGCCCATTAGTCAGAAACTGTACTTTGTTTGCTCATTGCTTTTCGTAAAACTAGTATTATCTTCAGGAGGAGCATTTATTAATTTTAGCGAAATTATTTCAAATTAAATATGTTTATATGAAGCATTAAGTTTTAATAGTATTTCATTTCACTTCGCTTCGCCTCCCGGATCTTCCGTCACACGTTGCTCAATACTCTCTGATCATCAAACGCCTCATAAGGTGTTCTGTGCTGCAGGTTTAACAGGTTTCTATGTGAGTATTTTGCCTGGATTTATTATAATAACGGCAGGAGAAAGCTCTAATAACTATAAGGAAAATGAAACTATTTTTAGTTTACAGAATAATTGTGAAAGGAAATGGAATTTTCCTGTTAACCTTGATGTAATGAGTAATCGCTATTGAAAGAACGGTTGATTTTCTTTGTTAGAACCATGCCCTACTTTTCATCACTTACAACCGAGTTTTTGTAAATTATATACCATAGAACTTGTAATCATAATCGTTCATTAAGTTGTATTTCCCAATTGGCAACAGCTGGGTTTGGTCAATGACCTTCTGACACCTTTAGCCAAAGTAGGTAGTATGATTCAGTTCCATTTAGCTCTTAGCTTGTGATGAAATAATTCCCTCCTCAGAAAGCTGTTTGTAGATTCAAAAATCCAGTTAGTGTATATAGATAATTTTTTTTTCCACTTCAAAAAAAGATTTATTAAATGCTAAGCCCTAAGCTTTATTATAAAGTTCTTTGTGCTAACCATTTACCTTCACTATTTCAGCCAATTATTGTATGAGTCAAAAAACAGAAAAGCCAGTATTATCAGGTCAGCGCATCAAGACCAGAAAAAGAGGTAAGTGGTTAAGTATAGGGAAGAAGTTGACTTCAGAATTGTGTTATGTTAGTGTATATTGCATTTGATGTTCTCTCAGCATCATTTCGAAATTTGTATCTCAATATATGTGTACTTAAGTATACATTCTGATGTTTCTACATTCTATTGCTAGTGTATTACTGTTTATGGAAGCATAATCATTACTTGGCTTAAGATGAAGAGCAGAATTGTATAATGCTTGTTTTTATGATGTTGAACATTTGCAGAAGGTAATGTTTGAGAATGGGCTTTCATTTGTTTGTTTTACCCAGAAGGCATGAGGGTTTCATTAAGGTTTATAGGAGTAAAATGGCTGGAATCAAACCAGAGTTTGTTCTTATAAGTAGATATTTAAATGTTGTGCAAAATAACTGCTGGATGGAGTATCTGAGCAATAACAACACTGATAAACTTTCTGGTGTAGCTAAGTGCTAATTGAGCCTGGTGATAATACCCACGATTAACTGTTTGAGGCATCTTACAATTCTCTTTCACTCCACGTAAGGTGTAGGTGCAAAAGAAATAACCACTTTATCTCTTAGGTATTTCCCTTTGTGTTGAAGGTAATTATCTTCACAAATTCATGTGGAGAAATGTTTTCAAGCATATTAAAATATTTGCATCATTTATCATGTATATTTTGAGTATCTACAATGTCAATTAACTATAGCATTCACCCAATCATGGCATCAACTCCTTTAGGAGTCAACCATATATATCACAAAAGAGCTGTAGTCCCATGTGATCCACAATTTATCCACATCTAGTGCTTATATATTTCTGACTTTGGTGGTTTTGTGTTTTTATAAGAGCTTGTGCCTAACCACTACAATAACGACATCAGTATTTGCTCTTATTTATGCCATGGTGCTCACCAGTCTTCTGCTATGTAATCAAAATAGCTTGTGTTTTGACTCCGGTGATTCTCTATAACTATCTGTATCTCACTAGTTAAAGCTCTGGAGGGGATGAATAATGCAACCTATTCCTAAACATTACCATTGCAGAATTATGTACTCGCTGTTTTGTTCCTTTAAGTTTTTGCAATGCTAACTCAAAAGATTTCCATTTAAGGCTTACACTGAGGAATAAACTTGCATCTTGCATTTATGCAAACAATGTGTTTCCAATAAAGCAGAATTACAATTTTATGTAATCAGCTTAACAAAATATATTACTACTTTCTTAATCAGCTAACCTTTTTTATTTCCTTATTCCTCATGTCCATGGCACGCTTAGCATATTAACTGTTAATACACTCATCTTAATACTCCTCAGTTCATTTTCTACATATCTTGCAAGTGTTAAGTTCTCCTCTGCTAATGTACATTACTAATTTTCTGCTAAATGCACTATAACCTACAACCTCACATCTATGTATTCCATTATTCTCCATCAGTGTCTCTGTACATCATTTTCTTACATTCAATCCACTGTTTTTCAGAGTTACACAATATTACTATGGGAAGGAACAAGGGCACACACTAATCTATTCAAGCGAGGCTTATGAATGAAACTGAACTTAAATCTAACCAGGGGTCACATTTTAAGCATGTGTGCAAACTCAATCCTAAAATTTACCCCCCTAGGTTAGGACTAAGTTTTACAAGGATCTCTGTAATACTATTTCCTTACATAAGTTTGCTGAAACAAAACTGCCTTAAATCTGTACTTGAGAGATATCGGACACAGCCAGTCTTTTCACACTGTTTCAACTGCACTGCAATCTAGTGCATTTCTTGGTGTTGGCAACAACAGTAATATTAACACCACTCATATGCCATTTTTCTTTTCTGTTGCCAAAATTTACTATAAATTAAATAGCTTTTTTTGAAGATGGGCTGGTCTGGTTTTAGGTGACTATAGGCACTTTACCCAAAATATAATTAAAATTTTTTTTGTCAACAGTGCTAATGGGATGTACTTAACCAACTTTGCACTGCCCATGATACCACTATTATGGACGTGACTATTATAGGGGATTTGCATTTATATATGTGAAATAGGGCTGGCAGGAAGTTAAACATGTATATGTGGAAAAAAATTGTTGAAAGACCATCCATAAGTACCCACAAATAGAACAATGGTAAACAACTTAGCAAAATTTAGCAAACATTACAAAAAAGCTTAGTAGTAAGCAAGAGGAGATGAACCATATGCATTGAAAGTTAATAACTCACTTACCACCATGAAAAAGTGTGTTTATAGCTATAGGGCCAAGAATCAGAACATAGTATGGTTACATCATGATTATTATCAACAGTAAATATATATTAGATACCAATACTTAGAGTGAAGGGTTTTTGTTTGTTCTCATAAGAACATTTTTTTTTAATGTAAATTGGAACTTGCACAGTGAAGCTAATCATATTAATTCATATCATTGTATGATTCAGTTGAACTACACACTCTTAAAGCTTCACTTACTTTTCACAAATCTATGGAACCGGTTTCAAGAACATTTAGTTCAACTGAACTTTAGCCTGGCTGAACTAAATGTTCTTGAAACCAGTTCCATACATTTATGAAAAGTAAGTGAAGCTTTAAGAGTGTGTAATTCAACTGAATCATACAATGATATCAATTAACATTTTTCTTTGTTGATGTCCTCTTTGTATGCATATTATATGTGATAAGGGGATAGAATTTTTGCCCCTTGAGATATATCTTTAAGCATTACTCAAAGGGCACAGTGTGCAGGCGATCTATTTTCACCCCCTATCTAATTCCAATCAAAACCAATCTACTACTACACAATAAATCGAAAATATTACCAGATCACTGAACAATCTTCAGAAAACCATAATGTTCCAGTGGACCCTCTCAAATTGTGGAATAATAGGGAATGAAATAGCAGACCTCCTAGCCAAGGAGGGTACCAAACTACCTCAATAACAAAAGACAGAACAAGAAAATAAGACGAGATTAAGTTGACGCACACATCAGAATTCAAAATCAACACAAAGATGCTAGCCTCAATCAAACCATGGGAGAAATCCAACAGAATTGGAGAAATACAAAAACAAATTTAGATATGAAAAAAAATGCAGTTTTTAGAACAACAATACAGTATGACTGCTTGGCTGCTGACCTGCACAAGATAGGCATCTACAACTCAGAAATATGTACACTTTGTAATGAACCAAAGAGCAGGGTGGACAGAGAACATCTTATTACATGCAGAAAACTTGATAAGGCGCTCCAGAAGAGCAAGAACATCTCTGCCCTATTCTGGACCACTAGAAAGCAGGTGGAATGAAATTCCAGAGCTGCCATTAGAAGAAGAGCAAAGGGTAAGCTGAATTAAGGCAAATTTCTTAAACCAAACTTAAGTAAATCCTAACTAATGTAAGTAAATGTTTGTTATTACAAAGATTGCAGAATTTAAACCTGATTTAGGGGTTACATTTTAAAGAGTGTTAACACATGCTATACATAACAATGTTACAATGTAATCCCTAGATTAGGTTTAAGTTAGCAATTAATATTACTGGACTTAGCGGTACTTTTAGGTGCCAGTTGTTTCAATTCTATTACCATTAAGCCTAATTGTATGAAGTAACATTATATGATTGTTGGCAACTCTGGAAAATAATGGAAGAACCACTGAAGGTGATGTACAAGGTTTCCCTGGTGAAAAAACATACAGCAAAGCACTGAAAACAGACTAAGCGTCTTCCTCCTTAAAGAAATGGTACATTTTATACATCATTTCACGAGTTTGTTTATGCAAAGCTACGCTTTTGCATTTTTCTTGCTCCATGTTTTACTTCTGTATAATATTTTAAAACGAAAACAAAAGCACAAACTGATAGAAAACCACAGGAATCACACCAGCTCACAGACCACAAAACGCACTAGACTCTTGACTTCAAATGATGCTCTTTGGTTGAGCTTGGTCCCTGACTATCCTTGTCCACTGCACAACCTTCCCAGACCCACACAGATAGCTGCTCCCAACTCTAGTAAAAGCACTTGTAAAGGATGTAACTGTAACTTTCTGTTCCACAAAATAATGTACAACACTTGTAAAGTATTAGTAAAGAGTTATAAGTGACATAAAAGCACATTATGGGGGAACAGCAGTTTGCCAATCATACCTTAACTAAGTTATGTCCACTGCTTAATAAGTTTATATTTTTCTGTCTAGAAATTAGCATTTCTGTAATATTGATCTATATTTTTTATTAAAAATAATGGACATTTAAATACTTGTAAATATTCAAGTATAATATTGACTTTGAGATGGCCATTGTAAGTTTTCACATGTACTATATCACAAAATCAATTTCAGTCAAAGATGTCGAGAAAAGCTATTTGCTCAATTTTGTTTGATTTGATTATTGACATAGATGTACATTTGTTTGCGAGTCCTTTTTAATACAAGTAAAAGTTGTGAAAATGGTATTTTTGAGTCTAAATTACTTATTAAGCGAATGAGAGAGGGAAATGAATTTTTAGGACATTTGGTTAGAAACTTAAAAAAGTAATAAAGTAATATGCTGCATTTAAATATTTATTTTAAATGGAAAATGCCAATTTAAATCATAAGTCTCTGTAATTCAAGATTTCCAGAATATTCTTTACTGCTTGCATGGGGTTTTGCATCTTGGCAGCTGGATAGGCCAAAGCAGTTGTGTCTGCACTCCAGGTTTGCTTCTTAAAACTGTATATAATCTTGCCTTATAGCAAATGAAGGAAATGTCCTCCCTCAGCTAAACAGGCATTGTACTGGGTAAACATATTCCATTTGACATGATTTAGTTTGCCCACTGTAATGTTTCTTGATTTCATTTTGTTTGTTTTTAAGTTCTTTCAATGTGTATGTATACGTTTTGTATGCTTTGTCCATCAGGATATGCCACAAATAAAAATCACAGACTGTTAGATCTACTGAAAGAGCCAGCACTAATCACTCTTGTCTTCAAATACGTCCCTAATTTGGCCCATGGATTCCTCTGCTGTATAAGCATTGGTGGAATCTTATTGAAATCATCCATATGATTTCTCTTCCATCGGCTGATTGAAAAATAGGGTCAGAATGTCATTTCGGTACCTCTCTCCATTTACTGTCTGCTTATAAAAAATTGAACTTATTATTTGTCTTGTGCTGCTACATCATCCCATTAGAGATAATTGCAATACTGATATGGTTATTGTGCACCAGGGAGGTCCTTAAACCTATGGTTAATAAAGCATAGTCTGTAGGAATGAATAAAAATGAATTAATGATGGTGCAAATGAGCTTGGAGTCCTTGGTGCATTAAAGCCACTGACATTCAGCTCAGGTTAAGTGGAAAAAAACCTGTGATCATTCACAGAAGAAATGTGTCTGCATATGGAGAGGAAGTGGTATCTGTCTAACCAGTGGGGAAATAATGTCAGAATTTGCAGATTACCATTGTGAAAGATCAGACACACAATACCAATTGATGAAATTATAAGGGAGAACAGATATAGGAATCAGTTGGAGGTGCACTTTAGCCTTTCACGTGTACATGTGCAACTTTGGATTTAACTGGAAAGTGTTGGTCCAAAGAAAAAAAAATTGTTCAACAAGCAAGACGGTCATCAGGAAATGTAAAAACCCATTTTATGTCGAGACAAATGCTGAATAAATTTAGTGATTATGTCAAAAATAGTGTTCTTTATCTTGATCTATTTTCCCTCATTCTCCTGCAAAAAGTTAGGAAACTTAATTTTTGACTACCTCTCATATTTTTTTCCTTTTTATAGGAATTCTGTGCATGTAGAGAGAACATGATTTGGTTTATTTTATGGACACTCTTTAACACCTCAGGACATGAGTGTCCCATTCAATTCAGGGCATGAAATGGCCAACAAATTTTGCTCAAAGGCCTCTTTTTTCTTTAGAGAGAACAGGATTGGTTAACTTATAAAAGTTTTCTTACAACACTATTATACTTCATGATGTGAAGTAGCTGCTGAAAATCAAAATGCACAAACAGCTTATACCAAACTACACTTTTATTTTTTCTTAGAAACATCTCTTGAAATGCAGTTCCTCTTATAGTAAAGTGACCACCAAGTTTAATGCAGTAATATCTTGAAATTGTACCTCTTTTATAACAAACTTCCTAATATTGTTGGAAGTGGTTAATTGAAACTTTTAACTGATTTATGCTTGCTGAATCGTTAAATATACCACTTTTTCATAATTGATATGCTAATCAAACTGTATGTTTTATTTACATACACATTGTTACCATTCCTAATAACATAATACTGATATTATTGTGTATATTTTCCTGCCTTCTTTAAGTAATTGGCAAACTTCCATGCATATGCCAAGAAACTCCATACTCTATTTGGAGTATATTTTATGTTTATTAAACTTACTACGAATATTTTAATTGTATTATATATATTTCAGTAGAAATTTGCAACTGTTCACACTTTATCTGAGATAGCAGCTACAAAACTGAACTAGTTTCAAATAAGAGTGCAATATAACGGGGTCCACCCAGCCTCATGAGGACAATTGGAGAGTTGCCTGATAGGCAATATCCTTTGATCTTGAAAAACATGTGATAGGTGATCAGCTGGATGCTGTAATGCTGATTACATGTCCCCCTGCAGTACACTCTATCAATGATATCACAAGATGTAGATAGAGAATGCAGCACTGATAATGGGCTGGCGCACTATAGAGGAGGATGTTTTAACACTGTAGCTGTAAGGCAACAATTCTAAAGGGGGTAATAAACAACCCTTTGTGAAAATTCACTACTATAAACGTGAAATATCTGAAAAACTATATTGCATATTTTATCAAATCTATTTATACTGACAACACATCAAATTAAATAAATTGTTTCTATTAAATTTTATAAATCAAAAATTGAAATTTTTTTTCAAAATCACAAATTAAAAAGATAAATATTGCGACTAATATTAACTTCCTGAAACTTTGCCTAAAAATAAAAGTTACTGCAGCTTTATAAGGAAAACAATTAAAATAGACAATAATAGCAAAATTAGAGTATAAAAAATTGAATGAAATTTATTTAACAATTTATGTATTGGAATTAAAATCTCAGTCATTAGAATTATGCATTTGGGAAAATTTACAATACCATCTGAATGAAAATTTAAATTGTCAAATAAAAAACAAAAATGGTAAACTTAAAAAGAAACTTTGCAAATTATGTATGCATCAAGCCAAAACTTTTATCACAATATGCACAAACAGAAGAAAATGTAATTAACCTCTCAGGCACCACCTTTTCTAACAAAGAAATTACATTTCTAAACAAAGACCTCTAAACCTGTGTAGACTTCTCAGAAAATACCGAAAGGCACTAACGACCTTAGTATTTTTGTGCCTTTAAACAATAATCATGAGAAAATGTAGAGGAGTATATTGCAGATAATGATATAGCCACTCACCACCTAAATGAAGGAGAAAAAACTTTAGTGAAAATGAAATGCAGCAAAATTGTAGATAACCTAAAAAATATGAAGAAATATAAAAAAACTACAGTGGTACATTACAGCAGCTAAAGATAAATTGGTGTGAATAATTTCCGACAAAGAAAATAATAAAATATTCATTTAGGACAAAAACAATTACATAAATAAAGTAAAAATTTTGATAAAAGGGAAAGACTACAAACCAATTGAAAAGAATCCTCTCAGTAGTTGCAATAAAAATTTAACCTAAGCACTGAAGGAAGTTGGATTATTTCCCACCTCTGAAACAAGAGTCATGCAAAGCAAT
This sequence comes from Metallyticus violacea, assembly GCA_030762175.1. NCBI lineage: Eukaryota > Metazoa > Arthropoda > Insecta > Mantodea > Metallyticidae > Metallyticus > Metallyticus violacea. Next base: position 20,849,582 of record CM060836.1, read on the forward strand.
CCAATACTACCTAGACTTTATGAGATTCCTAAAATGCATACAAATTATAATAGCAAGATATCAATAATTAACAATGTTCACCTACATATAAAATAGAAAGAAATGAAATAACAAATTCAATTCTTTTAAAATATTTCAAAGCTTGGGCATTAAAAATTTATTTGATATAGTTGAAATATTTCAAAATTTCTGGAGATGTAATGTGTCTTTTAATGTAAAAGCCATATTCCCCCGTATCCCAATAGAAAATTTTAGGCAAATGTTAAGGAAATGGGTAAACTCCTTCAATTTACAAACAAGAGAAATAGATGACTTACTAAAACTTACTAACATATGCATTCAGCATAATTTCTTCAGTTTTAACCAAAAATTTTAATAACTTTCTGGCTTAGCAATGGGAAACCCCTGTTTCCGTTTCAAACAGATTTGTTCATGAGCTCCTTTGATATAAATATCACCAAAATCTTCCCATTAATAATTTTTGCATTGTGTGGAATACTTTTTTTAACTGGATTTTATTCAAAGGATTTTCAAGACATTGTATAGGTATGAGAATGAGATATTTGCAATAATAATACACTTTACTATGGAAGAGGAGAAAATGGGTGACTCAAGAAAGAAAGACAGACTGAACTTTGGAATCCATAGAAGAGAGAGACACACATACACAGAAAATTACATAAAAACAAGTCATAACCTCATCCCACACAAATATGCGTGTTCTACAGCTTGGTATGCAGAATACCAAACATCTCACAGAAACAAGTGTACAAAACAAAATATCAACAGGTAATTAATACAGCATTAATCAGTAGTTTCAACAAATAGACAATAATAAATATCAATAAATTCAAAAGACAAAATCTAAGAGACGTTTCCACACTGAAAAACAAAAAGAAAATATACAAATTTAGAAATTTCACATATTGGACTCTTCACCATAAATTCAGTAGAACATTCAAAGAACAAATATAAAATTAAAATATTAATTCAATTTGCAATCAAACACAGTGAAACACCCATTAATAATATCTTCTGAGTATTTAGAACACTCTTTATGGTTTCACTTAAATGAAATTGACTCAGGACATATTTTTCATGGAACTAGCGTCCACATCATCTAAATTGTAATAATATCTTCTGAGTATTTAGAACACTCTTTATGGTTTCACTTAAATGAAATTGACTCAGGACATATTTTTCATGGAACTAGCGTCCACATCATCTAAATTGTGCGGCTAATTACTATTTAAACCATCAGAGACTGCCAGGAGCATCTTGGGATCCAGCCATCACATATGTTAACAGATGTCTGTCTCTTAACAGCCTATGATGGGAGCGATTGCCTCGAAACATGTTCTAATGCTGTGTAAGTGGAGTTAGTGCTAACATATTTAATAAATTCTAATAGAAAATATTCTAACACATAAAATTTTTAAATCAGAATGTAATGGAACATTTACTAAAATAGTGTATTGTGCAATAACTAGGAACAATCCATCTTTTAACAAGTTCTCTGAGAAGGGTATGCATTTATTGGGATGTTGTATTTTAGTAACTATGACCCTCTTCCCAAAACAACATTCTTATATAAAAAGCATAAGGATGAACAGATTTGAGATAAATTTTTTCCCCTTTCTTTTATAAACATATAAGCTTATAAAAGCTTAAAAAAATCTGTTAATGACGTATTTTACTTTACATTGTATAAAAATGCCCATAATGTTTCACATCTGTATTCACATAATATCTCAGTAAGGGTGTCCTGCTTCCTAATCATACCTAATTTTCACTTCATTGTAATTGTTTTTTAATTTCACTTTGGTTGTTGAATTTTCATCACAGATATTTTTTGCAAATATTTTTTGGAACATAAATAGGTCTCTACATTTGACCATAACACAAATATAATTGCTTCTTTAGAGCACCCAACGTTGTGAACTCTTGTTTGTAGTAAAAAGCATTTTCCATTCACTGAACTGTTGACTTGTGAAATACTAATTTTGGCTGTGGTCTTATGTAGGATTGTGTCAGCTTTTTTATCAATTCAGCTAGGAACATGTTGCATCTATTCTCTTTCTTAGTTATATCTCAGTTTAGATAGGGTTTTAAAAATACTATGCGTGCTGCAGTTGTATATATGTCGGTTGAATTCATGAATAATGCTAGTGACCATCATCATGCAATCCTTTTGCAGGAGTAAGTATGAATCTTCTGGCTCAAGGAGTGCCATACACATTTAGTTTAATAATAATAATAATAATAATAATAATAATAATAAGGCTTTTTGCATTTGACAACTGACATGGGAAGCACTGTAGAAAGCAGTACCACAGCTTTACCTCTAGAACTCTTAGGGGAGGTTTCATCAACAAATGCTAAAACTGCACTAACGTGTTGCTTGTTAACACTGTATTAATATTTTAACAGTTTGTTAAAGACTCCTGCATTCCAACAAGCTGTTACACCATAATATTAGTTGGAGTGAATGAATTTATTTCTCATACATCAACATGCAACATTTTTATAACAAAATGAACACACACACACACAAAAAATTAAAACATAACAAATAGGATCAGTGTCTTTGGTATTTGTAACATGAATATATTTCAATATTTTAATTCTTAGTACTTCAGTCCAAATATTCCAATTTGATTAGCTCAGCCCCCTAGTCCTTGGTTCATCAGCAATTACTACTGGAATATCCAGGGCACCAGGCTCTGAGCCGTCGGTCCTTGTGGTGTAGTGGTAACCATACTTGCCTCCAAACCCAAGATCGCGGGCTCGATCCCGGCCAGGAACGATGGATTTTTTCGGGCATGAAAATTCGAAGTATGGCTTACTTAGGAAGGGAAGTAAAGCAAAGCCATGGATACTGTATCGTACATTTATGGTATGATAAAGGACCTCAAGCCTGAAAAAAGGGGCCTCTGAGCATGCCCTGAACTCTGAGTGAAACTCTGAACATTTTAGACAAATTTTGTGGAAAGGAAAATTTGTATAGTATAATCATTGTACATAAAAGTATATATAATGAAGAACTTTGTAAACAGTTGAGCATTTCAAGTTATTTTGCTGCTTGTTGTAGTGATTTGTAGACTCCCTTTGAATGACCTTCGCAAATTTTTACAACCTCTTATTACATTCTGGGTTTACCATCACAGTGTCCTTTCAAAACACTCCCAGTAGTCAAAACTGATCAGATTACTTCTTTATAGCCTTGAATGTCAGAGGGTTCTTATGGTAACCATGACAAAAGTTTCATTACACTTGAATAATGGATTTTGTTTCTGGATACCACCACAGAACCTGTGCATGCTGGTTTGTAATCTCCATTTTAGAAACAGTCTATTGTTGGAGCATCACTATTGCTATGTGCACACTACAGTATTACCATATAACCACCTCTGGTGCATCAATAGCAAAATCTAGCATTAAACACTAATTTAAAAAAAAATTACTAGATAAACTTTTTGAATTTCTACATTTACTCCTTCCAGAATCACAGCTGGACAGCCTGCATATTCAGCAGTAGCAATAATATAGTTATGCATCCCAGGTTTATGTTGCTGTGAGCTGCCTTGAAGAAATATATCGTATGAGTCTTTTGACTGCGTGCAGGCAAAGTTGTCAGAATCACGTACTTTCGCACAATTTTTGGTACACCTGAAATTGTCAAACAGCAAAACTAGTGTCAATTATCACCCACTTTTAGATTAGATTTGGTTAGTTTTGTTATAATAGCTTAAGACAACTTTTATTCCATTAAAGTAATACTGTCTGAATTTCCAGAATGTTTTAATTAGCTGCAAGAAGGTTATGTTTTGCAGCAGAAATAACAATTCTTTTAAAATTTGAGTATTCTCATATTTTTAACACAATACTTGTTTGTTACATTTCCATGATGATGACTGTGCAATTTTTTTAAACTCTATATTATTTTATTGCATGTGTAAATACAAAGTTACCAAGATAAATGAGCAAGATTGCCAAACCTGTGGAAGTTTTCAAGTCATGAACTTGGAAATAAAATATTCCTATTTCACTGTCATTAAGGTAGCATGTCGTTTCAGTACAGAGTGATGACTTGATACACTGAAAACATTTTTTGGTTTTTTATTTTTTGGGGCTTGCAACCTTTAAGACAGTTTAATTAGAAATTGTCGTCAAAATTGTGTGCGGCAACTGCTTGCTTATCCATTCCTGTAATAGAGAATGGATGGGTTATTGCAGGTGTATAATTCTAATGAAATTCCTTAGCAGAATTATAGTTAGGTCTCGGCAGAATCACAAAAATCTTTAAGCTTTCTCCTAACCTCCTTAGGACAAGTAAGAAATTTTTGTTGCTTTACATGAAGTGTCCAAGTTGTGGAAGGGATTCAATAAAATATGTTATAAATTCTTTACATAATTCATTGAAATTCTCCTCTGTATTTTTTTTTTTTTTTTGGAGGGGGAGATATAGTGTTTAATGACTGTTTTAAATACTGAGGCATCACAGGAGTGAACACTGATGATCCATGAGATAAAATGATAAACCTGGGAAAGAAAGGAAGGAAACATTGCAGGCCTAAGTTTAGGGTACCTCCTCGGCATTTGCCATTTATGAGGACTGAGGAAAACCTGAGTCAAGGAGAATGGTTCTGGTGGGAATCAAACCCCAGACCTCCCACTCACAAGTCTGTGCTTTAAGGATACCAATGGCAGTACATTCTGATGTGCTATTAATTACAACTCTCATTTAAAGGTCGCATTTTCAACATAGTTCACTTAAAACATTTTTCCAGCCCCTCAAAACATCAGTACCTAACCAGATGGAACACACCAAAGTAACGTATTTCAGATGGATTTTCACTTTGCTGCTTTAGCTAATGCAATGAAGTCTCCTGGGGCCTGCTCCCACTTAACAGAATCGCATTGAAAGTAATTCTTAGGAAAGAATATTTGTTCTACTACCAGAGTGGGAATTTTGTTTCATATTGATAGCCTATTGTGTCCCTTAAGGGCAAAGGCCTCCTAACAAGTAGGGAAAGCTTGTTTTTTCCTGGCATGTTGAGCTATTCCACAATAGTTGTCATATGCTGTTTGACACTGTGACTGATTTGTTCTTTGGTTATTCAATTTCTCATTGCACAAGTTGCTTCTTGAGAGATTTCCATTTTTCTGTTCCCTCTTGCTACTCTTGGCCAATCTGGACCTGCGTGTTCCATGAATAGGTATGTCCATCTTCTTCTGGGTCTGCCTTGTGTCCTTTTTCCTATCCAGGGGTCCCACATGGAGATCTTGTAGGTCCACTTATTGTCCTGCATTCTTGCAATGTGACAGCCCCATTGCCATTTGCTTCGGGTAGCTATTTGTGAGCTGTCTGTTGTCTGAGGTAACTGATTTATTAATACTATAGTTATTTTGCCCTTAAAAGTTATTCCCAGTATCTTGTGTTGCATTTTTCTTGGTATATTTGAATTTTGTTCTTTTTTATGTTAATGACCATGTTTGGCACCTATATAGTAATACAGAGTATACACAGGTTTCAATCCTCTGGAATCTAATTTTTTTTAGTTATTGTTTGGTCTAACAATATAAACTTCAGAGCCCAAAATGCTCTCCAGGTTAATGAGATCCTTCTTTGTATTTCCTTTTCCATTTTATCATGTCGCACAATTCAACCAAGCAAATTTAATGCAATAGAATAAAATCTGTTAATAGTCAGCATGCCACAGGATGCTGGGAAAAAGACAGTCGTTTCACTTACTCCAGGCACTGAATAGCGCCGATGTTAAAGGCGTGCTTCGTGTAGCGACGTTAGATATTGTGATGGAGAAGGTTAGAACTTCCATAACTGCATTTTTTTTTTTTTTCGTGTTGTTGTTACCATATTTGTTTTGTTCAGAACCGCTCGTTCACTCTAACAAATTAAGCAAAATAAATTACGTGTTTAACGTATAACATGTAACTAAACTAAGGAAAAATAAAGACTTTCTTCAGAGTAAAGGAAAAATGTACTTTTCACCCTGCGTGAAAACCAAATAAAAAGGTTAAGAAAAAAAAGGTATTTTAAATGCAAAAAATAACACATAGATCACCAAAGTGATCGGTGTATAGGCCTGCAACATCCCTGCAAAGAGTGCACCTGCTAAGTAATGAGCCTCGCACCCTCTCAAAAAGACGTGGAGTGTTACGAACCTCATCACCATCATCCAACACCCGTGCTAGTAACTGTTCATTAGTGTCAACTGATGATGCGTACACGAGACTCTTAAGATGTTACCATTAAAAATCTGGTGGGATGAGGTCCGGAGAACGTGGTGGCCAATTTACAGGACCACCTGCCCAGGAAGCACACCATTGAGCTAATCTCGTACTTCCACACTGCAATGGGAAGGAGCTCCATCGTGCTGCAACCACATCTGACGTCGAATGTTCAGAGGGACATCTTCTCAAAAACACAGACAAAACTGGGGTGAGAAACTGAAGATACACGCGTCCATTTAACTGTGTAAAAGTAGATACGGTCCAATCATTTAATTGGACGCGATGCCCGCCCACACATTGATGATGAATTTGTACTGATAACATCACTGTATGCGGATGCTCATACTCCCATACATGACTGTTCCTAAGGTTCAGAATTAGCGTACCTCTTGTGAACATGACCTCGTCGGTGAAGAGAACCGAGAAGTCAGACTTTATTCTGCCGCTGTAAGGCTTACTGAGACCGAAGTCCGCTGGCCCCAATGTTGCACCGTAAGCAGATGATAGGGAAATAGTTGTTCCGGCTTTCTCCGTTACCTTTCGGGATTTCGGCCGCAGGACAGGGTCGGTTTGTAATGCCAAGTCTCGGTTGCAATATGCTAGGTACTTTGCGCGTAGCACTACTGAACTGTAGCGTGCATACCCTCGCAGAACGAACGATTTTTAGTAAGGCCAACAATTTTCAATTTCCCATATACTGTGAATTAACACTACCATTTCCCGATTTCTTGGGCAAGACTTGAGCATTCTAAATGAAAATCTAATTCACACACTTACGTTATATTGACGAATCAGCTCATCATAACTTTGAAAGTATGCAAAAAGGATCATAAGTTCTCTATCTCAAAATGCTTATCTAGGATCCCTTCACAATCCTTGCAATTTGTGTGGTTGAATTCTGGGACACCTTGTATAATTGTTTATTAATTGTGATTTATTGAGGTAAACAAACATTTGAGTGTACATTCTAAAAACAATGCAGAAATTTGCTTATTGGAGGTTAGAGTGCAATATTGCACATTGAAATATAAAGTTTAAAAAATGAACAAAGAGAAATTAATACTCTATAGAATTATCCACATCTGCATGATGAATGTCTTGAATATTACTTGCACTAATTACATCTGTGATAATGCTTGAAATTTAATAAGTGGATTAAATGGCATGCAAAATTCAACTAAAAAAATGAACTTTAGGATGCTCATTCAACAATGCTGCATAAATTGTTACTTTATCCCATAACAGAAAGTTGCAAAGCATGCAAAATTTACCTCTTGTTAAAAATGTGTCGTGTAACCAATATTTTCTGTTTTTTGTCGTTTTTTGTTTCTGCTTTCTACTCCTCTTCACATAAATGAACTAGTGCTATTATGTGATTCATTTTCTGATGCCCCATGAGTATGCTTTAGTTTTATTATTCCCTTTAATTTTATTCAGTTCAATTTGTTTCTAATGATGGGAGTGTAGGAAATCATTTTGCTTTAGTTCAATTGGGCTGCACTAAGTGGGAGCAGACTTTAACTCTGTTGCTGTCCAATATTTTTCATAAATAAAAGATTTAGTACAAATGGCTGGACATTGCTGAAGGATCTTGATCCATCTCCTCCTCAAGTTGCACAATGGTGAAGTGATGATAAAATTAATCCAATTCAATTCAAATGCTTCATCAAACAATAATGATCCATAACTAATCAAAATGTCATAACTGCACTTTTCTGTGGCAATCAGGAATTAAATTTGTAGAACATCGTCTTTCATGGCCAGTGTCAATTATGTAAACTGAGTCCTGGGCTGTAAGGTCATGGCCAAATGGGATTCTTCTCTTTCATCTTCCCAGATGTTTCATACATAAATACAGTGGACATCATTAGTGGAATGCTCGATGTAATGATTTTGGAGGTGCAGTATCTCATCCTCAAAATTACATTTAGAACATTACTGATGATGTTCACTGCAGCCATGGACAAAAACAACTGGGAAAATGGAGAAGGATCCCATTGGGCCGTGATATTACAGCCCAGAAGACTCAGTTTACATAATAAAGAAATTAAATTTGTTAAGTTTCCAGTTTCTCCCATTCTTATTTCAAGAAAGTGGGTCAATACACTAACAATCTGTGAACAGTAATAACTGTGGATATACCATAACATTCCAGTAACTTCCAGTTGTTTGAAAGCGGGAACATCATTAATCAGCACAATAATTCTACAGTTAATCAAGTTTCAAATGCCAGTATATTTATGCATATTCCAGAGAAAATATCAGTCATCATTTGTAGAAAATACAACAGTGTCTTTCCTCTCTAAAATATGGTATCCTCATGGCAATGACATTTTCCTTAACTGCAATAGTGATATTTCTATTCAAGCAGCTTAATTAAAGTGCAAGGTGCAAAACCATAGTCATATACAGAGACATGCAAATGCTCTGCATATTACGAGCATGTAGGTGTATGTCCTTATAAAGTATAGACTTGTAAATTTCTCTTCCTGAAAGAAAGTAAAACATTTGTAAAGTATTAGTAAAAGTTTAAAAGTGACCTCATGTAAGAGCCAGCTGGAGGAACAACTGTTTGCTACACATTGGTATACCTTGAATTAGATTATGTTCACTCCTTGGTTTTAAATTCCTATTTTGTTAATTTACAGAGCAGATTATTGTCATTCGTGCTAAAAGGATCTTGTATTTTTTCTGAGAAATAATGATTATTGAAATACTTTTTATGTGTTTATTAGTATTCAAGCTTAATAGTTCACTTTGAGATGTTTGAAAACGGATACACAGCATCAATTTCAATCATCTAGAGATGGCAAAAGAATTGAACTTGATTTATATTATTATTTATATAAATGTGTTTATATTGTTTGCCAACCAATTTTTCATTATAAGCAAAACATTGGGAAAATGGTGTCAAAAAAGATTATTTTAAAAGAATGGAAAGAGTTTATTTTTGTTGCATGTAGTAAGAACCTTAAAAAAAACAAACCAAGATACTGAGCTGAAATATGCATTTAAAATAGGAAAGATCAATATCAGTCATAATCCATACATTAATTGCACTTAAATTAACTTTTTCATTATACTTAAATATTAAATTATTCCTTATTTATACATTTTCCTACTCTCATATTTGTTAATACTCCGCATATTTACATCAGTTCCCAAAATTATGTAAAGGTATTAAAACTTGCATTAGTATTTCAAATTCCTGTTGCTCCTACACCTGTAGAAATTTATGTATGTTACAAGGGCACAACTAATACTATTTCTGTGAAACAAAACAAGGAAAAATAACTTGTACACTTGTAAGTATAGAGCTGTAAAGTACAAGTGTAGCAGAAATCTTTGTGGAACAGAATTCCAATAATAACTACAAGTTACAAGTCCATAACTTGTAAAGTATTAGACCATACTTTTGAACAGGGCCCTGATGTGATTGAATGGCAAAAAGGGATGTCATGTTTGGGTGTACCAGTGGACAACATGTGAAAGAAATGGCCCAATTTGCCATTGTGTCCAGAGGCTATACACTGCACCATCCATATACAGAGGGTGCCAAAAAAATGTATACACACTTTAATCAAAGAAAAAACTGTGTTAACATAACAAAATAATGATGAACACTAATAATCTTAGTTATTTACGGTTACAACAGTTGCTCAAAAATGTCCACCATCAGGGTCGATACACTTCTGAGTACGTTGAACTACTGATGAAGCAACGTTTGCAAAAGTGTCCTCAGTGATTGCACCACATGCTGTTTCCATTTCTTCCCGAAGTGCTGCCAGTTTAGCTGGTTTTTATGGTATACACCATGCTTAAGAGTTTCCCATAGGTAGAAGTCCAATGGAGCTAGATCCAGAGCAGGCGGTGGAAACTCAATCGGACCTCTTTGTCCTATCCAGTGCCTTGGAAGATCATCAAGGTATGCACATACATCAAGGTGGTAATGGGGTGGGGCACCAACCTTTTGGAAGTGAAATTTCTCATTTCCATAGAGTGTATGATTGGCAAGTAAGACGGATGTGCATATCATGTTCAGATACACTGGGCGAGTTACTGTTCCTTCAAAAAAGAATGGTCCAATTAGACCCCTAGATGACAACCCACACCAAATATTAATTCCAGATAAATTAACAGCCTTTTCCAAAATAACATGTGGATTGTTTGCACACCATTAGGCACAGTTATGCTGGTTAACATTTCCATTCAACTTAAATTGTGCCTCATCAGACCATTACGATAATCTTGGCTTCATTTGTTCATTGTTGATTTGCCTGTTGCCTAGCAATGATATCATAATGTATGTGAGTCACATGTGTTTACAAAGCATCATACTACACATTATCATTTTTGGGTCCAACTTTGAAATATATTAAATAGATATCTACTGTAAAAGTGTGTATACATTTTTTGGCACCCTTGGTATATTTCTTTTCATCAAATCATTCATCTTGAAATTCTAAGTAAACAAATAGTTTGTTAGCAGTGAATACATAAGTGTATTTCTGTATGAAATGTCACTTTTAGCACTTTTATACATCAATAAGTCTGGCATAAAGGGGACTTATTTGTTTCAGATGAGAAAGAGAAGTATGACCCTGCAGGCTTCCGTGATGCGGTTCTGCAGGGTCTCAATAAGGCTGGAACAGACTTAGAAGCTGTGTCCAAGTTTCTGGATACGGCTGGATCAAAACTTGACTACCGGCGTTATGGCGAGGCGCTATTTGATATTCTAATTGCAGGTGGCCTGCTGGGTGAGTATATTAGAGAAAAAGAAAATATATGTGAAACAGTGAATCCAAAATACACTTTTGTAGGGTTATAATAATTAAAGATAGAAATGAAAAGGTAAGAAATAGGATTTGGTTTCAGGGGAAAAGTTGTTTTTTACTTATATTGGTTGTTTAATTTAAATTACTTGTAATATTTATGTGTTTTTTTTTTATTATTATTATTATTATTATTATTATTATTATTACTTTCTAGTTCCTGGGGGCTCAATTGCTCAAGATGGGGACAAACCTTGCAAGACCAATGCCTGTGTTTTTGAAGCACCTGAGGATATGGATTCCATGCACAACTATGAACAGGTAGGTGACGTTAATGTTAGAGAAATACATTCAAATTAATTTTAAATTAAATCTTTTAGGTCTTTCATGGTTTTATTGCCAGGTTCAAGGCAGCTGGCAGATCAGAATGGTAACTTCAAATGAAGTGGATCTAATATCCTCACAATGATTCAAGTTCTCACAGTTACAACTACAATTACAATGAAATAAACATGTACCCTATGACAAGAGTATTGAAAATTTCTGATATCTTTTAGGAAATTCTCATTCATATGCATCAGTTCATCTTCTGAAATTGAGTCAATTTAAACTTGAAACCATGCAAGGTCACTTGTCCATGTATTCAAAAAAGGTGATTCTGATATTCAGGTAAATTTCTTTAATTGGATGCTTTAGAACGTTAATGGTAAGAGTAATTGATCCACATTTAATATGTCGGTCCTGGTGGTGTAGTGGTTACAATACTTGGTTCCTATACCCAAGATCGTGGGTTCGAACCCGGCCAGGATCGATGGATTTTCGGGCGTAAAAATCCTAAGTATGGATTCCTTCGGAAGGGAAGTAAAGCCGTGGGTCCCATGTCGTACATTTACGGCATGAAAAAGAACCTCAAGCCTGAAAGAGAGGCCTCTGAGCAAAACTTGTCGGTCGTTTCATGCCCTGAGTTGAATGGGGCGCTGATGATCTGAGATGTTAGAGCTTCCATAAATAAATAAATAAAAACAACATTTAATATTCTTTATTAATAAAGCATGATTACATTTACATGGTCATATTTTAACACAAAATAACAGGAGTACAGGAAAACCCAATCTTATACATGAAACCCCTTGTATGATGAGATAATTGATGTATGCCTCTAATACTTTGTATGCAGTTACTGCGTATCATGCACATTAATATGCCCATGGGCTAAATTAAGGTACCAAAGTTGTCAAACTTAACCTGTTTCATGATATGGCCATGTATAGACATGAAAGTTAAATGGTTCCCAGAGATAAGGATATATACAGATATCATAAATGCACATCAAAACTAATGCTTTTAAAAACTTCATTAAGTAAACTCTTTTTCCGTGAAATGATGTATATAAATGATACAATGCATTTCAAAACTACCCCTAAAAGTTGTGTTGTGTAAGATACATCTGGAAGAATGGATAAGTACACAAGGACATGTCTCTACAATTGCCACAAATCACATTGGTTTTCTTGTGTATTTCCCTTTTTGGCATACAATATATTTCTAAAATGAATGCAACTTCTTGGTTGTGGGCAGGATCCTGCTGGGAAAATGTTTTCCTATTAATCTAAAGGTTGCAGGTTGTTATACTTTCTATCCTCTTTGCATACGTAGCCAGCAAATAGAATGCAAGCTATTGATAATCAGAAATCCAAGTATCTTCATTGGTTTGTGTGGGTCTAGAGCTTTCCAAATAACCACACAATTGTAAATGGTGTCATGTACAATATTAAAAAAAGTAATTTATTTTATCATTTTAAGCTTTTTCATAAATAGGGATATGCCTGCAATATTTTATTTACAAAATTGACATCGTCCCTATGCATATTGTATCCCTGTTTAAAATCTTGCTTGAAAAGTATCTATTAGTGTGGGCATCCATATCAACATCAGAATTTTTTATTTAACATTGTTTGGTAACCCCCTAGTCCTCGATTCATCAGTAGCTTCCTACTGGCATATTCAGAGTGGCATAGCCCCTTCTACTAAACTAGAAACTCTATGACATAAACTAAAACATTTTATACAATTCAATAATTACACAAAATTAGCTTTTTCTCATTTACAAAACCCCTGCCCTTAACTAACTTACATCTATACACATTTAAACTTTAAATCTACTACACATATAATCACAACACCATTACCAGCCAATTACTCAAGGCAAATACAATCAAACTCACAGATCCTCTCTTCTCACTGACCAAAACTATATGTTCTTAACTGTACAAATATTCCCTAAGACCCCTTTGGTCACCAAACATTTTCTTTGCTGCAATTTGCTTATTTAACATCAATCATTTAGCATATATTGCTTGTCTCCATTTATTTGTTCTTCTCCCTTTATAATTACCTGAACTTCTTCTCATTACTACTGTTGGTCCTGGTGGTGTAGTGGTTACCGTACTTGCCTCCTAAACCCAAGATTGCGGGTTCAAACGCGGCCAGGACCGATGGATTTTTTCGGGCGTAAAAATCCTAAGTATGACTTCCTTCGGAAGGGAAGTAAAGCCGTGGGTCCTGTGTTGTACATTTACGGCACGAAAAAGAACCTCAAGCCTGAAAGAGAGGCCTCTGAGCAAAATTTGTCGGCCGTTTCACGCCCTGAATTGAAAGGGACATTGATGATCTGAGATGTTAAAGAGTGTCCATAAATAAATCAATCAATCAAAAAAAAAAAAAAACTTCTCATTACTCTTGCTTAATATCCTGGGAAATTGCATTCATCTTATTGCTAAGGCATTCTTATAAGCCATCAATTCTGCTTAGAATCTTTTCCACCGTGTCCCTCAAAGCAATTGGGCCAGGATTCATTAACCGCACCAGTAACAAAAGTGAAACAATAATTTAAGCATTCTTGATTTCTTCCTTTCCTTTTCTTGTCCCTTTTGCTTAACTATATCTTACTCTATAAACTGTCAAATCCACTCCCATTGTGCCTTATTTCCTCCTGCTTCTGTCTCTTCTTCTTCCTGCTCCTCCTCCTCTACTTTACAGAACAGGAGCTCTCACCTAATCCATCCTTCCTCTGAGTTGCTAACTCAGTACTCATGTGAATAGTAGAAGTTGATACACTTGTTTCCCTTCTTTTGTGCTTGTGTGCTTCTATTCATAGGGTATCAGGAAGGTTGATTTAATGGGTCATCAGGCAAAGGGTTAATTGTTACATCTCAGAAGTAAAAACTGTAACATAACAGCTAAGTTTATTAAAATTCACAAAATATTGACTTTTGTTCCTTGTAAGAATATATTACATAAGTAATTCTTCAAATTTTTATTAAACTTATTTTTTTAAACAATATATGCTTCTAAAATGATGACATGTGGATGGAAAAAGTTCAAATTATATGTCTACTATTATTTTAACAAATCAGGATAATATAATGTGTGTAATACATCTGTTGCGCCTATGCAGAGTATCAAATATGACTTACAGTTAAATGCCATGCACACCAGCACATATTCTTGTTGACCTAATACATTCATTTTTCAAAATTAATTTTATGTCCATTTACCTTCAACAGTAGGAAAAATATCATGGGTCATGAAAACCTAAGTCCTGGTCATATTAATCAATAGTATAAACATAAGTATGTAATAATAGTATTTATTTACTGTTAAGAGAATGTGCTTGATGTCAAACATGATTTGCAAGGCACAAGTGATTTATAAATTACATGTAAAAGATAATCTCTTATTACATAGCTATTTATAGTTCTTCTAACCAATATATATATTAGGTACATTTTAACACACATTTAAATTTTAATTCCTAAATGCACCTTAATTAGTGTTGGTAATTTATTGTACAGTATCAAACTTTTTATTAATGAATCTTCGTAAGTTGATTTAAAATTTGCATGTATGAAAGTTATCCTTACGTCTAGTATTATAATTATACATGTCACTATTTATTATAGATCTATTATTACAAAGGTACATGACTGTAATATGGAATCCTCTCTAAATGATATACAACTAAAGTAGACCTTTCTCAAGGTGTGGCCTCTAGACCAATTCTTTTTAATATTCTCATAGATGACATCAACAAAATATTAGCTGACTTCCCAAAGTCAAATATGGAATTGTTTGCAGATATATCACCATATGGATTAGCCAAAAACATAAGTAGAATAAACATTATTACAAAATACAGAAAATGAAATGCAGAAAATTATCAATATTAGAGAAACATGGGCATCCACCAACAATATACAAATATGGAAAAACACAGTTTTCCAGCTTTTCAGTCTTTAACACACTGCAGATAATTTGCAAACTTAAAATCAATAATGAACAACTACAAGAGAAAGAACACACTAAATATCTTGAAATAACACTTGGCAAAAAACATTCCTTTTATGCACAGATCAACAATTTAAACTAAGAAAGTGAGTAAGAATAACAAAAACAATATATTAAGAAGACTAGCAAGTGTCAAAAGGGGAAGGATCCATAGGTCTCCTTAATGGCACATATAAAAACCACATAAAACCCAATTTGCTCTATGAAAGTTGGATAACATCCACAATAAACAACCAACTTAAATTAAGTGAATAAATTTAATTTTCCTGACAGCGCACAATGACTAAAACCACAACAGACTTTCAAAATTTACATACACAAAGAAGATTCAGACAAAATGTTAAAAATAAGTACAACATCTGGATACAATGGTCTTCAAGAAGAAAGACTTGCCTGAAGTATCAAGATTGACAGCACTTAGTACGCTAAATACATATTATCCAGCTGATGCATAGTGTAAGATATATACAGATGGATTTCTTAAAAATGGATAAGCAGGCTTTGGAATATACCATGAAAAATTCTCTCAATTTACCTCTTTGGGACAGTATGCTAATAATTATAACCATTAGAGCAGCATTACAAAATCTACTGTATAGACATAACATAAATAAAAGAATTATCATATTACGTGACTAAAGTAGCACTACAAAGTTGAATAAGTTGCAGTTAGCACAACTTATACTATGAAATAAGAATCCTATATCATACTATCCAAATAGTTTTACATTGGATCCCGAGCCATGTGGGATTAAAGGGGAAGGGGATTGCTGATACTTAAGCAAAAAAAGGAGCCACTATAAAATTAAAACTCTCTTTTGAACTAGAACTTCCTTCTAAATTGAAACTCATAAAAAGATAAATAGCTGAACAAGAACAATGAAATATCAAAAAAAAACCTTTAAGTAAAACCACATGAAGATCTAAAGACTTTCAAACATATTTTATTGAAACCAAGAAAAATTGGAGTTGCTCAATTCCGCTTAATTTTAAGGTATGATTGTCTGTTGAAAGATTTCTTCCAGATAAAACGAAGGAAAGCCACTGCCCAGTGTGTAAGGACATGAATACACTATCCTAATCAAAGAATATCTACTGAAATGCTTGATAGCACCAAACAAATGAAAAATAATTTGTAAGCTCTTTATTGATAAGCTAAGGAAAAATTATAAATATCAACATCCCCAATGGCCACTAGCAACCAACCAACATACAACTCAACCACTGTAAGGACCCTTCTCCTTAAAAACAGTTTTGCACAACTCCATAATAATCGTGGATATTTTTTGTTTGTTTTGTTTTGTTTTTTGTAAATTCTATTCATATTGGTAGTATAATACTTCCCCATACTTTTATACCATATCATAAAAATGGATAAACTATACCATAATATACAATTAATAGTATGTTATTATCTAGATGCAAAAATATATATAAAATTAATTGATATAAGAATCCCAAATTAGTCTGTCATCCAAGTATAATCCTAAGAATTGGTAGCTAGTGATCTGTTTTATTTTTGAATTATTTAGGTATAATGCAATACCCTTCTCCTTATGTAAACTGGAATGTTCAAACAGATGTAATTCACTTTTTTTGAGATTAACTTTTAAGTTAATATAATTTAAGTAAACTGACAATTTTTTCAGCAATCATTAAATGTTTCCCCTAAATTGTTTAGAAATTTATTGGAACAAATCATTGAGGTGACACCAGCATATAATATAAGAGCATTTTGTTATGTCATATAGAAAGTTCTTAATATATAATAAGAATAATATAGTTCCCAACGCAGGCTCCTGTGGTATGCTCAAATCTATTGATTTGAGATAAATCTGCTTATTTTAGTATATACTTCTGTTGCACATGTCCTATCACTAAAGTAAGACTTGGTCACATGTGTTTTTCCCCTTACACCATAAATTTTCAGTTTACTTAAAAGCATAAAATGTGATAACACACAGTTAAAAGTCTTAGATAAGGATATTATAAAGTATTAGTAATCTTTTCTTACTTGAATTGATAGCTAAAAATAAGGCATGGTTTAATGTTATATTGAGTGAAAGTATGACTTACATTGTAATTTGGCTTATTCTCATTTGTGATTCTTAATTATTATTACTAATTTATGTTCATAGGTGTTTATCAAGCTGATGCGTCGCTACAAGTACCTTGAAAAAATGTTTGAAGATGAGATGAAAAAAATATTGATATTTATCAAGGGATTTACAGAACTAGAAAGGATCAAATTGGCACGCATGACAGCTCTCTGGATTTCCAATGGCTCCGTTCCACCAACTGTTCTACTTGTTCTTCTTAATGTAAGCTTTAATTTGTTAGCATACTAGTATTCCAAATAGTTTTATATAACATAAACAGAGCAAAGCAGATACCTCATCTTGGTTTTCAAAACATGGATACTTAGAGATGGGCTTCTTTAGAAAGTGTTTTTATAATAAAGCAATTTAAGTTATAACAAAATATTGGAATCAGTGAGTATCATAAAAGCACTTATGAGTAGAGACAGCAAATTTTATTGATTTAATCTCGCACCTCTATTAAATAGTGAATAATCCTTCACGCAACTGGTTTTGTGACTGGCCAGCGAGGTTTATTTGATGCACTTTCACTCAATACACTGTATTGCATTGCCTAACAAACACGTGCTACTTGCGCAAGATTTCAACTGTCACTGAATCCTGGCGGAGGAGAAATATATGCCAGCATAGCATTGTCAACTGGTCCGGCGGTTGCATCAAGCATTGCTCACCCTGTACTTTTATCTGGATACAATTTATTATAGTAAAACCCTCTATTACACTTTCCAAGGGACTAAAAAGCATATAGTGTTAATTTTAGGAAAATGTAATTATGGAAAATTATTTTTGCAAATATATGTGCATGAGGGGTGCTCAATAAAGAATTGTCATAATTTTGTTTGACAGTATACCTTTACTCGGCCTCGTAATTTTGATTATCTTAAAGTAGTCCCCATAGTAATGCACCATCAAAGATTTCTGCTAGTTTTCAAAGTTTTCTGGAAATAAGTTTTGGCAGTTCCTTAATAATCTCATCTGCAGCTGCATCCTGCTTTTAATGATGGAAAATGCCTCCCACAGAAGTTTTTCTTCATTTTGGGAAAAAGGGAGAAAATCACATGAATTAAATCTAGCCTATAGGGAAGAAAAGGTGTACTTTTGCATATGATATGCCTTTGTAGAGTTTTCAGGACACCTCTGTAGTATTGCTCAGTTACATACAGTTATGTGTGCAGGTACAGCATGCTGGTTAACCATTCCTTGAGCAATGAAAAATGGGATGACAATAACTTTTCCAGCAGAAGCAATAACTTTTCCTTTTTTTAGTGTAGTTTGATGATGGAAATTTCTACACACAGCTTTGCTGTTTGCTTTCAGGATCAAAATAATGTAACCAAGTTCATCAGCAGCAATTACCTTTGAAAGAAACTCCGTATCTTCCTGTAACATCATCTTCAACAGTATGCAAACCTGCACACAAACATCCTTTTGTTCAGAAATTAATAATCTTGGAACCTACTGTACACAAACATATCTCACGTGCAACTTTTCAATTAACAAACATAGGTGGCGCCCAGTGAAATTTTCAGTTTCTGAAAGTGTTCTTAGTGTTATTTGGTGATCATCTTTAATAATGACAGTAGCTGTGTTAATGTTTTCCTCCAGTGGAGCACAAACTGGATTCCCAGGTCCACTTTTTTAAGAAATTGATTCTCTCCCATCTTTAAACAACTAAACCATCTTTGAGCTGTGCTAAAGGGAACTCTCCACAGGCTTTAACTGAGATTTGTTGAGATGTAAGCAGAATTTCAGAGTAGCATATTGTTCATCATGTGACATCTCCATTTAGCTGTAGGCAGAACTCAACATGTCTGAACTTGAACACCTACTACAGATAGGGAACCAGAAGTGACAACAGTGAAACTATACCATGTGAACATTATGCATTAAGCTCCAGAATATTGTGAAGGTACATTTTATCACAGGAAATTTCATAGATCACAATAATCTATTTTTCTTTTTCTTCTTTCTTTTCTTTCTTTATCCCCCCTATAGCCAGTAATTTATAATTCTAGGCCTGTACTGTTTTACAAAAATTCCTTCTATTGTTTGCTTTGACTTCTTCTGAGAATAAGTTCTATTTATTTTTCTAGCTCATATATGGTAACAAAACTTTTGATATATCCATTTGCTGCAGTAATAAAAATTAGCATGTTTTCTACTGACCTTGTCTTCCATGGATTATTTCCATGGATCATAAAGTCATTAGGGGCAACAACTGTCTCTTGGCATGTTTCTAAGAAATGCCAGGCATTTTCCACCCTTTCTGTAGTATCACAACCCTTTACATGATTATTCAGGAGTCAGAGGCTTGCTTGTGTCAAAGTTGGCATTCTTTTGGCTAGTGAATCTGTACTGTTTACTATGTTGGTTTTGTTAAAAATAGTCAAAATGTTGGAATTGGAGAATTATACCTTTGTTGTAAATATTGTATTGCTCTTTTTTTTTTTTTAATCAATAATAATGATATGAAGGGGGGAACATGAGAAATCTTTAAAGCCGGATGGCATGCAAATGGTTATAATTTCCATAATTTTTTACAAATGGATGAACATGAGGCCCAGAAATGTGGTAAGCAACAATATCTGTATCCAGTTTTATAGAGAGAACTGGTGCAGCTACAGGTATTTCATCTTGTAGTGAGAGTAGAATTTTGTAAAAATATAAACAAACTTTATTGAATGGAAGTGTTTTGAGGACTCGAGAAAAGAAATCTCTGAACATAACCTCAAGTAAAACTATAATAGATACATTCATTGCTACCACCATAAGACTAGCAATATATTCATTATATGCAACTGATTTTTTATCTATTCTGTAGAATGTAAGTTATACTTTAATAAAGAAAATTTTGTTTAAGAGGAGTGTATGGAGTTTAAGAGAAATCTTGAAGAAAATAAGTTTTAGGTATGTAAAAACTCTTAGAGAAAGAAATTTTTAATGGAAAGATCGGATATTTTTTATTTAAATTCTTGAGCAAAATTAAGGTTACCAGTTGCACTGTTGTTTATTTAGAAACTTGATTAACAAAAGTCATTCAAAAACCAAAATTTGGAAGGACGAGACTGATTTTCCTCTTAAAACTCCAATAGAGAAAGGTGATTCTTTTATTATTTTACATGCTGGATGTTCTGGTTTTACTTCTAATACCCCACTAACATACAAATCAAAATCAACAAAGGATTATAATTAAACAAATTGTACTTACAAAGCTGTAGACAATGAAATGGTAATATATCCTACACTAATGTATTCAACATGATTACACTAACTCCAGTTACATAAAATTAGAACATGTTTCAGAAACAATCGCTCTCATCATTAGCTGTTTAATGAGTCAGACTGATGGTGGTAGCAATTCTTCCGAAACATGTCCTAGTTTTATGTAAGTGGAGTTAGTATGAACATGTTGAATACATTAATGTAGGATAAATGAACAGTATGTTTTTAGAAAATAGTTCTTAGGTAATCTATTACCAAATATTCTTTCCAATAGTGTTTGTTAATGTTATAATATTATGTTATTAATTATGCCCCATTATCATTCAAAGGAGATTAATAAAGGCTTCAGTTTCATTGACTCGTAAATCTAAAATAATGGCTTAGCTTTTAATAAAAAGATCCTCAGTTGATGAAACCTATATTATATGAGTTAAACTTTAAAAAAAAAAATAAAATAAAAAAACTTTCAAGAAGTTTGAAATTAATGAAATTGCTGCAGAACATTCGCATATCATAGTGAGACAGTCTCCTTACCATTGTTATTTAAATGCGATAGAACTCATATGGGCACAAGTAAAAAATGAAATTGTGAAACATAACATTTAAAAACAAAGATTTGCACGTTACTTGAAAAATTGACTGAAGAGAATTGGAAATTGACTATGAACGCGTACAAACTATTGAAAAAACATAATGGGAAACAGACAGTTTAATGGACATAATCAGTGATTGGTTGATAATAAATTTAAAGGACATCGGTGATGAAAATGAGGACCAGTTTGCAATATCTAAAGGAGAAGAGGAAGACCCTGTCACTAACGACACAGGCTTAATGGAGGGACTGTCCTTTTTACATCTGTCATGCTGTAATGCCTGAGGGAAAGTGAGCGAGAGGGATGAGCATTCTTATCTCTTTCTAACAATCACCAGACAACTTAAATCTCCTGGACTCTATTAATCCTCATTCATCAATCTCATTGCAAATTGAAGATGTCAGTTCATTTGATGTGATCACTAGTCAATCAACAATAGTGTTGCACAGACTGTCCATTGCCCAAAATTTATTTTCTCATGCTGTCACAACATGCTCAATGCACTTTTTCCTCTTAGCATTGGTCAAATCCACATCTTTCTCCACCAAAGGCCAATCGTTCCATAGTTTGAATGTTTTGTTATTATCCGCAATGCAACTTTTCACCTCCATATCATCTCTATGGGGTTTAGCATATAGGAAATAGGTCCCATAAGTTCAAATGCATAGAAATTGATAAAATCATTGCAGTTATTGTTAAAAAAATAAAAATCAAATAACAGCAGTAATCTGGGAGTTGATTTGCTTTTTCTGAGGAGAAAGTGTTCGTCAGTTAGCATCATTTTCTTTTCCTGCCACAATTTCCCTTTTTCTCCAGTGAAGTTCAGCCAATCTGTTCATGTTTCTAAATAATTCTATTTATAGTACCTACATCAACACTAAATTTAGTAGCTAACTCTCTTTGTGTCATGGAAGTATTCAGATAAAATGGTAAAATCGCACTACTCTTCCTGGGAGACATATGCATTAAAAACGTAGGTATTATTAATCGCAAAGGGAAACCTCAAAATTCCTCAAAAGTGACACATATCGAAATAAATATCCTTTTAACCTAAAACAACTCACACATTGGGAAAAAAAATACCTTTTTCTGATTAATTTGTGTGGGGCTACACTGTACTTAAATATCTGCTACAGTCATGAAGAAGAAATGTAGATGATTGCAACAATAGTAGTAGGTTAAACTACAAAGAAAATAATTGCTTTTCATAAGGTAATCATTTGAGTTCAAGAATAGTTGTGATAAAATGACTAATGACTAAAGATAATGATCAAAATTTCCTCTGCCTTTTCAAAAATATTATCGTCTTGCTTATTTCATTTCCAGTTCAAATCAGAGCTAATGGAAGATATACAAGCTTGTCTGCAGGATGATTTATACTTCAAAATAAAAAGTTTTGCAAAATATCCTGCCTTTTCAAAAATATTATCGTCTTGCTTATTTCATTTCACTATTTCACTTCAAATCAAAGCCAATGGAAGGTCTACAAGCTTGTCTGCAGGATGATTTATACTTCAAAATAAAAAGTTTTGCAAAATATCCCTTGCTCCATCTCAGTTTGTTTTTGTCCCAAGAAGCGGCAGATGTTTTTATAAACATTGGCAACAGTGTGCCACTAAAAATCTGTGCTTGTTTATGGCTGTTTAAAAATATTCAGGAGTTTGAGAAGTGACAAGTATTTGACTACAAAGGTTGCCAGCAGGGGATTGAATGAATATGATCACCATCATAATCTTCTTGGAAGACTCTTAAGTGGTATTGGTCTTTCTAGGGGGTGCTTCACCTTTCTCTTTTTAAAAGAGGACTGTAATGTTATCCCCTGTAATAGTGGAGTCCAATACTGCACTTTGTTACCGTGGCAAAGATTCATGAACATCTCACAATAATCCATGTATATTTGAACTGCTGAAAAAATTTTGGGCACAGACTACTTATATGCAACAATGTGACACTCATTTGCTTTAGAAAGGACCAATGTCTTCAGATATGTATCACTCAGAGCTTCTTTCTTGACAAGGAAATGTTTTCTTGTATCAAAGGAAACTCTCACAAATGGTTCATCTTCAAGGTACTATCCACACAAATTAACTAATTTTGTCAACTTCTTTCCTATGGAATAATTCCCCACACACATTATCAAGCCATTAATTATCACTGAATGAAAGTTCTTCATTAGTTAATATAATTAATAATCTATATTGCATTTAGAACATCATAATATACTATGCAACATGTCTTAACTACAGTGAACTTCTTTTCCCAGCTGATGAGATGGTTGGAAAGGAATGCAATGTTTACAGATGGTAAATTAATCCCTATGTGTCAGGCCCAAACTTAATGTATTTCTCTGCATACTTGAAGATAAGTTTCTTTGTTATTTTGGCAGTGTTGGTATAGGTTCTGTTGAATCTGTGACTCATTTCTGCCAGTATTTAGACTAAAACGTAAGTGTATAAAAAAAGATTATTCTATCATTGAGTGAGCAGCACTGAAATTCTTAATGTTTCAGGAGCACCTTGTAAAGGACAATTTGGCATTGGATTTTCTAATGGAGGTATTTGTAACTTGGAAGCAAGAGAAGGGTCTTGCGAGTCTTATGACAGCTCTGAAGAAAGGTGGAATTGAAAACAGGTTGATGGAGTTTCTGCCTCTAAACAAACGCACGGAAGAGCATTTCCGAGCGGCCTTTGAAGAAAGAGGTTTGGCTGACATTGTTAAACTGCATAAAGCACAGGTGAGTATCCAAGTTCCTCAGTAATGAATATAGGGTGACTTTGTGCACATAGCATAAAGTTCATTGTAATAACAGGTGTGATTGTCTTGAAAATCTCGGATGTTAGCATTAATGTATGCATTGTAAACAATCATATGGTGCATTCAGATAATTCTCCACATTAGTTGGTAGCTGTTAAACTTCCATGGATGGCTGAGCATTAACAGGAGTTCTGGGTGTTGATTTCTATCAGGACTGTCTTAGAGATTTTTTCCAGATTTACTCAGCCCTTATCAATGTCATTTGCCGGGAGGGTATAATAAACTTAGTTCTGGAATGCTTCCTTTCTCAGTTTTATCATTTCATCTCATGTAACATCATCCATCCTATGATGCTGCAGTACCAAAAACAGGCATAAAACCCAATTCTGTTTAGCTCTTAAGGTTAATTTAGCTTCTTTGGCATTTGATATTTCTCTGTAATTATGAACATTTGTCATCCTATAACATTTTAAAAATGTAAACTTTTTCCCAAGTTTCAGAAACTATTTATCTGTTTTATGGGAAATAATGCTATTTATTTTTGAACACATGCCCCTATATATAATGTCATAAATTTCAAAACCTTTCATCAAATGTAAACCTTCCATATTTAAACAGTATGTCTTACTTTCTGTATGCATTTGTTATTTTCCTTTAAATATAGTTTTGCTATACATTGAGATATTTGTAGTTTTCATTCTGCAGTTGCTACAGGAATGCCAATTGTTTATTCAAAATTTTACCAAGCATAAAAATAAAGCACTATATTTTGCGAGAATATTATAATAATGATACCTTTATAGTACCAATGAACGAAATTGCAGCATTTTTTTATAACTGTCATTTACAGATAGTTATTGTCATGCTGAAAAGACTACCTGTGGTGCCACAGTAGTAAAAACGGGCATTAAACACCATTAAAAAATGCTGAAAAGCCAAAAAAAATATTCACTATGCAATATTGAATAATAAAAAAACTATAAAAAAATGACCAGCAACCAATTCATATATTTTTGAACATTGTGCAGGAAGTAAGGGGGGAAAAAATTACATCAAAATTCAGGTTCTGGTGCTGCAGTAGAGCAGCCTTTATGCCTTGTTTACTTATTTAACAAAGATTTATATGGGGATAAGTTGAAAATTTCTAGAAATTACCCACAGATTACAGCAGTTTTGAAGCGCTTTTGCTATCAAAAGCTGCCACATTTCATAGAAATATTTGTGAATCCATGCTGTAGCGGTTTGTTGCATTATATATGGAAAAATGGTAAATATCAAATATAGTGCAATTATGAAATATTTGGTAATGAAATGTATGAATGCAGCAGAAATTCATACAGATAAGACAAACACTCTGCAGCAACAGTTTCCAAACTGTGGATCGGGACCTCTAGGGGGATTGGAGTGGATACAGGGAAAGTACTTTTATTTAAGAACTTATCCATTTTCATGTCCATTCTTAATTGATTGAGTTTAAGTGACTTTTTTAACAAAATAAAATAAATTTTAAACTAAATGATTATTTTGACCAGTTATACAGCAGAACAACAATGGCTATTATGTTTGAATAGGTGTCACATTGTTGAAGCATGTGCGCAAACTTGCAAATTAATTATTATTAAGCAGTGAAGTGGCTAGAGGGGTTACCAATAATTTCTTTCTAGAAAAGGGGTCATTCATGCAAGAAGTTTGGGAATCGCTGCTCTAGAGGACTCTGCCGTATAATTTTCAACTGTTCCCAAGTGGACTAAGGATTTTAAACACAGACATGAAAACATGGAAAATAGCCCACATAATGGATTACCAAAATATGTCATCACATCAGAAATTATTGATAAGGTTCATTCTGGAGGATCGCTGATTGAAGATGTCTGAAATTGCTGAAGCTCTGGGC
Organism: Metallyticus violacea; assembly: GCA_030762175.1. Lineage (NCBI taxonomy): Eukaryota > Metazoa > Arthropoda > Insecta > Mantodea > Metallyticidae > Metallyticus > Metallyticus violacea. Next base: position 20,875,518 of record CM060836.1, read on the forward strand.
ATTTCAGGTAATGCATATTTCGCTCTTTGAGGGAAGAATTGAGCAAGAAAATATTATCAGCATGATAGGTGCTGCAACTGCTAATTCAGGATCAACAATGAATCAGAATACAAATCTCTCAGCAAAGTTTTGACCATTTTCAGAGAGATCCCACCAACTTAATGCATCAATTTGTGATCACCAGTGAAACACTTCTACATATCTGAAACAAAACAGCAATTTAAACAATAGAAGCATGATTCTCCACCAAATAAGACCCAAGTTATATAGAAAAAATAAAAATAAAGATGTGAAATACCCCATCCCAGTACCTTGTTTCTTACACTAGGATGTGTATTCCAAACTCTCACACTTTATTTCAAAATTACAAAATTAAATTCATACATTATTATTATTCAGATAATACTTATGCCTAGGTTACAATTAGAAATTTACTAAAATAATAAAAATAACAAAATTACATCTCCCTTCAACTACTTCCTAATTGCCGGAAATCAGCATTATTCAAGTAACTGGGAACCAGCTACTACTTTCAGTTAATCTTCAACTCTAAATTAATAAACCGGTATCTGGTAGAAACTCTATTGGTGGCCAGTACATTTCATACATACTTTTATACTTTACTACTGTCTATATTTGTGTAAAACTCTATTATATTTCTATAGATGTATAAAACTCTATTATATATCTATAGATCTTGTATATGTTTCTTTATTTTCCATGTTATACCCGGGTCATCTTTATAATTATATTCATGTAAATTTTACATTTATATCATATATTAATCTATTTTACAACACTGTTTATCTTCTCTGTTTGCAAATCTAATTGACATTTATCAATTCAGCATTTACTGTTCCAGTTCATTATTTTAACATCATTAATAATAGCAATAATACTATCACAAATAATAGTTATAATTACAATAATTTAACAGTTATTATATTTTATTCTCCTCCTCCACTCTTTCACTGTATCCTTTTGGATACCCAATGTTTTATGTCCTATTAAAATTTTCCTTTCACTACTCCATTACAATTTACACTTCTCTGTTGCATTTGTTTATTGTCCTTTATACTCACATTATTACAAGTTTTAAAACTATTCTTACAATTTTCACCCCTAACTTCACTTCACTCTACATCATCCCTGTCTACTACTTCATTACACTCGAATGCCTCTCAATCTTTATTACACTTCTCTCCATTCTTTCTAAACAAGCTCCTATCTCCCATTCTCTGCCCCTTCACTGAGGCCCCCAAGAGCTCCTTCAGCTCCTTCTCCTGCTGCCTCATCATATTCTTCCCTCTTCTTCTCACCATGTTTCTTCTAACTGTAGGTTTGTTTATTATAAAACTTCTTTTACCTCTTCTCCTCCATCATCTCCCTTTTCTTCTCCCTCTTCTTCTAAAATGACTTGATTCAAGTTTTCATTGTGAATTTGGGTGGTAATTGTTTTTCTAATTATCTATATTTGATGTTCTTAATCTTTCCAATCTTCTAACTTCCACTTCTTCTTCCCTTGCAGCTGGAATCTCTTCTTGCGCCATCCTTCTTCCCATGCTATTTTACTTATTTTATGGCTAGGGTTTCAAGATGTTTATATACTACTTTGTTCCTTAAAATATAGGCTACACTATGGTCATTTAAATTTCTTTTTTAATCTGAAGTTTGGTCCCTATAATGTGGACATTCAACAAAACATGCTCTGGTTTATTCTGTTTTCCACGTGGTAAACAGGGTTCTTTTAATTTGGGTTCTTTTAATTTTGTGCCAGAATGCTTTGTAAGGGCCATGTTCAGTCAAATAGCATGTCAATCCTTTGGTAGGTTTCAATGCCTTAGTTATAATCTTTCAGTAATATTTTTAAAGATATAAGTGTCTTCCTCTTTGTTTTGAATCCATTCTTGTTGCCATATCAATTTCAGATTAAATTTTATCTCTGCTCAATTGTTACATGGTGCACCTATTATTTTTTCCACTTCTCCATAATTTTTTTCTTTAATCCAATTGTTTGCTCCCCTAATTTTACTAATAAGTCAATGGGCCTGATTCCTGTTGATACCAATAACGCCATTGTAGGTGTGGTACTAACTGCCCCTGTTTAGTGTAAAAAAATGTTGCCTCTAGTTTTTAATTGATTTCTAATTTGTATATCATGCATTCTTGTGGCCCACACTCCAGCTCCATATGTAATTATTATTGAAAAGGTACTATTGTAATAAATATTAATAACATTTAATGATTTTTTAAAATTTGTTGAATTATTCTCGACTTTAGCTCTTGTATGTTCAGTATGTTTCCTGAAATTCAACTTCTCATACAATAGCAAAATGGCAGCGCGTGGTGTCGTAACGCAAAATATGGCTCTAAATTTATATAAAAATCATGGCAATTCAATGAGTGAGGCAAGAAAGAAGAACGGCGAACAAAGTAGTAACGATGTGGAAACTGGAGGAAATAAAGGCAGTCTTAAAATAAATACAGAAATCGAAGAAAGAGAAACACAATCGGTAACTGGTAAGACGCACGAGGCAGAAGTGATAGCATCCCTTCAGATGATAATCGGGATGTTAAACTAAGATTTAAAAAGTGCTCAAACAGAAATTCAATCATTAAAGACGGAAAACGAAGATTTAAAGACCAAATTAAGAGCACAAGAAGAGAATGCATGTTTTGCCAATGCAGTGAAAGGAAAATCTGAGAGAAGAAAACATACATTCACATCCATGCGAGGTGAACAATATGTAAATTCGGTCATTCCAATACATAACAGATTTGAGGTATTGCAGGGTGAGGTAAATGAAAACACGTTTAATTACGAAAATTCTGGTGCCTCACTGGAAGACACTAAAAAGTAATGGTGATTGGGGATTCCATGCTCAAGTTCTCCGAAAATCTGTTCTGAGTGAGAGGTTATGATGTGCACTGCATGCCGGGAATAAAATTAAACGAGCTTAAACACAGGTTACAGAAAATAAACGTTAAGCAATGTAAGCCAAAAGTGGTGGTGATCCATGCAGGAACAAATTATATAAATCGAAGAATAATGGCTGAAGAAATTATGGGGGACACAATGGATCTGGCAGACACTATTACAAAGGCAATACTGGATGTGAAAATTGTTATAAGTGGTGTGCTAAGACGGTATGACGTGAGTGAGAGAAAGATTGCAAGAATAAACAGTGAATTAAACAGGCTCTGTAATGTGAGAAAGTGGGTGATGATGGATGGAAACATTTGGCTGCACAATAATGATTTTGAAAGGGATGGTGTGCACCTCAACCGCAGAGGATCACACAAATTTGGCAGATTGCTGTGTGAAGTTATTCAATCACAGTTAAAGGGAAACTAGCTTCAGTCAAGGTGGATGGAGAAGACAATGAACAACAAAATATAGAATCAAAGGTATGTAATAGTTGAAAGGAAACAAGAGTTAACAAATTATGCATACTACATCAAAATGTACAGAGTATAACAATAAAATAAACCAACTAGATGTATTATTAAATGTAGATTTGTTACATGTAGATGTTCTATGCATAACTGAACATTGATAAAAGTTAGAGCAGTTAATAGTTACTAACCTCAAACAGTTTGGGCCAGTAGATTCCTTTTGTAGGAAAGCCTATAAACATAGGGGGTTGTGTATATATATTAGATCAGATATAAACACTAGAAATATAGACCTGTTTGAGGATCTCAAGGAAGATAGTAACTTTGAGCTATCGTTGATAGAGATTAGTGATCGGATTGTAGTTATTATGTGCATTTATAGGGCACCAAATACTAAACTTGATAAATTTTTAACTAAATTAGATGCAGTTCTATTCTGCCTAACTAGAAAATATAAGAATATTATAATTTGTGGAGATTGGAATGTAGATTTTTTGGAGGAGGATAAGAAGGTAAACAAAATAAAAGATTTGCTCTCTCTATACAATTTAGTTAATACGGTAACTGTACCAACAAGAATAACAGATACAAAAAAATCATTATTGGATGTAATGAACACCAACAAATCTAAAGTTCAAAAACAATCATTAGTTAAGGATATGGCCCTGTCTGATCATTGTGGACAAATATTAGAAGTCAGTGTATTAGTACCTAAATGAACAGGGAAAATAGGAACATGTATGAAAAGGACGTTCAATCGAGAAAGCATAAATTCATTTAACTTCTTATTAAAACAGGAAACATGGGAGAAGATCCTTCAGGAAAGCAATATAAATGTAAAATTGAACACCTTCTTAAACATATTTCTCTACTGGTTTAACATTGCCTTCCCACAAAAACGTGTATATATAAATAGTCAAACCCAAAATAAGTGGATAATAAAAGGAATAAAAATCCCAAGTAATAAGCTGAAGCTGCTGTGTAGACTAAAGAAACAGGATTATATAAATAATGATTTTAAGGGTTATGTAAAAAAATATAAAAGTATCTATCGCAAAGTAATTCTGGAAGCAAAAAGACAAGAAAATGAAAGAATCATATTAAATGCAAATAATAAAACAAAGGTACTGTGGAAAATAATAAACCAGGAAACTGGGAAGAATAACTCTAAACAATGTGTAACAGAACTAATTAATAATGGTAACAAAATTAGAAGTGCTCAGCATAGTCTTTCAATATATATTTCTCAGAAATAGCAGACAAACTTCTTAGTTCAAATCACTCCCAACATTTTCACTGTAAAACCATAACAGAGATAAAAATAATAATAATTCTATTTTTATAAATCCAGTTTTTTTTTTTTTCTATAAACTTATTGACCACGAGTTTCTGATGATTTTCTCGAACTAAGACACCTAAAAAGGAAGTGTGTCATTACTTTCCTTTTCCATAGTAAATTTGATGTTTTTGTGGAGACTACTTAGATGTTCCAAGAAGAGTTGTAGTGTATGATGTCCATGTGACCATATTACAAAAGTGTCGTCCACGTATCTCAACCAGAGTGAAGGTTGATTTGCTATTACAGGGCTTATTGGACTTCCCATTGCTACTCCTTCTTTCTATTCGTAGAATTTGGTTCTCCATTGAAAATAACTAGAGGTTAGCAAATTTCTTTATGCAACACTTCGAGGAGAAAGCTCTAGACACTGCTGTATAATGTTTCTTAACCTTCACTCTGGTTAAGATACGTGGACGACACTTTTGTAATATGGCCACATGGACATCATAAACTACAGCTCTTCTTGGAACATCTAAGTAGTCTCCATGAAAACATCAAATTTACTATGGAAAAGGAAAGTAATGACACACTTCCCTTTTTAGATGTCTTAGTTCAGAGAAAATCATCAGGAACTCGTCATCAAGTTTATAGAAAAAACCACATTTGGAAAGATATCTCAATGCCAGATCAAATCATCATCCTCCACAAAAAAGAACCGTAATCAAGACTAGTGCACAGAGCAAAAGCCATCACAGAACTGGAATATCTTAAGCATGAACTAAATTATCTCTGCGATATTTTCAAAGACGATGGATACAGTAACAAAGATATTGACAGAGCCATTCGCCCTAAGAAAACTGCAACATCTAACACCTATTCAACAAAAAACCCAGGACTGTTTTGACATACATAGAAGACATTACTGTGCGAATAGCACATATATTAAAGAAAAAAGGCATACTATCAATCTTCACACCAACTGTTAAATTAGGACATATGCTTAACAATGCAAAAGACCCTAGGCAACTCTTTGACACCATGGGAATTTATAAAATACCGTGTGAATGTGGCAAATTTTACATAGGCATGACCAGAAGATCGATTAAAAAACGATTAGAGGAACATGAGCGACATCTGCGCCTTAATTAGCCCGAACGATCGGTAGTAGCAGAACATGCAATAAAGGAATGCCATGGTATATACTTTAACAAAACAGAAATGGTTGCAAAAACACAAGGCTTTTTTAATTGAGCCATGAAGGAAGCTTTGGAAATACAACAGCATCCAAACAACTTTAATAGAGATGGCAGATATTATCTAAGTAGCACATGGAAACCGGTTCTTAAAAACAAGCAACTACCACCCCGCCATCCTCCCCCCTCCACTTCTGCCGCACACATATCTATCATCCTCAACAGCCAGAGAGAGACGGATCAATGCTGTCGTCTCCTAAGAGTTGGGTGTTATTCATCGTCTACTAAAGATGCCAACCGGAGTAGTTGGTGAAAGCTATGGTAGTAATTTACCATCGACCACGGCAAACCAGCCAGGGAAATTTTAACTGTTTTAATTACAACACCAGCCGTGAAAGCCTAAGAAGTACTATATGAATATGTTATTAATGTTTCTAATTTTTTCGAGATACGGTTCTATCTAATGACTAAATTGGAAATAATGATTTGACAAAATAAATTTTCCATTGTGAGTGATTTTGATACCATTTGTATGAGAATCATTTATTTGAGAATAAATTTGTATTTGCTAACTATTTGTAAATCTGGATTGTTTATAATTATGCCTACCATTGGATTACTTATCACTCTTGCTTTAATTGGGATGTGTATTAATTTACCATTTATTGTGTATAATTCCTGAATACAGAGTATGTCTAAATTAAACCATCTAAAAGGTGTTTTAATTCTGTTATCACAAATTTTGTTTTGTTGGTCGTTAATTTGCCCTATTTTAATTAATTTGTGGTAATATTTTTGTAACCTTCCATTACGCTTTTTTTTAATAAAAAAAATGTATTCTGCATTTAAATGGGTAATGTTTTGTTCCCTTTTTAGAATCTTGGTTATTTGGTTCTCTGGAGTGCTTATGCACTTGAGTACTTTTTGCATGTGGTGTATTTCTTGTGTTTGATGTATTTCTTGATCCATTTATTTTTGGCATTCATTTAATGCTTTCTTTTTCCTTTTGTTTAAATCTATTACCTGTACGTTTTATAAGTGCTCCGTGGAAATTGTCTTAAATGTTGTGGGTGTTTGGTTTAGTGGTTGTGTGTTTGCTTTTAAGTGGAATGTTTGTTGGTTGATGGGGTACTGTTGGGGAAATTAGTTTTGTGGATTTTGAGATAGAGGTATTTGAATAATTTGCACCATCATACCTGACCATCATAACAGTGCAGCCATCTTTGATTAATATAGAAAGCAATATGTCTGTAGCATAATACAAAATGTTTATATACTTCTTCTAGATCCACATTTTCAACTCGTCTTTTATACACCACTTCTAATAGTTTTTATAATTCTTCCAGATTGTTTAATATCTTGAACTTTAAGATCAATTCTATCGATTGCTTCTGGAAATGGGAAGATTATATGTTCACCATTTGCGTGCAATTTCCAAATTACATGCCTCAAGGCCACAATCAGACTCTCTGTTTGAGCCAGTTGATTTTGAAAGAAATATCCAAGTCAGCATATATTTAGCTGATGTTGGGTTTTGTCGCTGTCACTGAGTCAGTTTCATTTTTGGCTAAGGTGTTGTTTTCTTCTTTTGTAGTGTATGTGTTTAGTTCTTTATCTAAATCCAGTTCATTTATTCCTTCCTTTTCCATTTTCCTTCCATTTGTTCTTCATCTTTACATTTTTCTTCTTTCCCTACATTGTGATTATTACCTGTATCCTGTAACTTATTTTGTAATTGTAATTTCCTTTCATTCTACAGTGACCATAAAAACCTATACTACATGATTTTGTTTTTTACCTATATTTCCCTCCTGTTCTTTTGCTCCATCCTCATTCTCATCCTCTTCTGTACTTATTGCTTTGTAGTCTGCTTTAATTTTCTTCTTATTCCCATTTCCTCTTGAATTTTATGTATTCTGAATTTTAGTGCTAGGTTTGGTATTTCATCTTCTTTCTCATTATTTTTTTTATCCTTATAGATATCCCCATGCTTTATTATGAAATTCTTTCAATATTATCCCTGTCCTCATTAATTTGCATCTCTTCTGTTTGTGTACCAATTTCGTTGCAAGCTTTTGGTTTGTTTAGTTTGTTGACAATTACTCTCTTTAAATTCCGTCGTATTCTTCATGGAGTGTTCTTTTTTGGCTTTTTTCTCTGTAATTTCATGTTCTTATTGTAATTACTATAATTTGTTCAACAAATTACTCTTTCCCAAAACATTCTTTCTTACTCGTGCATTTCTTGCCCCTCCTGATGCATGGAATGCGTATTGGTGGTGGTTCTTTCTTTCCACATTCTCTTCTATCGTGATCTTCACCGCAGTGTCTGCATATTGATTTTTGCTTGTTGCAGAATTTTGCAACCTGTCCAAAATCAAAGCATTTAATACATCTTGCCACCAATATAAACTCTTTAACATTTACTTATTGGAATCCAATATATATTCTTCCTTTTTGGAGTATTAACTTCCTTAACCTTGCCGAAACTTCGACAACATGATGCACTGTGGCCATATTTCTCGGTCCTGTTTTGAATTTGAATCTGAACTCCTTGTTATAGTCCTGTGTTATCACTCCCTCAAAGTTTTGTTTATAAATTTCTTCTTTTAAATGACCTTCTTTGGAACCTGCTCATACTTCATATAAGGTTATTAGAGGATAGCTTTTTCTACCTGTTTCAATTTTAATATGCTTATGCTTCAAACTTTCCCAGTTTATTATTTTATTCATATCTTCTCCAGTTGTTTCTATGATTAAATTCTTCCCTGTCGTTCTTAAGCTTCAAATTTTAATTTTCTCCTGAGTGGGTTTTAGGTTTTGAGTTATTTTTTGTACTTCTTTTGCATCAGAGTTCTTGGTGGACATGAGAAAGACAGCATGTGTCTTTGCTTCAATGGTTTTTTGAAGATGTAAGGTCTTGTTGCTCTGTGCAAGCATGACTGTTGCTTGAGCAAAAGTTTTTGTGGGAGTGTCTTGAAGCTTTTTGTCTAGTATTTCTTTCATAACTTCTGCTTGACTCTTATACTTTTCTCTGTCCATTTTCACCTGTTCGGTATTTTATTGATTCTTAATATGGCAATTTTTGCCTTCTCTTTCTTCTTCGGCGTTAACTTATCTTGGAAGTCAGTATGGATAAACTTATCTTGGAAGTCAGTATGGATAGCTCGGTAATTAATTCCCCAAAGGCTTCTTTGCACTCCTTTGTTTCTGTCACATGTATTTTCCTTGTAACATTTATCCTGCTATAATTTTTTTACCTTCCTCCAATACTGAGCTTTTCCTTTTCTTATCTATATTTCCATCCTGATTTAAATCTCTTACATTTTGATCATTTTCTCTTACTGGCGATCTTAATTAGGTATTTTTGGGAATAAATACTTCCTTATCTGCTCTCCTTTCCATTTTTTCTGAAACCCCAAATAAAGATTTTATTTACACTACCTACTGTGGGTTATTAGCAGCTCCTGGCTGGCAGGCATGTGTATGTGATATATTGTCGTCTCACCTATTGTAGCATTGTCAAGTATCATTTGACCAGTCACTTGTTTTACATTAATATTAAACTTTCTCCTATTTTTCCTCAATATTCACTTAAATATAATCCCTACTCAATAGCTTAATATTTAGTACTTAAAGTTTGCTTACAAAATCACTATTCTTCCAGGAAAACTCACTTTTTACCACTTAAATTTACATTAAATACTGAACACTTGCAAGACCAAGTATGTGAAATCACTGGAAAGATCTTAATGTCTGTTTTTTGGATGTATTACTAACTGATTATCTTCCCACTGGACCGCCATATTCCCTTGACTTAGCTCCATTGAATTTCCACGTGTTCCCTAAACTGAGAAAATCACATGGTGGAAAGAAATTTTTGTCGTACAAAGAGCTTAAATCGTCAATTTAGGTGTATTTTGTGGGCCTGGAGGAATTTTTTCTTTTGTTATTGGGTTAAGGCTTTAGAGCATCCCTAAACAAAGTGCATTAGTGCCAAGGGAGGCTATGGTGAAAAATTAGAATAACTTTAAAAAGACGTCGTCATTGTGTGCTTTATTCCAAGAACTTTTCAAATGATCCTTGTAGGATTAAGTAAAAAGAAAGAAATTTGCAAGAAAATGATGAAAGTTGAACAATGTAAAGTCTGAGAGTTGCTTTTGGTGAAAAATAGTTAACTAGCTATATATGTATACATAAATGTAAAGTGGGAATTTACATTACAGATAAAAGATTGGATACATATTGATTATATTTTGTACATAAAATACATGATGATATTACAGGCAAACCAGGAGGCAAAACGAGATCTGCAGTTGCAGTTGGAGGAGCAACTGTCTGAAGGACGCTCAATTAAAGATATTGTGGCTGATGTGAAGGAAAGTGCAGCAAAGAACAGCATTGCAGAACATGAAGTAGTGGCTTTGGTATGTTAGCATTCACTTTCATAAACAGAAAACATTTTTTTATTATTATTATTGAAGGTTAATTGCTAGAGCTCATAAAATATTACATTTTATCAGTCATATAGTAAAAAGTTGTTATGCTGCCAATTTCTTTAAGTAATGAAGCAGTACAAGATCTCTGCACAAGATGAGCTTTATTTTTTGTCAGTCAGTAGTCAGCCAAATTGAAATTATAACTTAGTAGAAGCATGTGGCTTTCACAAATGCCAGCAATGACCATTATGGAAGTATTATGATGGAAAATTCACATTTATATATACATACAAACACACATGTATTTTTTATAATCAATATGAAGTCCAACAGCCATCATGATCTAGATCTAATACATCATTTAGTCTCTTTGGAAGTGATAAAAAGTATTTGAAAATATGAAGGCCTCAATCTTAAGCCATTCCCATACTTGTCAGACATGGTTTATTCTAACTCTCCTTTCTTTACTTTTGCAATTGTTGGGCAATCCAAAGTAGGACACAGTTTTCTGATATATTGCGGTAACATGTGATAGTAACTGTCTTGTGTCACAGCCTGCAATGCTAACTTAATCTAGCAGCTGCCTGCTCTCGTGAATTTTATGACATGTTAATTCTGGTATAATCCCAAAAATGGCATTTAAACAACCTCCAAAAAGCAACTTTGTAATGAGTACCAACATACATTATCCAGAGAGCTGAATAACATAGTATTTTCATATATATTACTAAGCTGCTGAAACATTATTTCTTGTTCCTGGAGCCACTAGCTATTAGCCATACAGATCATCTACCATCTCCCACCACTAGGATGGGAAAGAATGGAAAACAGTTGTAGCTGCCTAGCAGAATTTTTAGCAGCTTATATTGGCAGTTAATTCTAAAGCCCATTTGGCTTGACACTAGAAATCAGAGTGAAAGTTTGTGTGTATTCCATAAATCAAATTTTTAACTTGCCTAGAATAATAGGCTTGCTTCCTTTTTATAAGTAAAACCAAATTTAACAGTTGACCAAAATGGAATTCCTAATCAGCTGATACCTATATGCACACATTAACCTAGACCTAACCTCGAGTGAATCCTAGAAACTAGAGAACCTAGTGGTTTATTACTTTTTAATAATACCTTCACACATTCTTCTGTTATATTATGTAAGTTAAAAACTGGCTGAACAATGTTAAAATGTAACCCTTGCTTTAGGTTTAAGCACAGATTAAGTTTATTATGTTTATGGAATGTCGGAATCCACACAGTGGAACTTTTGTTAATCTTATTTTGATTTAAAGTAAAACGCTAAAAATCATGTCGTCACAATAAAACTCTCTTTAAGTTTCACAAACACACTTATAAAAGTTTAAGTGTTTAACAGATTAAGTTACTGATTTGCATTTGCTACTAACAGACAAATCTGCTTTATGTGCTGTTCAAGTATTATAGCACCATCTGGCAACATAAATAGTGGCATAAAATGTAAGTTTTATTATCCTTCACATAGTTGATACAAAAGAGTAGTGCATAGAAAAATGTAAGGAAAATGTTATTTTAGAGAAGAAACATGCATGCCATATTTGTGTGTGCTTATATATATGTAAATAGTGTTTAATGCCTGTTTTAACTACTGAGGCATCACAAGCGGTGGACACCAATGATGATACAGGAGATGAAATGATAAATTTTTAATGGAAGAAAGCATTTGAGGCCTAAGTTTAGGGTACCTCTCTGGCATTGGCCATTTATGAGGACTGAGGGAAGCCTGGGATAAACCTTAGTCAGGGAGGATGACCGTGGTGGGAATGGAACCCCACTTCTCCCACTCACTACTCTGTGCCTTAATGACCTCGGCCACTTGTAGCAGTGCCGTATTTGCGTGAAATGGGTAGTTGTAAGATGTAGGAAAATTCAATTAGTGTGTTTTGTAATCTCATATAAGATTAGCCAGAATTAAGTATTAAAACTCACACACAACTAGAATAACAAAATTATCTATATAAACATTATCATGGATATTGTTGTAATTGAATGTTTTATCTTAATTTCAAGTAAGTGTCCTAAACTTAGGTTTTCATTTTTTACAATAAACTCCATTTACTTATATAAAATAAAACACATTTCGGGAGAATCTCTTCCATCGTCAGTTGCTCATTGAACCGCCGTTACTTGAAACGATGGCTATAGACACCCGGATGTTCCTGTGTTGGCATCTATTGGCTGAAGTAGGAAAAGACTGAGTTCATCCTTAGGAGGAAACTCAAAGTTCATTAGGTTTTCTTTATTTTTTAATATGAAAATTTTTTCCCAAGTGGATAATTCCAATGGGTTGTGCAGATGTTTTACCAGTTTAATTTCCAGATTAACTTTTACACAACCAAGATTTTTTAAGTTCAGTTTGACTGAGGGTTAATTTTAGCACTTAAATTCTAATTAACTGTTTATGCATTTGGACCTTAATCTTTCAAAATACAAGAGTGATTCAAATATAAATGGTTATATTTTATACATTTATTGATTCATAATATACACAAGTGACACCTTAGTTTATCTGTGCAATTCCTCCTTCACGCTCTACACACTTTTGCCAAAAGCCTGAACAGAAAAAGTTTGAGGGCACATAGTCAACCAATTGTACACATGCTCCTAGATATTTTTATGTTTTGGAATTAATCCCCTCTGAGCGATTGTTTCATGGGTGTAAACAAAAAACAGTTGGGGGAAACAAATCTGGACTGTATGGATGAAGGTCCAGGGTTTCCCAGTGCATGTCCTCCAATGTGTCCAATGTCATATTTGCGATGTGAGTCTTAGCATTGTCATGGAGAAGGACGGCATCTCTGATGGGCATACAACAACTTTTGTGTTGGAAGGTGGCTTTTGCTGACCTTAACAACCTGCAATGATAAGCCACATTCACTATAAGTTGATCATGAAGAAAATCAATGAGAAAAAAAAAGTCAAAAAACACCATTGCGAGAACTTTTCTGGCTGAGAGGCAGGTTTTGGCCTTCACTGGGCAGGCTTCATCCTTTCTTCTCCCTCCTTACTCACCATTTTGGATTCTGGAGTGTAATGATGGACCAATGTCTAATTCCATGTGACAGTGCGCCTCAAAAAATCCTCCCCTTCTTGCCGGAATCAATTCAGAAGTCTCTCACAGATCTCCAATCTGACCTGTTTTTGCTGTTGGTTAACAACTTTGAAACCCATCAAGCACTAATGTTTCTAAAGTTAAGAAGTTTACTGATAATGGTTTGAGCTTCCAAAGATGATACCCACTTCCGACATGATTTCTTCAACAATGCATTGGTGAGTGATAAGCTGTTGAACTTCACAGATGTTGCCATCTAGGGTACTTGCCTTGGGCATCGAGCAGAACCTTCATTTTCTACAATTTCTTGTCTACCCCACCCTTAAATTGTCTGGCCCAAATAAACACTCAGTTCTGGAACAATGTAGTTTTCCCAAACTGTGCCTTCAAACGAGGGTTTAACCCCTTCAATGGTCAAAAACTTTATAATAATACATTGCACAACAGACAAAGGAACCTCTTGTTCAGTCATGACTACTGAGACTAGAATAGAGCAAAGTAACTTGTCAAACTGGTTCCCTCCTCCCTAACACACCGACCTTTAACCCCTCACTCCACATCTTGCTCGGAACTGATTGTTGAGTACACTGGCTGAATTACCGTTTATATTTTAATCACTCTCGTATCAGCAGTTCTCAGAATATTATATTAACACTTCTGTATGTTTTATTTCATGTTAGGTGTGGAGCACAGTTATGTCGCAAGTAGAATGGAACAAAAAGGAGGAACTGGTGGCTGAGCAAGCTTTAAAGCACCTTAAGCAGTATACACCACTGTTTGAGGCATTCACTACTACTGCCAAATCAGAGCTTGCCTTGATGCTCAAAATCCAGGAGTTCTGCTATGGTAACATGAACTTTATGAAGGTGTTTCAGAAGATAATATTGCTTTTCTACAAGAGTAAGTTGGAAAGAATTATACTTTATTAAAAGACAAAACAGATAACTGTGTGTGTGCGCGCGCTTGAAACTCAAATTATAGCATTAGAAAAAATATCTGCCATTTAGAGTCTCGTAATAATTATGATTATGTAAAATATATTAAAATATTTTTAGAAAGACATTGTATTGTGTAAATTTATTAATTTTCATAATTAAATAAAAGGTTAGTTAGGATGGGACCATTGATTGGTTTTGGTTTTTATTCAGTACTAGTCAGAAAATGCAGGCATGAGACTTTTTTTTTAAAAAAAAAGTATTATTTGTTGATTACAGCGTGTTTCTTTGTAGCTCTTAAGTGATTAAGTAAATTATTCTACACTAATGTATTCACACTAACATGTTCACACTAACTCCACTTACTTCGTAAGTGCAATTTAATTAAGAAGGTTTTGCCCAGTGTGTATTTTTTTCAGGGATTTTAGCCAGTGGTGAAATGATTTGTACTTCCACTTTGTTATGTAATTTATAGAAGAATGCATTTTATTGTTGCAGCTGATGTGCTGTCAGAAGAAGTAATTTTGAAATGGTATAAGGAAGGTCATTCTGTAAAAGGGAAGATGCTCTTCTTGGACCAAATGAAGAAGTTTATTGAATGGCTCCAGAATGCTGAGGAGGGTAAGTTTTCCTCCTAAGTAATCACATTTTTTGAGTTCGCTGAGATAGAAATATTAGAGGAATTAAAAAGAGGAAATGTGTTGAGATTATTTACAGATTCAATTCTTTAAAGCATTTTTTTCACAAAGTTTTGATACAACATAACCCTGATTTTGCATGACCTTGATTTAGTGCATTTAAGCAAGAAATTGAGTCTTGAAAATTATTACATAAGAGCATGTAATTTTATATTTCATATAGTATAATTTGCACTGGCACATAACTTGCATTTAGCGTAAGAACATTGTCATGTGTACGAGGTGTGATAAAAAAAATAACAATTTTTTTTATTTCACAAGCTTCATAAATCCATTCCCCCCCCCCATTTCATTTTTCTTTCTTTTCTTTTCTTTTCTTTCTTTTTTTTTTTCTTTTTTTTTCTTTTTCTTTTTTTTTTTTTTAAACGTTCTCACATAAGTGAGGCCTCTCTTTACTAACACTGACAGGCTCTATGGAAGAAAATCAATGGGTGGCTTTGTTAGTTGCAGTTCTTCCTAAGTTAAAGTAAATTCATCACTACCCGTGCCACAATAAATATAACCATGTAACGATTTTGTAATTCATTTAGCAAAGGCTTTCGATTGTGTCAATCACGGAATTCTTATATATAAATTAATAAGCGTGATAAAAAACCATTACTTAAAATGGTTTATATTCTATCTTGACAAAAGGAAACAAAAAGTAGTAATAAATTGTCCCTTTAAACATAAAAACAATGAATCTAAGTGGGGAAGGGTGCAAGGTCTGCAAGGGTCTGTTCTGGGTCCTCTTCTTTTTCTGATATATATAAATGATATCTCCTTATCTATCCAATGTAGGAAATATTGTTCTATTTGCAGATGACACAATCATATTGATAAATGAAAATAGCTTTAATGATTGTGGCATTAAACTAAATCTGGTTCTAAGTTCTTTGTGTGTATGGTTGAAAAGCAAACAAATTGTCTCTAAATTTAGATAAAACAAATATGAAATTATCACTAACAGATCTCCAGATCCACAATTACAGATAGGATATTATAGCTGTACTTCTACCACCAAATATATTAAATTTCTCAGTTTAATTACTGATAACCATCTGAATTGGAAAATCATATCGATCTTATCATACCTTAACTTAGCTATGCAATACTTGCATTATTAATGTTAGAGTGAATTAAGACTTTAAAATATTGTGCTTATTTGAACTGAATAATGAAATATGGTCTAATATTTTGGGGAAATTCAGTTAAAAGTGAACATGTCTACCTATTACAAAAAAATGTCAGACGAATAATTGCTGTTGCACATAGCAGACATTCATGCAGAAATCTCTGTAGGCAATTTTAAATTTTAACTCTTCCTTGTGAATATTTATTATCCCTCATGAACTATTATATAAGAAATAAAGAAAAATTTGTTCTAAATCAAAATATACATGACAAGAATACTAGACAAAAAGCAAATCTACATAGATCAGCTTCAACACTTCTTCAAAAAGGAGTTTATTATGAATGCATTTTAGTACAAAATGCTCTTCCCTCTAGCTTAAAAGCCTTAATAAACAATGATGATTCCCTTAAATCTGCTCTTAGAAAATACCTGCATAAAAAGATCTATTATTCAGTAAAGGAATATTTGATTGACAATACATTATACTGAGTTAAAAACAAGGCAGTAATTTTATATCAATGCACATGTAAATATGTATATAGTAAAATTTGTATGATTAAGTGACTTTGTTTTTGCTTCTCTGTTTTTGTTCTTTGGTTGAGTTGTTCTAGGTACTCTTTTTCATTTTTATTGTAACTATATTATGTAGATGTTCAAAATATTTTTTATTGATATAGATTATGTGCTACTATGATAATTGTATATGGCATGTTCAATGTTCATAGATCTTTGTGACTGCTTCGTGAACTCACTGAATGCTCCAGGAACTAAACTGAACCAAACCAAACCATCTAGGAAATAGTGTGTCTTAGCATCATTGATGGCCAATATTTTAATCCCATGTTTTCTTGGTTTCATTGGCATATACAATTGAAACTTGCATCTGTCATGGAAACCAATATGCATATCAACAATGCAAGATTGCTCACTAAGGGAATAATTTGCTTTCAGTTTCTGAAAAAAAAGTCCAAATATATTTGAAATTGCTGCAGTTATAGCCTTCCTTTCTTGTCTGGTGTAAACCTCACCTTAATGCTGTAAGAAGAATACTATACCTTTTCATTGATAGTAGTATATCTAAAAAATCTCTCTCCCAGTCCCATCAGTCAAGAAATTGAATTTAGATCATTGGACTTAAAAATTGCTGAATAGAAAAACATGCCCAAAAATGTCTTCAGCCCTCTTTACATCTGTATCTGTATTATCAGATAGTTTTTGTCTGATTTGCTGTAACTTTTCGTTTGTTCTCAAAACGATTTCCCTAAAACATCACAATTTGCCAGACATGACCAGCCATTCAGTTCAGTGCAAGACCTACTGAGACCTTTGGCAGGTTCAATGACTCCTGGCAGATGAAAAGCAAATTATGTGCATGAGTGTAAGGTTTGTGACAGGTGGCATTCAGTTCAGTGCAAGACGTACTGAGACCTTTGGCAGGTTCAATGACTCCTGGCAGATGAAAAGCAAAATTATGTGCATGAATGTTTGTGACAGGTGGTGTGGAGCTCAACTTGAATCTGTTCTTTCCATAATTGTTTTGTGCAACTGATGGTGTCCCATTGCTGTGTTCCTCTTTATTTTTATCTCTTATTATATCAGCAGTTACCACTTCTTCATCCCCATTTTTGTAATTCATCTTCCAACTGAAACACTATCATGAAACCTTTTATAGTCCAAGTCAAGATCTGAATCATCATCATACTAAAGCCACTCTGTAGCTCATTTACCATTGATAACATCCATTACATTTTGGGTCACAGCTTTCATTTATTTGCTTGAGATTGATGCCATTTTACTCTGAAACAACATACCACGCAATATAATATACTTTGTTGGAGAATGATACCATTTCCTGCTGAAACATATCATAGTGTCAGATAATATGCTTCATTTTCAGTATAGTGGAGACACTATGACCCCACTGAGGGGAAATAGTATTAATAAAGACATAAACTATCTTGCTGCAAAACAATATTACCACTCGTAAACACAAAGCATACTTAAGTAAAAATTGTACTTACGAAGCTGTAGACAATGGAGTGGTAATATATATTACATTAATGTGTTCAGTTGTGTACACTATCTCCACTTACTTATTTAAAACTTTGGACTAGTTTCGGGAGAGGTTCCTCCCATCATTGGCTGTTGTTGACCGAATGTTGTTGATTTTTGTCTTTTAGCTTTATTGATGATATTTGTTACTGAGTCTGTGTTGAACGGTATAACCAACGGTTTCAACACAGACTCAGTAACAAATATCAATAAAGCTAAAAGACAAAAATTGATTAAGGAAGTTTCCACACTTAAGAACACTGAAGACAGTTATAAATTCAAAAGTTTCACATACCACCCAACTTACCACAACAAATTTAAGAAGATATTCAAAGAACATGGAATTATGTTAGCCCCACAGAACAAATATAATATAAAAAACTTAGTACATTGCATAATGAAAGATACCATCCCTACAGAGCAAAAATCAGATTGAGATTAAATGTGCAGATTGCGAGCAGAGCTACATTGGAAAAACGAAAAGAAATTTAGAAATTCGAAGAAAAGAACATTTTAGGAACATTAGATTGAAACAGATAGACAAATCAGCAATAGCAGCTCATTTTTGGAACAAAAATCATGAAATAATACCAGAAATTAAATTACTGAAACAACTTCACAACCCAATAGAACTATCCACATGGGAGAGAATTTTCATTTTAAAAAATAAGAAAAACTTAATGAATTTTGATTTTCCGCCGCTGGATGAACTCAGCAAGTTTCTACTAGAACCACAAGATACCACCCCAAGATGAACGGGCGTCCATCCCCCGTTTCGAACAACGGCATTCAGTCAACAACAGCCGATGATGGGAGGAACCTTTCCCGAAACTAGTCCAAAGTTTTAAATAAGTAAGTGCAGTTAGTGTAAACAACTGAACACATTAATGTAGTATACAAAGCATACTGCCTGAAAGGTACTGAGAGATGCAGTATCACAATGAGGCACAACAATATGACTTCATAGTAAACAAAGTTCTTTGGGTTCCTCCTAACACTGGCAAACCAGTTGCAGATTAAACCCAATAGTGTTCCATTTTTCATTGCCATCAGAGAGATGGATGGCGTTTAATTGGCATTAAGATTTTAGTGACTGTTATTCGTTGATTCTTGTAACCATTTTTGTTTTTTGTTATAGAATCTGAATCTGGGGAGGAGGAGGATTAAACAGAATCTAGATCAGGTTCAATAAGGTAAGCATTGCTATTAATTTGTGGCAGTAATTTTGAAGTTTATTTGGTGGGAAAAATACAAATATACCAATAATTCATAGCATCTATGAGCATCTATGAATTATTGGTATATAAATGAAAAAGCATCAGGAGATAAACAATAGTTTTTAGTTGATGCAATGCATTCATATTCTTCATTACAGAGTAGGCTTTGAATTTCCTTTGTGCATTCCATATTTGAAACAGAAGACATAATTAATTGAAAAACTACCAGTAGAGTATTTTGTGAATTATATTAAATATTGAAAGGGTGAAAAATCACTGTCTTGGCTATTGCACTTCAGTGAATAAATATGTGCTAAATGTTTCAGATGCGCGTTAGTGTTTCTTTCGTGAAACAAAACTGCACTATATGCCAGGAATTCTAGCATCAATGATTTCATTATAATTTTAGTCTTTTTTATTTAGAATCTTGTGAATTAAAATAAAGTGGGCTTCGTATTTAAAGCTTTAGATATGTTATGCTCAAAGTAGAGAAGAGGCCATTGTGAACAATTGGTAAATGTGAACATTGTCCAAATAGAGAGATAAATTAAAGCAATATCTTTTAATAATTATTTTAAAAAATATATATGGAACTATCACGGTGAAGCCAAGTCATATGAATAAATTCATGTGATATGTGTCATACTAAACACTCTTATTGCTTCACTTGTGTGATATTTGGAACCAGTTTCGAAGACCTTTGTCTTCATCTTGGGTACTCAGTCGTACCCTTGGCCGAAGATGAAGACGAAGGTCTTCAAAACTGGTTCCAAGTATCACACAAGTTGAAGCAATAAGAGTTTTAAGTATGAGATATATCACATGCATTTATTCAGAGAGATAAATGTTGGACATTTTTTTACATTACATAGTTTTAAGGGAGTGTTAACAATTACTATTTGTCTTTAGTGAAAGAAATGTACTGTATACCTCCCATTGATAGGTACTGTTGCACAAGAGAACGGCTGAGTAGAACATTAATTACATTTAGTTAGATGTGGGTTTGTAATGTTTTATGCATCAATAATAATTGCTTTACAGTGATAGTGTCTTAAGAATTTGCTGCCTTAATTATCAACACACGATTGTGCTTATTTTCTTGCAAAGTTTATTTGAATGACAGGATAAATTTGTTCTCAGTTAAAGCCACAAAAGTTCATTAGATATCTTCCAATGAACTTATATTTTATTATAGAATTGTTTCTGTGCGTTATCATGAATAATAAAATGACAGTCTCCATGATTTGAACAAAATTAACTTGGAATTTTGCACTAACCTATTGATTTTAAGTTTTGATGATTTTGATGGTAATACTGCTTACAAGGTTGATAGAGTACATAAGGTGTTTCTTCTGCAACTAAAATTCCTATTGGTTAGTGCTCTGAAGTCATTAGAAAACAAGAGGGAAACTCGCAGACAGCATAAAATGAAAGGTGTCATCTTTAACAATAAAATATTCCTTTATACCTACGAATTGTTGTCGCTGTGTTAGAAATTTACCTGTTTAAACATATCTATGCTTAATAAAATGAAAAACTAGAAAAATGGCAATAGTTTTTAAATTAAATGTTGTAATGCTGACCCATTAACCCCAAAATGAAACAGTTTTATTCCAAATACATACATGCTTTATTAACTTCAGCAAATTTAGCAGCAATGAGAGAAGGGCTAACCCACTTGTGCAATGTCGATAAAGCTGGTAGAGGATAATGCAATTTCGCCAGCAGAAAAGAATAGACTTTTTTAGACACAGCCCTAAGTGTAATGGCTTGGCATATGTCATCTTTGTCCCAATTAACCTGTTTATCTTTATTTTGAAGCTATCTGATATTATTGGGAGAAAAATATTTAACCTAATATCCTTCTCATTTCTTCTGAAACTTCACTATTTCTATAACTTTGAAGTTTGCAAAACTACATTTTCATATTTTAAATTTGTTAAATGAGGTCTCTGTTGTGATTTTTAAGTTTTGCACACGTTTGATTTAAATGTTTATTTTTGACTTCTAATATTGAAACAATTTTTAAACGTTGAGACAATTTTTAAAAGTCTTTGTGTTTCTGTGAATTCTAAACTTTTAAATTTAATATCACATGCTTAAATGCTTTGCACAACATTTCTCTATTTTGGCAATAAATTTGTCAACTTCTGTAAGACATGTTTTTGCAGACTTTTTATATCTCTCTGATCTCTGCGGTAATGAGCTAATTTGGATCTGAAGTCACTAAGTCAGGAACATGACTCGATGCAGACAATGCAGTGAACAGGCAAATTTAGTGAAGGAACTGCACCTGGTATTAAGTACATGTTTGCTAGGTATTGTTGGTGCTTTTCCCTCCATCCTGACTGATAGCAGATCATAATGCTAGTGCTGCCATGTAGAGATGCTAGCAGAAGACATGGTTTCACATGCAAACTAATGTTGATTATCAGAGGGAACTGTGGACAGATGCCCGGTGTAAGGAATAAACCTCTCTGACAGACTTCATTGTCAATGGTCATAAACAAAATAAAACTATCATCAATTATGGCTTAAATCAAGTAGTTAGCAATTACTTATCACTATCTTCAAATCATCCCAGCTTGGTAACTTTTGTGTTTGTCACCCATGCTCAATTTTACACAATAATAATTCCTTCCCTAGGAGTCAGCAGCAGGTAACATGATATACTGCCATAAACATAAAGGATGTAAGCAAAAGTAGATAATAAAACATGCTACCACTGCATCGATTATGTATAGATATTTCAGCAATGCAGAATCACCTTTGCATAAAAACAGAATCGATTCAACAAGAAACATTTGAAGGAAAAACTAAAATTAAGTCTGCTAACATGTACCACCCTACCATGGTAAATGTGAACAATATGGGCCAAGGTGGGAAAATATACTATGTTTTCTTTCTGTTGCCTACATTTACTATGCAACAAGACAAATGTTTATAATAATGAGTAGTTCTAAAAATTTGCTGCATTTTCCATTGTGACCATAACTTGCATATGAAATTTTTTAGGCAGAAAGTGTAGTTTAGAGTGGTTGGGAACAGATTTTAAAGGTTTCATAAACTATAGTGGAACCTTGTTTTAACAAATTTCTCTTTTTAACAAAAATGTTTGTATGCCTCATGAAAAAAGGAACATATCTACATAACTATTTAAATTGTACTTACGAAACTGTAAACAATGCAATGGTAATATATCTTATTAGAATTTATTTAAATGTGTCAACTAACTTGACTTATATAACATTAGGACATGTTTCGGAGGCAATTACTCCATCATCAGCTATTGACTGACAACTTATGGCCGAATCTAACAACATTTTTACCTTAGTTATAATCATGGTGCAAAGGCAGCAGTTTGGCTTGATTAAAATCAAGGAGTAATATAGGAGTAAAATAGATTCATACAATTGAGGAAGATAAATGATCTGTAAAGCAGATCATAATAAACATCTCTAAAACTCTTTGTATGAGATTCTAAAGAAGAAAACAAATTTTAAGTGTTGGGGAAATTGTGTTCATGGAAAAATAAAATTATTAATAATATAGTATGAAAATAATTTTCAGTGTCAGGGTGAAAAATCACCTTGTGTCAGGTCCTATGGTGCAGGAATGTGCTATAAAGGTCACTGAACACTGTGCAAAAATCTCTTCCTGAATTTTAAGAAAATTTGCATGTGTTCAATGGTAAATTACTTAATATGGCATCTTATTCTGCCTCAAATACCGGCATATTCTGGATTAATTTTTTCTTCTTGATTAAAGGAATGCTTGGCTTCATTGCAAAAATATTCTCAGGGAAACAGTTTAAGGAAGATTTTGTTGTAATTTTTAACAATGGCTTTTAAATCAGTTAAAAATAAAATATAATACATTTTCTAGTAATGGAATGCATATTTTATGTAAAACACCTTTTAAGGCAAACTCTTAATTAAGGAACAAATATTAAATTCTCGAGAATTGTTAAATACAGATTCCACTACTGTAAAATAATGAAGATAGTTTGTAAAGTTTAAATAGTTATTCTAGAAAAAGTTTAAATGCTAATCATGAAGTACTGAATATCTCAAATAAGTGTATGAATATCTGTTAATATAGTTTCATTCTCTTGTTGCAGTTAAAAATATCCAACATTTCCAAAACAAAAAATAAATTGCCTGTGGTGTCCATAGAAGAAGCTGACAGTATTTTGGATCAAATATCTACTGGTAGTGCATTTCTTTGATTGAGGGGTGAAAATAAATAAATATTTCAGTACTTGGACTCAACTCAAACAGTTGTGAAGAATTTTTTTGTTTTTATGCTACTGTATTAAATTAATGTAAGGATTATTGGATAACAGTAGTAAGAAACACATGTAACATAAAACAACGATAACAAGGTTCGGTATATTCATCTCTGACGCTCCTGGTGCCTTATCATCCACATGATTCTGACCTGGTTAATAATTGTGAGAAAATTATATTAATTTCTTGTCTTAATACTTCTCTAATAAAGGATGTAAATCCTGTTTTAGTAAATTTGTGGTTTTTAAAATAAATGAATAAATATGTGTCAGAGGTGAAAATGCCATTACTTAGATATGTGATTATAGCTGGATAATGCAAAACTCCTTGTTAAATCTCCACCTGCTCCTTCAGTCTTTGTTTTTTTATACTTGTGTTTATTAAATGGTGTAATAGTGTTTAATGAATGGTCCATGGTGTGAGTTAACTAAAGAAATGTTCACCAGTGTTTCAAATAAGCTGCCAAATAGATGAAAAAATCATTTTGTACATGAAATTTATTTTATCTACATAATTAAAACTCTTTTCCTGTTACCTCACAACTTAAAAAAAAAACAAAATAAATATGAATATGTATAAAGTGAGTATTACAATAACAGAGATTTAAGGTATTTGAGTAAACCCCTTAACAAAAAAGTGAAACATTTGGACATTTCAATTAAAACTGTAAAATTCACAAGCTTTGTACTTTTTATAGTGACAGTAAACTGGGGTTATGGCATTGGTTTCAGGGTTTTATGTGTAATCACATCTGTAAAGGTAAATAAAGATGGTTGAAAAAATATTAAAAGGTAACAAACAGTGGAATAAGAAAGCTAAATGAATGCTCACCTTCCCATAAACTTGTCCAATTAATCCAGCAACTAAATGTGGCTAGCAAAAGTATGTTATACAGAAAACAATCGTTCAGTATTGGTGCTGATGGAAAACCGTTTTATTTTCTCCATAACTGAGCACCTTGAAATTTCCTTACTTGATGATGTTAATTTTCAGCATATCTAGAAGAGAGTTGTTGCTATATGGGACTATCACAGTGAACTGGAAATAAAGGATCAGGGCAGGTTTAAGCTACATCGTGACACATTTTATTTTGAAAACTTCCCGAAAAGTGCTTTAGAGATTCAAATTATGGTCATTAGAGCTTCACAGAATTGCAGTTAAAACTTTGTAATCATTGCTAACTTTAATTTTATATAGTTTTGGGACATTGATTTCCCCATCCACCCCCCACGTTTTAGCTTATTAAAACTGATGTGTATTTAAATGGTAGTTTTTAAAATATTTTCACAATACGTGCTTGTTTAATATGCCTTATAGCTAAATAGAAGAAAACTTAGAAAGTATTAAAAGGATTAAAAATAAAGGTCAGTCACACAGGAGCTGCATAAATTAAGGGAATTCCTCAGCAAGTTGAATTTGCAAATGTTATTTTTGGTGCCAATGGAGATTTGAAGAAATTTTTTAAAAATCTTCTTATGGGTACTACCGTAATAGTTCAGAATCAATTCAAATTGTGGCAGCTAGAGCATTAAAATACACACAGCTTTAGGTTTTGAACTGGAAGGATTTTTTTATTGATCATTATATGCTGAGTGTCATGGAGAAAAAACGTCTGCAGCATGAACACAAAAAAAGAACTAAAAATTTCAAATAAGGCTTTATTAATTTAATGAAATGGGTTATGGCATTACAGTGTGGTATTATGACAAACTCTAAAGCTAACTAATAAAAAAAAACTGAACTAAAATACATTATTTAACTAGGTTTATCTGTTAATTGATATCATTGTATGATTCAGTTGAGCTACACACTCTTAAATTACATTTTAATTAGGTTTATCTGTTTTTCCTCTTCCAATTTGCTCAAAAATAAATGTTTATAGTATACTTTATACTTAATTTTCAAAAATAATGAGAATAAAGTTAGAAATCTTGCAATCTATAAGTATTACAACAGAGAAACAACATTTTTAGAATTATTATTATTATTATTGAGATTAAATCACAAAAATTAATGGTATACCACTATTTAAATAAAATATATGATACTGATAGATAAAGCTACAAGGGTAGGTCCATAAGTTTCCGACCTTGCCAAAGGATTATTGCCTTCACAAAATCCTTATATGGTGTCATACCTTATCTGTTAAGTAAATAATTGCAGCTGTAACTTCAGCTTTGCTATGTTCAATTGTTCAGATATAGTTGCATAAAGAAGGTTATGTGTAGAGGGGTTGTGACATGTTCAAAATGGGGTATCAAACTGCTAATAAGTTCTTCACAAAAGGAGGACTTACTACAAATGAAATTAAACAGCGGTTGGACAGTGTATATTGGCAAGCATCCCCCTCATATTCCACTATAAAAGGATGGGCCAAACTTTTTCGAAAGGGTGGAGAAAGCATTGAAGACTAAGAGAGTGTAGGTCGGCCCTTGGAGGTGCTCACTCCTGATAACATCACTCTTGTGGAAGGAAAAATTATATAAGACTGGTGGCTGAAAATTACAGAAATAGCAGCAAAGTTTGGCCTTTCTAAAATGTCAGTCCTTTGAATTATTCATGAACATTTAAACATGAATAAGGTTGGTGCAAGATGGGTGCCTAGATTTCTTTCCTCAGTCCAAAAGCAGCAACCAGTCATCTGTTGCCAGGCATTTTTTGGAGCTCTGCCGCAGCAATGAGAGAGAAGTTCTGCAAACCATTAAAGATGAAACTTCACTCAGTCAACCAAGATCATGGACACACTCTTCTGGGACTGAAGGAATACTCTTCATTGACTTGAAGTAGAGGAACACCACAGTAAATGGGGAGTACTATGCTGGCCTACTGTACAGACTACTTGCTTCCATCAAAGAGAAAAAGCAAGGAAAGCTGAGTGGTGGTGTGCACTTTCTTCACGACAATGGACCTGTGCACACAGCTCTTGTTACAAAGGAAGCTGTAAAAATGTCGCTTTAAGGGAGATTGACCATCCACCTAGATCTGAGATCTAGCTCCGAGTGACTATTGTCTTCTCAAAACTTAAGAAGGACCTTTCAGGAAGAAAATTTAAGTGTGATGAAGAAGTGATGGATGCTATTTATGCCCATTTTGCAGACAAGACTTCTATTTGGGAGGGGGGGATTGAAATGTTAATTCAAAGATATGAGAAGTGTATTGCAATAAAGGGTAACTATATTGAAAAGTGAAATAAAAAGCTTTTGTCTTTAACATACCTAGAAAATGGTTAGGTCAGAAACTTATGGACCTACTCTTGTATACTGTGCACACTTTCTTAAACATTGTTAAATGTAACCATGTTTATGAACTGACCCTTGATATCATCTTTACATTCACTAAAATAGAGAATTAACAAAAATTTTCAACTTTGCCTATTGTAAGTAGTTCATATGTATTAATAATATGAAAACATTTACTATGTTGTAAGCAAATATATCATCAAAATTTCACTGATTTTCAGTGGCCTTGAAATTTAATTTAAATTTTACTGTAATGAAAACAAGTAATGCAAATGTCTTCTGAATGTTATTACAGATCACACTTGCATAAAATATCATTCTCAAATGCATATTAGATTAATATTTCACAGTTGCTTCCTTCATGACATTGCATTTGTCAAATATGAAACATATACATGGTTATAAATACAACTTATACACCAAGTTTTATCCTTTACTTTTGAAACAGTTGAGAGAAAATTGAATGGTAATTGTCCAATTTCCGTAATTTTCCGAAACTATTTTTCTTATTTTTTTTAAATGATATACAGAATTTTGTTATGAAGAAACAAATATTGGTGGTGCTAGAATGAAGGTTAAATTTTGGGTTTCAGGTAAACCCTCACTCCTAATGGCCTCCTTGATTTTTTAGATACTATTTTTTTTTATCTTATAAATGGTACATAACTGAGTTTTGTTGCAAAAAAAAAAATATTAGTGCCCAATAGTGCAATTTTTTAATGTATTTTAATATAAACCCCTATTAAAGAAATTATTTCTTAATTTTTAAAAAATATTTTCTTACTTTATTTCAATGGTATATACAGAGTTTTGTTGAGAAAAAACAAAATTATGACTGCTAGAGCTTTTTTTAAATTTTTGCTTTAGGTTAACTCCCACCCCATATGGCCAAGTGTTGATTGAGAAAAACAAAAATTGTGGCTGCTAGAGTGTTAATAGACACACACACACATGCACACACCACTTTAATTTAATCCCCACTCCTAATGGTCCAATTTTGCTGGTTTTTGAACTCAAATTGATTGTTACATGCCGAGTTTCATTGAGAAGAAAAAAAAAATTGTGGACACTAGACCATTAAAACATATATATATTCTCATAGTTATTTTTGGTGCCTAGTAAGTAGGATCAATGGAGAGGCATCATATTAAAGAATACATTGAAAGCAAAAGAGAGAGGAAATAAAAAGAAAGAATGAGAATGAGTGATCTCTCTTGGTTTTTGAGTAAACCTCTGTTATGTTTTTTCTATTGATTGACAGCCAGTGATGTCATGGGAACTGCATTGCTTAGTCCTAAAATTACTGTTATAATCTCCTAAAATACTCATAAGCTAGTGGGCACATGTGACAATTTGCTGTACAACATTTCTGTAGCTTTTACTGTACTTCCTCTGTGTGTAGTGATCGGCTGTAGTAGTCAAATTGACAGAAAATAGAAGGATGACCTTTCGTTTCACAAAGCTCCTAAAGGAATATCTCTAACATGATATTCAGCCTGCTTAATGCTAATTAATAGGCAGGACTTCATTCCAAGTAGTATTAAAGCTGTTCATTGAAGAATAATTTTTCAGGCATAATTTCTTAGGCTAAAATTTAACTTCAGAATATTTTGTTTACTTAATGCCTAACATGCCTATGAGAGTTATACAGGTTGAGACATATTCTGTTCCACCATCAGCAAAATGGAATTGACAGAAACAATATTCTGTTTTCGTCTCAACAAATCTTCAGCTGAGGCCTGTAGAGGGCTTGTTCCTCCCAATAGCTGCATGAAAGTGGCGCAAGCAGAACATATTTCCATTTTAAAACATTTTGGTACCTGTATCAAATTAGTTGGGGAAAAGCAATTCCAATTAAGTAAATACCATGAATATAAAATTAATTGGTTGTGCATGCTTTTGATGCATTCAAAAGAAATAATGAATGCTTAAAACAGTATGGAGTACCATCTAAACCGGAGGTGAGTGGTAACATTACAACAATATTAAAACTATATATAGTGTATATGTATATTTATTGACAACAATAACTGCTCCTTGCAATTGTGGGATACTACAAAGGATGCAACATAACACATATGAATAAGATTGAAGGTTGGGGAATGATGAATAACAGTAAAGAATTGCAGAAAAATTCAAATAAAAGCAATATATATTTATAGGAAATGGAGAGCTTATTTAAACCAGTTCTCCAAGGATTCTTATCAGACATGGTTTACTGAAAATCTTTTCCAGGTGGAAAAGCTTAGGGGGAATAGTACCACAGGCTCCAACTATGAGCTAATAACGTCTATATTCTAAAACTTAAATTTTTTCGTAAAGTATGGTATCGAGTGTTATAAATATTAATTTTTTCTTGGTTCACTTCCTTAGGATTTGTTTTTCAAATCTATGGTAGGACATATAACCCATTGTTTGATGGTATGGCAATCATAGATACTTCTTGAGGTTCCACACACAACTTGAATACCTTGAAGTTATTAGGTTGGAGCTCTTCTGCAATTATTGAGTGAATCCTGTGTTGGCAAGAGTTATGTAGTATTTCTCCAAAAGGACAGGAACCCAGAACTGCAAGTGTTTCTCTGTGACTGCCAACAGAGCTTGTCTAGAGTCCTGCATAGTAGAGATTGTACAACAGAGCTTGCCATTTGCTTGAAGTGAGGCCTTCAGTGTCAATCAACAAGTCCTTTCTGTGAGAGTTTAACCCAGATATTTTTATTATTACAACAATTGTAATTTAAGTGTTAAAAGAATTTTTTTCAGATATTGATGGAATATTCAGTTGAAATTATTCCAAAGATAAATAAAAACAAAATATTTAAAATGTAAAAAAAAATTATTAATATATTATAATTAGACAAAATTATAAATATCTGGGATTAATAGTTAATAGTGATAAGTCCATAGAAGAAGAAATTAGTAATAGATTGCCTGGGAAAGCTTAAGTTTTTAATGCCAATTTATTTAAAAACAACTAATTTTGAAGGGTGCAATGAGTCAATAATAAAACCAGTTGTAACATGTTCAATTGAAACATCTTTTAAAGAATCCAGAATAAAAAAAAGCTTTTGAAAGAATAATTCAGGATATCTGGATGCACTAAAATATATATACATGGCATTTGGAGGATAAAAACCAAGTGATTGAGTAGTTTAATAAATACCAAAATAATTTATTTTTATTGAGATATGAAACATCTATAGCAATGCAAAGTCAGAGATTAGTTGCATTAATAAACTCAAACCTACTGAACCATTAAATTTGGCAGACTAAATGGTAGACTGCAGGATATATATAGGAATTGGAAAAAATTAAACTCTAACAGGATAGTTGTGTCTTATTATAGGAAGAAATGGAAAAAATTGTCCAGAACTTAAAATACATAAAGTTATATTGCTGGAAGAAGAGGTTTGCAATTAGGCTATAAACGTAATTCAAACTAAGCATTTATTTCCATGATGTACAGTGCAGAGCATCTAGGAACTGTTGCCAATACCAGCAGATAGAATAGTATGGGACGGAGGAGAAAGTTTCAACACGACAGCCATCCCCCCTTCCACGCGCACCACCAAAGGAGCATATCGTAAGTAAAAGATGAAACGAGGGAGACACCGGGCGGGGATGTACGCGATCTTAGTCCCCAGACGTCGGCAGGCCTGCTCACGGGAAGAACCAACATTACCCTGTTAACCGTTCGCTGTTCTTTCCTAACCGGAGGATGCAACTGGATAGGCAGTCTTGGAACCTCGTTTCAAAAATTGGCGATGCGCAGTTTGACAACTCCAACAATGAGGGTGTTACGGCGAAAATTTAAAGCTATTTCGCCTGAAAGAAACAATGTAGTCAATGTTCCTAAAATAAATATTACCATGTGGTGCAGCTCTTCCCGTTGGTTCTGGGACGACACGTCCCTGATTTTAAGCACAGTAGTCCCTAAAGGATATTAAAATTTAAACTTTAATAAGGGCTAGTTTTCACTGATAAAACCATATTATTAAATGCTGTAATAATCTTGAGAGATACCAGCCTTCATGAATACCTTATATGCATTTTAATTGTTGGTAATTTATGAACATGTTGCTGCACAGTGCAATCAGTTTTCAATGCAAAAATGGGCAATGGCGAAAGCATGTACTGGTCCCGCTAGTACTGTAAAACACTGTCAAGGAAATTAGTTGATAAGTGGCTACAAGGTTATCGCGCAAACATTTTTAATAGTAACCAGATACTTTAACTAAGTTGCATCAGCTGTTTGTAGCACTAATCGGAGCCATGCACCACGGAGTGATAATATTCATATTTGTTTACGTCAGGATAAAAGTTACAGAAAATGTATTGTAGATACAAGGCCTTATAAAACTTTCCTTAAAACGGGCAAACATCTGGTGCTCCAGTCCCGAGTCCAAGCGGAGAAAGCCGAAGGTAGTGAAGTTAATTTTGTTTATTTATTTATTTTGGTAAAAAGTGCAACGCCCAGTTTTGATATAAGGAACAACATATTGCAGCCAGAAAGTTACAGAGGACAACGTATAGGTTACCTTACGTTTAACAAAAAATAAATACATGCAGCATGTACACTGTTCAAGCGGATGCCCTTTTATCATTCTGGTTGCGGCTGTGGTCCCGCTGCTTCCAAAGCCGTTCGGCCTGGGACTGGAGCTCCAGACATTTACGCGATTTAAGGGTCAAATCATACAAAACGCTTATAGCGCAATAGCTTTATGCCCGGCAAATAGTTTAATAATGTCCAATCCAAATAGAGATTTCTCTGTAATATAACCACGCGTTTCTGCATATTAATATCGGGTATATTATGTTGTACATAGTGTAAGTCGCGTGCTCTTTTATCTTTCCAGTGGTAATAAACCGATTTGTAAGCAGTTACATACCTCAAGAGAAAGCACAAGAATGAAGTTACGCAGAAAAGACTCCGTGTAATTCTTAGACAGGATTTCATAGTCACTAATAAATCAGTGGTAAGTGCAATTATATGGGCAAACTATTTTGTGTACTTTTTAGTTTACATGTAATGAGGGGTAACATAACCTCAATATCGTAGCAAAAAATACAACAAACCATAACCATTTATAATACTGTATACAAGAAGCATGTTATAATGAAAGATCCTGTACAATATTTACAAAATATCAACATAGTGTAATCTTCAGGTTAAAAATTCCTGCTGGAATCAAAATATTTGCTCATTCGCGTACTATATTTTTTCATTACTTTGATTTGTTGTTAGGCTCAATTGGTTAGCAGTATGTAGATTTGTAATGGTATCGCATTCTCCGAAAATACTAAGAATGATTAAACACTACAATTATGAAAATATTTAGTAAGTACCTATAGTTGGCCTTCCTATGACTTGTACTTAGGAAACAAACAGAATACTGTATCATCAATCACGATCGTAATTTCGTCTATAGTTCAGAACACAACTCCAGCTTGTTGTAAATGTATAGTATAGTACTATAATTAGAGCACAATGATGAAATTAAGCACAAAATAATAAGAATCACCAAACATAGCAATTACGACATAGAAAATGTTCTGAGTAGTTGTGAAGTCTTATATCTAGGTAATGTTGGCAGAGCCCACCAGTTCCAGGCGCAAATCAACCACCATGCGCGCGCAGCATCAGCCCGACACTTTTGACGATGCAAGCAGACTGTAGGATTATTTTCAGCAGATGAACTATAAATATTTTGAATTAAACAGTGAAGTATAGTAGCACAATAAAGAAATCAAAGCAAGAATCATATTTAGAAACAGAGCATATTATGCAAACTTAAATCAATTCAGAAGTAGATTAATATCCAGAAGTGCTATACTGATGTTATATAACGCAATAATTAGATGTATAGGAACGTGTGCACATAAAATATGGGTATTGAAAGAAAAATATATATTAAAGTTATTAGCAGAACCCGGAAGTTATGCAAAATGCCTTTTCTATCTGGGTGAATATATTTAAAAGTCAAATAGAAATGAACATGTTTCCGTACATTTGGGGTCGGTAGGATCAGTTTTTATTTTATTATTTTTTCCCCCATTTTAAGGTTTAAAAACTTTTTTACCCGTTTTGAAGCTTTATGAAACTTTTCTGCGATTATTTACGTATTTTAAAAAGCACATAAATAATTTCAATATATCGAAATAAAAAAGTTATAAACATTAAATGGTGTGAACACCTCATTAAATATCTATTGAGAATCTCGTTATAGATTTGTTTCTTTTCAAGCAGTCAAAACTTTATCCTCAACCCATTCCCTTAATGTTCTTTAAATAGTATGACTTTCATTGGTAAAAGGAACGCGGGGCTACCTCGAGCATATGAATTTCAGGAAATAAAAAGATGGGAGAAGTACTGTAGTTGTGAATTGTCCTGGCGAATGATCTTGTGTCAATCTGCGCGAGGCAATTCTAGGAAATTTGTGGAGGAGGTAACTTCTCGTAAAACGTAAAACAATTGCAAGCGAGAAAGACGAGAGCGTTACAGTTATGCAATAAACGGTCCCTACAGTATGTTCAGTGCGGAAATAAGAGAGATACCAACCTGATTCCCCTGTAAACGCGTAAACAGAAAATGAACTCGACCAGAAACCACTGCGTATCTTTTATTCATTTGCCAGGACTATTCAAAACTACTGTACTTTGTCTTGATCAACATTTTCATGATGTCCTGAAAGGTGAATGTTCTGTTGTAACTGGTATGAGTCCTTCTGAAGTAGCTTGTTTTAAATATGCTCCAATCACTTCAGTGGAAGTAAAACGTTATTTTCCCATGATGAAAAATGTTCTCTCTGACAAGCGGCTGACTATGGCACTTGATACCTTGAAAAAAATCTTCTTGTTGCTTATAACCAAGAAAAGTATGCTTAAGTACTTTAATTGTGTGATAAAGAAATTATTAATTATGATAAATACCCAATTTCATTAATAATTAGTGGATATTATTCTCTGTTTCACTTTTAATAAATGCCTGTTTTAATTATATTACTGCATATTTTCAGAATTTTAAGTGCATTTTTCCCTCTTATTTTAACCAAAATAAATGACTGAACTTCCGAGCTCTGGTTAGTAGTATTTGAAAGGAGGGTATAAAGGAAAACCAATGGACCAATTAAGGAGATACATTGTAATTGGAGAATACGACGAAACGATAATTTATACTTATTAAATAAAAACGAAGGTAATATAAATTTTATTAACTCTAAAAAAAATTAGATGGTTTGGTCATTTAATGAGAATGGCAAGAGAAAAATTACCTAAATAAATGTATAATTGGAAACCAATGAGAATAAGATAACGAGGAAGATTAAAAATAGATAGGAAGATAGCACAGAAAAAATAACTTAAAAATATAACATAAAGGATTAGAAAACATGTGTACATGATAGAAATGAATGCCGGAAAATTGTTGAGAAAGCCAAAACTTTCCAAGAAAGATGTAGCACCTGGTAGGAAGAACCATATCTATGGAATGGAATGGGAGAGCTAAAAATAGGTGAACATGGAATATCCATCCCAGCACTCGCCTAAGTGACCATGGAAAACAACGAAAAAATAAATAAATAAGAACAAGAAAGTGAATGAGAGTTCCAAGTGTTATCATCCAAACCACCCCAAGAGAACATCAAGATTTTTAACTGAACATGATTTGCCAACATTAAGTTTCTTAGGTAAAAGTATGTAAATGTAGAATTAAAACGGGAAAGCATTTTGTACTTCCAAGTTTGCATATAAATATCGTTCGTTGTATTCAATTAACTTTAAACCAAAGAGCTTGTGAATTTTACAAGTGTACGTCTAATAAAAATTTTAAAATATGCTAGTAATTTCTGAAATGAGGAAATAAAATTTTTATTATACAGAGTGCCTAATATTTCTCCCCTTTTCACGTTGTATTACATTTAGTTTGACCTGCTAACAATGTTTCTTTAATCAGTATATCATTTATATACATAAATGCAGGAATACTCTATGAAGTACATTTGTGTTAATATTATTATGAATTAAAACTTTTCCATGATCCATAATTTTCCTAGGACTTCTAATGCTATTTTCTTTCCTCTCATTTTGCATTTCAGCTAATTCCCTAAGTTTTTATTCTTCATGCAGATTTTCACATCCTGCTGGTGTCTGATAAGGCTTTCCATTGCCTTGAGAAGATATGCAGCTTTAAATGCAAATGGGATGTTAAACCTTTATCTAAATGGAAGGCATGATGCTTACCATATATAGTAGTAAAGAGTTATACTTTTAATGATATATAAAATCATTCACCTTGTCCCGTATATTTATACTAAGGTGATCCTTATAAATGGGAGGGATGAATGAAATTGTGTGGAGGAAGATATTTTTGGTATTTCACTGGCCCTTTGTACCCAGGCCCCAATGACAGCACCACCGGGAGGAAGGGTGAGAGACACCGGCGCGGACGTAGATGGGGCCTCTAACAGCCCGACGCCGGTGGAGGACCCCTCAGAAGGGTCACTTCCATTCCAGAAGCAAGCCCGCCTCATCTTAGCACTTTCGATCCTGTAACGGAACAAATGTATTGAGTTCGTTCACTACTGTTCCATATCTAAAACATTTCCAACATACTCTTCTTGAAAAGCCTGAAGACGCTGGGAGCTAGATCTGGTGAGTAAGCAGGATGTTCCAAAGTCCTGCTTTATCACATAACAAGACATTGCTTGAAGAAAGGGCAGCCCTCGACATAACTTTCGGGACTTCTCCTAGATTGCATCTTAATTATAAAATTAAAATTGCATAATATACTGTTTTAGGGCTCCTCTATGCAAATAATCAACTGGAATAACAACTTGTGTATCCATCTTATCTACTGATGGCTGCATCTTGAATTCCTTAGGAGACTCTTTATGGTTTTAAATTTTTCATGAAATCAACGAGTTTTCTCTACTTCTTTCACAGAAAATAAACAGATTTTGTAAGAGTTGTTACATGTAATCTAAGGAGAAGCGAATTTCAAGATATTGCTGGAAGAAATGTGAACTTTGCTTCTGTTTAGAACATGCAGGACAGGTTTCCAACTAGTGTGTCGAGAATGTGCAGTGAATCTTTTTAATGATACAGACTGACAATAATTTGCAGCTAATTGTAATAACGGTTTATACCCAGGACTCCTTTAAGCAGTTGGTCTTATTTAGATTGATTACTTCTCGTTTCTGTGACGAAAACATGGCTGGCATCAACAAAGTATACAAAAACAGAGGTATATGAATGAGCGACGTATCTCAGATACTTTCGCTTGATTATGAAATAAAAATAACAGAGAACTGATCAATAATGAATAGATAGTGGACTTTTAAGCTTAAAAAAAAGTTTTGGTCACCTAAAATAAGCTCTAAAATGTAAGAAATGTGCACTATAAAATTGAATATAGGCATTATAAATGCAAGGGCTGTGTAATAAAGAATTATCATAGTTTTCTTTTGACAACTTACCTTTATTCATCCTCATAATTTTGTTGATCTTTCTGAAAGTTTTTTTTAATGGTGTTTAATGCCCGTTTTCACCATTCAGGCAACACAAAGTAATCCCCGTTGAATGCAATGCAGCTATTCCAACCTTTCTATCAATTTTTAAAGATATGCTGGAAACCATTTTTGACGGGTCTTTCACAATTGCACCGTAGCATTGTATCGTTACTTTTGGTGATGAAAAATGCCTCCCACAAGGATGTTTCTGCAATTTTGGTAAAAGGAAAACGCAACACGGGGCTAAATCTGGACTACAGGAAGGGGGAGGGACACAATTCTCCTTGAATTTTTTGAGATATTCAGCAATAATATTTGCGACGTGTGGCAGTGCATTATCGTGTTGCAGCATCCAGCTTGTTGCACGGAAATGCGGCCTTTTGCTTGTGATACGGCCTTGCAGAGTTTTCAGAACATCTCTGTAGTATTGCCCAGTTGCAGCTGTGTGTGATATGACATGCTGATAAACCATTCCTTGAATATCGGAAACTGAAATAACCATAACTTTTTCAGCAGACGCAACCCCTTTGTTCTGTGTATGCGCGCGTGCGTATACAAATACAAAATCTCAGTTACTGATACCCAGTGAAATTTTCACGACAGCAACGGTGTTTATGTTTTCTTTCGTTAGAGTGCAAACTGGGCCAAATTTCGCTATAAAACCTAATGCCTCCGCTCTGTTAAGAGACTGGGAGTGAGTTTTTGGCCAAAATCGGCAAAAAAAAAAAAAAAAAAAAAAAAAAAAATCTTTTTTGTGCTGCATTGTTCCTTGAACCTTTGGGTATCCGCAGACTCAACATTTGCACGTTCCCCCCTCCCTTCGGGCTCAACAGCCATTTAAACAGCTCCGCGTGTGCTTTTAAAACACACTGTTTCCAAGCATACATTTTATAAAACACCGTTTTTCTTAGAACTTAATTTTCACACATTCAAAATGTCCAAGCGAGTTTTAATTGAATTAAACTTTCCCAGAATGTGCAGAAACATCCATTGTAATATTCTATAGTACAAAATGCATGCTAATAATTAAACGTTTTCTACAAAGATTAATTTTAAAGATTAAATACCTTATAAATTAAAAAAAAAAACTATCATAACCCACTCATCAAATTTATTTAAAATATCTTTTGTATATGGTTCAAGCCTCCAATTGCAAAAATGTCAACCAATTTCTCAACTCATGGAACATTTTGATTATGCAGCATATTTGCGTAATAAAATTTATGAAATAATTTATAGCTCGCAAAATATTTATCCAAATTGAATAAAAATTTATATATATGTTAACTTAAGAGCAATACAATTCCAGCAAAAGTTTCAGAAACACCCATACAAAAATTGGAACTTTAAAAATGCACTCCCAATGTCCCTTAAATCGTCTTCTAGCTGTGCTATAGGGAAGAACAAACTCTCCATAGGCCTCCTGTAACATTGCATAGACTTTAGTTGAAGATTTGTTGAGGCAAAAGCGGAATTTCATAGCAGCTGTGTCACCTCCATTTTGCTGTGGGTGGAACTGAACATGTCTAAACTTGCACACCTCTCACAGGTCGGAACCGGAAGTGACAAAAATGAAACTAGTACTGCGTGTACTTTACGCATTAAGCTAACAAAATAGTGTAAAGTTAAATTTTATCACAAGTAAATTAGGCATGTAAAAACTTGATCATTTTTTATTGAACAGTCCTCGTATGTTAAAAAAGTATTTCCACTTTCATAACCGCTTAATTGTACACTAGCATCATTAAATTTCACATTATGTAATCCTTGTTTTTTTAAGTATAAATACTTGCCTTTTGTTTTTAAAAGTACATTATTTAAATGAATATAACTAATATATAATTTGAAAGTTATTTGAAAAAAGCAATTAGAAACTTTTAGAATTAAAATGTATTTTTATCATAAGAAAATCCACAGTTTCACAGTTTAATGGACACAGTTTGTTTCATTTTTACAAGTAAACTACATTAATTATTGTTCGAAATAAAATTTAAATAATGACATGCTTTAGATAAGGTAACTAGTGGAAAACAAGTAATACATTTTGTGCTACAGTCATTGTGGCAGTTTTTATAATTAGAGATGGGTTTTGAAAATAAAAATATATCACTTACCTCTTTTACTCTTTATTACATGCTTCGCAGAATATAAATTTTCCATCTCATATGCAAAATGAAATTCTTTACCATTTGCGAATAAGAGTACTTTTGGAACCTTAAAATTTGGCATTGTACTGTTCAAACATAGTACGTAAAGTGCGATGAATGAACATGCGGGGAGAGTTCAGATATGAGATGTTTTCACCTTTCTTTCAATTGTCATGCGTTAGGCTACAACAGTGTGATACGGATTTTCTTTTAGCGTTCCAAATAATACCTACGAGGAACTTTGCAATAATTAGCACGGCTGGTGCATTGTAATACACTTTGTTTTTCTGACACTACTGTCCACGTTTAAAAAAGCAAAAAAATTATGAAGACAT
Source organism: Metallyticus violacea (assembly GCA_030762175.1). Taxonomy (NCBI): domain Eukaryota; kingdom Metazoa; phylum Arthropoda; class Insecta; order Mantodea; family Metallyticidae; genus Metallyticus; species Metallyticus violacea. The sequence goes on from CM060836.1 coordinate 20,914,437, forward strand.
TGCATTGTAGCTCATGTACGTGGTGAACATGTGTACCGTAGACATCTGAACTTCCGCTAGTCAATTTACACGCGTTATATATACGAGGGGCATTTTAAAAGTTCTCGGCCTGACCAAGATAACACAAAGTTTCAGAGATTTTTTAAAATTGTAATTTTTTCAACATATCCCCTTGTAAATCAACACATTTAGTCCTACGACTTTCCAACTTTTTAATACTCTCACTAAAATAAGATTTGTCCAATTGTGAAAAATATGGGTCTGTCTCAGCTCCAACCTTCTCTTCGTCCACCCAGTCATTTCTTCAGGCTTGGGAACAAAAAGTAATCGCTGGGAGCCAAATCCGGCGAATGTGAAAGCATTTCAAACGAAAATCATGCAGTTTTGCAGCAACAATCCCACACATTTGTGAAGGTGCATTATTGTGATGAAAGAGAACTTTCTTTTTGACAAGATGTGGTCATTTAGCTTGAATAGTATCCTTCAGTTGGTCCAGCAGTGAAGCTTTACACTCCCCGGTGATGTTTATGCCTTCTGGAGGTAGTCTATGAGCATCACACCATGAAAATGTCAGAAAAACGTAGCCATGATTGTTTCCGCAGGTGGAATCGTTGTTGCTTTCTTTGGTGTACTTTCACATGTTGCCACCCATTGTTTGAACTGCTCCTTTGTCTCTGGCGTGTAGTGAAGTTTCATTTACTGTCATGAAACGTCGGAGAATCTCGCTGGAATTGCGTTTAAACAAGCCTAAACACTCTTGCAAAATGTTCATTCGAATTGTTAACAAACGTGGCACTCATCGAGCGGGAAGCTTTCTCACACCCAAAACGTCGTGTAAAATGTAGCGAACACGGCCTATCGAGATCTTTGCAATGTCAGCCAACTCGCGTACCTTTAATCGGCGATCATTGAGTACGGTCGGTATGTCACAATCTCATCGATTGTAACAGTTTTGAGATGTCCTAAGGGCTCAACATCTTGAGTGAATGTACGACCTCCTTAAATTCAGCAGTCATTTTTAACCATCCAAAACGAAGGGGAAGAGTCTTTTAGTGTGGAAGGTAACTGTTTTTGTATTTTTGTTGGGATTCAACCTTTCAAAACGAAGTACTTTATCACAGCTCGTATTTCAGTTTTTATTCATTTTGTAGAATATGTTAATACTACACGATCGCCACATATAAGTAACTATACTTACGCGTCTGAAACTTTACATCGCGCCATCTAAAGAATGATACTTAACCATCATAGTAATTTGCCCATCTTCACGAAATCTCTGAGTCAGACCGAGAACACCCCTTGTATTTAATAGTTACTACTCACTTTATCGAACCGAATGCAAGAGATAAAGTAATGATGTAAGTTCGAAGTCGGATCACATATTTATTGCCTTGCCTTCTCACTTTCAACCAGTCTAAATTATGGTACTCCATAAAAATTATGACATATATATTATAACAAGACTATAGAAGCACAAATAGATAAAGCATTATATATGTTTTAAGCACGAAAAATCATTAATGTCAAAATAGACGTATGTATGTATGTGTATATATATATATAAACAAGAACTAGAGAAATCACACATAGATTTTTTTTGAATGGTGTTTAACGCCCGTTTTTACTTCTGAGGCACCACAGGCGGTGAACACTGATGATACATGAGATGAAATGATAAATTGGGAAAGGACTTTTTTTAAGGAAGGAAACGTTCCAGGCCTAGGTTTAGGGTACCTCCCCGGCATTTGCCAGTTATGAGGACTGAGGAAAACCTGGAAAAAACCCCAGTCAGGGAGGACGATCCTGGCGGGATTGGAACCGCAGACCTCCGGCTCACGAGTCCGCGCCTTAAAGACCTCGGCCACCCGTGGCGGACACATATAGATAAAGTATAATGTTTCAAGCATGAAAATACTTTAATGTCAAAATAGGCGTATCTATGGACTATAAAACTTAAAACTACAAATTTAAGCTTTTAATTCCGCAAAACATGGAATCTATTAAGGGGGAAAAATAGCTCTTGCCTGAAAATGATAAAGGAAGTGTTTCGGTGGTTTCAAGAAGCTACTAACGGGTACGTTAGTGTGTTTAAAAAAAAAGCGGAAAAGGCAGTTCTCAGATACATTGCGCCCCGACACAGTACATTCTTCCAAAGTTGCCGAACTATCTTGAAGAATTTCAGAAGGAGATTCCCTTTATTTGGTGTTTAATACCTTCTCACGCTAGTGAGTCAGCACTTTTTATCGTTTTAACAGCTGCTCTGACGTAATTTAACAATGTACGCGGTATTTATAAATTTCAGGAATTCAGTTGAAGTTATTATAACTGAACTAGAAATGGATCGAGAAGTAACCCTCGTAACTAACAAAGAGAAAAAAAGACGTGTATTCACGTTTCTTCATGGAATAAATGAATCTCATATTTACCCTGCAATTTCTCAGCTACAACAGAGATTTCCTGTGCTCAAATCCCCTAGCATAAACGTAACTAATCCCTTTAGTGTAGGGCAAGGTTATTCTTAGGAGTTTCGGCCTTGCACCTTTTTACACGGGGACCATGTTTCGTGTTTTCTTACTGGAAGGTCTTTGTAATACGGTCATACAATTCAGCTGAAGCGTACAGGAGAACTATTTCCGTAAATGAGAAGTTCGTTTGGAAGAACGTTACTTCAGAGAGCCTTTTCTTTGCATTACTTTTCCTTCACTCTCTCTATCTTTGAATAATCATTGTGTTGAGTTACCTCCCCTTGTAGGCTTTACAGCTCCCTTTTCTTCAGCGATCTACCTGCGATCTTTTCTCATTGTATCATGAGAAAGGTACGCCTTGGATAACGGCTGGTATACAAAACAGGCTTTCCATCTGTAGGAGAGGGGAAAAAAGGAAAGATATACCCTCCTGGAAAGGAAAACTGTTTTTGTATATCGTTACTTCCACAAAAAGACTTGGTAATTGTTTTCAGATCGTAAGAATAATAGAGACTTGGCCGGCCCTGCAAGTTCGGTATGGGAATTGAATGAGCGGTTAGCCAGAAATCCTTCACGGGTAACCGTGCAAAATATTGCTAAGGGCTCAGTGATTAATGCATCTTCTTTGAATGGAGTGAGTATATACCGGTGTATACCTTCATCGTTGCCAAACGGAGAGAACATTACCATAGATAAATGTCTATGCTTTCGAAATTCTATTTGGTTATTTAAACAAACAAACAAACAAACAAAAAAACAAAAAAAAACGCAAAGCAAAGCTTTCTTTCTTATCATCCACAATGTTTAGCGTAGGGTGCACTTTTTCAGAATTGTAGGTTGTTTGCCTTGCAACACCGTTACAAATACATAGCTGTTTTCATACCGATCGTTAAGTTTTTAAGATGCGAAATAGTAATTTTGTTGCACTTTTTGCATCTTTTCGTGAGATTAGTATCTCTTTTTTGTTACTTCAGCATCTTTTTTGAACATTTCCTTTCAAATTTTGTTACAAAATAAACAATTTTCACAATTTTGAGCAGTTACATCACGGAAAAATGTATTGCATAAATTTTGTGTATTTTACGCATACCTTACCTAATGTCAACAGTGCGTTCCCAAGTTCAGTTTTGTTTTATCTATAAGTGATTATGCATTGTTGTATGCAACAGAATTTCTAAACATTTCCCGCTGTTGTGACACTGCTGCCTTTATTGTTGGTTTTAATGTAGTAGTTAGTGATGTGTGTTTAATAATAGCTGCACAAAATGAACAAAGGAATTGAATTAACTCCTCGCAAAATGAGTATAATTGTCGCATTGACTTCCGAGGGCTTTTCTACTCGACATATTGCATCAAAGATAGAATTTAACCACTTCACTGTGTCAAGATTGTTGGCTAAATGCAAGAAAACTGGGAATTTGGAAAGAATTAAAGGAAGAGGCAGGAAAAGTTCTACTGCTGCTAATGACCGCTTTTTGAAGCGGATTTATCTGAAAAACCGGCCTATGACTTCAGTGGATATGAAAGGAGAGTGGGAAGAAGTTTCTGTTGTGGTGGCTTGCAACAGAACCATCAGATACAGACTTTCAGAAATGTGTCTACCTGCTAGACGGTCGCGGAAATAGCCCCTTTTAACAGTTAAAATGAACAAAACCCGATTGGAATATGCCCATTGCGCTGAAGAGATATGCAGTAAAGTCAGGTTCTCAGAAATCAAAATTTAATATCAGAGGAAACGATGGAAAAACATCCGTTGGTGCGAAGAGTTTCTGCCAGAATGTTTGGACTCGACAGTGAAGTTCCCCGAAAGTGTGATGATCTGGAGTTGTATTTCCAACAAAGAGTGGGTGACTACATTTTGTTGAGGGAACAATAAATGCAGATGCATATATAATGATTTAAGAGAAAGTTTAATGCCAGGATGACTCCGCACCATGTCATGTGGCAAGAAAAGTGAATACCTTGCTTAAACACTACTAATATACACTAAACTACTATTTTACAAAATTAATGAAATTCCACATTTTTATAGTAAAATCTTATGCTAGAGGTTAATAGTTTTCTTGAACAACAAGGGATTTCCACCCTCATATGGCCAGGGAACAACCCAAATTTCAACTCCATTGACAACTGTTGGAAGATGATTGGCAATGCTGTAGCAAAGGAAAAAACTAAGAAATAAGAAAGACCTGTTTGAAGCCATCTATTGGATATAGTTTAGTGAGATTTCCCCTGACCATGAAAAAGATTCTCTTATTATAATTATTAAATAAGAACTTATCAAGTTTACATTGTGGCTATTTAGTTATAAAATTTTACATCTTGTTCAGTTTTACTGTTTCCAAGTACTTTTAGCAAATATAAAGATGATTAGCAACAAATTTTCACATTTTTATATTTAAAGATATCGGGGTTATACATAAAACAATTATAATAAAATTTCTAAATTTTTATAATAAAATTTCTAATATTTCTAGATGAGTATAAAGGTAAAAACATAAGTGTTTTGTGGGTGATGCAATAAATATTTTCAGTACTGTGCATAAAATGGTACAGTCTCGCTTTGTAGATCTGTAAGAAAAAGCTAAAATCGTCACCTTAACAAGCATACCAACATTCAAACACGAGATTCGTTTTATTACACAAATGTTTTGAAACTACAACAATGCCAGTTATTAATCAACATAAATTAACTTCCATTATATTGGAAATATCAAAAATGCAATTAATTAATCACATTATAATTTTCTTAATTTTAGAACCTTAATCTTGAACCATTAGTAATCTCTATTATATTAACAGAAAAATTATTTAACCTTACTACACTGATTTTACTTTCGCATACACACAAGAGTGTCGAAGGCATACAAATCTTCGACTGGAAAAAATAAAACAAATCTAATAATCTAAATTACTTACCATATTAGTAATCAATAAGCGTTATATTATATATTTACCAAGATTTTTTCATTAATCGAATTGACATATTTGTCCTTTCTCCACGCACAGAACTTGACATATTCCTTTTCGATTACACTTTTCGATTTTTGAGGAATTAACACATCCTCACCTACCTCACTTCCTTTATAAATTATTCTGGAATTATATCCATGTTTTAAATATCAAACATTACGGGATTAGCATCCATTTCCATTTGAATTCTTCAAAACAAAAACAAAATAACATCGTCATAGGAACGAGTACTAAAAAACAATGTAATATATCTATAATACGTCATACATACTATGTTATAACATCACATTTTACAAAATTTTATTAGTTTTTAAAAACATTTCAACGCTAAAATTGTATGAAAGCATTTTATTAATATCTTCTCTGAACTTTTTATATAACGTTTATAACCTTTCTTTCCTCTTTCCAATAATAATTGGCACCTAAAAATCCCCTTTTTGGTCATATGGAATACTGACTTACTAAGAAAATTAAGCGTGTCGCGAAAAGAACTTTGTCATTATCTTCTAATGAACGGAATGTTTCCTGAAATTGGTCAAGATATGTCAACAACTTTGGGAAAATGTTTTGTAGTAAAAAGATTGTTTTATTAATATCTTCTCTGAACTTTTTATATAACGTTTATAACCTTTCTTTCCTCTTTCCAATAATAATTGGCACCTAAAAATCCCCTTTTTGGTCATATGGAATACTGACTTACTAAGAAAATTAAGCGTGTCGCGAAAAGAACTTTGTCATTATCTTCTAATGAACGGAATGTTTCCTGAAATTGGTCAAGATATGTCAACAACTTTGGGAAAATGTTTTGTAGTAAAAAGATTGTATTGTGAGTTTAAATATAGAAGAATATTCTGTGGATATCAGCCTGACAATTGTCTTGGAAAATTGATACAACAGAAGAAAACATAAAATAAAGTGAAAGTTCAACGAGTGACCATCAGGGATATAGTAGAGGAAACAGGCAGCAAACACCTGTACATAATATTTTAAGTAAAGAATTAGAGATTAAAAAAATAAACACAAGACCGGTATAATTTCTGTACAAATGAAAAAATTCATGAATAAAGTAAGGGGAGTCAAAATGGTGATTTTCATTAATTTTTTACATTTCAGATTTTGATATTTTAGTATTTCTGTTTTTTCTGCTTATTTTGACATACGCTTTAAAGCTGGTACCATTAGTTTTTTTTAACGCTTTTCTGGATCATTCAATCAGTTAAACATTAATTTTTTGTAAATATTTGCTCTAAAAAGCAGATATATTTTCTAATTTTCGGTAAATAAATAAATACCAGAAAAAGATATCAGATTCAGGAAAAAAGAGATGGGGATTATCAGCCTGAAAAAAAAAATGCACTTCTCCATACAGTTGCCTGTAATATAAGAAACTTATAAGGATAAAATGTTGAAAATTTTACTTAATATATTAAATGCAATAACAACAAATTTAATGAAAAGGCTTAAAATAATATGCACGGTAAAATTACACCATTATATTTTAACGTATGAACATTTTAATTTTTTTTTTTTTTTTTTATGAATCAAAGGAAAAAGTGTTCATAAGCATATCAGGCAACAATTCTTCTTCCCTTCTCATTTGACACCACAGCCGGCCTCTGCTTCCTCTAGCTCCATCTCACAGAGGGCAGTATTGCAGGGAACATGTGATCAGCATGCCGGCAGCCCGCCCATCGCCTGTCATGCCGCTTTCGTCATCGAAGAACTCCACCTCTCCATCAGGCAGTTTCTCGATTGTCTTCATAAGTCTGGGTGAACCCCATTCCAGATATTCTTAACTTAGAAAAATCCCTAAGTAATTATCGGGAATCGAACCCTGGTCTCCCGTTCAGCAGTCAGTAATGCTAACCACTAGACCAACGAGACGGTCACCAGCCAAAAATGAGCTATCTTTTACAGTTTCAGTGGTAATGGATCCTGAATTTACTGTATTTAATATGGTAGAGATATGCCATCACTGAGGTCGTTAAGGCGCGGATTCGTGAGCGGGAGGTCTGGGGTTCGATTCCCACCAGGACTGTCCTCCCTGAATGAGTTTTTTCCCAGGGTTTCCTCAGTCCTCATAAATGGCAAATGCTGGGAAGGTACCTTAAGCTAAGGCCTGGAACGTTTCCTTCCTTTAAAACAAATCCTTTCCTAGTTAATCATTTCATCTCATGTATCCTCAGTGTCCACCGCCTGTGATGCCTAGTAGTTAAAACGGGTGTTAACCACTATTAAAATATGGTGGAGATAGGACATTTTGACTCACTTTAAGGGAATGAACCTTAGAAAACCAAAAGTCTACATTTCTTGATCAATTAACTTAATTTTTTTTAACATACCTTAGTGACATGTAATAACATTAAGACATGGAATTTCAGACAAATCCATCAAATGTTTCCGGAGAAAAATATTAACTTGTGATTTTTTATGCGCCCTTTAATAAAATTGTCCATTCGGTGTAGTTTTTAAAATTTTGGAATATATATATACCCTGTAGGTTTGTGATCCAAACACTAATGGAGAGACAACAAACTATGCACATAATTTTTATTTGAATAAAGGAATAAAGTATTTACATTGAACAAATACAGTTTTTCATTTTCTATTTCAATTTTTTTTATCCACGTCAGAAGAGCCTGTGTTGAAATTTTAATTTGATTGATGAAATTAAACATCTCAAGGCGAAATTTGAATTTCCACATGTGTAAGAATAAGTTGATATTTAAGAGATGATTTTTACCTTTGCACAGGGTCATATAATCAGCCGCATGACACATTTAAAGTGAAAGTATGACACAACAGTTCTGTTATATGAACCTAAAAGATATAAAATTAATCAATCTGGAAAAAACAAACAATGCACTTTTTTTTTTGCCAGTTTTTACACTTTTTACAGGCCATTCCCCTCAAGATTTACATTGTGTTTTAGCACTTACGTAACAGTGTTTTTAAACAAAGCTGACATAACAAAATAGAAGTTGCTAAATTGGTCATCAGCAGAGCCCGGAAGTTAGGAAATGCCTTTTCTATCTGGGTAGATATATTTAAGATTCAGATAGAATGAACATGTTACCGTACATTTGGGGTCGGTACAGTCTCTCTCTCTCTCTCTCTCTCTCTCTCTGGCCGGTCCTGGTGGTGTAGTGGTTACCATACTTGCCTCCTACACCCAAGAACGGGGGTTCGAACCCGGCCAGGACCGATGGATTTTTTCGGGCGTAAAAATCGTAAGTATGGCTTCCTTCGGAAGAGAAGTAAAGCCATGGGTCCCGTGTCGTACATTTACGGCACGAAAAAGAACCTCAAGCCTGAAAGAGAGGCCTCTGAGCAAAATTTGTCGGCCGTTTCATGCCCTGAGTTGAATGGGACGCTGATGACCTCAGATGTTAAAGAGCGTCCATAAATAAATCAATCAAAGAAAAAATAATTTTTATTTTGCATTTTTTTTGCCTATTTTGCTTCTGTTGCCTATTTTAAAGTTTAAAACTTTTTTTTTTTTTTTTTGCCTGTTTTGGATCGTTATGGATTTTTTCTGCGATTATTTACGCATTTTTAAAACTTGTTAGAGAATTTCAATTTATCGAAGTAAAAAAAAAGTTAGAAAAATTAAATGGCATGTTCACCTTACAAAAATATCTATTGAGAATCTTGTTATAAATTTATTTCTTTTTAAGTAGTCAAAACTTTCTCCTCAACCCACTCACTTAAGCTCTTTAAATAGCAAAACCTTCATTGGTGAAAAGAATGCACGGTTACCTGGGGAATACGTGTACCAGGAAATAGATTGAAGAGAGCGGTACAGCTGTGCAATAAACTATCCCTACAATGGTTCAGAATGGAAGTAAGAGAGATATTAACCTGATTCCCCTTTAAATTCATAAACAGAAAATGAACTGGACTAAAAACCTTTGCGCATATTTTGCTCATTCGCCAGGACTATTCAAAACTACTTTACTTCGTCTGGATGAACATTTCCATCATGTCCTGAAAGGTAAATGTCCTGTTGTAACTGGTACGAATCCTTCCGAAATATCTTATTTTAAATATGCTCCAATCACTTCAATGGCAATAGAACGTTCTTTTTCCATGATGAAGAATATTCTTTCTGACAAGCGGCTGACTATGACAGTTGATATCTTAAAAAAACATCTTGTTGTTGCTTGTAATCAATAAAAGTAAGTTTAAGTACTTTAATTATGTCATAAAGAAATTATTAAGTATCTTGAATACTTATTTTCGTTAATAATGAGTAATATTGCTCTCTGTTTTCACCCTAACATATGCCTGTTTTAATTATATTGCTGCATATTTTCAGTATATTAAGTGTCTTTTTGCCTGTCTATTTTTACCGAAATAAATTACTAAACTCCCGGGCTCTAGTCACCCGGTTATATGAAAAGTCGCTAGCCACTCTTTCGTAAATGCTGTGGTCAAAAAAGTTATCAAAACCTCTAGATTAGCGATTTGTCATGAGTATCGTGCATTTGTACTACATGTAGCCAATACGTCTGTATGAAAAAGTATTGCAATTATCAATGAATGAACATGTTCCATTAACAAACCCTTTCTTGGTGAATACAAAATGTTTGTCTTTGTTTTTTAAAACAACGCTTGAGCACGCTCAACGGTGATTGGTAAAGTCGCATGTCAGTCTTTTGGAAAGAGCTTTAACGAGCTATACACAGTAAGCTTAAAAACACGTAAGAATAGGGAAGGAAACCTTTGTTGGTTTTATGAATTGTACATTTTTGTTGTGGAGACATCGTCTTTAAATATAAACTGAAATTAAAATCGTATGACATTTTTAAGCATTTTCGATAGAGTTGTTAGCTCTTTTATTAAGTTAGGGTTGACAAAACATTTTGCGACGATCTTAGACAGAGAAGGTAAGAGTTTCCAATATTTGAAAGAAAAATTTGCAAGGTTAACTGAAGCCATACTGAAAGAAAATATTTTATATTCAATTCATGAGTTAATAGAAGGTAATATCTGTTATTGAACAATGAGAAACAGGCATAGATAGGGATCAGTAATTCCTGGAAAATGTAATGGTTTGAAAACTACGAAGAGTTTTTGAGTATATGTTATTGGCATACAAAACTGTGGAGCGTATAGTGTGATGTACACGGAGAACATTTTCATCAGGACAATGCTGATATGCGCGATTAAATATGTTCCTGATGTTTTTCAAACGAAAATCTCCCAGAAAAGTTTGTAAAAATTCACACGTTTATCTAAATTTTGTAAGATAACCGATGCCTAAATGCCCTGACTGCCCTGGTATCTCGCAACAGGCTTGAACTGCATCCGGGCGTTTATGTGTATGAAAGAGCAGATCAATTGGCATAAAAGATGCTGATACACCCTTTGTTGGCTCTGAACCCGTGGTTGAAATCAAGACACTACTGCTAAGACCGGGATAAAACATGGATTGGGCAAAAAACACGAAATTAGGTGGTAAACCTATCCTGGACGAAAACAAGCTAGGAAACTGGTCTAGGTCCAAGCAGCACTCTTTCCTCATTTCTCCTAAAATTGAGTAGAAAAGAAATAAGGAAAGTAATTGCGTTAATTACTGAGCTTCAGCAAACATCTACCTAAAGTGGGACTCTATAAAAATAAACCGATCTGAAAAACAAATTTAACTAGTTTTGAACTTGAATGAAAATGTGTGATTTTGTATAATTAGCATGAGCTAAATTCAGATCTGATATCCAAAATTCCCTATTACGCACCGTTTCCCGGGAGATTAAATTTTACATTTCTCATAAACATTCAAAATATGCAGACATTAAATGTTTCCTAACCATGTATGAAATAAAACCGCAAAAAATATGTATGAAGATTCCAAAAATATTTGTTAGATGTACCTATAGCCAAAAGCAAGTCTCCTTCTTATCAGGAATGGGCACTCAAACAGGATATGCCAGGTAGTCTCATTCTGTTTACACATCCTAGTGTTACAAAGTGTTTTGATAAGTGCGTTGGTTCGCATACAAGTAGAGAACAGCAACATCTGATATGTGGTCATAACGTTTGCTTTCTTTCTTTCAATATTCTTCGATAACAATTCATTCTGGTGTTGATTGTTTAAGCAAAAGCGTTTGACAGACAGTGAAAAGTGGATAAGAATGGAATTCGTGGTTTGATTCAATCATTTTTTCTGGAAGGTAAAACAGCAAAGGAAATTCGTGAGAGGATTTTGACTATATTGGGTGAAGTATATTCATCCTATGAAATCGTTCTACTTGGGTAAATAAGTTCATGCGTGGCAGAACAACACCAAGACGCCCACGTCCTGGAGCCCAAAAATCATCTGCAAGGCCAGAAATGATCGGTAAAGTGCATGCTATTGTTTTCGCTACAGACGAGTGAAAGTGTGCGAGTTAGCAGAGACCACGGGCATTTCAGTTGAGAGCACTTACCTTATTTTACATAATGTATTACACATAGAAAAACTTTGCGCAAGTGCCGTGTCTGCTCATTCCGGAGAAAAACTGAAATCCCATACAAACATCGGCTGACTGTTTATGAATGTTTAAGAAGAATCCAATCATTTTTCATGGCATTTTGTGACTATGGAAGAAACGTGGATTCATTACTATACATCGGAAAGGAAATAGCACTCTAAACAGTGGACCGCACAAGATGAACCGACTCCGAAAGGCGAAAGCATTCCATCTGCTGGAAAGGTGATAACTTCAGGCTTTTGGAACGCAAAACGAATTCTTTTCTTTGACTTGGAGAAGGGGCTAACTGTTACTGGAAAATACTATGCATCACTTTTGGAGAGAATGAAGACAGTGATCACGGGAAAATGTCCGGTAATGGCCAAAAAGATAATGTTATTTCACCTTGACAGTGCACCAGCGCATTCAAGTCACATCCCTCAGGACAAGTTGGCCGAACTGCTATTTAAAATGTTTCCGCCTCCACCCTTTTCACCAGCTCCCTCGGATTACCATCTGCTCCCGAAATTCAAACTTTCCTGACTGGACGCAGATTTAAATCTAGCGAAGAGGCATACAGGAAGTAAAGGCGAAGGTTTCGAAGAAACCCACTTCCACGAAGGAATCAGAATCTGGAGAATGCAAAGATTAGATTTGCCTGCCCACAAATCTATTGCTGTTGTCTCTGCAATAATAAGAAGATAGCAGATAGATAGTTGTAAAAGTAGTGCAATATATTCCACATGAACGAATGTGTTTATATCAGAAACTTCTGTGCAATAATACATGGATTGTTCAAGAATCGTAGCTACAGCTGTCTTTTACAGTACAGACGTGTGTATACGGGGAAAATGACAAATGTGTGATTATCAAGTACTTGGTAAAGAAGGGTATGAATGCAGACAAACACTCTAGGGAACTCTGTACCATAATTTTCAACCGTTTCCAAGTGGACCATGCGGCCGTGAAAGTTTGGAAGATGACCCACGCAGCGGACGACCCAAATCCATCACATCTGAATTATCGGTGCACGACTTGATTCTGAAGGATCGCCGATTAAAGATGTCCGGAATTACTGAGGCTCTGGAATTTCAGGGAAACGCATATTTCACATTTGAGGGAAGAATTGTGCATGAAAAAATTATCGGCAAGATGGGTGTCGCTACTGCTGACTTAGAATCAAAAGCGATTCAGAGTGCAAATCTCTCATCAAAGTTTGTTCCGTTTTCAGAGAGATACTACCGACTTGTGACCAATGATGAAACAAAGGTGCACCACTATACACCTGAAACAAAGCAGCAATAGAAGCATCGTCATTCTCAACCGCCAAAGAAGTCCAGTGAAGGTCATGGCGACGGTTTCTGGAATGCCAAGGGTTTAGTGCTAATTATCTTTCAACTGGAGGCTAATCTTTTGGACTTATGGAGCGCTAAAACAAGCGAGAAAAGGCCAGTTGATCAAACAAATGAAGGTATCTAGCATCAAGACAATGCTCGCCCTTGCCCATTTTTGTTACAATGGCGAAAATCAGTTAAGTGGGGTACCATTTACTGCCATTTCCGACTTATCTCCCTGACTTGGCTTCATCAGACTTCCATCTGCTTCCTAAACTGAGAAAATTCCTTGGTGGAAAGAAAATTTTATCCGACCAAAAGTTTAAAGAATCACTTGAGATATATTTTGGGACCTGTAGGGATCTTACTTTCGTGAAGGGATAAAGGTTTTGTAGCATCACTGAACAAAGTGAATTAGTGTTAAGGGAGATTATGTTGAAAAATTAGAATACTTGCAAAAATCTTTGGCGCCATTTTGTGCTTCATTCCGAGAACTTTTCAAATGACCCTGGTATGCAGACAACTTTTATTGCATTTCACACAATATCGCATAGTTATTTTATAAAGGGAACAAATTCTAGACATAAAATGTACTCTGTGATTCAAAGAAATACAAACTTGAGGTCATCGATTAGCCTTATCAGGGTATGATGATATTTTTGCAAATATTAGTCATAAGTTACAAAAAGGAGTATCTGTTTTGTGGCAATGAATAAAGTGGACGTTTCATTGAGACTCCATTTTTCCATATAAGTTTAAGTGTTAAGTTGGATGTGCCGAAAGCTATAGGAGCTTACTCAGCAAGACGGCAAAAAATTAAGGTTTTTTTTTTTTTTTTAATGGTTTGAAAAAATATATTGGCTAACAGCGTGTGAAGTGAGAAAATCTTTATTTGACTTTCGTTGTTTGTTGTCCGGGGGAAATTAAGTTGTTCTAGAGCACGGTGCTTTGATTTGAAGCATTTGTTACGAACTTAGTGCGAAACATATGAATAATGCAGTGAAATTTAAACTGTTTCGCTCCCAAATTGACAAAGGGCATAGTGTTGCTGCAAAAAGGCGCAACGAACATGTAGACAAGAATCGACATCCTTAAATATAATTATAGACATTATAAAAATATACTCTTAAGGGGACATGATGAAAACGACAATTCCTTTTCTGGATTTGGCTGCTTATGTAACAAAGTTAGATGGCGTGTTAGAAAGTATCTGCGGCAAAAAAAACTCTTCTAAATTAATCCAAAATGAATTGTTAAATGCAAGGTATCTTGTCTATATGAATGGAATTAGAAAGAAATAGAATGGGCAACGAAACGAAAGATATTACGTGTATATCACAATTTGTTGTAATATTGCGGTGTATCAATGGGGGTAAACCAGTTGAAAGTTGCATAAAATTAAGTGATGTTTCTGAATTGACTGCAAAAGGCTTAAGGTGTACTTTAACAACTGAATTAGAAGAGTTTCATATAAACCAGAAGTTTATAGCGCTGCTGTTATGGGAAAAAGTCGGGGAGGAGTATAAATAGTGATAAAAGAAACCTGCCCCCCCCCATTTGTGTGTCATGTAGTTATGCCCCTGTTTGACCCTTTCAAAGGAGCCACGAGCCGCCACAGTTCATAGGTGTAAGGCTTCTGAAGGTCACATTATATATTAGAATATGTTTGTGTGTGAAGATCTCTTTAACTTTCATTATACAGAGACCGTTTGTAGTTTTTATGGTTGTGGCTGAAGTAAAACTTGAATTTATGGCATTGTTCATGAAGAATCATTATTTCCGTATTAATGAACATTTTAATTGAATATATTAAACATCTTTTTATGAAGGATTAATTCAAATCCTTAACTTATTTTGCTGTGGGGTTAAGATTTTGGTATCCCCACAGATGTGACTTCCTTGGTCTAGCTCTAGTGGTTAGCGTTGGTGATTGTTGGCGGAAGGCCCTGGTTTGATTTCAGGTACCTTGCTTAGCAATTGTTCTAAGTTAGGGAGGTCTGGAATGGGGCCCACAGAGTCTCTTGAGGATAATTGGGAAGCTTCCTGATGCAGAGGTGGCGTTCTTCGATTTAAGGAGCCGCGTTATAGGCATGTTGATCATTAGACATGGGATTTTGAAGTACGAAAAATTGCAGTTATAGGTGCCTAAAATAAGTTCAACGTTTAATAAATTAGGTCTGCGTCAGTAAAACTAGGCATATTTGACTGCGAAGAAATTGATGTTTACGTTCTAAGTGTTCAATGCTGCATGTATGAATGAAAAGTTTGAGGTTATGTAAGGAATATCTTTTTTTAATTGACAGGTCATTCAGACATCTTTCTCTGCTTTTACACACGTTGCAGTATCGGATTCAGGTAATTCTTCAATAATTGTTAAAATATTTAGAGTAATGCACCATTGACTGAATCCATGTTTCTCATTGCGTTACAACAAGCTGAGGCGAGTGCAATATTTCTCTCTGGGTATTTCTCTCTCAATATTAAAATCCTGGATGCAACTTTGCAAAACTATTTTTTCATATTGGAAATGGATGAACTGACAAAAGATGATTCGCTCCTGATTGTTTCAGAAATCCTGTGAAGGGCTTGAACTAAACAGTGAGTGATGTTAGGATAAAAAGTTTTAAGAAGTGGAGCTGCAAACAACATAACTTTACAATCATTTATATTGCCAGAGTATAACGACTGTGGGCCTTTGTTTACAAAATAAACAATGACGTCGCTATTCACTTTCGGAAATTCCTTAACACAAACAAGGCACGGAATCAGGTTCAAGTTTCCCCACTATCATACTTGCTGAGGTTTCATCTACAGAGACACATATACATCCTCCAGAATGGAGCTAAAGTTTCATTGTGCATTCTGTCTAAATACTTTAATCTCAGGGTAGCTTCAGATATTTTGTGTGCAGTATTTTTGTAAAAAACTCTCTTAAAACCGAATTTTCAATTGTATTCAATGGAATGTTGGCAACAACAACCTCTCTGGTTAAGTTTACATAGAAATTGCTGCTGAGGTCGGATAAAGTAGGTTGTGTCAGGTCAGTTTGTTTGTTTTGATTTTTCTGTTGAACTTTTGCCTTATGTCCCGCCCCTTCACACGCTGCCTCAGGTGGCATTTCTTTTCTTGCGAAATCTAAAAAGTGTAAGATGTTAACTGAATTAAAATACTAAATGTTGTATTGCTGTATTTCTGTCACAAAGTGTTATTATTGGTTGGAACAACCAAAATCTCAATGATCTGTAAATACTTTAACTATCGAAATTTAAAAGCTTAAAGTATAATTGTCTTTAAAAGAATTTCAGCTCAGTCAAATGTATACTTATTATATACACCTGTTATTAAAATGTACTCAATTATTTTTACGTACCTGTTTGCTACAAATCTCGCAGAATATTATTTTACATCGTTAGTAAAGTGTGAAAATTCTGTTACACATTGCCGAATCAGCAAAGACTTTGCGCTTTTATCTTTTGGCATATTAAACTGCACAGGATAACGTGCTATCACTTCAAACTTCTGAACACAAACAAGGAGGGGGAAAGAGGCTAACAGACATTCACACTAACAGCTATACAGCATTGTTGTTGAAATTCCATTTGATGAAAATACAACGTTCAACCCATTGTTGTATATCCTGGTAGTATTAATTAAAAAGTGGCCTTTAATATTGCTTACATGTATGAGTGTGTGAATAAATGTTGAAATACGGAAGCTTATTGGTCTGGACATTTAAAAGCCGAATATCAACCAATTAAGCACAAACAATCATTTTAGGGCATTTTATAGTACTATCAAACTCTGTGAATAACTTTATATTCTCATGAAACATGAATATTAATAATTATTTTTCCTTGCTCCTAAAGGAACTAAAGAAACATTTACCCTAAAATATGATATCTGCGTGACCATATGCAATTCTGCCCTCTACAATACGTGGTGAGACGGAGATAGAGGAAGCAGAGGTTGCTGCGGCTGGCCAAGGCTCACTTCAGGCTCTAGCGTCAATGAGAAGAAGAGGTGAAAGACCATTGGATAATAACAGCTTTGTTGCTATGTTCATGAGTTTAATTACTAAAGAACCTACATCAGATATTCTGAGCAGGATTGGCTGCAGGTGTTCAGACATTTCATTCTGTTGGACAACACTCGCTCAACTTCAGATCTACAATTCAGTCAACACATCTTTAGAAAGTAAAGCACGGTTATTTGTACATTATGTTGTTACTTGCCTGTCATACATTAACATATGCTCTCTTAGGCACGTTCCATCAATAAATATTTGTGAAAACCCACCATGACTTAATGGACACTCTGTATTATTTCGAAAGAGCAAATTTTCCAAAACTGAATGATTATTACAGGTAATTTAAAAAGAGTTGGATAGCAACATCATTGACCATAAGAAAAAGAAGAAACTCTTTCTAAGCATAGGTCCTGAAACACTTAGATATTTGTTAGTCTTTTTAGGCCATCTAGATTGCATGACCTCTTCAGTGATCGAAAGCTTGGAAGATAATCCAAACAATTCTAGATTGATATCCGGGAAAGAACTAATTTCCAACGCCAAAAGAGTTTCAGATCTCCAGTTTTATAAATGTGTAAAAAATTACTATTGCATAAAACTTTTATTCAGCTAAGTTTTTAAATCAGCAAATAATAATGAAAATTAAAGCGGTTTGTAATTTTTTTTTTTTGAGTAGTGTTTAACGCCCGTTTTTACTACTGTGGCGGGATTCGAATCCCAGATGATACATAAGATGAAATGATATATTGGGAAAGGATTTTTTTTTTTAAAGAAGGAAGCGTTCCAGGTCTAAGTTTAGGGTACTTCCCCGGCATTTGCCAGTTATGAGGACTGAGGAAAACCTGGAAAAAACCCAGTTAGGGAGGGCGGTCCTGGCGGGATTCGAACCCCAGACCTCCCGGACATGAGTCCGCGCCTTAACGAGCTCGGCCATCCGTGGCGGTGGTTTGTAATTGTTGGCCCCTTAGTTGGACGCCAATTTAATGCGGTTAGGTGCTCAGGCCAGTTATTTTAACCGCTTCTTACGAAGTATTATCTCAGAGTATTTTGGCTGTTTATTATCAATGGGACTAAGAGAGAACTTTTTAATACAAAAAAAAAAAATAATAATAATAATAACACAGGCATATTGCTGCAATTTGTGATTTATTGATTTAGAGTTAAGGACTGTTGTGTTATAGAACAATACCGACCAGAAGGGAAATGCCTCCAGACCTTGTTTCACCGAGCGAAAGGCGAGCGATTACTCATGTATTTGGCCATGAAAGTTCATAATTACCTGTGGGTCAGCAGCAAAATTATCAGCACTCCGCCGCTTACTTCACGGCCTTTCGATCTCACTTTACGAGCATATACATATCCCAAATTTAACTCTTATTTCCAGACGCTATTCGGGCTTCACAAATACACGCGCAAGACTTTTTTGATGTCATACGGAGTTTACAAACATACGCACAAAAACAAAGCGACAACTTAACCGTTTGTAATCCGAGAAATTGACTAAACCGCACTAGCTCATATAGTTGAAATGGATATAAAACTTAAACAAATAAAGGTCTAATTTAAAAAATATTTTTATTTTTCAACATATAATTCGTGTACATCAAGACACATAACGCCCTTGAATTCAAACAGAATAAAAGTTCTGGCTGTTGTCGAAAACAGCCGGTGACTTTCCTTTCTGCAGCTTCATCGTCGGAAAAAATGTTCACCCCAAAGATGATGTTTAGGAAACTGAACAAATGGAAGTTGCTTGGAGGATGCTCGAAGACTTCCCACATAAAATTTCGAAGCGTCTCATTTGTTTTGGAGGCAGTATGAGGACTTGCCTGGTCATGTAAGAGCAACACGTTTTGGTGAAGTGCTGGTCGCTTCCGTTGAATGGCCTCACAAAGTTTACTGAGGATGTCACTGTAAGAGTCGGCATTTACGGTTTGTCTTTGAGGTTGTAATGCCAGAACATTCTTTGCAATTTGTGATGTGGGGTCAGCATGCGCAGCACCCATAGTGCACATACTTTATAAAATCCTAATCTGTTATACTTTGTGAAGTAGATCATTGTGAACAACCACTAGAAGCGCTATGGCGTCTATAGTCACCCTTCTCTCTGCTCGGATTAACTTCAACTCGTTGCAAATTCGCATCTATGGCAACCTCCGTAGAGCGGTGTCCTCCCTTCAGAGAACTTCTGCACTCACTTGTAAACAATTTGACTAACAGGCACTTCTTGCCGCAGATAGGAAGCGTTCCTTTATAAATATCTTTGATTCCACAATTTTTGCCTGCTGCTCCTCGAGGAGTGCACACATTCATACAGCGGCACCGCCAATTTGCAGCTGCTGTTTTGCTGTTGTAAACATACCGGACTAATGCCGCCATTTAGTGCTAATAGTCTCAGGAGCCTCATTTTAATATGTAGTACTCTACATCAATGCGTAACTTAATGACTTACCGTCCTACTTACGGCAATTGGCGCGAAATATTAGCGTCCCAACGCGGGACTAGAGTCCACGCCATAAGTGCTTTCGGCTCAAAACACGGTCATTAAAAACACACAAAACCTTGTGTTACATTTTGGTAACTTCGACCCTTTCTTATCTCAATTTTTTTATCTGATCACATTCAAATGTAAAATAACACATTATTACATGTGATATAACGACAGTATTCATTAAAGAATAAAAACTTAATAGAAAAACACTCACAACTGAATTAATATCACATGTATAAAGTTTCAAATTTCCTAAGATATTATCAGATAAATAAAAATAATAATTATAGCGTATTAATATCGAGGCGGCATTTAAATGCCGTTTCAAAATATTATAAATACAAGTTATGAAATTATTTCATTTTCGTAATAAATTTGTCTTGCAATACCGAACAACCTCATGGTTCAGTTTTGCCTTTTATTGTCTATGCTTTATTTGTAAACAGATAAAGAACGCTGCACAAAATCAGAGTTTATTGAGTATCCTACACTTACTTACATTTTGAATTTGAATTTCACCTGGGAGACTTTCACCTTCCTCAACCATAGCTAGACTCACATGCCTCAGCTTTAAATGACCTGGCGTTTACTGCAGTAACCTAGATCGCTTGCTTTTAAAAATGTTATATCCACACCTCCCCTGTGCATTTATATTTTTATTTTCATATTCCTGTACTATTGAAAGTCGTTGAGAGAGTTTTCTGTTTCTTCCAGTTTGGTGATGTAAGCCGGAATATATTAACACCTTGCCTACAATGTCTCAGTTGATTTTATTGCTGCTCAAGACTGGCCCTCTAGCAGCCCTGACTTCAACCTTTGAACTTCAGTGCTTGAGGGTGTTATTTATAAGAGAAGATACCTCAACATTGAGTCTCTCAAGTGATAAAAGTGCCGGATTTCCCTCTGGAGTTAGTGCGTGCTGCCATTAATGCACGGCCCAATATACTTAAGTCCTCTATTAAGACAAAAGGAGGTCATTTTGAAAAAATAATATGGGCATAATCTAAATAAAATCGGTGGAACAGCATTGTACGTAGACATGGAAAACACAATAATTTGGTAAACCCTTTGACCAAAAAAAAAAAAAAAAAAAAAAGTCATCTCCATATTCTACGTGTCGATCGGAGAATTTCCGGACCATCGTAAACGCCGTATTCACAACGCGCATGCACCGACTGTCACACTGCAGTGGGCCCTTTGCCTTAAACGTAATGGCCACAATCATAAGTACCTGAAAAGAGAACGTTAGGTTAGAGTAGCGGTGGCCGAGCGGTTTGGAAGGCATTTCTCATCTGCGTAAGCTTCCCATAACATTTTTGTTTTATTTTTTATTATTTGTTTCATAAGTGTATGTAGAACATTATATTAGCTTAACATCATATTATATTTTAATGTATCATTTGAGTTTTATGCCACTATTTTTGCACACATAAGAACGCAATCACAAACTAACGTATTTTTTTTACAAATAACTATAAATAAATACATGAACAGAAACATTTATCTTCTAAAGTGAAAACACATAGAAATAAACATAAATTAATATCGGGCATATGAACCCTCAGCATGTATAACTGCCCTCAGTCTTCGGGCATAGATGATGTCAGATTTCTACAGTAGTGTGGACGAGAGGCTACAACATCCCAGGTTTCTTGAATTTGTGCCCATAAGCCATCTTTTGTACTTGCGTGTGTAGGGAATGCATGTATAGCATATTGCATTTACATAAAACAAATATAAAGAAATATTATAATAAATTTAACGTTAACACAAGCTTGCTGTATATGGAAACAATATTACGAAACTAATTTGTCATAATATGTTACAAAGGTTTATTTAAAAAAAATTAAAATGGCTTCATTACGGGAAGCGAACCTGCTCTCTTAGAGGCAACATCACAGCACACTCTGTCACAGAGCTAACAAAACACACATACTGGCCAGCGTCTTTAGTGCATGCCATATAACACAACTGCAACAGTAGCTACACGGCCTTGCTGGTTACCTTGTGAACCGCGCGCTTTAACGAGCAGGACTTAGAACAATATTGTGTTCAAGTGAAAGAAAGAGTGTACATCAATTTATTCATCCATTTTTCCCATTTATATCGCACGTACATTCTTCCATCCTCTTTGGACCAACACTTCCTGCTGCATCATGTGCCATCGAAAGACTATCAACACTCTCGATTGAGCAAAACTTGGCTCCGATCATCAATGTGCGAAGAACGTCTAAATGATCTGTCTTTTCAGCGTTCATGGTGAATGGCTGAACACGGAGAAGCAAAAGTTTATTGACGAAGTCATCGAGGTGGTGTCGACTTCAGCTGGCGTTCAAAAACCAGAAGAGGAAGCAGTGAAGTTGTTCAATCAACATTTATTTTGAGGTGAATTTAATTTGTATCACGAGATTTAAGTTCTGAAGTGGCAGGGAAACACACATTACATCAAACAAGTAATAAAAATGTAATTTGCTTGGACAATTTGCAGTCAGAAATAGAATTATAAAGAGTACATGTTTCCCTCTTAAAGAGATTCTAAAGGAACATGAAGAGTATCAAGTTCAGTTATAGTAAATCAAACTGATCACTTGCTCATCAACGCAAGACATACTCCCTCCATTATAGATGTAAGGAGTTGTATAGGCTAAAACAGCGATTCAGATCACTTTCTGGTAAAGGTGAGAATGACAATAAGAACATATAAAATAGGAAGAGTTCAAGAAAAGAAACAAATATGATGGGATAGAGAAAAAATGGAAAATGAAGAAAAGAAAAAGAAATATCGGGGGTAATGGAGAGTAAATTAAGGGAAAATGAAACAAAAGAGTAAATAGAAGAACAATGGGAGAGTATGAAAGAGACAATGAATGAAATAGCGAAAAGAAAACATAGGGGAAAATGAGAATAATATGACTAGAAGCTAGATGCTCCAGAACGTAACCAGAAACAATAATGAAGAATATTGCCAAAGAAGGAGAGATAAAATAATCTCTGTAAGAAACAGAAAACAGAGCACTGGAAAATACAAGAAATAGGAACATTAAATCAGCAGAGTGAGATAAGGAAAGTTTACACAGCAATAAAACAAATTAAACAAACGAAACAGAACAGAACGGAAATGTCTTAGTAAAGAAGGTAAAATCTTAAAGAGAAGATAAAGATATAGGGACGATGCGTTGAATGTTGCAAAGGTTTGTTAGAAGAGTACACAGTAAGAAATAATCTAGAGAAGCAAAGGAATAAAAATAGAAATAAAGAAGAAAGGAAGAAGAACCTCATTTTAGGATGTTAAAATAGCGATAAAGAAATTGAAGAATAATAAAGCAAGAGGGGAAGGTGATATAATATCTGAGGTAATAAAATGGCGGGAAGGAAATTATTAATATTGTATATAATTTGATAGTAGAAACGTGGAGGAATGAACAAATGCTTGAAAGCTAGAAGATGCAATATAGAAAAAGGGAAATAAATATCAATGTCATAATTATAAGGGAATTACATTATTAAATGTAGTATATAAAATATTCTCAAGTATAGTAAAAAGTGTGCAGAAAGTATTTTGGGTGAATGCCAACGTGAATATAGAAGTGGGAAGGGTACAGTAGATCAATACGACAAATGAGTTAAACATTTTACGAACATGGAGCAGATTTATGTTTTTTATGTGCTTTTGATTTCATTGATAGGGAAGCACTCTATGAAACACGTGCAACTTTTAAATTGAAACAAAAATTATAAGATGACAAAGGGAAATTCTCAAGCTAGAGTTAAAGTATTGAAAAAGTCAGTCCAGATTTCTGTTATAAAACGAGTGAGACAAGGAGACGGGCTATCGGCGACACGTTGTAACAGAGTAATAAATGCAAAGGAACTATGTTCCCCCAAACTCGTCAAATATGTGCCTAGACAGATGATATAATCATTGTAGCAAAAGAAGACAAAATTTCCATCAAGCAGGAGCTGCGTAAACTAAGCGAATTCCTCAGCAAGTTGAATAACTTAAAACAAAAGGATATAAAACCTTAAATTAGGGCCTTATTAATTAATGAAATGAAATAAGTTATTGCATTACTATGTGCTAATTAGCGGGACAAACCCTAAGCTAGCTTATAAAAGAAAAACTGAAATAAACTTAACTAAGTTTGTTTGTCTGTTTTTTTCTTCTTCTTCTTTTCTTAAAAATCACTTGAAAATAAATGTCTATAGTGAAACTGCTCTAATTTTTCCAAAGCAAAAAAAGCAAAAAAAAAAAAAAAAAAAAAAAAACCAACAACAACAACTTGCAAACTATAAGTAATTATTATCGAATGTAATCATTCCGAAATATTTATTATTGACACTAAAGTTTGTCACCAGATTGATGGCGGTGGACTGTTATGTTGGCACTTCTAGCTCTTGTGAGTTAAAGTATTTCTGGTTACTGAAGTTACGACAACAATACAAATTTTGATGTTGAATCGAATTTTTCTTGATAATTCTGACCAATGATCCTAGAAGTCCCAAGTTCATACTTTTCACTACTGAGAAATCTTTAAACATCGAAAAGGTTCCACCGATTAATATTGATATTAAAACAACTTACTTCGTTATTATTATTATTATTATTATTATTATTATTATTATTATTATTAGTATTTTGTTTATGCATTTCAGGCTATTGGGCTGTTCTGTGGTAAAATGCTGCCAAGAAAATGAACCTAGAAAAATTAACAAATAGAGATGGTATTTGTGCATTGAAATTTGCTCTTGGGTAATTGCATATTTTATATAGTAATTTTGCAGAACACCGCTCATATCTCTTTACGATATTCTTCTCTCATACTTGATAATGAATATATGATAAAGTTGCTGTAAAGCGCAGAAAACACATAATACACGCTTTTCAGAGATCTGGTATTCATGGTAATTATAAAACTAAAACTAATTATTACTTTGTGCCTTGGTTTGAGAGATTTTTTTTTTTTTTTAAGTAGTTTTTAACGCCCGTTTTCACTTCTGAGGCACCACAGGCGGTGGACACTGATGATACATGAGATGAAATGATAAATTGGGAAAGGATATTTTTTTTTAAGGAAGGAAGCGTTCCAGGCCT
Organism: Metallyticus violacea; assembly: GCA_030762175.1. NCBI lineage: Eukaryota > Metazoa > Arthropoda > Insecta > Mantodea > Metallyticidae > Metallyticus > Metallyticus violacea. The sequence goes on from CM060836.1 coordinate 20,939,271, forward strand.
AAGTTTAGGTACCTCCCCGGCATTTGCCAGTTATGAAGACTGAGGAAAACCTGGAAAAAACCCCAGTCAGGGAGGACGGTCCTGGCGGGATTCGAACCGCAGACCTCCCGCTCACGAATCCGTGCCTTAACGACCTCGGCCACCCGTGGCGGTGGTTTGAGAGATGGTTCGTGGACTGTCCACATAAACACAAGATTAAAATTCACTGTAAACTGATTCTCGGAATGGTTATTTGTTGAGAACAGCGACGAATGAGTTTTTTTTTTTAAATTGATTTATTAATGGACACTCTTTAACATTTCAGATCATCAGCGTCCCATTCAATTCAGGGCGTGAAAAGGCCGACAAATTTTGCTCAGAGGCCTCTTTCTTTCACGCTTGAACTTCTTTATCGTGCCTTAAATCTACGACACGAGACCCACGGCTTTACTTCCCTTCCGAAGGATTTTTACGCCCTCCATCGGTCCTGGCCGGGTTTGAACTCGCGATCTTGGGTTTAGAAGGCAAGCATGGTTACCACTACACCGCCAGGACTGACACGAATGGATTTCATTGAACTCATAGTACACTCTATCTGACAAGGGCAACATTCTGTACGTCCAGTTGATTTGATGTTCTCTGTCAATCCTATATCTTCAAATTTCCTTGCCAGTCTGTACACTGTTGACACGTTAGGCGCATTTAATCTATCAAAAATTGCACAAAGTCTTTTAACGGTCTCTGCATAACATTCTTAAAATGCACTTGCAGAAACTGAACTTGTTGATGCTTCGTGTATCGCTCCATTTTAACTGATGACAATACACACAAATGACAATCAATTGCAATACAAGCAGATGACAGTCTGTTAAATTTTAGGTCCGGCAACGTAACAAACCGACAAAATTGCGTTCGTTATGGGGCATCGTATATATGAAAAGTTATAATTAAAAATGTTGCCTTTATACTTTCTTAGCTAATCATAAGCTAGGAATTTAGGAAAAAATAATAATAATTAAAAATGTTTGACTATCAGTTGGAAACCACCAATTAACAATCAAAGTTGAAAACCAGGTTAAAAAAATACCCATCTCAATAAATGTGGTTTTCTACATAATTACTTTTTATATCAATATCAAATACCGGAACTTCATGTATGATTTAAAAAGGAAAGAAGCAGTTTCATTAGTTATAATTAATTTTTAATTAACGAATCCGCAACTTCCACATTTACAGATTATTGGAGTAATAAAGCGTCATCTAACGAATTCGTTGAGAACTAAGTCAGCTCACAGGAGAATTTTGGAAGCAATAACATTAAAGCTGCCGACACAAGCTGTCCCTGCTGTATATACTCTGATGTAAGTTGCAAACATTTCAAGTTCTAATAAAAGCATTATCAATAATAGCAATACAGGAAAGCCAACAGCTATTGCTTTGTATTACTTACCTTGGTGTAGAAAGTGGCGATCTCCTGAGTAGGGACCATACGGAGAAATGTAGTCCTGGTGTAAGCAGTGCAGGCCGGGACAAGTGCAATTTGATTGTTAAAGAAACAAAATGCACCTATCACGACCTGAGCTGCCACAGAGCATTTGAAGTTTCATACGTAAGCATATGACAGTAGAAAAAAATGCAGTTAGTACAACCTTGAACAGGCCGGGACAAGTGCAATATTTGAGTAGAATAATTAACAATATTGCCACAAGTCACGGACTGACCATGGTCGTCATTACCAGCAGCAATGTAAAATTCGAAAATATCGCTTAAAAGTTAAAAATAAGGACATGTTTTTATATGCATCGTTGTTTAGACTCCTACAGCATGCAAACGAATAAAATAAAGTCGTTATACTTACACTTTATTGAAGAACATCTGAACGTGTTCATTGAAGGCCCGTCAGTTATTGGCCAGTGGTGTCACAAACTTCTCTGGCAGGTCAATGGTTAGAGATTGTGTCCTCGGTTTACAAAATTTTAAGAAATGGCTCTTTTTACAAGTTACTAGCTGTATGAGGGATGTTCTAAAAGCTCTCAGCCTGACTCAGAGTTATCATGAAGATGGCCAAATTATTATGATAGATTCATCCTTTAGATGGCGCGATTTTTAATGGTGTTTAACGCCCGTGTTTACTACTAAGGCACCCCAGGCGGTGACTGGCGATACATGAGATGAAATGATATTTTTTAAGGAAGGAAACATTCGGCGCCTAAGTTTAAGGTACCTCCCCGGCATTTGCCAGTTATGACTGACGAAAGCCTGGAAAAAACCTCAATCAGGGAGGACGGTCCTGGAGGGATTCGAACCCCAGATCTCCCGCTCACGAGTCCGCGCCTTAATGACCTCGGCGATGACGCGATGTAACGTTTCAGACGCTTAAGTGTAGTCACTTGTTTGTGACGATCGTGTAAACAAATTAGTGTTATCATTTTCTACAAAATGGGTAAAACTGAAATGCGAGCTCTGATAAAGTACTTCGTTTTGAAGGGTTTAACCCCAACAGAAATACAAAAGGATATAGATTCCTCATTTTAGGATTCTTTCCCTTCGTTTTCGACGGTTAAAAAAAGGCTGCTGAATTTAAGCGTGGTTGTACATCCATTTAATATATTGAACCTCGGGGTGTCTCAAAACTACTTGTGACAAAAATTCACAATGCTATAGTCAATGATCGCCTTTTAAAGGCACGCGAGTTGGCTGAAGACCCCGATAGGCCGCGTCCACTACATTTTACACAAATTTTTGGGTGTAAGAAAGCTTAACGCTCGACGGATGCGGAATTTTTTAACAATAAACCAAAAATGCATTAAAATGAACTTTTCGAAAGAGTGTTTAGTCATGTTTAAACGCAATTACAACGAATTTCTTCGACGTTTCACAACAATAGATGAAACATGGATTCATCACTGCATGCCAGAGACGAAGGAGCAGTTCAAACAGTGGGTGGCAACAGGTGAAAGTGCACCAAAGAAAGTAAAAACGGTTCCATCTGTAGGAAAAGCCATGATAACGGTTATCCAGGATTCTCATGGTGTAATGCTCGTAGACTACTGCAGAATGGCAGAACCATCACCGGGGAGTACTACGTTTCACTACAGGACCAACTGAAGGATGCTATTCTGGCTAAACGTTCACACCTTGCGAAAAATCACACGGCTTGACACACGTGTAGGATTGTTGCTGCAAAATTGCATCATCTTCGCTTCCAAGTGCTTACACATCCACCATGTTCGTCGGATTTGACTCCCAGCTATAGGTTATTTCTTCCAGACCTGAGGAAATGGCTGGGTGACAACATTCACATCAAATGACACTTATATTTCGCTGTTGGACAAATTTTATTTTACTGAGGGCATTAAAAAGTTGGAAAGTCGTTGGACTAAATGTATTGATTTACAAGATAACTGTTGAAAAAGGAAAAAAAAAAAGTTTCTCTTAAATGTTTGTTTTCTTGGTCAGGCCGAGAACTTTTAGAATGGCCGTCGTACATGTTAGGGCAATTACCCCAACAGGAACCTGGCTCATAAACGTTGGCAATTAGGTAGCTGGCAACGGTTTGACAATTCAACAACTTGACAAGTTTCTGTTTCATAAAAAATTTTAGTATTACTGACACAAAAAGTGACAATATGTCAGAAATATTTCGACATATTTGAGTTTTGAAAATTGGCATAGTTCTAAAATTGTCAAAACAAATTCGACAGGAGAGTGTTTACCCGTCACAGCATGTGAGACAGCGGTGTGTGATTTGCGACATGATCATTTTCAAAATTAATGCGATACACAATACTACCTATGAGACAATAAAACAAACGAGTTTTTTAATTTTTTAAAATGTACATTTAGATAGAAGCGATTATTGTGTTTTTTTCATTGCTCCCGCAGTTTATCTGATATTTATTTTGTAGCTGATTAAGTTGTCGGCCATAGCTAACTTTTGTGCTATTTCTTAAATTTTTTTTATAAATTACGCGGGAAGTGGATGGAGATAATCCTTTTATTATAGATTGTCGCTGATAATCTGTGCTGATAATTGCATAGTGTATAAATATTAACAAATACTTTGTACCTCGTCAGATCTTGCATTGCTAGAAAAATTTTAAACGATTTCAGGAGCTTGCTCAAGCTATAAATTCAGCACTGTTGACATATCTCAGTCCGAGTACCGTCGTGCTTTTGACAAGCGACTGCACCGTCTAAAACTCTGTGTGTGGAAAGAGATGGGGGGAGGGTACTTTAAAGGATTATAACGATAAGTTTTGGAATTCAGTCCTTAGCTTGGACTTTAAAATGACACTTGCAAAACTTTTTGAATGCCCCTCGTAACAAACAAAAGCACTTCTCGGTGACAAATTCGCCCTGAAAATTACTGCAAGCTGCTACCTGCATTATATAGCCTCCACAATGGATTCTCCCATTATGTAGCCGCTCTCTGTAGATCTGAAATTAAAATAAGCTCACTACATTATGCACATATAGCACTTACATTGTATCCAACATTTACATCAAATAGGTACCAAAACACTCTTCAATGTCATTACTATATATTTGTTTAAACATTGGCAAAATGAAACAAACCACTGCACAAAATATTTGCAATCGAACACTAATGCTAAAGGCGATTGAACCCTTCTCCTGGACTTGAGGAGACTGTCGTCAAATGTCAAATTACAGAGACACGCCCTGCAAGAAGGCACCAATTCACCCAGATGTGATTGGATTGGAAATGAGGTTATTCAATGTTGCTCCCCAGATGCAAATGTAACAAATGCAGGTGTTGTATAATACGGCGAATGCTCTCTAACGGTAACACTTAACATGCAAAGGCTAACATTATGGGTATGCATTTATCATGTTCTTAAATTTAAGATATATGCATATTCATACAGGGTTTCCGAGAATGGTGATATTTCATGAGATTACTGTGAAGTTATGTATGGTGGTTTGAAAGTGGTTTTAATTAATTCAGTAACTCAAACATTGGATTGATATGCTTTTATTTTGCCACTGTTGTCGTTTTAAAAAGTCATTTATAACATTTTTGTTATCTGCCGATATAAGTACACTGAACAATAAAATAATCTCCGTACGGAAATCAAGCAGTCTGCATGATCAGGATAAAAATGTTTTGTGTGCTGTACAAGAAAAAACTGCATATGTCTAAATGGAACACCGCAAATCAGTGATTTCAGACGATGATATAAACAGTTCCAGAATACCGGTAGTGTACAAAAGGAATGCAACTCGGAAAATTCATATGTGACACACATGATCATGTTCGAGATTGTTCAAAGGTTAATTGGCAATAGAAATTGTCGAGTCATGCTCTATTCATAGTGAATCACGTTGCGTTCAGATTCCAGGAAAATAAGCACATGAGACCACGAGGTAACAGAAATACCGTGAGGATATGCAGGCATTTCACAAGTTTAAAGGAGCAATAATGACGAACAATGAGTGTAAACAGGTACATTCAGGCTGTTGTGCAGCGTGTTGTTGAAGCGTCTGACCTCGAATTTCTTTACATGCCAATGCGGGTGTATCTTTAGTAGTTAGAAAGACGCAATGTCTGAGAGTTCCTTGCTCATCTCCAAAACTAAATTCCGTGCCCTTCAACAGAGAGCTTTAGAGGATAATGAAAACATCGAGACTATGAATCAGCTATCCACACGTCTCCATCATCACTGGCAGAATAAAAAAAAAATGTGTTATTTTATTTTGCTTTTGTGAGCTATTGTTAGTATTGTAAACAGATTCACATAACATTTACGATCAAATCCTATTCAAAATTATTATAAAATGTTTAAAAATGGCTGTGATACTTAGACAATGTTGATGAAAGAGAAGGAATCCATTTTATAATTTAATTAAGCAAAAAATATGAATGAATAAAATATAATTATATTTGCCAAAATTCACCTTATTTTAAATACCCAATACATACAAGGAGGGAATTCAAAAGCATAAAGTTCATGTAGTAAACAAAGCATAAAGTTCTCGATTGCAGGCAATATAAAATTCAAAAGCGTAACAGATCTGACTGAGTCTGTGCGAAAAGGGGTATTAAAATTGCAAAACATGGGTTACAAGACTGTAAACATTTTCATTGCAAACGAAGAAATCAGCAATGCAATCAGAACAACGAACTTTGTTCTGCGAAGAAAAGATCATTGACGTAAACCCAAATTTTGGATGCGTTCGCTTATGATCACAAAACGCCTGCATAATACATGGGCAAATGTAGAACTGGGAAATAATAATAATAATAATAATAATAATAATAATAATAGTTTATGTAGTAATATATATGCTATACATGTTTCAGGTTTTGTTACGTTGTAAATTACACGATTTGCGGCACACTGGAAGTAGAATTGGCCCCCCAAAAATTTTTTGTTGCAAATAGTTCTTTGAACTTTTGGGCGTCTACAGAGTCATCATTTGCACGTTCCCCCTCCTTTCGGACTGTACAGCTATTTAAAGAGCTCTGCGTATCCTTTCACATCACACTTTCCCAATATACCTTTCTTTTTCGTTTTATATATATATTTTTTTCAAAAAACAGCGTTTTTCTCAAAACTTAATTTTCACACATTCAAAATGTTCCATGCGTAACAGTTTTTTTTAATCAATACAAATTTAATAGAAATATCCTTTCTAATATTCTATAGGACAAAATACATGCCAACACCAATAATTTTAAAAAATATATTTTCTATTAAAATTATTAATTTTAAAGATTAAACTTTCTTATAAATTTAAAAAAGCATTACAGTTCATTCATAAAATTAATTTAAATGTTGTTTCATACAACTTTTGTATGTGGTTCCAAGCTCCAATTGCAAACGCCAACCAATTTTCTCAACTCATGAGCTGCGCGGGAGATTTTGATTAAGCGGCATATTTGCGCAATAAAATTTCAGAAATAACTAATAGCTCACAAAGAATTTATACAAATTAAATTAAATTTGGTACACATATTAACTTAACAACAATGCAATCACAGAAAAGGTTTAATAAAAATGTGGAACTTTAAAAGTTCACCCCCAGTGTCCCTTAATCAGTTTTCTAATATTGCTTTTGATTAATATTTTCTTACTTCTCAATGAGTGAGAGAAATTCTAATTTCTTTTTTGCAATCCTAGCATTAAAATACGCTTCTTATGACGCTATAAATGATGCATAATTAACTTAATTCTAGCACTCGTACCAGAAAATATTACCTACCAACTAGTATTCCATGAAGTCATCACCGCCTTCACAACAGAATTTCACACAACGTACCTGTAAGAAAAAGCTAAAAGCATCGCCCTAACAAGCATACCAACATTCAAACCGAGGCTAATTTTACTAAACAAATGTTTTAAAACTACAACAATGTAAGTTATTAATCATCATAAATTAACTTCCATTATCTTGAAAATATTGAAAATGCAATTAATTAATCAATCATATTACAATTTCTTTCACTTCAAAACGCTAATCTTGAACCATTAGTAGTCTCTATTATGCTAACAGAAAACTTACTTAACGTTACTACATCAATTTTACATCCACGACAATTACTTTGCTTGGTAAAATTAAAAAATTCACTGTTACATTAAAAATATTATTCCCGAACTTCTACTGATATCTAAGAATCTAAATTATAAATTACTTACCACATTAATAATCAATAAACGTTATATTATATATTTACCAGCTCTGCAAAATATGACCACACGATTTATTCATTACTGAATGTTTCTCTTTTCTCCATGCACAGAAATTGTCTCCTTTTCAATTTTTGAGGGATTAATAAACTCTCAGCTACCTCAGCTTCCTTTATAATCTATTCGGGAATGATATCCATATTTTCAATATCAACCATTGCGGAGTTGGCAACCATTTCCATTTGATTTCTTTAAAACAAAAACAAAATAACATCGTCATGGAAACGAGTACTATGTACTAAGAGACTGTGCAATATAATACGTCCTATCTACTATGTCATAACATCCCGTTTTTAAAAAATTTAATGATTTTTAAAAATATTTCAATGCTAAAATTGCATAAAACGTTGTATGCAACACGTATATAATCTTCATTCTGAACACTTGTGGAAATTAGAGCATGAGCGGAATTGAGCGCGCTAAACATTCACTCGTGTCACAGTTATCAAGATTATACTAGTTACATAACTATTCTCTACAATATATGCACATAATAAACAGCTACTACTTAACATGTCACAATTACAAGAGATTATATCTAGCAGTACGCTATTTACAATTTATATGTATATGTTTACATGCATACTAAATTCAAGAAACTATAATTCATTAATTCTGTACAATTTTCTCAACAGAGACCCCTTCAACGTCATTTTAAAAGAGTTAAATTGTCAGATTTTATGGATTCTGGTAATTTATTGAATAATTTAGTTCCTCTGATGTGGGATCTTTTTTTGTTACAGCTTTTGTTATTGTTACTTAATAATTATTAATACCCCTGTGTTATATGAATATTGCGTTTTGTTTAATGTAGTTACTTTTAATCTTTTTAATTAACAAATATAAATTTATACACATAAAGCGAAACTAATATTAAAATACTTATTTTTAAACACTCTTTTTACAGACTGGCAAGTTTTTAGATTATAAATTCATCGTTTTTTTTTTTTTTTTTTATCAGTATCTTGTTTAAGTTTGCAATAGTTGTTTCATCCCAGATTTCAATTTCATACTGAATAGTGTGAGTGTATTCTTTCATAATATACCAATTTTAAAATATCTTTTTAAGATGATTTGACAGTGCTCTCAGCAAACATATATGCAAGCCTAAATTTTTGCAAAGGAGGTCTATATACTCATTAAAGTTCAAGTTTTTATCTCAAACAATATCACAAGAGAGTCTGAGATTGCCGATAAATTCACGAACGCAGTGAGTCTGTAAAGCTCAGACCCTCAGGCGATATTTTTAGGACTACTTCACAAATAAAATAAACATTTAAATATCATTCCTATAAACTTACAAAATTATATAACCATGTTTTTATATCATGAATGCTTAACCTTTCAAGCCTTTTGCAACAGACGAATGTCGATTGTTAATAATGCCAATAGAGAAGAATCAAATACGAGTTTAAGACTAGAACAGAATAAGAATAAAATATACATATTTAAAATTCACGCACAGAATATTAATAATTGAATAAAATGTTATACTTATGAATACCTACCTCTAGAAACAATGAGACTGAAATAGACGAAAGTTGACTATTAGATCAGCTACCGTTCAATTTATTAATACCAAAACAAAAATAACATTTTTTCACTCTAAACAACGTGTTTATTAAATTTTATGGTTGTTTAGGCAAGTATTGTTACATAATTTACAAAATTATTTCAGACTGTTTGGCTGAATACGCAAAAGAATTACTGGAGTGAATACGCATTAAGTTAGTTAAATGTACATTACTGAAAACACAGAAAAGTAGTCAGTGATGCGCGGATAGGAATTATAGTAGGTTATGGAGTTGACTACACTGATCAGAATACAAATCCACTTCCCGAGGTATAGGGATTTGGTAAAACTTTACGATAATTGTGATATCGTGTTATGATTGGTCAAAATTCATTTTTTTTTTATTTCATTGGTCGATTTTATGATGACGCCACAAAAGTAAAATAGTCACAAATAATATCACGAATAAAATAAGATTTTAAGTTAAATATAATTCATCTAAACTTGGCTTACAAAATCGTAATAGTTGTATACTTGTACTTAACTTTTTCAAGCAATCTTGCGACAGAAGAATGCCGATTGTCAGTAATGCCAATAGAGAAGAGCAAAATACGGGTCTAGAACTATTTCTTGAATAGAATAAGAATAAAAGTATACACATTTGAAATTCGTGCACAGAATATTCACTTGTTATACTTATGAATATTTATTCTATTCAGAAACCGTGAGACTGAATTGGACAAAAGTCGACTATTACAATCGTTACTGTTCGATTTTCTAATACCAAATGAGAAAAACTAAACAAAAAAAAAATAGCATACAGTGTCTTATTTTTCTTTGTACTCTATGATTTGGAATTCCTAATGATAATCAATTTGCACAAATGACGCATCACCAAAACCCTTTGAAGAACCCTCCATATTGCGTTATGATTGTCGATAGTCCATTCTTTTGTTGCTATCAATATCTCACCACCGCCTATAGCAAAAGTGGTCACTGATGCGCGTTCAGGAATTATATAGTGGAGATATAGAGTTGGCTACACTGACCATAAGACCAGGTACGTCGCGTGATAAAAGGGATTTGGTAACTTTTTTCTCGATAATTTCCTCCGTAGTCCGGCTGTGATTGGTCATAATTCAAAAGTTTCGTTTCATTGATCGATTTTAGGATGACGTCACATGAGTGAAACAGTCCATATAAATTCCTAGGAGGTTAGTGTTTTACTTGCTCAATAACTGAATCATCATATCATATACGATTTTACGTACATTTTCTTGTTCCCTTAGCTAAAATAGCATGGACTTTATTTTGTCAACAATTCAATTTGAGAAGCTTTTAAATAATCAGACAGTTGCAGTAACGATAATGATTCCCAGATGGTTTAAATCTTAAGTTGTGCAGTAGAAATTTTGATAGCTAAAAATTATTAAGCTTCATTCGAATTTTTAACATCTTACGAGTCATTGTTTGAGGAGGTATTTTTAAATACTATCAGCGTGAATGAAAAAAAGATGTGTATTTTATGCGTCGGTTTTAATAAGTGACTGCGAATGAGATAGAGTGTGTTTTTATTTTCGGAAGAAGTTGCAGGGATATGTTCTGCATTATATTTATTACGTGGAAAATGACTACTGATCTCTCTTGCTTTTGTCGCCCGTTTCATACCAGCTGGCAGATTGACAGTCAGGATGCAAACTCCCGGCGAGGCGGATGTAATATCCGCGCTAAGTACTTTCAATTACAACTACAATTTCAATGAAAATAAGCACATACGACAGGATATTTTGATACATACATGCATTTCTCGCATCTTTTTAAGAAAACTGTCATTTATACACATCAGTATCTTCCGAAATTGAGTCAAATTAAATTTGAAAGTATACAAGTTCACTGATGTGCACGAATTGCAGCAGGTAATCCTAATAACCAGAGCTCAGAAGTTCAGACATTTATTTTGGTTAATATAGTTGGGTAAAAAGGCATTTAAAATACTGAAAATTGGCAATAATATCGCTCATTATTAATGAAAATGTGTTTTTGAGATAATACTTTCTTTATCACATAATTAAAGTACTTAAGCTTACTCTTCTTGGTTACAAGCAACAACATAAACATGTTTTTTTTCAAGGTATCAACTGTCATAGTCAGCCGCTTATCAGAGAGAACATTTTTCATTGTGGAAAAAAAAAAAAAATTCTACTTCCGCTGAAGTGATTGAAGCACATATTCAAAACAAGCTATTTCGGAAGGACGCATACCAGTTACAACAGAACATTTACCTTTCAGAACATCTTGGATTTTTTTGTTCCAGCCAAAGCAAATATTTTAATAGTCCTGGTGAATGAGCAAAAGATGCGCAGTGGCTTTTGGTCGAGTTCATTTCCGTTTATGCGTTTATAGGGGAATTGGGTTAGTATTTCTTTTACTTCCGTACTGAACACATTTTAGGGACGGTTTATTGCATGGTTGTACTCGCTTGTAATGGTTTGTTACATTTATGCAGCTGCGAAGTTACCCCCACCACAAATTTCCTAGATTGTCTCGCGCAGATCGATACAAGACCATTCTCCAGGACTATTCAAAACTATAGTACTTCCTTCATTCTCTCTATTTCCTGGTATTCGTATATCCGAGGTAACCGTGCATTGCTTTCACTGATGAATGTTATGTTATTTAAAGAGCTTAAGTGATCGGGGATGGGGATAAAGTTTTTGACTGTTTAAAAGAAATAAATGTATAACAAGATTCCCAATAAATATTTTTGTGAGGTTAACATGCCATTTAATTTTTATAATTTTTTTACTTCGATATATTAAAATTCTCTTGTGTTTTTAAAATGCGTAAATAATCGCAGAAAAATCCATAACAATACAAATCAGGCAAAAAAGGTTTAAATCTTTAAATAGGCAAAAAAAAAAAGCATAATAAAATTGGCCCTACCTATCTAAAATGTACGGAAACACGTTCATTTCTAACTGACTCTTAAATATATCAACCCAATTACAAAAGGCATTTTGCCTAACTTCCGGCCTCTGTTTATCACTAACATCTAAATTCGTTTCACACGTAATTGTACAGCCTGTTCTGATTATTCCACTGTAATACGACACTTTCTGATATCAGTAAATAATTCAGACCGGAACATAGATCGACTGACCCTGCTTACGACGTAAATGTGTTTCGTGACAACTAGTGCACCCGTGTCATTCGACAATCATGTATATCGCACGCGTTTTCCCAACACTTCCATCGGCTAAGCTGCTCGTTACTGCTCAGTTCTACGTTTGCAAGACATGACCTTTAGATGTACGTTATGAGTAACTATTCTGATGTAAATAGAATATGTCGTGTTTTCAGGAATGAAAGTCAGGTTCCAAATGATGAAAATCTTGGAAACTTGAGCAAGAGTAAGCAAAATGAAATAATGTTTCCAATATTTAATAACTTTGTAAGAAAGCTTCTTAATCTACCACTTTCAATTGCAGCTATTGAAAGATTATTTTCTAAACCATCATCGATCATAAAGATATTCAATTTAGGGAACATTACTTCATTTTGCTTACTGTTGCTCAAAATTTCCAAGGCTTTTTTCATTCGGAACCTGCTGTTCGTTCCTTAATATACATCATTCTCTATCTACAAACAGTTTTAAATGTAACCATGTTTATGAACCCTCCATATCTTTACATTTACTAATATAGAGAAAAGTATGCACAAATTTCGAGTTGCATTGTGTGTTTATGAAGATGCTCATATGATTTAATAAAACAAAAACTCAGAATAGTCACTTCGTAGCAGGCATCTGAAGGTCAGGTCTTTCAAACAGAACTAAACAGTAACGTAGCCGTTGGGGAAATCTCGTATTATTATTATTATCATTATTATTATTATTATTATTATTATTATTATTATTTGTTCTACGATAAAAGTTAGTGTTCAATCTTAAGCTGAAAAAAATTTTTATTTAGGGACTTTTATTGGGAAAACTGGAAGGGTTTTGGAGTGTTTCATACTACATAGGTTGGCAACACGATCCATGAAGGTTTTTCAGCTGCAAGATAATGAGTGAAAATGCAGCCGTAACACAGAAGGTAAGTCTTAAAGCTGCAAGAAAGTAATACTGTTGAATGATTTCAAATAAACTGATGCGAGAAAATCCAATAGTTATTGTAAATAACATCGTTAAATCAATTTTACTATACGCTGATGCACCCGTAAAGAGCATTGCATTGCGCGAAGAGATGTGAATGTAAGTAAACATACAATTATGGAAAGGAAGTGATTTCTTACGTATAAGTACCATTCACAGCAAAATGCACGATTTTTTTATTTAATTATGAAGAGGAATTTTAAATAAGGTTTTTGATAATGTTAACGATAACCTCACTTCCAGACAATGACAAGGATAACGTGAGAATATTGAACAGTTATTGTTAAACAATACTAATGAAACTATTTAAGTATTTCACCTTATCATAATTATATAGTTTAAGCACATAGACCTACAAGGCCAGTAGAGTGTGGGGCAATGAATGAGCATTTTATTTACCATAGGTGCAGCAAAAGCGGAGCGGTATTAGCGCTTAATGATGTGTGTTTTGTGTATTTTAATTGTATTTGATAAAGTGCATGCGTAGAATGATACGGGCGCTCGTTATCTATAGCGCCTATTTATGGAATAAACAAGTAATCTTATTGTTTTGTACTCTTAAAAACGTGATATAGCCGAAGCAATTAAAAACAATTATATTTTGTAAAGTAAATTGTTTAACAGAAACACCCAACTCTATTGCGTATCAAGTTCGTCCAGTCAGAAAAGACGAAGGAAATATACCGCGCATATTCATTTGTGAACGAAAACGAAAAATTAACGTTCTTCTTTTAACTAATGCCTGCAACATACTCTTTTCCAAGTTGTAAGTTCTGTTAAGTTTGTACATGTGCAAAATTATTTTACAAATATCCGATCCTCTATTTGTTTTTCCAAGCTGGCAGATCATGGCTACACATACTGACAGTCAAGAACGTAGATTGCCGCGAATAATGCGTTAGTGCATGTTTAGGTTTGGAACAATGTGGAGTTAATGCGTTTTATTTCTCTGTTTGCCATGGCTCAAAGATTTAATGTGTTCAATTTCTGTAACTTTTTAAGAGAGAATCGGCTTCTGAGTGTTGTGCAGACTTTCTAGAATGTTTTTTGGGGGTTCATCCACGTAACAAATCTACATTTCGTAAAATAGTGCATAAATTCAAAACAACAGGATCTTTGTTGGACAAGAAAATAAAACGCAGGAGTCATGTGTTAACAGACGAAAACCTGGATGATATCCCTGCTGCATTTGAACAAACTTCGCGAAAATCTCTTGTACGAAGATTCGATACAAAAGTTAAATGTACATAGTAAGAAATATTCTGTTCTTTATTGCAAAGTGACTCATATTTAACCAAAGCTGGAAATTTCTGCATAGTTATTATTTCATCGCCCGGTTTTTCTTTTTTCATACGAATGGCATCTATCCCAGGTTTGGTCCATGAGGCGATGGCAAGAATTTAATTTGAAGACATCCTAAAGTTACGAACATGAAACAATGCATGACAAAACCATCTTAATGGTCCTGAGTATGCATGCTTTTATTATTACTTCTGTATTGTCATATTGGGACTCGCATTCGGGAAGCCCCGAGTTCAAATTCCTTGGGTTTTGATCATCCTGACATGTTTTTTTCGTGATTCACCTGGTCTCTTAAGCAAATGCTGGGATGGATATTTCCTTTCCACAAATTTTCCGCTTTCCAGTTCATATAATACTATTCCTTTAGCTCTGTTAACCTGTCGGGGTGTTTATTGGAAAAAGAATGTTCTGGATTCCCGTCAGTGTCTCCGCCACTTCAACCCTTCCCTCCTAATCCTTGAGCAAGGGTGGGTACCGAAATATTCTCCTCCGACTGTAATAGTCCAAAAGTCATATTTCCTCGATTAACGTCAATATATAAAAGCGAGGCTAAATGTTGTATTCACAGAACTAAGCAGGAAAATTTGTATATTAAATTATTTATTACATTTGAAAAATTATCAGATATGACTTCCAGGATTCACATCGTGTATGTTCATACACTGTTAATTACTTTGCAAATATAAAATAAAGTTATAAAATATTAATTATTAATCTGTTTATTACATGACTTGAAAAATATTTCAGCTTTATTCTTGGTACTTCAGACTTTTTTTTAATATAAATCCAAATAACTCAAATAAAAGAAAACTGATGCTTTATGTAATCCAATCACCGTTTATCATCACAAATATGCATCTGGTTCATTCTAGTATGTGAATAATATAATATTTATAAAATTAAGTATATATTACATATAAACAAAAGCGAAAGTTCGTATATTATTAAGACAAACCAATAAAGAAAGACGGTAACAATTTTTAAGAGATTAGAATATAACAGGCGCACAAACACCCAGCTTCAAGATATTTCGTACATTGAGAGATGTGAACGATAAAGCGAATATTGGTGTAATAAGTAAAGAAGAACGAGGAAAACTTGATAAAAGCCTATTAAATAAAGGAAAAGAAATGCGTAATGGATACAGATATAATATAATGCAGTTAATATAACAGATTTAGAAAAGACTCCGGGCATAGAATATATATATACTGAATTAATGAAATATGACAGTTTAAAATGGTAGCGGAGATTATACAGCTACCAAATGATATCTGTAGTAATGGTAAAATTCCAGAAAAATGGAAGATGACAAATATAATTAATATACATAAAACAGGCCATAGAATACACTGCTCTAATTATAGAGGTATATCACTACTAAACTCAGCTTGCAATATACAGCGATAATAAAATCCAAGCTACAACCAATAGCGGAACAATTCCTTTATGAGGAACAATGTGAGTTTGGAAAAGAGAGATCACGTATAGATGCAGTCTTTGTTATGTAACAACTAATGGAAAAAAGAAAGGAATTTAGCCTGGACTGTTTGCCATATTTTAAGATTATGAAAAAGCGTATGATCCAGTAGATGGACAGAAATTATTGGAAATATTAAACAATATATCGTTCCCTATAATATGATTAATGCAATTAAATCACTATAATGTAATAATGCTCAGATAATACTAAAAAGGGGTTAATCAAAGTGTTAGAGGCTGCGGATATATTACACATACATACATATTATATTTACGCGAATCTTACGCGTAACGTTTTTGTCAAAAATGTATTCAAAATTGCGGTGCGCATTAAATTGCAGTGCAAACCCTTTCCGTAGTTCGCCGGCAACTTCACTCAAATTTATCTTTTATTACGTCATAATGCATTGCTGCAATTCTCGACTTCGTTACATTTATTGTTTACTATTATTGTATAGAGCGTTTGAAAAGTAGGAGTCACGAAATGGAGGGCAAACAAAGAAGAACATTTTATAAATCTACTTTCAAATCTAAAGTAATTCTTTATGCTGAAAAAAATATTAACAGAAAGGCAGGAAGAAAGTTCAATGTAGCTGAGAGCAACGTTCGTTTGTGGCGGACAAGAAATTGACATTATTTGCAACTAAAGCTGGTAGGAAGAAATTCACTGTCTTCGCAAAAGAAGACATCCTGACATTGAAGAAAATGTTTTGGAATTCATACATGAAAGGAGAAAGAACGGGCAACCTGTGACTAGTGACACCATAAGAAATAAATTTTTCTTCTTTGATCAACAGCACCTGGTCCTGACAACAGCACCAGTGATGGATTTTGTCTTACGTGCTTCAATATGTAAAAATAGTCCACTTATAAATTCTATGTTCTGATCGTTTTATGAAGCGGACGGGCTTATCTCTAGGACGCGGTCCAACAAAATGCTACAATATCTCTCTCTCTCTTTTTAATGGTTTTAAGTTTCAAATTTGGAATGCGCATTAGATTCGCGTAAATACGGTGTATATAGTTATTCAGCAACGACAAATATCAAATCTCAAAAGTATTAGATTGTTCAAATAAACCAATAAATACCCTACTATTTGCTAATAACCAAACATTGCTGGCCAAATCTGAGAATGGTCTGCAAGAGAATGTAACAAAGTTAAATAAAGTTATAGAAACCTTCAATATGAAAATCTCAAATTAATAACTAATGGCTATGGAAGGATAATACAATAGAAGTGTAATAAAGGATCAGATAATAGAACAAGTGAATAATTTTAAATATCTACGATATGATTTGTCAATCTATAATTTGAACAACGATCTAGACAACAATGTACTAAATGTTACTCAATAAATGGATGTATCAATAGATACTGTGAAATTCAACGAAGAAATATGTCAAATTGAGATTACATAATGTTGTATCGAAATCAGTGCTACTCTATAGTAGTGAAACCTCGGTAATTTTTTTTTATTTATTTATTTACGGACGCTCTTTAACATCTCAGGTCATTAATGCCCCATTCAAATCAGGGGTGAAATGGCCGACAAATTTTGCTCAGAGGCCTCTTTTTTCAGGCTTGAGGTTCTTTATCGTGCCGTAAATGTACGACACGGGACCCATGGCTTTACTTCCCTTCCGAAGGAAGCCATACTTAGGATTTTTACGCCCGAAAAAATCCATCGATCTTGGACGGGATCGAACCCGCGATCTTGGGTTTAGGAGGCAAGTATGGTAAAAAAAAAACCCTCGGTAATGAGGAAGAAAGGCAATAAAATGTAAAGCTTATAAATTTATGTGGAGGATATTACGAGTATCTCTAGGAGATAAACTTAGAAGTACAAACATAAGAATGGAACTGGATGTAAGAAAGAGTATGATAAAGGAGGTAATTCGCTACTAAAAGAACAGGCAAGTATATCAATCTGATATCCCTTGACAGACTACCATGCAAGCTTTACTTTATTAACTAAATGGAACACGAGATTTAGGACGACCGAGAACTAGGTGGGAAGATTAATTTAAAGAATAAAATACCTTTGGCGCGGAACAGGATAAACAAAGTCCTTCGAAAGGCAGAAGATAAAGAAGGGAACATTATCATTCAAATATACAAAAGCGTTACATACAGTCCTTCATATTTTAGACTGACACAGTGTTTTCTTGAACCCCAACATATCATCACTCTGTGGTCGTCGACATGTATTTGGGCCCCAATTAATCGCTTAAATCCTTTCCCTTTTCTTCTTATGTTTCCTAATCCACGTCTCTCGTACTCTTTCTAAACATTCTCCCATTTTAATAGCTACATATTTTTTTCCGTTTTATTCCATTTTGAATCCCACTTACTAGTTTTCCTACACTGCAACAAACAATGTATGCCTATTCTCTTTTCCCCACACATAGCACAAACTTCATTGTTATTGCTGAATCCTTTAAGATATAATGCTCATGTTCGCATCCCTGCATACCCATCCTTACTTTATCACAACTATCTACATACTTCTCCCTACCCCAATCTTCTTTTAATATCTTGTACACTCTCAAGAAACTTTTATTCTCAAAACTTGACAATATATTTTGCCTCTGGTATCTTCTATCCTCCTCCTTACTTTCCTCCAAAATAAATTAAATTATTTTCTCTCGTCTCCCGTACACTCCCCTCCATACCAAATTCTCCTAATGTTTTTTTTTTCAATTGCTTTTCCCAATTATTTGTGAATTCTGAAGGAATATACCAATTTTGGCTGTACCCGTGAAACCTCCATAAATATTTTATGTGTATGGGCGTGGGCGTCCGTTAACGCTGTAGCGGTTGCAATTTTTTTTTCTCTCAGCGAAACTCGATACATAGCTATAAATTAACAAACGATTCGTGGAGTTCGTTAATCAGTAAACTTGGACACTTAGGGGAGGGGGGTTAATCTGAAGCGAACATTTTTTAAAAATGTTAAAATCGCTCTAGTGGTCGTAATGTTTTTTTTTTCTAAACGAAACTGTGCGTATTTCTTTAAAGTAAATTTATAAAAGTAATTTCCGAAAATCATAATGGCAGTAGGCCATTAGCATTGGGGATTTACCTGAAAAAACGAGTGGGGATAGAGGGAAATAAATTAGTGAAATCGAACCATTAGGAGAGGGGTTATCTGAAATCCAAAATTTAAAAATCACCATAGTGGCACCAATATTTGTTTCTTCACAATAACATTTAAATAAAACAATATAAAAGTTTTCGAACATTAGGGAAATTGGACCATTGGGAATAGGGATGTACTTGAAAACGGAAATTTAAAAAGTGCTCTTGGGTTTAATTTTCATATTGTTTTTCAATAAAAGGACAAAGTAATTCAGCGTATAAACTGTATTTATAATGATGCATGTGTTGTATATTTAACAAAAGCATCGTTGTGAAGACGGTAATTGTGAAATATTAATGTAATATGTGTTTGAGAGTTAAATTTGTGTGTAAGAACGCTCTGTAATAACCCCCAGAAAACATCTGCGTCACATGTTTTTACTACAATAACATTTACATTAAATTTCAAAGTCAATGAAAATCGATGAAGCTTTCAACTGCTTATTGTTGATTGTGTAAATTTGCTTAGTACATTGTAATTGCTTTTAAATAGTAACATGTTTTTGTTTTATTGACACAAGATATAAAGTTCTTGTTAAATAAACAAGGTTATTTTGTGTTATTTTTCTTTATTTTAGTTAATGTAAAGACGATACTAAGGGTTCAGTTCATAAACATGATTATATTTAAAAATGTTTAAAAATACCACACAATATAGCTTTGTCTATTAATGTTCATATTTTTCATAAAATTAATAGTATACCTTTAATTGTGGATTAATAATAATAATAATAATAATAATACTTTTAAAATTGTGGTTTATATTTTGTGATAACAGATTGCAAGTCTAATTTTATTCCCCTAATAACACTCAGTGATGTCATAACATATTTTATTTCATTAATTAATAGGCTATGATTTAGATTTTATAAACTGTTATTTAACTTGCTGAGGAATTCACTTAGTTTAACAGTTCCTGCGTGACGAACTTTTCTTGTGTCTCTTTTTTTAATTTGTTTTTATTACCTTTGAAAATAATATGCACACTGTGCTATTTATATTTATTTCTCTGTACTTTTTTGTTTTCCCTATTCCCTTTTTATATATTGATATTATGTAGTTAATTTTCCATTCTTGAGGGGTTCTTTGGGTTTTTATTCATGAATTAAATAATTTAAATAATATTCTTAATAAATATTTTGGTCTACATTTTATTAATTCATTTGTAATAGTGCCTGGATCTGCTGATTTTCTATTTTTTAAAGAGGCTGTTACAATTTCCATGTTACTCTAATTTATTTTAAGTGAATATTTGGTAATTCATACAATTCTTATTATATTTTTCTCTTTTAGATGCAAATTCCTACATCAATATTTGAAAACTCTTTCCTCTGTCAATGCTTTTCTTCTTGTTCTACCTGATTCTGCTACTTTTGGCGTAGCTTTTGGTTTACTAATAAATCCTTATAAAACATCCTATGAAATACTTTAATTCTTGCTACAACCTCTGAGAGTTTCCATATTTATATTCCATATAACATTTTCGCTTTTATCACAAACTCATTTAATCTTTCTAACCAATTTACCGATATTTCTGGTATCTTATTTAGACACATTTTCACTTCTTCCATAGCCATTTTCCTTTTAGCAATCATCTTTCCTTAAGTTTCTCAACTTCCATTATTACTATTTAATCTCGCTCTCAAACAATCAAATTCTCCAGCTGCTCTCCACGTAAATGCTACTTGCTATCTTTCTTTATCCTCCTTCTTTTTGAGCATAATTATTTTGGATTTCATAACGTTTATTATGCCCCATTCCTACTGAATTTACTAACTTCATCAATTGCCTTCAATTCACCTGCTTCCTCTGTTATAATTTTCAGTAAACTCATCACCTGCTCCAAGTGCACGGTTGACTTCTATTCCGCAAATTGTGGGCTTCACCATTATCACCACTACCGGTAGTAACAGTTCATCTATAGAAATTCCCCCTACCCAATTTCTTTTCTCTGCATTTTTCATCTTCCAAAACAACCTACTCTCGTTCAAATAGCTTCCAACTCGTTTTCCATATTCTTACTCACTTGGGTAACATTTATTTTTTATACGACTGTGCCATGATTATTGATTAATAATTAGTAACCTCGTATTCTGTGTTCGAAAGTTGGAATTGCTAAAGACAGACGTCGTGCTATTCTTGTACAACCTACATGTAAATTTTCTACCGCCATCTGACAATGTTGGCAGCAGCAGCAGAGCAACAAAGAACAGCCATATGTAGGAGCCATTTATGTGCTCAGAGAGCTTTCTTTTTTGTGTAAATTAAGTGGCTTTCAGTATGGTGTCATGAGAGATTACGAGAAGCATGTAGATACTGCATTATCTATTCAATAGCTTGCAAAGGGGTGTTCACTTTTCAAAAGCGATGTGAAGATGCCCATCACCATTCGGAAGCTGGGCAATTTTCTGATTGGTAGAACAAGATTATATTCCCAAATAACCTAAATTACCACTGCATGAAAAAAGGCATGCCCTGTGTTGAAAGTTGTACGCATCATATTCTACAGATATTGAACCATCAAAATATCATCTTTTACTTTCTTTGTAATCACTTCCGAAGACAGGGATTCCAAAACTTTATATATTTGGAAACTGCATTGGTTGGATTTTTGCCTCCCGCCCTAAGGAATTCTATCATAATGGAATTCATAGTCTTCCATAACTTTGGTGGAAGTTTCTCAATAGCGATAGTGATTATATTTAATAATAAACATTTTAAGTGCTTGCTATTTTTTCTCGCGAACAACGAATAACAGAAAAATCTAAGATATATGATTAAAAGTGTTTGGAATGTACTTTCGAAATAAGTCACCCAGTAATGTATGTGAACAGAGCTGCATGTCTCAGTATGCTCCGAAGTTCAGTTGGTGAGCGAAAGTAGTCAGGAATGAAGGTCACGAAGCGTAAACATGTCACACAGAGCTACGGGAAGCACTGGGTGCTCGTGCCCTGCCCTATCGAACATTAGCGAGGTGACAGAGACCTTCAAAAGGAGCACAACGTTGACCGCTGTTCTTAGTGGGCGTTCTGTGTCCGCGGACAAGGATGTACAAGTGATGGTGGTGGAACAATGCTGACGCGATGATGATAGGCGCTGAGTACTTGTGGAATTAGAAGAGCAAACAGGAATTCCGGCAAAAACAGTGCACCTTATTTTACGAGAAAATCTGAGTATGCGGAAAATGTGTGCAAAATGAGTGTCACATCAATTAGATATGGTGTAGAAGTGGATCGCTACGGAACTTGCCGCATCAATCTGGCGAGATTTCAGGAGAAAGGATATGCCATTTTGAATCGCACCATTACAACTGATAAAACATGGGCAAGGGCTTATGAACCAGAACTCAAGCAGCAGTCCAGTGTACGGCTACACCCTGGGTCACCACGCAAACACAAGTTTCGCCAAATTCCTTTACCAACAAAAGTCACGGTCATTCTGGTTTGTGCTTGTGTGTTATCCTGAGCGTGAATGTCCAGTATTAAGGTCTTTATTGTGACACAACGTCATTATTTTCCACGATAACGTGACAGCTCACAAGCCGACAGTGACAAGTGTCTTTTACAGCGGTGGAAGTTCTTCCCTAACCGCCGCATTCGCCGATCTCATTCACTGTGATTATGATCTCATCCTCAAAGTTAAGCAGCCATTGCGTGGGGAACGTTTAACTAACAAAGCGAGTATTTTGACACCATCTCAATGCTAGCTGACTCACTTTAGCAACCTATATATAGCAGATGGTATTCAGCACCTTCCTCATCGCTTGCAGGAGCCGGATGTACTTAGAGACTACTTCGAAGGTTGCTAAACACCGTGGATTACTGGGACACTCGTCCCGTGACGGATTTCAACCCTGTGTAAGTAGTGTGTAACTTTTGTCACGCCATAATAAACCAATGTTGTCCGGTTGCCTGTGTTTTGCTTCTTCTCGCCTACTTGCAGCCTACCATTGGTGGCACCACTCGGCAGTAAACGCCATATACTTTCAATCGTATATCTTAGATTTTTCGTGCTGTCCATTATTTGCGAGAAAAAAAATAGTTGTCATGGCTATGACATCCCTTGCAACATCAGCACAGAAACGGTGACTTGCTTGACTGTGGCACAGCGCGCGCGGTGCTCAGCGGTAAAAAATAACTTGCTATTACAAATTTATTCTGATTTTGCGTCTGTTTTTTTAAATGATTTTATTATATTTCTTACTGAAAACACTTTTCATGTTTACAGAATCTATTCTAACATTAATTCTTTTTTTCTTCTTCAGAAACGTTGATTTGGAGAATGCACCTCGCACCTCATGGGGCAGATTTAGCTCAATTCAAAAGAATCTTTCGGAAATGGCTCCTACTACCTACAGTTATTGTAATCATTTAATTATGTCGAAAATCTTTCATTGGCTTTAGTCGAGAGAGACTGCATTTAAACCTTATGGAACTAAGCTGCAGTGATAAGCCAAAATTGGCAACGGCAGAGAATAAGAACGGGCAGAACTCGGTGTCGAACACCAATGCAGAAAACACTAGACTTCCGGAGGTATTAGACACAGCCTTTCGGAATGCTACTGAGCGAGAAAATGAACAACTTTTGGACAATGTAGAGGTAAGAGAAACCTGCTCGAGGCCTATTGTTAATGCAGTAGAAAATCAGAGTGCAATTAAAATAGAGGGTCCGGGAGGTGCTGTTTGTAATGAAGACCGCAGCGCAGCAGAAGTCTCCAGCAATGCGCCAGCGACTTTCTGCGATCAAGACGACAGCTCAACTTCAGAGGAACATAGCGAGCGCTTTATTCATTCATTAAAGGAACATAAACGCTATATTCAACGAAAGTCTCGTGAAAATTTCCATGTAGAATGCGGCAGTTCCAATACACGAGAGAAATGTTCTCATCTTTTTGACTGCTTGCTGCTCGTTGGACTTACCCTTGGGCCAAATGAAAGGAAAATACCGTGCATGCTAACAAAATATCCACCTGATGTCTGTTTGCCACCTTATACGGAATATTTCTGTTTTCCAGATGCAGAGCATTGGGTAGCTTCAAGTTATGAGCAGAGCTATTCTTTAGTAATTACAAGCGAAACAGGAGAGCGTAAATTTGGCTATTGCAGACGGGTGCTTCCAGAAGGCTCTCCTGTCTGTCTGCCTCTCGTTTACTGCATCATAAGCCGTTTCCGTGCACGGGGATTTTACCATAAAATTTTAAAAGAACTTGAATCACGACATGGTGAGCCAGATCAGATTCTTTCCGCATTCATCACCAGTCTGCATAATTCAAGATTTCCTGAACCAGGTCATACGCTTCAGTTTGGATCCCTAAGTAACTCGAATGGAGACTTCTTGGACATGATTCCTGTTTTACGCCGTCCACATGATTTAAGGCTCGAGGATCAGGATCTGGTGGAGGCATTTGATTTGTTAAAGATACCTGTTTTTCTAAAAGTTTTTGACTCACTGCTGTTGGAGAGAAAAGTACTTTTTCTCAGCAATTCCTTCTGTAAACTTTCTTCTTGCGCAGAAGCCGTCCAATCCATTCTTTATCCCTTCTCGTGGCAGCACATTTTGATACCAGTTTTACCAACATCACTACTAGAAATCTGCCAATCTCCAACTCCTTACATTGTAGGAATACTGGATGATGGTCAG
Organism: Metallyticus violacea; assembly: GCA_030762175.1. Classification (NCBI taxonomy): domain Eukaryota; kingdom Metazoa; phylum Arthropoda; class Insecta; order Mantodea; family Metallyticidae; genus Metallyticus; species Metallyticus violacea. Next base: position 20,964,192 of record CM060836.1, read on the forward strand.
ATGCATGTGCTTGAGGCTTTGCAAGCATTTGAAGAGGGAATTATAGTGAATCTGGATGAATCTACAGTGCTTTATAAGGTAGGAGATGAAAGCAGTGCTTTACCTATCGTTCTGTTGAAACGTTTGAAAGCTTCTCTTGAACTCGCGATTAATCCAACAGAAACTGGGCCAGAAACAAGAAACGTTGTTATATCCGAAGCTTTTCTTCGTGTGTTTGTGGACACGTGTGGTCACTATCGCAATCACATACTGTCAATAAATGGAAATATATGTTTTGACTGTGAATCTTTCGTAAACAGCAGATCTTCAAGCGAGGAACGACCCTTTCTTGAACGGTTTATTGAAACCACCATGTTTTCAGCATTCATTGATATTCGCTTGCAAAATGAACTCGAGGGAGATATATTTGATCAGCGTGCTTTTGAACGATCGCAGGAACTGGAGCGTTCCAAACAAATGCTTAAAAAAGGAAAGAAGAAAACTAAAGCCTCGAAAGGAAGATTTAAATTTTGGACAGGAAACTGAAAACACTGCGCTCTTAGAGGCTGAGAAACACAATTTATAAACGAATATAAATGAAGAAGTCGCTTTCCCACCTACCAGGAATCGTGTATTTCAGCAGATTTACTAGATGTAAATAACCATGTTCTCACCGCAGCACTAATCAGGTTTTTAGTAAGTTTGTTTGTATTCAATTAGAAGATGTAATAAACTTTTCTATTTTGAATTTAATAACCAAGATTAATCATATGAGGGCGTTTCATAAAATAACATCAAAAGCAATTCATGAAACAAAAATCCCAGAGAGAATTTAAATTTTTTCAATGACCACTTCTTCGATTTGTAAAGAAATTTACTCTCTTCAATGATTAATCCCACTAATTCACCGCTACGGGTGGCCGAGGTCGCTAAGGCGCGGACTCGTGAGCGGGAGGTCTGGGTTCGAATACCGTCAAGACCGTCGTCCCTCACAGGTTTTTCCAGGTTTTCCTCAGTCCTCATAAATGGCAAATGCCGGGGAGTTACCCTAAACTTAGGCCTGGAAAGCTTCCTTCCTTAAAAATAAACCCTTTCCCAATATATCATTTCATCTCATGTATCATCAGTGTCCATCTCCTGTGGTGCCTCTATAGGAAAAACGGCGTTAAACACTATTCATTCATTTCCACTAATTCATGCATGCATATATAAACTGAACACACAAATTTCACACTCAGCATATTAATAGAAACTAACGATCATAGTACCATACAAGAAAGAAAGAGCATGCAAACGTAATTGCTCAGTTATTGAAGAAACCGAACTTGTAATGTCTTGAGTGTACAAATTACTTATCTAATGTGGCACTGTAGTAGATATAGTTGTGCGATTTTTATGATTTCCGATTCGTGTAAACACAGGTGCCCTGAAAGGGAGGCGGGGGTCGGTAACCCATCTCCCTTATCCCTCATGTTGTCGTTGCTTTAGCTCACATACCAGCGTATTGTAATCATTCATCAGAGTATCGCCACGAATGGCCGAGGTCGTTAAGGCGCGGACTCCTGAGCGGAAGGTCTGGGGTTTGATTCCCTCCAGGACCATCCTCCCTGACCGGGGGGTTTTTTTACTTTTCCTAGTCCTCATAAATGGCAAATGCCGGGGAGGTACCCTAAACTTAGATCTGGAGCGTTTCCTTCCTTAAAAAAAATATATCATCGGTGCCCACCGCCTATGGTACCTCAGTAGTAAAAACTGGCGTTAAACACCATTCAAAAGAAAAAGATCATCACAGTTAAGTTAGTACGTACTGAGTTATCGTGACTACAATTTGTCTTACAATGAGCACATGCAAGAAACTGTTGCTCATACGGGGAATGTAAACTGGGAGATAATTATTTATTGAAGAGGTTAAAAGATTCACTTACTGCCATTAAATAAAAAAAGTTATGCATTTTTTATCATTTCCACATCTAATGCTTTCTTGGCTAAAATGTACAGTGCAATACATTTCTGAATAACTAAGAGAGGGTAAATGTATTATTGAATAAAATGTATATGGCGCCATTAAAAAAAACGAAATTTTTTCCGTATCTCCTACATTAATGGAGATACAAAAAAGTATATCCTCGGCGAGAACTTTCCCATGATGTATAAAAAAAAACAAAATTTTAAAACTATTTTTCGTTTGACGCACCAGAAAAAAAGTTATTTTGAGTGAGCAAGATAAATGGGACACCCGGTATGTAGAAACATTATGGAATATTTAAACGCGCTGGTTTAATATAATTATATGAATAACTATTTTGCTAAATATAGCAGTGGAAATTTTTGCAAGACAGACATAAATACTGTACTTCAAGGCATGACATTTTTTTTCTATACTCTTGGAGCAAGTTATGGGGTTTTCATTGCACAAGTAGAGTAATTCCATCTACGATAGTTTACACTTAAAGGCAAGCTCTTGAAAATTGTCACAGAAAGTTAAGGAATATATCAATATTGCAATATGTGTATATTCATATTACTATGAATTTAATTCTATTAAAATCTGCTAGAATAATGCATTTTGTGTATGTAGACAATGCTATAAAATTACAACAATTATAGAAAAATATGAAGTTGTTTAGTTTATGCCCCGAATAACTTAATTCGTTCAGCCCTCTACAATACTTCATTTACACTACTCAGATTTGTGGTACATTGACAAAACATAGGCTCATCATTTTGTTTGTCAAAAACTTGCCTTTTGAAACCATTGACAGACGAGTACAAGATCGTGTTGGTAAGTTTTTAAAATATGAATGATACAAAGAAGAAATACGAGGACGGATGTAAACATAGTAAATTGCATTTTTTAGAAAAAGAAAAAGAAATCTGATCCAGCGAGATTCCAATTATTTTTTATTCGCTCAGAAAAAATAAATTCTTTCCAACTGCGAATAATAATAGTATAGCAACAGAGATAACCTTTATTCGACAAAACTTCTCCTTCAAGTCAATTTTTAAGCTTAGGTGAGAAAAATAATCGCATGGGGCCAGATCTGGGGAATAGGGTATATAGAGAACTATTTAAAAGTCCAGCACATGCACTTTTACCATCGCAACAGCCTACATGCGAGTAGGTGTATTGGATGAGTACTTTTTTGCTCGCCAGTCTTGGTCGCTTCTGCTTCAACTCATTGTGCAAAGGGTTCAATAACATTGCGTAATAACAGCAACTGTTTTGCCCTCTTCCTAATAGTCAATAATAATGATACTTTGAAGGGAAAAAAAAGAGTTACCATCACTTTTCCCGTCGACAAAACGGTGCACTTACACCTTTCGCCTTCGCCAACGCGCTGTTTTGACTTGTTTTGTCTCGGGGTGTGGTGGTGTATTCACGTTTTATTGTTAGGGCTATTGTTTTGCATTTTAAACGTATTTCTATTTTATATCATTGTTTAAACCCCACGATCATTGCTAAGATCTTTGTATCTTTCAGAGAAGGGGAAAACTGTAAAAAACTTGAACCAGGCAGGGTTTGAACAGTACCTTTGCGTCAGAATTGTTTTCTTGTGATTGAGAAATCCGGTTTTTATCACAAGAGACAGATGGCGCAAATGTCGTTATCACTAAATTAGTATATTATTGGATTTAAGTTGGTATCACCGTAGAATAGACAAATGAATGCATTATAGATGGCATTGAAGCGTAGACGAACAAACTAGGTAAATACGTAAAGCTGCAACCGGAGGGCTGAATACGGCAGTAATGAGGTAAGAAAAACAAACAATTTTCGAAAATCTGATATCACATTGTGGCCAAGATTCAAACTCATCTCTTTCTTATAATTACTTCTTCAAAGATTTGAAGCAAACAATTTCTCTTATATTTTTCTGTTTTGTAATTTGCACTGATACATTTTAACACTTTTATGATCAGATTACAACTTTCGTTAAAATGCTGTAATTCAACAGAGCTGATGGTTTACAGTTACAACCTTGTTATTTACAAAATAGTAAAGCTGCTCGCAATTTAAGGTTATAATTAAAACTTTCAATATCAGAACGTACATTATTTTTAATAATATTAGTATTAATATGAAGAACTTAGAAATTTTATTTTATTTATTTATATTTATATATTTGTTTTGTTTATTTCTTAAATGTTAATGATATTCTTTAACCATCTTGATAGGAACAGAATACAGTTACCTATTTTCTGATGGGCATATGTTTTACCATTGCTTTGAAATGTTTGTTTTTCTCTAGAATTCTTTTTTCACTGCTTTTGACATGTTTTTTAAGCCTTTTTACCATTTACTTCTTCTTGTGCAAAGTCTGAGTAAATGTTAAGGTTAACGTTTTAGGGAATGGTGTAATCTTTTAGCAAATTCCGAAAGAATGGAGCTATTGCGATGAAAAATATTTTTGAAACTTTTCTTCACATACCTACCTACCTTCTAACCTACCTACGAGGCACCAAAAATGACGATGAAAAAAATCTTATATACAGGTGCTCGGAAAGTCACTGCAGTTACATGTGTTGAAAATGTCCACAGGCGAATATAGAAGCCTAAACCCGCTTAATTTTATTCTAAAACACTTTCTGCAGATGTGTTAACATAACCAGAGAGATGGAACCAGGCCCCGTGTGTATAGAGGTAACACCAAGAATATCAATGGTATTCCTTTCAATAAAAGATGTAAACCATTAGCAGCAATGGATTCGCTTTTCAATTCTTGCACTGCTGTTACTTTATACGAGAACAATTTCAATGTTTTTCTAACCGTTTTATGCGCGGTTGCAAGCCTGATATGGTTTTCTTGTGCCATATGGGCAAAGATTTTTATGGGCTCCACCGCAGAGTCAGAAATGTTCCACAACTTCTCTTCGTTTAGTTTAGGTGGTCTTGCAGTTCGCTCGGCATCTAACACTGAGCCTGCTTCTCGAATTTCTCAATAAATCGACGAACTGCATTACGATGAGGTACAACTGTTTCTAGGAATTTTTCAGCAAGTGCCTCCTGCACTGTATTTATCGCCTTGTCGAAAGACATATTCAACAAGAAAAATACGTTTCTCAATTGAAAACACCATAATTTAAAACTAAATTAAACATTTAAACACTACAACATCGCTTTGATAGCTTTTATCAGCTGATAATTGAACTAAACAGTTAAATGTTATGTAACAATGAAACGAATTAAAAAACAATCACGCATCTATGAAAAATCAATTATGCGAACTTGTGTCATGATTCTATGTAGAAAAAACCTAACTTTGGTTCGAACTTCCAAAATAGTCACTGAAATCTATTTCAGTATCACCAATTTTTATTCATGATCCAGTTCCTCATGCTGACTTACTAGCAACTTTGATTTCTATAGTTATAGAATCATTTTCGACTTCTCTCGCTGGTAAGGCCACTGCAACAGAAGACTACCGTGCATTAGATGCATATTTGAATTCCCACAAAGCTCAGTATCATACTTCCAGAGATTCTTTTACCAAACCATTCACCATTGTTTTAAAAAAATTGCCAACTTCTATTATCCATAAAGAAATCTTTGATGAACTTTAAAAAAATATCCAGTCTTAAAAGTTATCCTACTTCTTAATAGAAATAAAATGTCCATTCCTGTTTGTGTCGTTTTTCTGCAAAACAATCATGAAGTATCACTGAAGTCTATATTTCATATCATTATTCCAAAAATAAGACGCAAACATCAAGATGCTATTCAATGAACTATATGTCCTAAAATTATGGTTGTTTTGTTCCAAGATATATAAAGTGAGCAGAATTGCACATTTTGACAAATGATTTACAGAAGAGAAAGTTTTATATTCATTGGGTCTCTTACTTCTTTGCTGCTGAAGAGATGCAGAAACGCAAGGACATTATAAAGTTTCCGAAACAAAATATTCGACGTTGAAGGTTATGCATTCTTGTGTCGAAATGTTGTTATTGATGATGACTTTGAGCCGGCGTTGAAATCACAGTCCAACCAAGGGAGGGACAAAAAAAAATCGTCTATCGTAATCAAAGTCAAGGAAATTAACTTTGTAACCAAGGAATCAACATGACCAAGATCCCTTGTGGGACAAGTGTACAACAGCGTTTTTATCGTGACTGTACAAAAAGCGAGGCTGGGTCACTTACTCTCCATACACCGGCAAAGTTGTGACCAATAAGCTTCGCGAATTGTTTCACCTAATTCGCCCTACAGTCCAGACTTGAGTCCACCAGCCTTCGACTTATGCCCACAGTTGAAGAAACCCATACGTGAATGTCGTTTTCCTTATCTGGAAGAGCTTTCTGCCGCCGTTACCTGAGCCATTTGACAGATGAACAGAATTGGTGCTTAGAGTGGATTAGTACAGCTTAACAAACGTTTGGATTTGGTCATTGAGAAGAATGGAGACTACATTGAAGGATGTAAAGAGGTAAACATGTGAGTACATCATTTCGAAAATATGGCCCCGCAATCCTTATTTTATAGTTAATTTTACTTGCAGCTTTCAATAAAAAACATCTGCGGTAGCAAGAAAAGTCCGTCACGCAGGAAGCGAATTTGTGGGGTGTATTACAGAGCGTTACAATAGAGCTAGAGCGAGTTTTAAATTTTCGCTTTAGGTTATCCCGCACTCCTAATGGTTCAATTTTGTTGGTTAACGAACTCGATAAATCGTTTGTTAATTGATGGTTATTTGCCGAGTTTCGTTGAGTAAAGATAAAAACTGAGACCGCTAAACTGTTAACAGACACACACGCATATTTTTATTTGATTTTTTCTCATCATTTTCAGTACCTAGTAGGTAAGATCGATTTGAAGACATTTTTCAAAAATTGTTTCATGATTACAATCACAATAGCTACGTATATTCCTTCAGAATTTGCTAATATCTCTCTCGAAGGAAATGGCCTCTTGAATAGCGCGAGGTCCGCGATTCCTTGTATTGCATAACAGGATTATTCCTATAATTGATATCCGTAACATGCTCCATGCCGGGAAAATTACAATTTAATAAATATTATTGAATTCCTGCATTAGATTCCGTGTCAACCTTCGTTTTCATACGTTTAATCTCGGTGTTAGTAGATTCGTGTGTAAAGTTAACGCTTTTCATGATTCGCATCTTTCAGTTCTTGCACTGCTGTCACTTTATACAAGAACAATTTCACTGTTTTTCTGACCGTTTTATGCGCGGTTGTAAGCCGGATATCTTTTTCTTGTGCCAACTTGCGCAATGATTTTATGGGCTACACCGCATAGAGTCAGAAATGTCCAACAACTTCTCTTCGGTCAGTAACAGTGTGTCGCAGTGTATTGGAAACTAAGCACTCGGCACAGAGAAAAAGAGAGAGCCTTCGCTTTTTCCTGTCCTCGACGAGAAAGTTTTGCAAGGTGCAACACTTAAGATTCGGTTATTTATTTTAATTAAAAGGTTTTGTTCTTAAACAATGTTGTCTGATAAGATGTTGTATCAAGAGAAGGTTTATAAGTATCGCTCATATCTAATGAAGTGATACTAATTTCTTATTTTGATTATCAAAAGGTTAACTGACAAGAGCGGTTGAGAGTTTCAGCAGGTGGACAACCGGCAGCTGCCAATCTCGCCGGAAGCAACGGGCACTGCGATGCACAATGTTGGACCCCTCTCGCCACACACGCTCATAAAAGCAAAAGACAGTCAAAAATGACAAATGAATGGGAGTAGGTAAACGATAACAGTGCAATTTGTCTTGCTATATCACACAATTTAATAGGATAAATATACTACACGAAGTAACTTTGCACCACTATTTTGTAAATTACAACTGAACGTAGCAGTCTTGCTATATCTCACAGTATAATGGAATGAATTTACGAAATTATTCAAGCAATGTAAATTAGTAGATATAATATGAATAGATATACCACAAGGTACACTGGATAAAATTAATTCCTGGTACTTTATTCTTTGCAACTGAACGTGCAAAATTCTTGATGGATGCTGCGAAAGTGCCATCATTATTGCTGTCTTCATCAGGTAACTCATCCTATCCAATAATTCCAGTGCAGATTTCGACCTTGCTATTGAAAGAGTCGTCCACATATCCCTCTGCAACCGCCTATGATCTCCAGCCACCATGTTAGTGCATCTCCTCCAGCATCCTCAAGTAATGTAGCCGGTCCTCCGAAAACAATGTTCAGTATAACTAGAGGGGTTGTATAGTTTCAAAACATTCTGCAATTTTCTTTCCTAACAATCCTATACCAGTGGGCTCTTTCCATTTTGTAATTCACAAATAAAGGATACGATGAGTATGTTTTCATTAATTTCTATATCGTCGAGTTCCATCTTCACAAGTTCATCTCTGCGACGCCCATTATTACACCAACTTTTATAAATATTCTGCATCAGCAACAATTTACATTCTCTCTTATGAAAACACGGGACTTTTTTGCTGCATATCCAACAGGAGGCAATCAAACTTCCAAACTTCGATATGTCAACACTATGACTCAGATATAACGAAGATTTTAACATGGGATAAATAGATCATAACGTTGAAGATTTCATTACCTTCGATTTCTCCATAAAATACGCTAACATTCTCACTAAGAACCCTGATATTATGTGCCAAGCTGTTAATAAATCACGTTCTCGCTTTTTTACATTTCCCAGGCAGTAAATCGTTCCTTATTCTAGTCGCCGCTTCAACCACCCCCACCCTCTTTCAAAAACTTTATCACTTTCGCCAACTTCCATTATAATTTCCAACTAACCTTCACGTTATCGAGCTACTAAATGTTTCAATAACATCAACAATGACTAACTGTAATTATACAAACATGTGAACAATGTAATTCGACAAGTGACAGACAATAACTTGACAACTTTCTATTTCATAAATTATCACGACACACGTCATATTCTGTTTCACAAAACTTTTAATATGATTGACAAAAAGAGTCAATATATCAAAAATATTTTGATAGATTTGTTTTATGTAACATTATTGTTACATACGATAATGACAAACTGACATAATTATAAAATTGTCAAATAAATTTGAGAAGAAAAATGACCTGTTATAGCGTTTGCGGCAACAATAGCTCATTGCAATAACAATATACGATATGATAATTTTATTCTTAATACGATATACCATACAACCTAAGCGTTAATGAACGCAAGTTTGTAAATCTCCCCCCCCCCCAAGCTTATCTGACATTATTACCGATAAATGTGTGCTAAAATAATAAGTAAAAGTAATTGCTAAGCACTGTGCGATCAGTGATGCTTTCCCTCGCGGCATTTGGTTTTTGCTATGAGCGAGCCAGGCCATGGAAGGGATAGCAATTCTGCTTACTTACTTGTTGACCTTGCTGACTGTCACAGTCATGGCGCAGCTGTTCCGGGTATGTTGTGTTGTTCTTTTCTTAATTCGACAGCATACATAAAGTGTATTATGCCTCGTGTGTTTACAACGGCACTGCGTGTTTTATGTACGATTCATATATGTTAACTTATTTGTGAAAGAGTCATAGGAATTTTTTGAGCATATAATTGATTCTATTACTTATGTGAATATCACACCAATCTTTTTTTTTTTTTTCCCAGAGAATTAATCGACAGGGAGCGTGATCATAATTTTTTTTTTTTAACAGGACTCGCCAATAAATTTATATGCCTTTATTTCAATATCCATAAAACAACTTATAGTATTTCCTAATACTGCGAATAATTTTATGAGAGCAATTCACAATGTGTTTACACAAGAGAGTTATTAATAGAGATCTGTGACCCTCTCGGTCCCCCGACTTAGCAGCCTGCTATTATTATCTTTGGAGTAAATTAAAAAAAGTCATGTACAAGCCGAACCCGCACACCATACAAGAACTCAAAGATAATATTCGTCGGGAAATTGTCTGGCATCTCTGGCCAGTGATGAATACGTTCCTAAAGAGATGTCAAAAATGCGCGGAAAATGAAGACGACCAGTTTTAACCTCTCATTTAATAATTTGGTAAGTAAAAGCCTCTTAAATTGGTTTGTATATTGCATGATTCATCCGTTTTATTGTTTTACCCTCCCACTAATCACCGAGACCTGGTTAACGATGGCTCGCAAAACTGGCAAAACACTCCGGCGGGAAAACGAAACTGATCGCACTTCGTCAGATTACATTTACATTACAATATCAACGCACGAAATTAAATATTAATACTAATGAATGCTATGATCGTAGCAGCACACTATTGGCAATTTGCCTTGTGACAAGTTACAACTTTACATCTGTCAAATAACTAGTCACAATTGTCAACTTTTATAGAACAGAGCCCAGAAATAAAACTTTAGTCAAAGACCTGGCAGAAAGTTCTTCAAAATAGCCATGGATAAAATCGAGAGCTAGAACATCTCTACTATCGGGATCATTGCTTGTTGTCGTCTTCATGCCATGCCATAATCAACACCACCGCAGCACTGTTTACAATGCCTTTCTCGAAATCACACATTAATTGCTCTTTCTGGATACACGGTGTGTATGTGGAGCCTGCGGGCTTTGGGGAGGGGAAGAACTTTGTGTTTTTACTGGGCATTAAGGCAAAAATTAATAGGAGGGGAATATACATTTAGAGAAGTTTTCTTCAACAGGCTATTATTGAGAATAACTGTGTAAATATATTGGAGCTCGCTTTGAAAGTTCCATAAATGAACCAAGTACGACTCCAGAAGAGTATTTCTAAATTCTGACCTGTTTCACTTTACAGAATTTCCAAATTAATGAAATCTGTCAAATAGAAGGAAGACCTCATCTTGAAAAGATTTTACAATTTTCTGGGATTTCTTGAAATTCTGTCAGCAATGTTGGATTAACTGGTAATATCTTTTCGTCTTACCATCCTTAAATTTTTCTTCAAAATTTCACTTTCAGGTAATAGTGCTAAAACCCCTGAAGGAACATGGAACTGATTTCTCAAAATTTGTGCATGGTTTTGTTCAGGATGTTCACCTTCCATACCTTTCAATTTAGTTTAGTGCCCGTTTGATGCAATGACCTGTACCAACGCTTCTTCAAAGACATGCTGGGAATACTTTTTGTTGCGTCCTTCAGAACCTGCTCTGGAGCCTTCATCACTGACTTTGGTTATGGATAACGCCTTCCACGAAGGTATTCTTCATTTTGGGAAAAAGTAAAAAGTCACACGGAGCTAATTTTAGACTATAAGGAGGGTTAGGGACACACTACACATTTATTTTTGTGAGATATTCAGCAACAACATTTATGATGTGCGGCCGTGCTTGATCGTGTTACAGCATCCAGCTTGTTGCAAAGAAATGTAACCTTTTGCATGTGATATGTCCTTGCAGAGTTTTCACTGTAGCATTGTGTAGTTATAATTGTGTATGCAGGTACGACATGCTCATAAATCATTACTTGCATATCCAAAAATGAGATGACTATAACATTTGTGTGTAAGTTTTTTGGTGATTTTGGAGATTTCAGTGCTTGCTGTTTGCTCTCAGAATCGAAATGATACAGCCAAGTTTCATCAGCGTTGATCACTTTTTAAAGAAATGATTGTCTCCTCTCTTTAAACACTTTAAATCATCTCCGAACTGTGCTTTAGGGAACAACAAACTGCTAATAGCCTTCAGTTGAAGATTTGTTGAGAAGAAAGCAGAATTTCAGAGCAGCATATTGTTCTTTGTATGTCACCTCCATTTTGCTGTATGCGGATCTGATCATGTCTCAACTTGCCCGCCTCTAACAGGCAAGTGGCAACGAATTTAACTAATAACACTCTAAAAATATTGCAAGGTTAAATTTTAGTGTGGGAAATCAAATTACTTTTCTTTATTGAACAGCTGTAGTATTTCAAAATTCTGAGTTGTTTCGAATGTTATTGCACGATTTTCAGCATCTCAAAATTCATCAAAACTGTCAAACAGCAGGAAGTTCTCATCTTAAATTTTTTTAAAATAATTTTTTGAGATCTCCTGAAATTCTATTTGTGATATTGGATTAATTGGTAGTTTTCCTAACGTTTTCACGTCCAGGTAACACTGCTAAAACCACCGAAGGAGATTCATAACTTCTCAAAATGACAGCAGAAATTTGTTCGGATGTTCACCTACTATACTACTGTTGTGTTTACATCTATTCAGACGACCCAGGGCATTCATACAGTCAATAATATAAACTTGTTATTGTCGAGTAAGTACTGGGATGTCTCGTAATAACAATAGGATAGTCATCTACTGTACATGTGAAATAAGAACTAAAATTGAATCTACTTAAGATAGAATTATGTTTGGACGTACATGTTCGCAAAAAAAGTTATCCACTTGTATTGATTTGATTTGGTTTATTTACGTACGCTCTTTAAATATGAGGTCATCGGCGTCCCATTCAAATCAAGGCGTGAAACGGCCTATAGATTTTTGTCAGAGGCCTCTTCTTTCAGGCTTGAGGTTCTTTTACATACCGTAAATCTACGACATGGGACCAACGGCTTTACTTCCCTTTCGAAAAAAATCCATTGATCCTGGCCAGGATTGAACCCGCCATCTTGGGCTTAGGAGGAAGTATGGCTACCACTAGACTACCAGGATCGATATTTACTTGTCTTGTTAGGTAATTTATGTGATGGGAAATATTTCGACCCAGAGCTAGATACATTTATGATATTAATCCTCTTCTCCGGATTGATACACGGTAACAGCAGCCTCAAGCTGTTGGTTGGCCAGAGGCTGGATGAAGTCAATTCCTTTCCCATTTGAAAAAAATTAGTAACACTGAGTGTGTTAAAACAGCTATGCCATTACTGTAGGCATGTTGAGAACAACAATGCCCTCAGGTGTTCATTAACAGCGTGGCGACGGCGTTGCCACTGTTTTCTTTCCAGCCCTACTTGTTATTAATATACGTTTTAAAGCATTTAATTACATTTTGAACGAATATTAGTGTTGTGATTATTATTCTTGTGCAAAGATACAACGCAATTAAAAGGCGAATCATGAAAAATTTGTCTTTTAACGTTTGTTTATATCTTTAACATTTCCATTAAAGTTGAACTGCTGTTCTAGAGTGTAAAGCTTTATGAATCTATGGGAGCCTACTGCTGTTTTATGAAATGTGTTGAAGTTTACGCGAGTGCTAGAGTTTCAAGATCTTCTTATTTGCTTGGGGGGGGGGGATTGGGGACGAAAAGTCAAGCGTATGTAAGACTTTTGGCCAACCTAACACATCTTGTCCAAAATTTCCGAGAGATTGAACTATATGATGAGCAAGCAACACACAACAAAACAACATTTCAGTTACAAACAAATTTAAGGATTTTGCAACGGAAAAAAAATAATAAAAGGCGTTTTCACAGTCTTCAGTTACACCGTGTAAATGTTTATGGTTTGCTTTAGTTGAAAGTTCAGAAAATAAGCTTACCTCTTGTCTGTTTCAGCGTCAGAATGGATAATTTCTCCCTTTGGTACTTCTGGTGAACTCAGCATACAAAAGACCTCTAACCTGTCACAGAGAAAATTTAGTTGTTAGACTTGTTATGCAATTCTGCAAAAAAAATAAATATTTCAACACATACGAACGAAAAGTCATGAAAACTACTTTTTTCCCCTCGCGAACAAGGGACAACATGAAAAATCTAGAATATATTACTGAAAGTATATGGTATTTACTGTCGAGTGGTGTCACCAACAGAAGGGTGGGTGTAGAAGGTCCTCGTAGGGAAGAAGTAAAACACAGACAACCGGACAACATTAGTTTATTGTGACATGAGCAAAAGTTACACACAACTACTTACACGGGGTTGCAAATCCGTACAGGAGGGGTCTCCCAGTATTCCTATGTTTAGCAGTTTTCGAAGTAGTCTACAAGTACATCCGGTCCCTGCAAGCGATGGGGAAGGTGCTAAATATCATCTGCTGCATGTGAGTTACTAACGTGAGCCACCTCGCGTCGAAATGTTGTCAACATGTCCGCTTTGTTAGCAAAACGTTTCCCGTACACTGCTGCTTCACTTTGGGGACTATTTCACAGGGCCTGAGATTGGGCTAATATGACGAGTGTGGAAGAACTTCCCATCCCCACCGCTGTAAAAGACACTTGACACTGTCGCGTTATCGTGGAGAATAATGGCGTTGCTCAAACGTTCTAATCGTTTGGTGCGTTCAGCGCGGTGCAATTGTGACATCAAAAAGAAACGTAATACTGCGTATTCACAGTGATCCCCTTACGCACTGGATGACACACAAGCACATCTTGACTTGAAATTACTTTTGTTGGTTAAGGAGTTTTAAGAAATTTGTGTTTGCGTGCTGACCCAGGTGACGGCACTCACTTGACTTTCGCATAGTTTCGGTTCATACGCCCTTGTTCAACTTTCATCAACTGCAATGATGAGATTCAATATGGCTTCCCCTTCTTCCTGAAATTTCGCCTTATTGATGCGACATGTTTCGTAGCTAGTCCACTTCTGTACCTTAATTAATGCGTCACCCACTTTGCACACATTTTTCGCATGCTCAGGTCCTCCCGTAAAATGCAGTGCACTGTTTTTGCGGGAATTGCTGTTTGCTCTTCTAATTCCACAAGTGTCCAGCGCCTATCATAGCGTAAGCCATCACCATACGCGGACACAGGACGTTCACTGCGCGGCAGATCGGCAGTCGACATTCTGCCCCGTTTGAATGCCTCTGTCCACCTCGCCACTGTTCGATATGGCAGGGTACTCGCAGTCAGTGCTTGCAGTAGCTCTTTGTGGCATCCTCGTGCATTTCTGTCGCCGAGAGATGCTATTTTCATATACGCACTTTGTTCATGCTTCGTGACCTCCATTCCTGACTACGTCTCTCATCAACTGAACTTCTGGGCGTGCTGGGATACGCAGCTGTGCTCTCATACACCTTCATTCAAAAGGACATTCCATACACTTTTAATTGTATATGTTGTCCCTTGAAAAAAAAATAGTTGTCATGAATTATGATTTATTCCTGGTATTAGTACAGACCTTTACGGTTTGTGTGTCTTGTCAGTTCCTCACTATCAAAAAGAGGGCTATAAAATGTTTGTTAATCGCCCTAATCCGTATATATACAATGAAAATAGTAACACTTGAAAGACGAACTGATGCATTTTGAACATGATTTACATGACCAATCTTAAGGACAATTGTTGACAAACTCTGTGGAACGCACCAAGCGCAGACTTCACATTAATGTAATACATTAAAGTTAATTCAGTTACGAGTTAGCTGCATTCTTCAGTAGGTACTGAACAAGTACATCATTTTTCTGCTGTGTCTCCTTATTTTTCGATAAACTTGATCCACATTCCCTCCAAGATTTTCTGTTGGTTGTGATTGATTGATTGATTAATTGATTGATTACTATTTAACGCCCGTTTTTACTTCTGAAGCACCACAGGCGGTGGACATTAATGATGCATGAGATAAAATGCTGAATTGAGAAAGGATTTTTTTAAAGGAAGGAAACGTTCCAGACGTAATTTTAGGATACCTGCGGCATTTGTCATTTATGAGGACCGAGGAAAAGCTGGAAAAAACCTCAGTCAGGAGGACGGTTTTGGTGGGATTCGAACCCCAGACCTCCCGCTCAAGAGTCTGCCCCTTAAGAGCTCGGCCAACCGTGGCTGTCTGTTGGTTGTGAAACTTTTATCACCGCTTTCCTCACTTCTCTGTCCGAAATTGGCTATCTCGTAAAGCAGCTGTGATTGGTCCAAAGAGATGACATTCTTAAGGACAACGTTCCAGACCCTAAAAACCCAAATGGTTAATGATTTCAACTGCCTGGCCGACTGTGTGTGGGGTTCTATTGTAATGCAACATTTGGACGTTTCGGGCGGATTGTTAGTCAGCAATTCACTGTACCTTGTATTTTTGATAGTACACCCCTTTTCCAGAATAGCTCCCCCCCCTTCCCTCTCCAAAAGCATCACCTTTTCTTTGAATTGACGAATCCGGTTTGGGATTATGGCTCATAGTGATGAACGATACCCTGCCACTATTCTGTGCCCTTAATGTTGAAGCGACGAGTAAGCATTGCCACATCTTAATATCTTTCCACTTGTGCTCTGTGGTAAGCTCCCTTGGCACCAGTGTGCGATTTGCAGAGGGATTTCCCACCCTCTGGTTTTAAATTACCCATCCCAACCAGGGATGCTCATTTTCCACTCACTGAATACTTAAACTATGTAACTTAACACTTGTGGAGCCGTACACAGAAAGTATACATGCTCTGTAACTATTTTAACATTTAAAAGCATACAAATATATTACAGGTCCACAGTATTGCTTATTAGTATTTCGAAACATGTTATGTATTTAAATATTTCAAATTGAACCTTCATTCAGTTTGTGTCATTGTTGTGTTATTCTGTTCTTTACAGTGTGTAGTCATTGTTAATTCGTATGAGGGAAGCAGTAGTTATTAGTGCTAGTCAGAACATCTAGGCTGTGAAAACTGCAGAATATCAGCATGTCTCAGAAACAAAGTAAAATTCCTCAAGAACAACGAATTGCCTGAAACGTGTGCAAATCGTGGCAGCCAGGATATTAGCAGTGCATTAAATCAGTTAAAATAGACGCCCAATCTAATAAACAAAAGAGTCGTGACGATGTTAACTAAGAGAAGGTGAATTTTTGGGGACGAAAAACTGTGAGAAGTCTCAATGTGGGAAAGCGAGTAACAGCAAGAATGAAATTACAGTGGGAAACTGTGCTGCTTTATCATGTTTTCAAAACTGCCATAAGACTAAGCCTTGGCTGTTTGTAAATGACAAAAACTTAGTAATATGTACAAAGGTAGGTCCAAGTTTCCGGCCTAACCACTTTCTAGGTATGATAAAGACAAAAACTATATTTCACTTTTCAATAAGGTTACTCTTTATTGCAATACACTTCTCACATCTTTGAATTAACATTTCAATCCCCCCCCCCAAATAGTCAGAAGTCTTGTCTGTAAAATAATTATATAAACCGTATCCATTACTTGTTCGTCACACTTAAATTTCCTTCCTCGAAGGTCCTTTTTGAGATTTGAGAAGAGGAAATAGTCACTGGGAGCTAAATCTGGACTGTAGAGTGGATGGCCGCTCTCAATGGAGCCACATTTCTTCACCGTTTCCTTTGCAACAAGAGCTGTGTACACAGGTGCATTGTCGTGAAGAAGGCACACATTGCCACTCAACTTTCCTCCCCTTTTCTCTTTGATGGAAGCACGTAGTCTGTGCAGTAGGCCAGCATAGTACTCTCCATTTACTGTTGTGTTCCTCTCCTTGAAATCAATGAAGAGTATTCCTTCACAGTCCAAAAGATTGTGGCCATTATCTTCTTGGTTGACTGAGTGACCTTGGCCTTTAGAGGTGGTGCTTCGCTGTTTACGCCACTCCATTGATTCTCTTTTGGACAAGGGATCATAGTAGAGGACAATAGTTTCATCTCCTGTAACAATAGTTTGCAGAACTTCTGTCTTGTTGCTACGGCAGAGCTCCAAAAATGCCTGACAACAGATGACTCATTGCTGCTTTTGAACTGAGGAAAGAAGTCTAGACACCCATCTTGCACTAATCTTATTCACGTTTAAATGTTGATGAATAATTCGAAGGACTGTTGTTTTAGAAAGGTCCAACCTTGCTGCTATTTCTGTAACTTTGAGCTGTGGTCTTCCATATTTCTCCTTCCATAAGGGCGATGTTTTCAGGAGTGAGCACCTCCAAAGGCCGACCTGCACGCTCTTCGTCTTCAATGCTTTCTCGACCCATTCGAAAAAGTTTGGCCCATTCTTTTACAGTAGAATATGAGAGGGATGCTTCCCCAATATACACCATCCAATCGCTGTTTAATTTCATTTGGAATAAAATTTTATTTTGTGATGGATTAATAACAGCTCGATACTCCATTTTGAACATGTCACAATCTTCTACATATAGCCTTCTTTATGTAACTATATCTAAACAACTGAACATAGCGGAGCGGAAGTTACAGCTGCAATTATATACTTAACAGACAGGGTATGACACTAGATAAGGGTTTATGAAGGCGATAATCCTTATCGGCGAGGCCGGACTTATGGGCTTACCCTCGCACAGTGTGTTCGGAAGCTCGTGAACTTAAGGTGGAAAGTATGGAATATGTGTATAATGATAATGCCTTTTAGTTGCTGTTTCAGTAAATAATTCCCCTCCCCCTAAAAAAACTAAATCGGTGACTATGCTAATTTTACATGAAATATATAGAAATCATATGGAGTAAAGAAAAATGAAGTATAGAAAAATCTGCGAGCGAAAGTGCAAAGTTATGGGGGAAAGCAACATCATAAAAAAGTAAACATAACTGCTTCGTTGTTCCAATCTACATATGTAACAGCTAAACTCAAAACATATTACACAGTACTCAAACTGCAAACATTGAATGATGTATCAGTCGGTAATATGCTTCGTTCTGACCGTGCATGCCGAACTATTATTTTGTTTATAGAAGACATGGGGAGGAGATCTTTCTCGGTGCATTATAGAATCGAGCACAAATTTCAGTATCCTGTAGATAAAAGTACAATGTTTCTAATAAAACTTGCCTAATACTATATGTACGTTTGTCCTTTGAGGGGATTGCTTGCAATTATTTTTTAAATATTGTTGAATTAGAAAGTGTGGTAGCCACTCTTGAAAAGTACAACATTAAATATGATGTGCTAAAAATCATCATGTATCGCAACAGCTTACAAAGGCGTGGTCGCTCTGCTGTGTAAACGTTTATGTAAGTACTTGCATAGTAAGAATAACAAAATGGAACTAGCTGTGCATGATGTTATGCGTGGTGTACCATACAGTCTCTCTCTCTCACTCTGATTCTTTTGATTCCTTACATTCTGTGTTTTCTCAAAGTCCCAAAAATCAGAAACTGCTTCAGGATGTTTAGGAAGAATTCAACTCTCAACTGTTAAAGGTAGGCCGCGTTGGGTTGCTTCGTCATTTAATGCTGTTAGAGTTTTTCTTCAAGATCACAGTTCTCTTATCCATCTTTTTAGAAAGCTGAATTATGATGGTTTCCGATCAACTCGCGAGAGGTCTGAATTTGAAGGACTGGTAAAATATTTCACAAAGTGATTAATAATGGAACTAGTGTTATTTACAGGCCTTAGAAGTTCTGAAAGTATATATTATTTATGCAAAACAAATTCTTCAGTTCTTAAAGCAAAACAGGAAATTGACGTGGTTATAAAAACTATTAAAACATTGAAAACAAATGACTCGTGTAGTAAGACCATAGCACAAGATCTGCAGAAAGTGCACACATTCAAAGAAGTTGCAATTAAAGAACCGTCAATCAATGAATATAATAAAGTCTTTGGCACACAATATGAAAATCCGTTTTGAAGACTTCGATTTCTTTTCGAATGTAGTTGTATTAAATCAAGATATTGGCCCTCCCCGAATGTGAACGCGACGTGTAAATACCGCGTTTATGTAAAAATGTGAATTGTAAATCAAGTGAAAGCACGTGTGCGTCAATAGTTCAAGATTTTCACATCTATAAAGAAAATCTGAACACATTTCCACTGAAAAACTTGTGAAATCAGTCGAAATTATATTTAATCTACTGTTGAATGTGACCGTAGATGTACTTCCATGAATCTAACCCTGATTGATCGCACAAATCATTTGCAAATTTAGACACTTTCAAATTCACCTTTTTATTTCAGTAAGTGGACCTCCAGTGCAATACTTGATGCAGAAAAGTTTGCAGCAAGATGGATCAAGTCTTAGCACACAGTACCCTTGATAAACCAACCGGCAAAACGTCGCACCTTCAGGAGCAATTTCATTCATTCGTCTATTCAACTGAACAGTGTAAGTTAAAATGACAAGTACATGTCTGATTTTGTAAATTTCTTTTTTTGTAATATGATCAATGGTACATAAAAAGATATATTAAGAAGTAATCACAAATTATATTTAGGTACATAATCGGCATTTATACAAGATAATGTCCTAGTGTACAAGTGGTAACCACTCTTGCCTCGTAGACCCAAGATCACGGGTTGAATCACAGTCAGGGTCGATGGATTTTTAGGCTTCTCTGCCTAAAGAACGCACATCTGGGGGAATTCTGTTAAAAATCGCCGTCTAACTTCCCTGCAAGATGATGTAATCACACACGAATGTACATAAAATCCGTTGCTATAACATGTACTTATTATAACAAAATCCAAGTAACACGTAAATACTCATACCACAAGCCTCGGGAAACTGAGGAAAGAGCAAAAGTACGCCAAGATCACAAGGTGCGGGGAGTTGCAAGTCGGACCACCAGTTGTAGGCGAAAGACACTATAGATTGCTGTAATAACCCCGCGATATTCGTTCGTCCATTTACATTATTGACTTGTGTGCAGCTACAGGGAGGTACAGTTCCGATTACAAAGGCTTAAAACAGTAACAATGATGGGACAGGAAAAATCTTTTTAGATGTCATCGTAAATGTTCTTGCATCTGGTCATATCTGAGGTAATGTATTAAAAACAAAAAATGTCGTCAGTCAAAAATGGTTCGAAATTACTGACCTTACATATGATATGATTGTTGATGAAGCAAAAGAACAAAAAGAAAACGAAACAGGGTATTGTGTTTTCCGCAAATATCTAGGGGCTCCATAATGAATTTTAACGCAATTTTGTTTTAATAATAAAGCACGTAATTTATGAAAAGTGTTAATATTATTAAGTCAATGTAAAGCACAAACAATGCCATTACACGTGAAACAAATCATCAGGCAAATGTCATCCACAGCTTTGTTGGCACACCTTCACTGTATTGGCAAAATTTTTAATGACTTTAAAGAAAAATTCCGGCTGAATTTTACCCATGACACGTCTAATTTCTGTCTTGAGTTGAGGGATCATTCGTGGATTGTCTACATAAACACAAGATTTTACAAAATCCCACAAAAAATAGGTCACATGGTGCCAAATTACACGATCTCGATGGCCAGTTTTGATCGCCTTTGCGAGAGAGGTGCAAATGGTCCGTCGGCTTCAACTCTTGTGTTGGTTCGTATTAAACGGATGCATCTCCACATCTTTTGTTAAAATTCGCGGAAAACAACTTCTCGGAATGATTCGCTTTGAAAACGGTGGCGAATGAATTTCATTGGGCTCGTAGCAGCGCTCTGTCTTACGAGGGCAACACTCTCTAACGATCGATGAGAACGTCCAGGTGATTTGTTCCCTGTCAATCCTATATCTTCAGATTTCCTTACCACTCTCTACACTGTTGACACGTTAGGGACATTTCGTCTACCAAAAATTACACGAAGTCTTCGAACGGTCTCTGCATAACATTCACCGTACTTAAAATGTGCTTTCAGAATCTGGACTCGTTGATCTTTCGTGTATCTCTCATTTTAGCTCATAATAACACACACGAATGACAATCAATAATCCAATACAAACAGATGACAGTCTGTTAAAATTCAGGTGCGGCAACCTAATAAACCGACAGTGGGACTCAATTTAAAAATTGCGTTCATTGTGGGACACCCTATATATTCGGACCAATACTGCGCCTGCTGCGATGTTCCCATGCTCTTTCCCGCCGGAAGGGTGTTCACATGTTTCATGCTCCGTCAAGCTTTGAGGTAAAAACGTGTCGCTTGGATTCACAACTACACACCAGCCAGATATTGATATCCAGCTAAGAATACGCTGATTTCGCGACGACTTTTCTCTGTTAACCTGCTTGGATTTGATCTTCTCACTCTGGGCTCAGTTCTTAAACATTTGGCAATTTTAATTTCTTGCCAGAAATGGAACTTACGTGCTTTGGGTTTCATATTAAGAACACTGTTCTTCCGCTATTTAACTCCACTAAGTACCTTTCAGGTAGGTAGCAAGAATCCAGTCTATTCGTGACACATCTGGGCCTGTTCCAAAAAAGTGCGATCTAATATATTACAAGTGTATCAGTATAATTCCTCACAAAGTATGGTCTTGTAACATTCTGTTTCACGAAAGAATGTACAACATTGTAAGGTATTAGTAAAGATTACAAGTGATGTCATATAAGAGCGAGATGGAGGAACAGCTGTTTGTCACACGTTGTCATACCTTGAATTAGGTTATGTCTTCTCTTTATAATAAATTCGTATTTTTAATGTACAGGGCGGATTATTGTCATTCCTGCTAAACGGATCTTGTATTTCACTCAAATATAATGATAATTTAAATACTTCATTATGCATTTATCAATATTCAAGCATAATAATTCACTTTGAGACGACAATCGCACACGGCTAAATTTAGTAGCATCAATATCAATCGTCGAGAGATGGCAGAAGAATCGAGCTTCCCGACTGCTCCCAGTCATTTATTTTATTAGTCCATTTTTTAATTTATGTAAGCTTTATTATGTAATAATAAATATATAATACAAGTCTGCAAAAATGATGTAGCAAACTATAAACTCGTAACACACAGCTCAGCGGCTGTCATTACAATGTGTAAAACGTTAATCTTGCAATAAATGTGAATGTCGTTTTCGTTTCAGTCTTCGAAGCTGTCACTATGGTGGTAAGTGGGTTGGAATGTCGCTCAGAAGTTCATCGGTGTGATTTAAAAAGGCGCGTTGAAGTCCATTGTAGTAGGAGTGACAACATTCTCTGTGTGAAGTGTTTATGTAGAGTTTCATTGCGGATATACCACGGTAATCGAAGAACCCGGTTATGGAAGGTTTGAATCTTTTCAGTTGAGAATTTGAAGCCCAACTCCATATAGCCAGATAGGTCTTAACATTGAGAAGTATAATAATCTGTTGAAATGAACTGGTAAAGGTACTTCTGTGGTGGAACAGGGTCCTGTTTTACGAGATACGGTTTTTGTTATTTGTTCCTGTACACATTATGTAGTATTACAGTCGTAAGAAGATAAAGAATAGTTGATCCATTTACATCTCTCACAATCCACCTGAAAAACAAATTATTCGGAAACGAGCTACCTACTGGTGACCATGGCTTCCTTACATTAAAACATTCAAGCATCCCTAAACAAGTTCTGAAAGTTCATCGATAGAGTTCATATTCTCCCTATATAACGCCGCAAAGGCGGTCGCGCTCCGAAAATTCCTGTTTATATTTGATTCATACTCGAGGTTTTTCAGAAATGACTAAGGGTACAGAGAATTTCACATATCTGGCAAGAAAAATCATTTCAGTTCATCAGCTGGAAACAAAGATAAGCAAGTTGTTTTGTCTTACGTAATGTTTATTGTAATACCACGATTTCAGGAAATGTTTTAATTCATGCACAGAACAACTCCATGAACTATGAACCAATTGCTAGTGCCTATAGGTGAGAGCCGGTAAATATGCTAGCACTTATTTATTTAACTAGTGTATAATCTTGGTGACTGTGACACGAGTGTTCCCTTACGCGTTAATTTTCACGAGTGTTCAGAATGAACATTACACACGTGTTGCATACAACGTTTGCAACTTTAGCATTGAAATACTTTTAAAAAGCATTTGCAAAATATGATGTTATGACGTACTAGATGTGACCTATTATATTTTGCATTGTTTCTTAGTACTGGTTTCTGTAACGATGCTATTTTATTTCTATTTTGAGGAGTTCAAATGCAAATGGATGCTAATTACGCAATATTTGATATTGAAAATATGCATGTCTTTCCAAAAGAAATTATAAAGGAAGATGAAGTAGCTGAGGTTTTGTTAATTCCTCAAAAATCGCAAAGTGTATACGAAAAGGTGTATGGCGGAAAGAAAAACGTGTTAGTTGAACTAATGAAAAAAATCTTGTCATATTTTTCACATTTCGTAAATGTATAATATAATGTTTACTGATTATTAATATGGTAATTAATTTTAAAATTTACATTCTGAGATATCAGCAGTGACTCAGGAATAATATTTTCTAATATAATGATTGTACTTTTAATATTTACCAAGAAAAGCAACTATCATGGAAGTAAATCAATTTTGTAAGGTTAAGGAAGTTTTCAATTAGTATAATAGAGATTATTAATGGTTCAAGATTAATGTTCTGAAATGAAAAAAATTTTGTTGTAATTAATTAGTTGCATTTTCAATATTTTCAAGGTAGGGAAGTTAATTTATAATGATTAATAACTTACATTGTTGTATTTTCAAAATAGTTTTAATTAAATTATTTTCGTGTTTGAATGTTGGTATGCTTGTTAGGGCGACGATTTTAGCTTTTTCTTACCGATACCTTTATTGAAATTGTGTTGTGAAGGCGGTGATGACTTCATGGAATATTAGTTGCTAGGTAATCAGTGCCAGAATAAGCCTAATTGTGCACGATTTGTAGCGTCATAAGAAGCCTGTGTTAATGCTAGAATTGCCTAAAAGGCTTTATTTACTACCGTTATAAAATAAGGCCTGAAACTGGCCACCGTCGTTGTTCATACCTTTTTGGCACCGCCTTAAAAACATGCATCACTCGCTGTAAGTGATGCAGGTTCCTGACGGAGCTTCGTTCAGTTCTTCCGGATTGCTTGGAATTGTTTTGTACAAGGTATTTTTTAATTTAACCTAGAGAAAAAAGTTGCAAAGAATGAAGTCGGGGAACTGAAGAGGCAACAAATCTTTAAATAACTCTTATCATTTTGAAACACTTTAAATTTCTGTTATTGGAATAATCAGTGTATGAACTGTAGCAACATCTTGTTAAAAACACGACCAGTCCGTAAATTAAAAATGTAATAATAATAATAATAATAATAATAATAATAATAATAATAATAATAATAATAATAATAAAGGTATTCAATGTACCACAGTCTATTTTATATGATTTTAACATTAACAATTTAGTAGCTCTTTGCAGAGTCATAAAAATGCTAATTTATTGTGAAAGATGTTTAAATACTTTTTGGGGAGAATGACTGGACACTATTCATTCCCTGAAATGTACAGTGATGGAAAATGTTATTCCGTTACTCTTAACACTTTAATAATTTCCTTATAATCTGTGATTTTTGATTAATTGTTTTATTTCCTCATAAGTGTGTTAAGATATAAATGTTATGCATTTTCTTTTTATTTTGTATACATGTTTATTACAAAATGGAAACAAAATACTCGCATGAAGAAGCAGTTAGAATGTGAATAAGCTTCCTTGTTTATTATTTTAAAACATTCGGTATATAATGGAGTTAAAGCACTCATTAGTGATACATAGGATATTAACGAATATAAATATCAGCTTTTGTGAAACCCAGCTGCGTAATCATTTGCAATGCTTTCATTACCGCTTTGCTGGTCCACCGCGTGCTTTAATCACTGCCTGGCGTCGTTTGCACTTCAGAAAATCAAATTCTAGATGCATCCCTGCGTCACTTCATGAAATCATACACACACAATTGTCTCCTGGAGTTCTTTGTTATTACTTGGCTTGTTTCTTGCAATAACATTCCAAATAACCTTCCAGCAGCCCTCAATCGGATTCAGGTCCGGGCTATTTCCAGGTTAGTCTAGCCTTTCACTCTGGTTTTTTTTTTTTTTTTTTTTTTTTTTTTTTTTGTAAGAAGTGAAGGGCTTGAATGAATGATAATTGTAGCAACATTATCTCAATCCAATTTAATACAAATATTAATCAATACTTTCAAAGCCTTGTGATAGGGGGCATTTTGAAAAATTCAGCTTGGCATCTTGAAAAATGCAGCTTGAAGGATTGCCAAAATTATCTCATACTGTGGGCATATACGAAGTTCATACGACCTGTGCCATGGCAGGAAATGCCCAGATCATCTGACCTTGTGGATGGTTCGCGGTTTGTGTCCTGCATGAAGGCAACGGTTCTTCATCACCTCAGCGACGCACGTACACTACCATCGGAGCCATGCAAGTTAAATTTAGACTCAAGTGAAAAAATTACCGTTTTCTCCTCTTTACTGTCCATGCTGCACGCTCTTTTTGCACACTGTAGTGGCTTCTGTCTCATTGCTTTAGTCAGCAAATGTTTCTTATGTGTCATCGGGCAGGAAGTTCTGCTTCAAGCAGCTACTTCTGATAGTTCTGCTGGTCACTGAGACGTCACACATGTCTTCCCATTGTCGCTTCAGTTCTGAGGGTGGCAGCCAATGATCGCTGAGATAAATTCTGTTTAGTATCCTGTCTCCTGTTTTGGAGTATATGCCCTTTTGCTGCCTCTTCCTTTCACCATGTCTACATTTCCCTTCTCTCTGTATTTGTTTAGTACTCTTGAAATGGTAGACTGATAAAAACCTGTGTCTCTAGTTCTTAGACCACAGGAATAAGCAAGAATAGCACTTTCCTTCCTCAGCATTAATTCCACTTCTTTGCCCATATTGTCACTATAATGTCTCAACTAGAAACGAGTCTGTATTGTGTTTCTGCAATGTAAACTGAGAAAATGACAACATACAGTGTAGTATTATTAGTAAAAATGCACTTGATAGTCCAACAATAGGGACAAGAATATACAAGCAATAAATGAGCAACATTGGACACCTAAGCGTTGTATTAATCATTGACAATGTCATAATTGCAAATGCGAAGGGAGATGATGCAATAAATTGTTCCACCACTGTGTTATAAAGAGTATGGGTAGTTGTACGATCTGGAACTTTATGCCCAAATGGTATTTGAACTTCACGAGCTGACTGAATTAACACATGTGAATCATAAATAAACTCAGATGCATTAGAAAACATATACTGAGGGATAATTCACTTGGCGATTAAACAAAGAACAAAACGCATTACTCGTAACAACTGAAGTGAACTGAAGCACTATAAGATCTACACTGACAGCCAGAAGCTAGCGTGATCTTAACGCAGTCAACGACGGGATACACGTGCGTATGTGGAAAAATACCGCTTGTTGTTTCATAGTTCATTGGATCGACCCCATACTATTAAAATGTTAGTATGAAAATAATTTATATAACAAATTCAGCGTTAATAGACAAAACTTGTAACATTAACAAATGGAACAAAGAGGATAAATGCACATTACGTAAAAATTCCGTCACTCAGGAACTGCATAAACTAAGGAAATTCCTCAGCAATACAATAACTTAAAAAATGAATATAAAATCCAAATTATGACTTTATTAACTAATAAAATGAAATAAGTTATGGATTACTATGTGGTATTAGAAAAATAAAATTAGAATTCTTGCTAATATATAACATATAACATTTATTATTATTATTATTATTATTATTATTATTATTATTATTATTATTAAGATTTATCAACAAAACTAATGGTATACTATTAATTAAATCAAATATATGAACACTGATAGACAAAGCTACACTGTGTGAGTATTTTTAAATATTTTTAAATGTAATCATATTTATGAACTGGGCCCTTTGTACCAATTCATTGAAATAGAGAGAAAATTACAGAAAGTTTCCCGTTTTATCATTGTGTATTTAAGAAAATGTTCATATGTTTCAATAAAACAAAAATATGTTGCTATTTAAAAACATTTACAATGTTCTAAGCAAATATATACAATCAACAATAAAAAATCGGAAGTTACATCCATTTCCATTGGCTTTGAAATTAAATTTAAATGTTATTGTAGTAAAAACATGTGACACAAATATTTTTTGAAGGTTATTACAGAGCGCTCTTACATACAAATATGTCAGGACAATACTTTTGTTAAATATAAAACATATGCTTCGTTATAAATACATTTTATATGCTTAGTTAATTTGTCATTTTATTTGGAAGCAAATGAGGGAAAATTAAACGCTTGAAGGCTTTTTAAATTTAGATTTTCAGGTATACCCCTATTCCTAATGGTCAAATTTCTCTAATTTTTCAAGAACTATTTTTCTTATTTTATTTAAATGGTATACACAGAGTCTTGTTGTGAAGAATTAAATATGTGTACCACTAGAGCAATTGTTAAATGTTGAGTTTCAGGTAAACCTGCATTGTTAATAGCCTAATTTCGCTAATTTTCAGGAACTATTTTGCTTATTTTATTTAAGTTATATACCGAGTTTTGTTGCGAAAAGGCACGTATTGGTTACGCAAGAGTGATTTTTAAATGCTGGCTTTCAGGTAAACCTCCTTCTTAATAATCTGGTTTCACTAGTTTCAGCAGCTATTTTTCTTATTTTATTTCAGTGGCATACACCGAGTTTTCTTTAAAAAATTTAAAATTGCGCCGTTAGAACGATTTTTAAATTTCACTTGCATCTACTCGGTTTTCAGATGTACTACCAATGCTAATGGGTCGATAGCCTTGATTTTCAGAAAACATTTTTATTAATTTATTTTAATGAAATATGCCCAGTTTCATTGAGAAAAATCAAAATTGGGACTGCTAGAGCGTCAATAGACATTTCTTATAAACACACACACACATGAAGTGGCACTATGAACAATGTAACTAAAATAACAATAACTAAAGATGTAGAAAAAAATAAAACACTTGGCAACAGATTATATTTCGCTACATTTCCAGTTTCTTGAGTTCTAGTAGATAGGGTCGATGGAAATTTGAAGAAAAATTTTGAAAATCGCTTCATGAGTACCAGCGCAAAACCTACTTCGGAATTCCTAAAATGAACGGGACACATTCCATTGGGCCCAAAAATGGAATTATCGTCCTGTTTTCATAGGACATATCTGTAAACCTTAGGGTTCAGCATCTTTGTCTTGTTTACGTGTTGTTACAAACTTTCTCTTAGATATTAATGAACTTCTAAGTAACTTTCAGGCGCATGTGAGAGTTTTATTTATTAAAATATGAACATTAATGTAACAGTGCTTAGGTATTTAACCTGGAACACGATACTTAAAAGGCTGAAGACCGCAGCATTACAGAGTAAAAACCAAATAGCCCAATTATAAACGGCATTCGCGTTGCCTGCCGAGAGTTATTCTATCGAAATTGAGATCACGGGCTTCCGAATGCGACATACAGAGGAAGCATATTATGCACATTATGGTCAATTACTTGAATAGCCTCTTGCAGCAGGCAGCAGATTTACTGTCTCCAGCCCTGCCTGCCTTGGCTTCGCCTCTCTCAAGTAGCATACGCAATAACGTCCCATCTTGTGTGCGGTGAGAGATTACATCCCAGAATTAGATGGGATGTCATCTTTCCGTGCTTTTGTTTATAAATCTGTATCTGGCTCCATATTCTAAAACATTTATCATTGTTAGGTAATTCTTTAATAATTCTAAGTACATTCCCCCCCAATTTTGGCTGTATTTAGATCATTTTGCTAAGTTTTAGGCAATTTTTAGATATAATCTTTTCGCGTTTTGGGTAAATATTTCGGTCATAATAGAGATTTAACAAAGGAACTGTGAATTTTCTATTATTGTGAAAATGTTACAGATTTCATATACAAAAACCAAATATTCGGTTTCAACCATTGCTCACAACGATGTCATTTGTGAATCAAGATTATTTGGCAGCTATCAGAACAGTTATTTATGTAACTAGCGTACACTCTTGGTAATTGTGTAATGAACTCACGCGCTAATTTTCACAAGTGCTCAGAATGAATATTATGCACTTGTTACATACAACGTTTAATGCAATTTTAGCTTTGAAATGTTTTTGAAAAGTATTAAACATTTGCAAAATGTGATGTTATGACGTATTATATTGCATGGTTTATTAGTACTCGTTTCTTTGACGATGTTATTTTGTTTTTGTTTTGAAGAATTCAGATGGAAATGGATGCTAACTCCGCAATGTTTCATATTTAAAATAGGGATGTCTTCCAGAAGAAATTGTAAAGAAAGCTGAGGTAGCTGAGAGTTTGTTCGAAAAGTGATACGAAAAGGTGTATGACAAATTCTGTACGCGGAGAAAAGAGAAACATGTTAGTTCAACTAATGAAAAAAATCTTGTTAGCATATTTTTCAGATCTGGCAAATATAATATAACCTTTATTGATTATTAATATGGTCATTTCAAATTCAGATTCTTAAATTTGTTCATTTTTTCCAGTCGAAAGTTTGTGTGCCTTCCACTCTCTGGTGTGCTTATTCGAAAGTGAAATATATGGTGACAATAAAAGAAAATAGCGACTTTCCATAAAATTATTCTCATATTTGATGTACGTGTGCTTGTTAGAGCGACGATTTTAGTTTTTTCTTACAGGTACGTTGTTTGCAATTGTGTTGTGAGGGGGGTGATGACTTCATGGAAGCATTTTTAATAGTGTTTTATAAAATGATATATTGGGAAATGATTTTTTTTAAGAAAGGAAACGTTCTAGACCTAAGTTTAGGGTACCTCCCCGGCATTTGCCATTTATTAGGACTGAGGAAACCTGGAAAAACCTTAGTCAGGGAGCACGGTCCTGGTGGGAATCGAACCCCAGACCTCCCGCTCACGAGTTCGCGCCTTAACGACCTCGGTCACCCGTGGCGGTATCAGGGAAGCATGGTTTTATTTACATGCACATGTAACGACAAAAACAATAGATACTGGAGTGCATAAAACCCGAACTTGTACGTACCATTGTATGACCAAAAAATAAGTATTTGGTGTGCTGTAGAGGAAATCTTTGCGGTTGAATTTACGGGACTATGAATATCCGACTTCGCCGGTAAACAGGGTACTTCCTGGTGCCAAGTCAATCCCCATTATGCTGGCCACGCGTTCAAACGAGGGATCTGTTAGTCATTTACTTTCATTTAGAAAAAAAAAAAAAAAAAAAAAAAAAAAAAAATCAGCTCAATAAATAAGTGAATTGTTTTCAAACTAATGGAACAGAATGATGAAGTAGCCTAATAGATTATTTTATATTCTTTTACCCTTTGGCTAGGTATAAGGTTCGTTTTCGGAGTTTCTTTGTTCTCTTCTTGATCACATGTTATGTATCTTGTATATTATTAAGCTTCGTAATAAACACTCCTTAATGCTGCAAATAGTTTGAGGAACAAACCAAGCTAAGCCGCTCGCATCTCCGTCCCACACGTAACTAACGTTCGTCGAGGGCAAGATCGCAGTAGAATGAGGCGATAGTGACGCAAAGGTATAACTCCCGTGGGAACTTGCACTAATGAAAGCCTTTGCGCAGCATGAATGACAATAAAACAGGATTGTCAGTTCATCATGCGGCGCTTTTGTTTCCTCCTTACATTCAGCTGTACTGGTCATCTCAAATTACGCTGGTCAACATGCTTTTTCATACAAGAAAATAGTTCTTTGTGACAGCCACTTGCATTTTTAAAAAGTTGTCTGTCATGCGATGAATTAATTTCATACGAGGACTGTATGGTTAACAATGATTTTTTTTTTTTTGTGACAACTGCCTTTACTCATCTTAACAATTTTGATATTTCTCAAAGTAGTCCACGTTGGATGTTTCTGCCGGTCCTCAAAGACAAACTGGAAACCTTTTTTTGACAGGTCCTTCAGAACCTCCTCCGTAGCCTTCACCACTGCTTCTGATGATGGAAAATGCCTCCCACAACAGTGTTTCTTCAATATGGAGAAAAGGAAAGGGTCACACTGGGATAAATCTGGATTTTAGGAAGGGCGAGGAATGCACTTAAAAATATTTTTGGGAGATATTCAATAACATCATTTGCGATGTGGGGCCATGCATTTTCGTGATGCAGCATCCTACTTGTTGCACGGAAATTTGACCTATTACGTGTGATATGGCCTTGCAGAGTATTCAGGACATTTCTGTTGTATTACCCGGTTGTGTGTGTAAGTACGACATGCTGGTAAATCACCGCCACGGGTGGCCGAGGTCGTTAAGGCGCGGACTCGTGAGCGGGAAGTCTGGGATTCGAATCCCACTAGAACCGTGCTTACTGACAGGTTTTTTCCAGGGTTTCTTCAGTCCTCATAAATGGCAAATGCCGGGGAGGTACCTTAAACTTAGGCCTGGAACGTTTCCTTCTTTTAAAAAAAAAACTTGCCCAATTTATCATTTCAGCTCATGTAAAATCAGTGTTCACCGCCTGTGATGCCTTAGTAGTAAAACACCATTCAAAAATGTTGGTAAATCATTCCTTGAACATCAAAAAAAGAGATCACCATAACTTTCTCAGCAGAAGCAACTACTTTTGTTTGTTTGTTTTTATGTACTGGTGGTGATAGATATTTCCGTAAGAGTTTTGATGTTCGCTCTCAGGTGGAAATGTTGTAGTTTCATCATAGTGGTTACCTTTGAAAGAAACTCCGCATCTTCCTGTAATATCATTTACAATGCATGCAAATCTGCACGCGAACGTCGTTTTGTTCGGGAATCATAACCTACTTATCCCATATGCAACTTTTTAGTTATCAACGTGTGGGTGGTTCACAGTTAAAATTTCAGAATTTCTGAAAGTGTTGTTCATATTATTGGACGATCTTCTCTCACAATGACAACAGCAATATTAAAGTTTTCTTCCCTTAGGGCACAAACTGGAGCCCGGGTTCACCTTTCTTTGAACATTAAACCATCTTCTAGCTGTGCTATAGCCAACAACAAACTCTCCATAGACTCCTGTAACGTTGCATAGACCTCAGCTGACGATTTGTTGAGACGAAAGCGTAGTTTCAGAGCAGCATGTCCCCTCAATTTTGCTGTAGGAGGAATTAAACACGTTTCAACTTGCACACCTCTCACAGGTGGAATCGAAAGTGACAACAATGAAACAGGTACTACATCCATATGATAAAATATTGTGTAGTAGAACTGTGCCTGTAAAATAAATATATTTCTTTGTGAGCATCCATTGTATTTACAGTTTCCATGTAAAGGTTATTATGTATTAGTATTGCCTAACTACGACTAAATGACAACTAAAACTGCGTCAGGAGTCAACATTTGTATTAAAAGAAGGAGGAAATTCTTTTGTTGAGCGTTTTTCATGTATAAAAAGTAAATTAAATGATGAAAGAAACGGCTTCTTCTTGAAATCCAAGTAACATTAATTTACAAATAAGTACAGCTACTTAGAATTTTTGAAAATTACTTTTAAAAAACAGGCTGTATATTGTTGTGTAAAACAAAACAAGTTACTATGATTTTCCAATAACTGACTATGTTCATGGCATCATATGTTTGTAAATATAAAAGCTGTTCAAGAGTTAAAAAATGTTTAAAATATAAATAGTGATTCAGGTTATGTATACTTTCAAAAATACCTATATCAGGAGTTTTAAAAACTTTTTGGATATTGATATGTTTTTAAATGAATATTGCATTAACAAACTGGACATTTATACTTTTGTAACCTCCAGTTTGATCCATTGACCACAGATGGTGCTTTGTTTAAATGGTGGCCATAGCAAGTGAGAAGACATTATGTTCTGGAATTCCAAGGAAACATTGGAGCCTCACATGCCAGAACCTACATTAAATGTTGGTTACAATAGCGATTTGCCACAAGGAAAGCATTAGCTGCCAGTTTGAACTGCAAGGTCTCGAAATAGAAGTCGGAGTGGAATCGAAGTAGATGATGCAGATGGACATCTCTCCTTGAAGTGGGGTGTCCCCTCATTCGTCCCTCAAGCGGTCCTAGGAAGTCAGGGCTGTACAATCTCGTCAGTTATTTCCCTAAACTGGAATCAATTTCAGAGCCTTGAAGTTGAAACTGGCAATTTATTATTATTATTATTATTATTATTATTATTATTATTATTATTATTATTATTATTATATTGCATGTGACCTTTTTATGACAAATGGCTTCTATCCCCGAAAATTTCAGACAGGTTTCAGGATCGATACTTCCTCCGTAAGTTCATTATCGCTGTTTAGTGTCCCAACTATTCTTTTGTCCATCCTGGTGGTGTAGGGTACACATACTTGCCTCCTAAACCCAAGATCGCGGGTTCAATCCCGGCC
Source organism: Metallyticus violacea (assembly GCA_030762175.1). Classification (NCBI taxonomy): domain Eukaryota; kingdom Metazoa; phylum Arthropoda; class Insecta; order Mantodea; family Metallyticidae; genus Metallyticus; species Metallyticus violacea. The sequence continues at coordinate 20,998,016 of CM060836.1, forward strand.
AGGACCGATTAGGTTAACCTAACATAACCTATAAACGAAAGCAACTTTGTTATTACTCAGAAATGAAAAGTAAAACATTGAAGAAACTTTATCTATACAAATTAAAATAAACGTGAATCAGCATATTACTTATAAATGAAGTTGTCATGCTTCTTTACTCTCGGAAATGTTTTATTATAACTAAAATCTAGTTAGTTCTTTAACTTGTGAAATTTCGCAGGTTAGATTTAATTTGAGATTAAGACAAAATAATCTTAGATTAATGTTTATACAATTTCCAATTTAAGTAAAACTGGTGGTTAATTTTATGCCCCAAACTCAGGTTAACTCTTAATACAAATGACCATGAGTGTTTATTTTGTCACGACGGCCTTATTACTCTAAGCTCTTAGAGTGGTTACAGTTACGTTGTAACACTCGGGGGGGGGAGGTTGCCTAACCAGAGTATGTACTGTACCTAAGTCATTCATTAAACCGTATCATTTACAGAAGTTAACGGCTCATGTTTTAGCAAATTTACGATAAATTGGGTCAAATTTCACTCACCATTGATATGTTCTATCGGGGCATGGAAAATATAGGCATCCCTATTGTCAGAGCACATGGCACAACCAAAATGGTAACATAAATAGGTGACAATATCTTGGATCTAGGTTTTAGATTGTTAAATTTTAAACATCAACACGAAAATTAAAATTACAAACCTCATAAAGAATATCTTATTCTGTCGTCCAGTACTAAATAATGGAAATCAGACATTATGTTAATATAAGCGAATGTTGGTTAAAGTGGCTGACCATAACCTCAGTAGATCGTTCTAAGATTAAAAATTCCGCTGTACAATTTTACGCACTTCTTTAATTTTTTTTACTTGCAATTATTTCATGACTGCATTTCCACTTTATTTACGAAGATTATTTCATAAATAACCAAATTGGAAGTACTAAGAACTGGATGACGCAAAGTTATTGAAAATTGCATCAATTGCAGTTGAAAGCTTGAGAAAGAAGCACGCGTGTTCATTTTGTCCATAGCTTACCCCGTGTATAGAAATGGAGCTTGCAGGTATGTCGAATACTGTGTCTTGAAGATCAAAGTTATTAAGATCGAATCTTCTTGGTAAAAACTGTACAGAAATTCAGTACTTTCTCATTGGTGTGTACAAGGATCACTACGAAAGTTGTGAATGTTGACCCATTTGAAAGGAATGTGGCGTATAGTAGCCCTAGCCCTTTCGAGTAAAACTATACCAGGTAGCGAACCTCCCCGCTCCCGCATTCCAGAGTGTGAGGGCAAACAATCCTCTCTAGGCAACCAGTTGTTATGATGGAGTTGAAGAGAAAGCATTTTCTCACTTTGATTCTTTATTATTGCAAGAATGGTTTAAATGAGTCTCAAAACCTAGAGCTTGCAACAGGCTTTTGGAGATGTGAAGAAATGCTGCAGAGGGAGCTCAAGGCGTGTTTCAAATGTCATCAGGGTTTTTACCAGTTTGACCCGGAGATCAAGCGGTGACAATGACGATCCACCAACAAAAATGAAGAGGGACCGAAATGGTGGCCACAATTCCTCTGGAGCAGCAAAGGACGGCTACTGTTCAGTGGTACACCACAGTCCGCCTGCCGAAAGCTTTCCACCAGCTCCGAGAACGCGTCCAAGGACAGGACTGAGGAGGGTCCTGCTTCACCACGACAACGCCTCTGCTCATACGACTGACATCCTGGTGTCCACATAGGTCAGACTCAGACTCACCTTCTCATACTACTGACTTGGCTCCGTGCGACCATTTTCTCTTTCATTGGTAAAAAAATCGCATGTGAGGAAAACCCTTTTCCAGGCCTGAAGAGGCTGTGACTACATATAAAAATGAACATTTCATCTTGAGGAAAATGAGAGCAGGAGTCCTTTGATAAGTATGAGAAAGTGCATAGAGTGTGGTGAAGAGTACTTTGAAAAGATCGGAGCGATTTGAAGTGTCTCAAAACTTTCGTAGTTTTCATGTTGGTAGTGTCAGCGCAGACCGAAGATATTAACAGATGAATGAAGTATGAAACCTGTGCGGATGCTCTGCGCCGATGTCGGTGTGGCTTCATGCAAAAAAATGCACAAAAAGCTACTTTGGTTGCTCGAGACTGGACCACTCATTCTCCATGACAACGCTGCCTCACACGGGGAATACTGTGAGCAATAAATTGCGCTAATATGGTTGGGAAGTGTTTCCCATCCACCCTACAGTCCGGATATCAGCTAACTAGATTTCAACCGCCACGGGTAGCCGAGGTCGTTAAGGCGCGGTCTAGTGAACGGGAGGTTTGGGGTTTGATTCCCACCACGACCGCACTCCTTGACTAGGGTTTTTCCAGGTTTTTCTCAGTCCTCATAAATGGCAAATGTCGGGGAGATACCCTAAGCGTAGGCCTGGAACGTTTTCTTCCTTAAAAACTCCTTCCCCAATTTATCACTTCATCTCAAATATCATCAGTGCCCACCGCCTGTGGCGATGCAGTAGTAAAACCGGGCGTTTAAACACTATTAAAAAAAATTAGATTTCGACCTATTTCCAAAGTTGGGGGGGGGGGAATATGCACGGACATTGTTTTCCTTTTTTAGAAGAATTTTCTGCCGACGTTACCTGAGCCATCGGACAGATGAACCGAAGTGGTGCTTTGAGTGGAAAAGTATAGTTTGACAAACTTTAGAACTTGATTGTTGAGAATCAGTGAGACTGTAGTGAAAGGATGTAAAGAGATATTGGGGACCATTTTATGTAATGATTCTCGTATTTTAAACTTTTCAACATCACTTGCCACTAGCACAAGATATCAAAAGCAACAAACGAAATTATGAAGAAGTAGTCTTTTGGTGTCTAGGGTTATTTGGAACCACCCTCTTCCAACAGAAGCTGCGAAGAAAAATTTAATGCGCAATTTCATCCACTTCCACCCAGACACCAATCACATCACTTGTGATTACGTCATCACCAGGGCCCGTTAAGTTCAGGCATTTACTTTGGTTAAAATATATAGTCATTTAGTATGAGTGAAAACAGAGAGTACTATCACTCATTATTAATGAAAATAGCCATTTAAGATACTTAATTTCTTAATCACATAATTAAAACACTAAGTTTACTTTTCTTGGTTACAAGCAACAAGAGGATTTTTCAAGATATCAACTGTCATAGTCAGCCGCTTGTCAGAGAGAACATTTTTCATCACAGAAAAAGAACGTTCTACTTCCATTGAAGTGATTGGAGCATATTTAAAACAAGCTATTTCAGAAGCACTCATACCAGCTACAACAGAACATGCACCTTTCAGGGCATCGTGGAAATGTTCAAGACAAAGTAAAGTAGTTTTGAATAGTCCTGGCGAATGAGCAAACGATGCACATTAGTTTCTGGTAGAGTCCATTTTCTGTTTATGTTTTTATAGGGGAATCAGATTAGTCTCGTACTGAACGCATTGTAGGGACGCTTTATTGCACGGTTGCACCGCTCTCATCTTTCTCGCTTGCAATTGTTTGTTACATTTATGCAATTGAGAAGTTACTCCCACCACAAATTTCCTAGAACTGTCTCGCACAGATCGATACAAGTTCATTCACCAGGACTATGCAAAACTACAGTACTTCCTCATTCTCTCTATTCGTATGTCCGAGGTAACCGTGCGTTCCCTTGACTAATGAAGGTTCTGTTATTTAAAGAGCGTAAGTGAATGGGTTGAGGAGAACTTTTTTGACAGTTTGAAAAGAAATAAATGGTATAACAAGATTCTCAATAGCTATTTTTGTGAGGTGAACATGTCATTTAATTTTTTTTTTTTTTTTGTCTAACTTCCGGACATATCAGTATTATCGATCTCCCTACTATTAAATTTGAAAGCAAATAGAAATATAAGATTTGATATTACGAAAGAAACAGCAAAACAATCTCAACATGATAGGCTCGTAATACACTTCAAACTTGTAATAGCCAAGAACCAGCGCACGTCTGTAGCTGGGAAGCAATGAAATCATTTCTAAGAGCAAAACCTGTCCTTGAGGTTCAGTTAACCTCCTTGATATTGCGAAAATATTCTTGTGATGACCTTATTGGCGGTGTTTGCTACTGCTTATGTTATTTTTATATCCATCATGTTAATTCATTGAGAATGTAAATTATATTAACTATAAGGCGAGTTCGTGCGCTTGCTTAATGCGACGTCGTTGACTAATTGATTAAGCATAAAAGAATGTAGAAAGTATGTTGCGTAAAATATTAAAATTTAAAAATAAAACTTCATTATTTGTATTCTTCTAGTATAACAAAAATAAAAATTTTACTGAGACTAGCATTCAGTAATAGTTTCATCGTTCGGTTTATGTTTATAAATGTTCATTGGATTCAGACCAGACATTTCAACAAGAACAAAATGTTTTTACGATACTGTTCAATAAAGAATGATAATACTTTTTATATTTTATTAACTTAATGTATAATGTATATTAGTCTCGCTGTTGTCATGTCCGGTTTATACCCGTGAAAAGCGTTTAAATTGAGACATGTTCACTTCCGCCTACAGCAAAATGGAACAATATGCTGCTCTGAAATGTTACTTTCGTCTCAAAAACTCTTCAGCTGAGGTCTGTGCAATGTTGCAGAAAGCCCATGGAGAGTTTGTTCTTCTAGCACAGTTCGAAGGAGGTTTAAAATGCTTGAAGGTAAGTCCCGCACTTTAGTTTGTGCAGTAATGGAAGAAAATATTAACACAGATGCTGTACTTGTGAGAAAAGATCCTCGAATAACATTAAGCACACTTTCAGAAATTCTGAAAATTTTACTGGGTGTTAAAAATTCTTTGGTAACTGAAAAGTTGCACATTAAACGTGTTTGCGCTGGTGGGTACCAAAACTGTTCCATGATGTTACAGGAAGATGCAAAGAAATTGCTGACGAAACTTTGCTACATTATTTCGATCCTGAGAGGAAAAAGCAAAACTGCGTGGAAATCTCCTTACGAACACCAAAAAAGCACTGGGAAAATTACGGTCATCTCTTTCAAGAAATGGAACCAGCACGTCGTACGTAAGCGGGCAACACTACAGAGATGTCCTGAAAACTCTTCAAGATCATATCACACCCAAAAGGCTACAAGTGAAGAAAACCCTTGCTAGGCATTTTTCATCGCAGAAGCAGCGGTAAAGGCTACGGAGGCGATTCTGAAAGACCTGTCAAAATATGGTTTCAAGCTTGTCTTTGAAGACTGGCAGAAACGCTGGGGCAGGTGCATTGCATCCAAAGAGGACGACTTTGAGAAAGATCATCAAAATTATGGGGATGAGTAAAGATATGCTGCTCAAAAAATAATAATCATTTATTGAAGAGCTCTAATAATACAAACGCGGTTTCTTTCGTGGCAATGCTAAGCGGAGAACAAAAACACATCAATGTTTATGAGACAAAGCATAGCTCGTTGCAAAAACAGCCTATACCATTGGTAATGAAATTCATTATGCGCATTCTCAGTTGCGACTCGTGGCTCCTGTAGAAGGGTGGGCCAGGGGCATAACTACATGACATCCAAATGGCGTGGGTGGAGGTCTCTTTTATCAAGACTTAACTGCAGCACTATCGTATGTATGTGCTCTAAACTTCTGGTTCTAATTCAGCCGTTAAAGTATGCCGTAAGTCTTCTGCAGTCAACCCAGAAACAACAATGCATTTTATGAATCTTAAAAACCGGTTTACCCTCATTGATGTATCGTAATATCGCAACATGCATGTCCTTTCGTCGGCCCGTATAGAAACGAAATTGCCATTTCTATTTCTTACTTCAAACGCTGTCAGTCAAGATGTTTTTTATATATATACATACATACATACATACATACATACATACATACATACATACATACATACATACATATGTATATACCTTACTATTGTTCCATCTTGCTGAGTAAGCTCCTATAGCTTTCGATTGTTTAAGTGCAAATCGTTTCACTTCCAATTAATAATTAAAACTTACACGCGAAAATAGAAATTTCAATAAAACGTCCACTTTATTCATTGCCACAAAATAGATAGTCAAACTCAACTTCTCAGTGACAAACAGCGAGGAAGCCATCAATTTTCAAATAAAGTGCGAAAACAATTCCTAGTCAGTTATGCGTGATGTCAGTAATCCCTCAATATGTGATTCCTAAGAAAAGAGAGAATACCGAGCGCTGTCCGTGGGCCAAGAGAATGAACGTAGAAATAAGCATGAGAAAGGCTAACCCATCTTGGAGGAAGAAAAATATAAAACCTTTTAAATCTCTACTGCCCTAAGAACTAATAAGTTCAAAGTATAAAATTTTCTGGGTTGCCCATGAACCTCCCCAGCTAACGGACTCTCACGCTATCGCTACTACAGTAGAGAGGAAATGCACTTATTGCATAAGTTACAATTAACAACTAATTGGTTATACGTCGCTTTTTTGCGTATTTTTTGTTTTAAAAGTTGACCAGTAAAGAGAAAATGGTAAATAATTATGGTATTTTCTTTGGGAGAGGGGGCGGGCCCTTATTGACGGGCCACCCTTTCTCACTCTATACATTCGAAAACATGCTACCAGAAATTCAACATTTAGATTTAAGAAAAGGACATTTTAGAGACATCTACCACTGTAAAACATATCGCCCCGTGCTTGCAAACTGGCGATGAAGCGAGTGGAACCAAGCTGTCGTGACATTTATCAAATGCTAGCTTGGTATTTACCTTAAATGGGATCTAATAACCCTTTTCCACGCGACTAAGAGCAGCTATTGCGGTGGAAAGTGATACCAAAACCAGTGTAATAATAGATGAGCTTCCGTCTTCAAAAACTGTCCACTAATTTCGACATTACACGCAACATAAATACAGCAATATTACCCGGTAAAACCTGAACCTCCTTTAAACACGATAGGTTAATTATATATATGTATATATAATTGTATTGTCTTGTCTTCTTGCCATAGAAGGACTCCACGAATCCGAAATATAGCGATCTCGAGTGTGACTTTTTCTTTGTTTTATCTTTTTCTACTATCATAATTGCTGCTAATTTGTTACATTGTTAATAGTGTTACTTTATTTTTATTTTTCTTATTTATTCTTTATTTATTTTTATTTATTTTTTATTTATTTATTTATTTTTTCTTATTTATTCTTTATATATTCTTTTTATTTTTGTTATATATATATCTTATATATATAAGAAAAATAAAAATAAAGTAACACTATTAACAATGTAACAAATTAACAGTAATTATGATAGTAGAAAAAGATAAAACACAAAGAAAAAGTCACACTCGAGATCGCTATATTTTGGATTCGTGGGGTCCTTCTATGGCAAGAAGAAAAGGCAGTACAATTACACACACACACACACTCCTGTGCATTTTGTTCACATGATGGGTTTTATTTCTGCCTTGGTGATTGTGATTTATTAAAAATAAATACTATTTTCCACCATTTTGAAGAAAAGGAAACAAAAAAAAAAGCTAAACAACTCAATGTTGACCCAAAAACAAGTGTTAACCTTCGGTTATTGGTACTTTTTTCTGAAATATTACATATCTTATGCTAAAACGTTGAGCATTAAACAAAAATTAGTAATTTCCGCGGTGTACAAGTTGTTACTATTACTAGAGTACATGAGTTTTAAGTTGGTATGTTGGTACTATCCTTGTCTTCCACAGATCGTAAAAGCATTAGGGATAACAACCGTCTTTTGCAGCACCAGCCAGTTTGCACATTTTCTGTTGTATCACAGACCGTTACATTGTTATTCAGGCGTCAATGGTGTGCTTGCTTGAGTGTGTGTGCATGCATGCGTGTGTATTATAATGAATAATATAATATTTCTTTCAACATTTGTTCTATCTAAATACAATATGCTCCACGCGCATTCCCTGCACATGCACAAAGGACAAGAGATGACTTAAGGGCTCAAGTTCAAGAAGTCTGGGATGTTGTAGCCGCTCGTCCACATTACTGTAGAAATCTGACATCATCTGTGTCCCGAAGATTGAGGGAAATCATATATGCTGAGGATTTATACACCCGATATTAATTTGTTTACTTCTTTGTGTTTTCAATTTGGAAGATAAATGTTTCTGTTCATGTATTTATTTAGTTATGTAAATTTGCGTTAGTTTATGGTTATTTTTGTGTATGCTTAGATAATGTCATAAAACTCAAAAGATACATTGTGATGTTAAGGCAACATAATGTTCTACATATACACTTAATAAAAAAGTATTATGTGGGATTTGAACCCAGGGCTTATGCAGAAGAACATTCTATAATGTTCTCTTTCCAATTGCTTGTGATTGTGACCATTTCGTTTACAGGCAAAGCGCCCATTGAAGTGCGCGCTCGCTGCATGCGCTTGTGAATTCAGCGTTTACGAGCTTCCCTGATGTTCTCTAATCGACACATAGAATCTGCCGATGACTTTTCTTTTTGGGGGGTGGAGGGGTCAAAGGGTTTACTGTTTTCCATGTCTACGTACAATGCCTTTCCTTTATCATTGATTGATCCACATGTTGCATTTAATGCCCATAATGGTTCGGCAACTTCTCTGTCAAAGCTGTGCTGCGGGCGTGTAGTGTTCCCAGGTGGTGTAGCGAACGAATTTATGTAACAATTCTATATTATAGATTTTTAAACATCTTTGTTCACAAATACTTTTACATATTCCTTTATTTTGAGGACTATTCAATGAAGAATGAAAATACTTTTTTGACATTCTTTTACTAAACCTAATAATTTCTATGATTTTTTTTTAAATTAGTCCATGCTGAATGCAATGCTTCTGCCAGTATTCAAAGAACAGCACTCGACAAGTCCTTCAGAACCACCTCCGCAGTCTTCACCACTGCTTCTGATGGTAATGGAAAATGCCCCCTAAGAAACTGTTTTTTCACCTGACGAAAGAAAGTAACACGGGACTAAATCCGGAATATATGAAGAGTGAGGGACACACTTCACAACGATTTTATAAGATATTCAGAAATTTGCGATGTGCGGTCGTGCATTATAGTGGTGCATCCAGCTTGGTGCATAGAAATGTGCTCTTTGTCGTGTGATGTGGCTTTGCAGAATTTTCAGGACATCTCTGTAGTGTTGCCCAGTTACAGCTGTTTGCGCAGGTATGATATGCTGTTAGACCATTCCTTGAACATCGAAAAATGAGATGCCCGTAGCTTTCCCAGTAGAGGCAACCGTTTTTACATTTTTTGGTGTTGGTGACCACACAATTTTCTGTTTGCTCAGGAGTGAAACATGTAGCCAAGTTTCAATACTTTTGAACCAAACTCTACACATCTGCCTGTAGCATCTTCAACTGCACGCAAACCTGCACGAAGCATTCTTAGAACGCAACGTGTACAAATACATAGCACGTGCAAATTTTCAGTTACTAACGTGTGGGTGGCACCCAGTGAAATTTTCAGAATTTCTATTCTTAATGTCATTTGACAATCCTCCCTCACAATGACAGCAGTGGTATTAATGTGGTTTTTTTTTTTTCTGTACATTTCTCAACTTGCACTGCTCTCATAAACTAGAACTGGAACTAGTATCACGTGTACGTTACACATTAACTTAACGAAATATTATAAAGTTACATTTTAGCTCGAGAAATTATGTCTGTAAAATTATCATCGTTCATATTGAACATTCCTTGCAGATTTGTTAGCAATGCACTCTGTGTTCTGAGCAAATTTAGATTTTTTGCTACTCCATTGTACATATTTTTGTAATATTGACTTTGCTGAATGAGCCTTCTAAGATATAAATTTAGGCTAAAAAGAAGGAAAAATTAAAGAATGGAAAGGCCCTTCTTGTACCCTACCGAGTCGAAAAGATTATTCCAGTATCGTATTTGTAATAGGATAAGAATCCTGTCGCTGCAGATGCTGAAGGCTTAACCCAAAAATAATCCTTCCCTATGAGCTTGGGTTGTGTTTCAGTTGCTCTAAGCATTATGGGCTGTGTCCTCTAGTCATTTCTCAGTTCCACGCTACAAACTTCGAAAACGGGTGTAAATTAGACTCCAGATAAAGTGTACCTTAAATAATCCTTTGTTTTGCAATTTGTTTTAAAATTACGTACTTTTTCAGTTCATTAATAATTATTTATTACTTTCTAAATGACATTTTTTTCTGGAGAAGTGCAGTGCTAGAGTGTAATGTTTGCTTTATTCGAGAGTTTTAAAGATAATGAGTATTCTGTCTGGTATGAGGGTTGCTTCCCCGACTAAGGTGACCAGACGTCCCGTATTAGCCGGGACGATCCCATTTTTTTTAGTATCTGTCCCGTCTTTTTTATAGATAGAACGTGACGCAAAAATGTCCCTTTTATGTGGCAATGACTTACCGGCATGTATTGCTTACGATTAGTACCAGTTTCATGAAAAATTAAAGATTAGGACAACTGCCAAAATAAAGCGCTGTTTATATTATCGGTGCACACCTGCAACAATGTGGGGGCTTCGCTTGGAGAAGTACAGTAAACGATATGTAGCCGACAATTGAACCTCGCCTGTGAATACCGCCAACAATATTGAAAACCGCAAACGCATATGCTTCAGTCGAAAGAAATTCATTACCGTTGTGACTCTGGTAGAAGACAGTATTGTGTTCTGAATTTGTGAAATACTGAAATAGTGTCTTTTGTAAAATGCAGGTACTAATACGTTTGAAAATAATGTCGCCGCCGAAAAGGAAGTGTGTTTTTAATAATACCTTAATAATACCTTAAAAAAACAATTTTAGGCTTAGATGTTCCATGCAATAGGTGTGCATCTACTTTCAGTATATAAGAACATATAAACAATGAAAAACATAAAAGAATGGTGCACGCAAGTGCATTTTCAAGCACAGTATTGACTAAAAAAATTTAAAAGTGAACGTTTTGGTAAAAGATATGAAATTAGCAGCTGTTAAAGGAACGTTCTTTCATCATACTGTCCAGCACAACCGATCGGAACTTATCCATGTACTTTTAAACGTGCGGCCATAGTAAAGCCGAGGCAATTGTATTAAATGTTTTAATCCCATTTGCTATTTCTGAACTAGAATCTGATTTACAGAAAGATAATTTTATTTCAATGATGATCGAACTATAAGGACGTAAAATATTTCCATTGCCTGTTTTGTAAGTACTTTAATCCTAATGAGGGCATTCAAGTTAAAATGTTGCATCTTAAATCTTTGTTCAGAAATCATTGCTACGTTTTTGAGTGAGTGTTTAGAAAATATTTACTTAAAAGAAAAAAATCACTCTTTGTGCAGATAATACGAACTGCAATTTTGGAGGTGTATCTAGGAAGGGCGTCACTAAACTGAAATGAAATTTAAGGCATAAATTATTTGAGGTTATGTGTTCTGTTCGTATAATTCACAATACTATCCAGATGGCAGCTGATGTCCTTCCTATTAATATTGAAGGCATCTTTTCTAAATATATTCTAATTTCTACGGGTATACTGTCAGGGTCGAAGGTATTAAAAAGTTTTCTGAATTTGTACACGAGGAGTACAAACAAGTTTTCGGGTGTGGTAAAACAAGGTGGCTTGCTTTACTCTCTGCGGTTGAATGTCCTCTGACTAAGTTGGTTCCTCTGAAATCAAATTTTGAATTTCAAAATAAATTACATTTTTTATCAAATCATTCTTTGAAAATCCTTTATAAGAAACATACTGTAGTTTCTTTACAAGAAAGCATCAAGTTTTTACTTTGCAGTTCAAACAGTAGAGGGTCAAACAATTACAGCTTTTGAGGCAGTGTCTGTGTCTTCATAACATCAGCTGTCAGATCAATTCTTGGTAAATTCGAAAAGGAGGGTTTATCATCAGAGATTGCAAAATTTAAGCAGTATATCCATACATTTTATCAAACTGCAGCTGAATATTTAAATAAATAGATTGCAGCCATTGACAGTTTGCAGGTCTACAGTGAGGTAACACTTAAAGCAGGATACCCCAAGACATACAAAAGACTGAAGAAGTGACTCCTTCAGCTATAACAGATGATACCGGTCCGTATGTGTATATTAAACAATACGTAACACCGAAAACGAGGAAGCTGGGAAGAATATCACCTAGCGACTGCTGGGTAGAAATTATTTCACATTTTAACATGAATAAGATGCCTTATTACAATTTTTTTTAAATGCTGGACGTTCTTCTTTATTTGCTTGCAACTAACGCCCTTACTGAACAAGTGTTTTTTTACATGAATGGTTTGTGGACAAGTGACAAGAACGCTCTTTGAAAGCTATGTTGATTAATGAGACGAATTTTAATTACACTTGTTTAAGCTTTTACAGAATGCTATGTGATAGAAAGAATTTACTAAAGAAGATGCATTATCAGCAAAATATCAATGAATGCTGCACTAAATAAATCTAAAGGATTGTTTGACTGGAGTGGATTCAATAATACTGCTACATCAATCACAGTATTTACTTATTATTAGTTTCCAAGCATAAGAATTTATTGTACCTTCTCATGCTTCTATTGAACGTCAACATTGGAGTCAAAACTAATCTTATCAAATTATTTTAGGATAGAATTCGAAAAATTCAAATGACGAGAAAGTGCAAAAGTTCAATTTTTCGAATCTCGAATATTTACGGGATTCAAGTATTCGAACCTTCCATCCCTTTCTTCTATTTCCTGGCCATTAACCTCAAAATGGCGGCAACCAGCTCCTTCAATTTCATCAGATTACACATGCGCAGTTAGTGGTGCGGTGGTATTAATTAGGCTTGGCTAAATGCATGCATCAGGAGAGGAAGGGGAGAATAAACCACATTTGTCAAAAAGATAGAAAAAGAACAGCGTAGCTCGCAATTTGAAGGAAGCGTTCACTTTTATTGTACTAATAAGATTGGGCCCAATTTTCGGACAAACGTCAAGCCGGTAAATTCATTTTCATTTCTGTTTATAAAACTTCACCCAGACTGCAGCCACGTTATCTCCCGCCTTGCATCAGGTGTGTATGCGCCTTCACCGGAAGCAGCTGTCAGTTACACTGTGTTTACAAATCATTACACCTGGGGTTCGCCGCGCAGCGTTCTGCCATCGCTTTCAATACTCCAGCATCTCATTTGTAGACTATCTCCTCCATCAACGCTGGACATCCTCATTTTCTTGGCTGTCTTTTTAAGCACAGCAAACTACCTCTGTTGCTACTTAAATTTGAATTCATCAGCTGCTGAAACATGTTTAATGGCTATTCACTTATGTGGCGTCACCAAAAAATCCACCAATGAAATGAAACAAACTTTTTAATTTTGACCAGCTACAACCCGATATCGCAATGAAATTATCGTAAAGTTTTATCAAATTCCTTATATCACGCAAAGTGCATTTGTCTTGTGGTCAGTATAGCCAACTCTATACCCCCACTATACATATAATTCCTGAGCACACATCACTGACCACTTTTCTGTATTTTCAATAATTGTACATTAAACTAGCTTAATGTGTATTCACTAAACAGTCTCAAATAATTGTGTAAATTATGTAACAATACCTGCCTAAGCAATAATTTCAATAATCACGTTTTACAGAATGGTTCTGTTTTTATCAGTTGCTATTGGTATTAGTAAATCGAACTGTTGCGATTGTAACAGTCCGTTTCCTCTATTTCAGTTTCACGGTTTCTGAATTTATAAGTATACATTTTATACAAGTGTTAATATTCTGTGCGCGAATTTCAAAAATATATTACTTATATTCTTATTCTTTTCATGAAATAGTTCTAACCCTGTATTTGGCTCTTCTCTATTGGCATTACTGACAATCGACATTCGTCTGTTGCAAGATGGCTGGAAAGTTAAGTATTCATAATACAAATATACGAGTATCACAATTTTGTAAGTCAAGTTTAGAGGAGATTTAAATTCTTATTTTATTCGTGAAATAGTCCTCGAGGGTCTGAGCTTTTTAGACCCACTACGTTCGTGAATTTATCGGCAATCTCGGGCCCTCTTGTAATATTACGTACTTGTAATAATCTTTTATAAGGTCTTTTTGTCTGCATTTCACTCTTTACCTATCAATAACAACTTCAATGATGATTTAGAGAACTACTTGTGTAACAAAGCACATTTGAGGGCAATGTGTCTTTTGTTCACTATTTATTCATCATCTTTAAATGACTTGGGTTTATTAATTTTTAGGACTTTCATTTTGTCATTATTTTAAATTAATTATATTAACATATTTTACACTATACCTAAATGTATTATGCATCACCATCAGCCATGTGCTGGCCACGTGTTCCATACGGTTAGCTTCTAGTGTATCAATAAATTTTATTAAATGTAAATTAAAATTAGTATATTGAAATGTTACCCCACAAGTTAACATTAGAACAGAGAATATCTGTGCATGACACTTATATAAGAATAGAATTCTATAGAGCAGGTTGCGGGCAATATGTAGAGAAAACTTTGTAGTATTCCAGTTGCATAAAGAGACATTGCAAGAAAACTATTTAGATTTAGGAAAACAGGTCCAAATAAACAATAGAATTCCTAAAGAAAAACGACGTGTTGGAAGAAAAAGTTGAGAAAATTGAAGAAACATTAGAAAACGGACATTTCAGAAATCTCATTTCACAGTCATTAGATTGCTAAAATCGAAATGTTACAAAGAGGTTCTAATCCAAGAATTATAACCATTAGACGGCATTTCTGTAATTGTAGTTTTCAGGATATTTCTGATCAGCAGTTAATAATTTTACTCTTTTTAGGCTTAATTTATTTACATGTTTAAGTCCCAAACTATAAGCACTGAAGCTCAAAAAGCTAAGTTCTCTTGCATTAAGACAAAATTGGTATATGGCTTGCTGTAACTACAAGACAATAATAAATATTATACTTTCTCAGTATGTTGTAAAGAAATATCGCACGCAAAAACTCGTAGTTTTTGTAAACAATTATTCGATTACAAGAGACAAATTGGATATTTTCAACAAGATTCTGCTACAGCTCACTCTGCCTGTGATTCTTTGCAGCCTCTAAGGGAGGTTTATAATGACAGAATAATATCTGGAGGGCTATGGCCTTCGCGTTTCCCAGCTCTAACGGCGTGCGACATTTCTTAATGGGAAACTATGAAAAATAGAGTAAACAGTAATAAACTTCACACTGAAAGACAATATAAGAACAAAACGTCGAAGAATTTAGAAAGCAGGACTTTTGCGTGTGAAAGGCAACTTTATCAGATGGTAGAAATTTCTAAATGCCAACATATCACTTTTCACTAATTGTAAACTTTCAAGAGTCTGATCTCTTTTTAAATCTTTCTAAGTTATGTTGAATGCCTCTTGCGGAAATAACCAAAGAAAGTCTGTATACAAGTTTTTAAGCATAATTTGCCTGCAGGCTAACTAACTAGTGTTAATTTTGGGTTTTTTTGTTTGTGTATAATATGTTAGGTAATTTCAAGGAGTTTGTGTTTGTTGTTGAGTAGTGTTTAACGCCCTTTTAACTACTAAGGCGATGGACACTGATGAAACATGACATGAAATGATAAACTGGGAAAGGATTTTTTTAAGGAAGGAAGTGTTCCAGATCTAAGTTTAGGGTACCTCCCCGGCATTTGTCATTTATGGGAACTGAGGAAACCTGGAAAACCCCTGTCAGGGATAATGGTCCTGGCGGGAATCGAACCGCAGACCTCCCGCTTACGCCTTAACGATCTCGGTCATTCGTGGCGGTATTCAAGGAGTGTTCACGTTTTACAGGAGATTATTACATTTTCAAATAACTCGACTATTTAATGCATTTTCTTAAAATGTTTAAAATACGTACAATGATTTATATAGAAACTATTATATTATTACATTTATATTATAGTTAGATTGTTTTTTACATTTCGTTAAGAATTTTTTTTTTAAAATAGTGTAGCAAAAGAAGGACATTTTTCATGTAGCATTTTCTCAGAAATATTGCGTATACCATATGCGTTGTTAAAATATTAATTGAGAAATAAAAGTATTATAATAGATATAGGTCTTTATATGTACAAAAGATTATTGAAAAAGTTGTGGATAAAATTAAATTATCAAAATTAAAATACAGCCAGCAATTTTAAAAACATTCCTAAATCTAAAATGCAATATTAAATGTGTATAAAATCTATTAAGTTGGCACTCTCTGTCGTTTTCCAGTCAATGCAATACTTTCAACGTAGAAGGAAATTTTACTGAACTCGTGCAATGTGCGCATCTCCAGGACTGGTTGGGACGGCAGCTGCACGAAACAGTGAAAGAGAACGCACCACAGAGGCTGCCAACAGCTACCTGCTTTTTCTGACCTAAGGGCTTAGTCTTCTCTGCTTATTTTAACAAAAGGAACTCCACTTCCCCAACTTTCCCCTGAACAACAAACAAGCTTTTCTGTCCCTCATGTAAAGTTCCAAATACTTTTTGGAGGCTGGCGGTTCATCCATGCAAGATGCTTTTAGTGTTAACAGCACCAGCATTTCGGAACCACTCGGTTTAGGCCTTGAAGCCTGTTCTGATTCCACACATTTTAAAATTGCCCACTCGATCTAGTCTTCTTCTCCTATATAGAGAGAGGCAATCTATTTATTTCCATACATAATAAATGTTTATGCTATCTTTCTCTATATTCCCGCTGATTAGATCTAGAACTCCTGTTAGTGTTAACTATTTTATAATATCGTAGCTGCGTTTTGTTCTATCGGAGCTTCTCTCTTGTGTTAATTTATTTAGTAATGTTTTCTACGGATGTATCAGAATAACTGTTTGATAGAGGGCATGAAAATAAGCATTTTTTATTAATAAAGCAGTGTCCTCAAATGCTTCGTTTTCAATGTAAAAGACAGAACTCATCACTTACCTTATGGCTATAACTATTCTTGTTATCATGGAAATAAATAAAGAATTAAAAAATTAGTTTGCTGTATGTCACAAAATATCTTCTGTGAGATCTGTGTATTTAATTTCATGGTGTTAAAATGCACTAGTATACAAATATTGAATTTGCAGACATGCATAAGGCAGCTTACGGCAATGTTAATTTAGCAAAGCGAATCTATGAAGAGCAACACCCTCAGCGACATTTACCTTGCCTTACAACGCTTACAAGTCTGGATCTACGTGTTCGAGATAGTGGGCAATTCCAGGTAAAGAAAGTAAATTCAGTGGTATCGAACTGTGAATGAATGCGTAGTGTTTAACGCCCGTTTTTGCTACAGAGGCACCACAGGCGATGGACACTGATGATACAGGAGATGAAATGATATATTGGGAAAGGATTTATTTTTAAGGAAGGAATCGTTCCAGGCCTAAGTTTAGGGTACCTCCTCGGCATTTACCATTTATGAGGACTGATGAAAACCTGGAAAAAAACCTCAGTCAGGAAGGACGGTCCTGGCGGTATTTGAACCCAGACCTCCCGCTCACGAGTCCGAGACTTAACGACCTCGGCCACCCGTGGCGGTATCGAACTGTGAGAACATTATACTTTGAAGATGAGGTTTTGCAGAGGTTTGAAAATCAGCCGCGAACTAGCACTCGAGCTGTTGTCTTTAGTCACGTGTCTAAAGTGAGAATGAAAAGTATCCATTACATATCCAAAAAGTACAAACATTAATCTCAGATGATTATCCTTACAGACAACAATTTGCTGAATGGAATTTACATACCATTTATTATGGACAGATGATGGCTTTTTAATACACACAACAGTCACGTTGGCTTTGTTGATAACTATAAGTGGGGCTATATGTTGTGCCTGCACGATTGAATGAATGTGATTGTAATATTTTTATTGCGGAAATGTTTACACAGCTACTTGAAGATGTCCCGATTAATATTCGGAGAAACATGATCTTTCAAAACGACAGTGCACCTGCATATTTCGACTTAAATTGTCGTAATTATTTAAATGTACATTTTCGAATCGTTGGATAGAGAGAGCAGGTCCAGTTGTTTGGCCTGCAGGTTCCCCAGATATGACAGCAGTTGATTTTGTTGTTTGGGGTCATATTAAATTGTTTTGACACAACAGAAGAATTAGTTACTAGAATTATTCTTGCTTTTGACGATCTTCGTAATCGACTACAAATATTTGGAAGTATTCATCGTTGCAGTCATACATCCTTATACTTTGTGTGTCAACATGGCGGTGGCAATTTTGTACAGTTTCTATAATTTGTCAATACTGTTTTCTTAATATCTGACATTAGATAAAAAGCTACCATTTAACCTAGAAAGTAAATAAACTAGCTTTCCAAGTTGAGATTCATGAATATTTTTTGCCTTCATACCACTATAACTTGAAAAAGAAGCATTTTTGAACATTACTTTATTATGAAAAAAGTATTTATTTTCATGTCCTCTATCACACGAGAAAATTAGAAATAGTTGTTCTGATACACTGTGTGTATTAGCTATACGTTGTGATAAAGCTTATCAATACTCTTTTCATTAATATCAGATATGCGTGCCATCAAACTCCTAATAATAATTATTGCCGAATGTAAGCATTCCGAAATATTTACCATTGACTATACCCTGGTCGCCGAAAGTTACTGTCAATGCAAGTTGGCTTTGCTGTGTTTGCGACGTTGCAAGCGTCACCACTACCTAACCGTTGTTATTGTAGAGTTTTCGACCACTCATTGGTATAGTGGTTAGCGCTGCTGACTGATGGCCGGGTTCGATTCCGGTACATACTTAGGAAATTTTCTAAGTCAGCGAGGTCTGGATAATGCTACTTTATGATTGGTTCAGAAAGTGTACTGGTTAGCATCCCTCGTTTGTTAGTCTGTAGCATTGCCAACCGTTTAGGTTTCTGTTAGTGCAAAGCTTTAACGGTCCGGGTATAGCGCTATTGACGCTAAAGTTTAGGTCACTGGATTGGTGGCAGTTGATAATTATGTTAACACAACTGTTCATGTGAACTAAAGCTTGCGTATCATTTTGGTTCTAAAAGATTACAACGCAGTAATACAAAATGTGATGCAGAATCGAATTCTCTGAATAATTCTGATCAAATCATTCTAAAAGTTCCAAGTTCATACTTTTTCATTATTGGAAAACACTGAAAAGTGATTCACATTACTACTGATATAAAACAAATTGCGTGATATTATTATTATAATATTATTATTATTATTTCAGTTAATGTTACATATTGCCAAGAAAATGAATGCAGAAAAATTAACAATGCGAGGTGCTTGTGTAGTGAAACTAGCTCTTGCATAATTGATTATTTTGTATAGTAAAGTCAGAACAACACTCATATATCTTTACGCTATTCTCTTCTTCCCCTATTGATTATCGAGTAATTATCACCTTGGGTTGTCGAGGTCGTTAAGGAGCGAACTCGTGAGCGGGAGGTCTAGGATTCGATTCCCACCAAGTTTTCCTCAGTCCTCATACATGGCAAATGCCGGGGAGGTACCCTAAACTTAGACGTAACTCTTCCTACCTTAAAAAAATTCTTTCCCAGTTTATAATTTCATTTCATTTATCATCAATGTCCACTCCACCGTCTGTAATGCCCTGGTAATTAAAACCAGCGTTAAACACTATTAAAAGATCGAGTAATGGGTATGTGGTAAAGCTACTGTAATACCCGGAAAACACAATATTCGCTTTTCAAACATCTTCCTTTACGGTAATTGCAATTTCATCGTCTATTGTATTCGTATTCTTTTATGAAAATGTTTGTTCTTTGCCGAAATGCATACCAAAATATCTTATATATAATAATTCCTTCGCGTCATAAGCAACAAAAATGAATTGAAAGATGTACAAATAACCGAGTGTGTTTATTTAATAAACGGCACTACTTTGCAACTAATTTGCGAGTTCCATCAAAATTATTTCCGTCACGTGTTGAGTTCCACTATAAACTCATGATGGATGAACCATGTTTTCTGCTAATATCAACTTTTTGGTGCATTTAAAGTGATTTGATGATTTTATTCTGGCGCCTTTGAAAAAATAGTCCAAAATTAATATCATAACAAGTGGGACTGGGAATATCACTGCCTACTGAATCTTTCAAGCAACTATGAAGTTTCCGAGAGTATCTCGTAGTTCTATAAATTTTCAATAGATGTCTGTATGAATATTTTATTTCAGATTGCAATCTGAATTTTCCCTCTGACAGGTATATGAGGAATGATGGACCCTTTCTCCCCCCCCCAACTCTTATTGGTCACTAAAATAATGATAATATTTTTAAAAAAATTGTCACACTGGGATTCATAACGTATAAAATATTTTAAAATGTATGACTTTTAGCACTTAATGTGCTTTAAGTTAATAAATAAAAACACGAAATATTGATATTACGGCATAAAAGTGGTTAGGTAGTTAATACGCTGGTAATTAGTAATTTCGCCAGCTTATTAACCAGATTGCAAATTTTGTAGGAAAAATGCCGTGGGCTAAATTTTTTTTCTATGTTCTTTATATTATTGCTCAAATGTGTGTGTGTGTGTGTGCGTGCGTGCGTGTTAGTATTAGGAAAATAACTGCTTGTATATAGCTGCCTTTATTACCTATTATTAAAATTCTAAGCAGTCAGCTGTGCATTCCTACATGAAATTATTTTTTGTGTGAATTTGCTTTTGGTGACTTACTGGTGTAAAGTTGGCGACCCTGACAAAATTTGCTTACAAGTTTGCAGTGAAAAATCTCTGTCGTATACAATCACCGTATTTCAGCTGCAATTCTTTTTCTTTCTTTTTTCTTTTCCTTTTCTTCTTTTTTTTACTTAACAGGAAATGAAGGATAAATTAGCATATATTAAGAATCACCAGCCATAAGGCAACTCCAGGCTCTGGTGCATCAGTGATTTCGTAAAGAAAGTAAGATAAAAAATTACGACGTTTACGTGTCGGGCTCTGATCTATTTCAATCCACTTTTCGGATTGATTTCTAACTCAGTACGATCCCCCCTTTACATGGTGTTTTCCAATCCTTATTGAAAACTGTTACAGATCTCTACTTAAGTTTTCACGTTGGTAACCTGACTTACTTTATTTTTTATATTGGATAAGCTACCATTAACCAATTTAACGTTACTGAAAAATTGTAAAGGGAAAACAGATACATCAAGCTAAATGGAATAAAAGAAAAATAAGAAAAAATATAGGCATACCTGTTTGTGAGTAAATGTGAAATGACGATCGACCTTTGTGTGATAAAAATGATTATATTAGTAGTGTGCATGAACCAACTAAATTCCATCTCAGTACGGTTCCCGTCCGAAAAGCGCATTCAAATCGACTTGAGTACGACATGTAAACGTGGTAAGCATATCAGGTGAATTAGAAAAAGTGGCAAATGTGCCTAAATGCAATAGGAGATTTTCCGACACATTATACATGAAACAGAACTGATCTTCCAGTGATTTGATACTTGAAATATACACTCGTTGTAGAGAGAAGCTTTCTATGTGCAATCAAGTATACTGGCAGATAAACGTCGATAATATTCGGTACTCATTGCTGAATAAGGTGCGATTTTTATGTACATTTCTATAAAGTTTATTATGCTACTATAATGAAAAGCTTAAAAGTCGTGCTTTCATAATATTGTTTTACTTCTGAAGCTCTAAATTAAAAAATGGTGGGGATATATTTTTAAGTTAACCTTTTAAGTTGGTAATTAAGTACAAATATTCCAGTTTTCCGCTTTTTAACAGTTTAAACACTGCCTCCAGTCTAGTGGTAGCGTCTGGGACAATTAATCCGGAGGTACCCAGTTCGAATCCTGGGCAGGCCAAGTTGTCAAGGAAGGGTTTTTTTTTTCGGGATTTTTCCTTGTCCTGAGAAGATGAACGCCAGATAGTTAAGGTACTAAGAACTCTGAGCTCATTTGCGCCATTTATTAATTCATCTCATTTCATTCGTCCCTACAGACTTAAATCTACATTATTTAATCCACAATCTACAGGCATCATGACAAGACCGATGCAGTCAAAGCGACAATAAATAACACATTAAAATAAAAAAACAGTTTAAATTGCAGTGTAGCTCCATTGTTTTCATATAGGTGTATGAATATTTTATTAAGATAACAGCTAAAGTTTAGATTTTAATATCAACAATTATTGCGTGCAGCAAGTGATTGATTTCCAGCATGATGCATTGACATGAATAAATCATCCCATTATACATTGCTTTTGGTGAACAGGGCCTTTGGGAAGATACGACGCAAGCAGTACTTTCAAGATTAGGAATATTTTGGGAGACAGTAAAGATTTTTAAACTTATGTCTAGTAATTGAATAGATACCAACGTTTTTATATAAATCATCAAACATGATAAAGCCGCTTTTCTGAAAATGTTCAGTTTGTAAACCAATTTATGAAAGAAATGTTTTGCTACTTCTCTGTGTGTGATACATAATCAGATTAAATAATAAGGGTTTAATTTTGAACTACATGTAAGCTAATGAGAGTGGGTATGGAGTTACATCTCATCTTTTTCAGCATAACTGAATAAAAATTACCTAACTACTAGAGAACTACAAAACAAAACTTTGAAGGTGTTGAGCATATTGCCTCTCGTTTTTATACTTGTTTGCTAAAGCTAAGTATTCTATTCACCTTATGCAACACTCCTACCGCCTTTCATGTTGTCGCGCCACACTTCGCATCTTCACAGGCTGCACCAGAAACACAGAAAACGGGAGTTCGCGGTGGCCGCCAGAGGGCGAGCAAGGTTATATCAGTTTCCAGTTTTCGGTACGACAGTCACACAACACAGTCGCAGCAACGAACTCTACGTTCAAATGCTGGCCAGACGCCAGGCAGGCGGCCCATGGAACAATGCCGTGCGCAGCAGCATCTGCGGCCGGTTCTTGACGGAAGGAAGGTCGAGGTTTAACTGAGGAGAAGATTAGAGGACAACGGCGGAGGACCCTCCTTCCTTCCTTCCTTTCTTTCTTTCTTCCTCTCCCTCTCCATTCTTTTTATCTAACTTCCCCTCTTTCCGTCTTGCTTTTTGCAAAGCAAGCTGGAGGTAGCCTGCCCAGGTCAGTTTTTGGGAACAGAGGGGACCCCTGGTAATAATGTCGGTTACTTTTAACGACGCTTCTTTTCTTCTCCACATTCCCACTCCCCTTGATGGGTGTGCACTGGCCAATTCCTGCTCTAAGGGATTCCCTTCTAATTGCGTTACTGGTTTCCATGCTCCGTCGCTTTCAGCGATGTGCTTGGGTATTAAAGTGCATCTATTTCCTAGTCTTCCGGTATAGACTTCCAACTTTTACAATATCACTATACGGAACATAAACCGTACTCGAGATTTGACACAGTTTATAAACATTTTGGTACTAAACTTCTGTTAACTGCGCTGCTTAATAAATTGTAATTACTTATGCATACTAAGGTTCAGTAGTATAAGAGTTGTTAACTGGAGATTACTTTTAACTGTAATTTAAAAAGAGCTAGAGGTTAGTCATCATTTCTGTTGTATCAAATTAACCTCAGACTACATAATAACCATCAAACTTTGACAATGTCGCTAAATAACAGAGAAATTCGTGTTTAGAGCGAGTTGATGCTCAACTGTCAAACCTAAAAAGCAATAATTATTCAGTCCCCCCTCCTCTCCTAGACACGTTTTGGTTCTTTTTTTTTCTTTCCCCCTTTTCTGAATATTCTTCAAACATGTATAAGGAAAACGTGAATGTGAACAAACGTCTGAAGGATATTATTACCAATCGGGTGCTAAAATGTCAGAAGATGAGATCTCAAATAAGAATAAAGACCGTACATGGGGGGGGGGGGGAATGACAACAGTATAACTCTATACTTAAGACTTCTGCATTATCACCCCCAGGCCATATAATGAGTGTGTGTGTGTGTGTGTGTGTGCACTCTATAGCACCTAAAACTCCAGGAAAGTTGCAAGTGTTATATAAGCCTAGCATCACTTTCCTTACCTCACCCTCTTAGGTTAATATTTTAATGAAATGAGGTCTCAGATTTGCTATTACCCTAACTTTAAGGATAGCTCTACTGGTTGTTCCTTTCTCCGCTTTGAATATATCTGCAATGACTATTTGGAAGCTCTCTGTCGCAAATACCTTAAAGTTAGTAGTGTCATGAACATCGAATTCAAGGCATGATTTCGCTTACTTTGTGGTTGAAATCGGGCACGTAATATCTGTTCCAATTCTTCGATATCTTTTGCTAAGCGAAAACGCATTTTGAATTGTTTGTTGTTCAGTTCTAGAATTATTTCTCTCACGTAATACACGAGAAGTACGATGAAATGCATGTTGGAATAATAAGAAATCTGTAAAACAACCTGTTCAATATACCACTGGTAAAGTTAGCCTAACATAACCTACAATTGAACGCAACTCTGTTATTATTACGCGGAAATGCAAAGGGAAACAGAGGAAACTTTATTTACTAAAATAAATGTGACTCACCATTTTATTTATGAATGAAGTTGTCATGCTTCTGTACTGTAGGAAATGTTTTATTAGTTGCTAAACTCTGTTTAGTGCTTTAACATATGAAATATTGCAAACTAGATTTAATAGGAGTTAAGACGAAATATTGTTTATACAACCAAAATGTCCAAGTTAAACATAATTGGTGCTTAATTTTATGCCCTAAACTGAAGTTAATCCTTTATACAACTGACCCTAAATATAACATATAGCCTTAATTTTTAAATTTTTAAATTTATTTATTATTATTGTTTTACATAATAACGACACCACAGCTGTTTCTATTCGCAAGTTGTAAATCACAACCAGAAAAGAAATTAAATGGAGTTATTAGTGGTTATTATAGTCATTTAGAAACAGTTATAAAATAAATTTCATACAAATGTATACATTGCAAATATATAATTATAATAGTAAAATGTTTTATTTTAGCATCAATTTTTATTGTTGCAATGTGTTTGCCTCATTAGTTGCGCCTTGCGCGATTTCTGTTCAATAATTTGCAGTATAAATATAGTGGCATTCATTGTTTTAGTTATTTGTTTAAACAGTTGCGCCTTGCGCGATTTCTGTTCAATAATTTGCAGTATAAATATAGTGGCATTCATTGTTATAGTTATTTGTTTAAACAGCTCTTACTTAAAGTAGTTATCTTAACATAAAGTACTCAAACTAAAAACTGCATTATGTAACTGTAAGTGCTATAATAATTTTATAACCCTCCAGTGCTACCAACTTCGGTTTAATGCAGAATGCGATGGTTACTAATCTATTTATTGCATATTTATAATATATTATGTATTTTTTATTTTTACATTCTTTACGGTGATTTCGAAAACAAGTCATAATGCATATTGCATAATGATATTACATAATTTTTTTTCATAGCGTGTTGCAAGTCTGGAACACACTTCAGGCTGGAAGAAGAGAATAGTGTCTGCCTAAATGCATATTGCAACATCTTCGGCGCGAGAATATTGCATTCTTAAACAACTACTTAGTAATATAAAGTAAATGATTAGTTTTAATTTACTTCGTTCAAAGCCCACTAATTACCACCGCTGATATATTAGTAACACTATCCAGAGACATTATTTAAGTAACTGTTCTTCCATGTTCCTCCTACTGAGAAATACGCAAACTATTTATTTGAAATATGGAATGTTTCGCAATTACCGCATTAAATTACATTGTGATTTGAATTGCGTATACTTGCGTAATTGACAATTATATTAGGTGTTTTTATAATCAATTTATGATAAAACGAGCAATTTGCATGTAAGGATGAAATACGGTCTTTTTGACGATTTATTTTTAGCACACCGTTAAGAAAAGCGCATAAAAGAGCTTTGGTTTGAAATATACCAGAATGTATTACTGTGTTTAGTCAATATGTGTCCTACCTATATAATGAAATACCCACTTATGTACTACATACCTACATTACCTATCTATCTGCCAACTTACATCTACCTTAGCTATCTGTCGGTTCTGGTGCTCTAGTGGTAGTCATATTTGCCTATATCGTAGACCCAAGATTGCGGTTTCAATCCCGGCCAGGGTTGATGGATTTTTTCGGGCCTAAAAATCCTAAGTATGACTTCCTAAGGAAGGGAAGTAAAGCTGTGGGTACAGTATCGTAGATTTACGGCATGTAAAGAACCTCAAGCCTGAAAGAAGAGGCATCTGAGCAAATTTTATCGGCCGTTTCGCGCCCTGAATTGAATAGGACGTTGATGACCTCTGAGATGTTAGAGCGTCCGTAAAAAAAAAAAAAAAAAAAAAGAAAGAAAAAAAAAAGAAAGAAAAAAAAAGAAAAGAAAAAGAAAAAAGAAGAAAAGAAAAAGAAAAAAGAAGAAGAAAAACAATCAACTTACCTATTTACCCACCTTAACTACCAATCTTATCAATCTACCTACCTACTCTGCCTTGCCTCCTACCCTACCTAATAATGTAGCTAAAATAACAAGACCCAGAGAAGCAGAAACAGAAAAAACTCTTAAATCGTAACACAAATTTTGCAATAGTTCGAACAGTTTGTGTTTTTCAAAAGTAGATTAAAGCGGCATAAAACTATGCCAGTAATTACAAATGTATATCATTAGAAACAATTATAATATCTAAAATAGTAGAAATGATAATTCATAAAAAGTTTAATAAGCAATATTAAATATTATTGATTTACACAAACTGTGTGACACTCTAAGATTTCGTGTCTGTCACACCCGGGTGAAACTCAGATATCTGGGTTACCGTGCCAATACTTTTTCATTTCACCTGAGCTACCGTCCCCTGCGCGGTCGCAACCGCAAATCTTTTATTTATCCTGAAGACAATGGCGTCTCTTGAATACCGTGCGCTGGCCCAAGAGAACGCAGAAATAAGCAGGAGAAACGCTAACCCATATTGGAGGAAGACTAATAGTAATTCTTGTAAATAATGCCGGCTCATGTTAAGTTTAAAGCGTAACATTTTCAGGGCTGGCCCATGAGCTTCCCTCGCTAACAGGGGAACCGCATGCTACCGCTACTACAGCAAAGGGAAAATGCGCTTATTGCGTAAGATACAATTAAGATCTGTTATACCTCGTTATTTTAATATATTTTTTGTTTTAAAAATTGACCAGAAAAATGGTAAAAAATTATGGAATATTCTTTAAGGGGGGCCCTTAGAGACGGGTCGCCCCTGCCTGAAGACCTCTGATTTATCTCCTTGTAAGAGACGACTCGAAACCTTCCGAGTACTTATGGTCCAGGCTTTCTAGTAAACCACACTATTAGGGTTAACTTGAATGAAATGTGATTTTTTTTTGACACTCGTGTATAAGGCTTAGGTTTGGAATCAATAGCAGATAGGAACACTCGAGGCCACTTACTGAACGTCATAAGTTAAGTGTAACTCATTTAGGTTTCGAGCAGATAACTAACAATATAGCACAGAAATTTAGGACCATTTTAACAAAACTTAACAAATGTCACTTAAACATTTTACAGGAAATGCTTTTATTATTTTACTCAAAATCCTCAAGTTAAAAAAATTGCAAAAAGGAATTGTTTGCTTTTATAGAGAGGCATTAACGAAGTGTTAACTTTATTAAACTACGTTAAGTATCCTACCGAACAATGAATTGTAAAGTTAGTAAATCAAACTTTAATCCAAGTAAACATACGGATATAATAACAAAAATATGTACGAGGTCACAAAACTGCTATACAACACGCAACATATAATTAATGCATTTCTCTGACTATGAAACCCTAAACAGGAAACAAAAATACTGAAATATACTTTTAACACTAATGCAAGAGTTCTTTATAATAAAGTATTTCCTCTTCAGTATTACTGGCGTTTTCTTGTGTGGCTTTTTCAATAACACTTTTTAATTTATTGTCAAAGCAAGACCTCTGTTCTTCAGGTCTTTAGCTCCGTTTTTGCTTAAACGTAGGTCAGAGGGCTAATAATGATGATAATGAATCTGTAAAATAATTCCTATTCATTAACACAGTGCAATGAGATGGTATACATATGCACAAAAATGATGAGAAATGTTGACAACATTTTATATGTTGAAAATATGGAAAAAAAACTGCTAATTGGCTAATAGCACAAACTGAGCTGAAAGAAGTTCATGGGGACTCTGTACCAGCACTCGAGACCGTTTATTATTATTATTATTATTATTATTATTATTATTATTATTATTATTATTATTATTATTATTACTGGATCAAATGTATTTAAACATTGCCGTGCGAGCACTGCACATTCCGGAAGCCAGTTTGAGGTTTCTTCTGAAGAAATGGTCGATAAAATTCATGGTGTCGTGATAGAAGACCGTCGTGAGATTGCTGAGATGATATACAATATCCTAAATGTAGTTCTGCATATGAAGGACCTGAATGCGCGATGGGTGACGCGTTTGTTGACTCCAGACCAAAAACGCTCGAGGAAAGATATTTCAAAATCACGTTTGGAAAAGTTGCAGCATAATCCGAAAGCCTTTTGGCGTCGTTTTGTGACTGTAGACAAAACTTGGATTCAGCACTGCACCTCAGAAACAAAACGACAGTCTAAACAGTGCGTTGGCGAAGATGAAAGTGCACCGAAAAAAAAGTTAAAAACAGTTTTGTCAGCGATAAAAGTGATGTGTTTTTTTTTTTATTCACATGGTATAATCATAATTGCCTATTTGAAAAAGAGTAAAAAACTGATTGGCTGTTATTATGTAGCTTTACTGGTCTGTTTGCTTATTGAGTGGAAGTAGAAGCGACCAAAATTGGCGCCCAAAAAGGTGCTCCTTCAACAGAGCAATGCCCTTGCTTACGCGTCGGCAGTTGCGATGCCAAACATGCACGAGCATTTTAAACTCCTCCCCCCATTCCCCAGCATTGACTCCATGTAACTTATCTCTTTCTTAACTTGAAAAATTAATTTGGTGGGAAGAAGTTTTCGTTGAATGAAGAAATTGCCTTTGCTGTAAACGAGTATTATGTACAATTCGAAAGAATATTTTTGGGGGGAATAAAACATTGAAATCTCGCTGAGCCAAATGTATTGAGTTTAAAGGAGATTATGTTGAGAAATGCATTTTTGTTTATTCAATAAAATGTTATTTACCATGTTTTTATCAGACTTACCAAACCTATCGCATATAGAAACAATAACTCTAAAAATACGTGAGATGTTATTATCCAAGTACATGTATTTATATTTCTGTGCTTTATATGCCTAAATTTAGTGCAAATTTTAGGTATATTTTGTTGCTTTAAGTAAGATAGTACTTTCAAATATACGACTTAAACTTTCATTTATGTTTGTAAGTATATATTTTCTCAAGTAAATATTAAATACGTACAATTGGGTACGTCAAACAGATAGTTCGGAAGGTGCAGGCAAGTGAGTGGGAAAAATTATTATGCATGTATGATACAATTCTTGAATCGGAAAAGAAACTAAAATTAAATTGCAATTAAATTGTATCTTTCAACCAGCTGTGAATTTTGCGCAAATGTTGTATAATTTCTTGTAGTAAAAGCAAAAGAATACAGACTAATGTATCATATGCCTATTTCGTCCTTGTTGAAAACTGAAGACGTATTAAGTTTTTGGATCTGGCTTGTCTTGTATGTCATTAATGAAAAAAAATAATTGTTATAATTACACTACTGCAAGTTTAGGAATGCTGTTCTAAATCTGAAAAAGCGCAAAAGAGAAATTTGGGAATCATTATAGCAATATAATTTGCTATATTTCTTATTTTAAGGCCAATGTAAAAGTAATTTTAGTTGTAATTGCGAATATTAATAATTGTATTTTCTTTTTCACAAGCATAGTTCTTATTTCTAACTATGCTTGTGATAAAGTTACTTTATTATAACTTTTCATAATTGTGAATGTATTTAGTTTTCTATGATTGCCTTTAAAGGTGTTTGAATGTCTCATGTGTATCAGATTACTACGTAAGTGACGTTACATCTGCTTGTACACAGGCATATAAAAGTATAAAATTATCGCGGAAGATTTAAAACACTACTGACTGGTATTGTGGTATTGTGTGAGGGTCGTTATATCATAATTTAATTTTAAGGAATGATTATCAGCGAACGATTGAGTTGTTACAAAAGATTATTATTCCGGAACTTAAAACCAACCTTTGTCTTGCCGAGATGCAGCTGATATAGCAACCAAATGGAGCACCATCTCATTATGGGTTGGGGTGAGGAACTTGTTAAACAACCGACACAATGAATGGGTTGGCCATGTTGTCATAATAGAAATATCACTCAGTTAAGATGTTGCGAAACATGAAAGTTTTTGCACAGAAAGCATTTGCAACAGTTGATAAAACAGAAATTGGAAATAAAACTCAAGTTATATCAACCATCTGTGAGCCAGTAATCAAACGAGGAGAACCCTGGTTCCATTGTGAACAAATTTTATTAAGAAATGTGTACAAAAAATAAGTCGTGTGCTTTATATCTCAGCATGTGGCAAGTAATAATTTAAAGAGCGTTCTTAAATAAACAAAGCAAGTAATAATAAAGCAAATAGATGTATGAAAACGTAGAAATAAGTTCATGTACCATACTTCTGTAGACTTCAAACAAATATTTGTTTTCATCAAGAGTTCAAACGCTGAAGAAGACAATATCACTTGTATTCTTATCTACTTACTTTACAAAAAAGCTCCCATTTCCCTGCTACTTTCTCAACTTCAGTTCAGGTCAGCCAGATATGAAGCTGCGATAGTCAAACGACTTGACATCTTAGCAGACACCATGAGAGAATAAAACAAGTTTTCTTGCCGGTTTTGGAATTAGTGCGAGCATCTCAGCTCCTGGCAGTGACAATGGTTTAGGAGCACTGAATGTTGTGTTATCCAAGTCTTTCCCACACCTGACTATGTGGTAAAATCTTCTTAATACAAGCAATAAGCTCTGGAAAAAACTTTTTTGTGTATTTATGCATACAGAACTAACAACAGAACAGTGATTGAAACAGGAAAGTTTTGACAGACAATTAGCAGGAGATCTTTTACAATAACATTAAATAAACAACAAATAAGTGCGGCACTCTTGAAAACACTTAAGTACTAATCTTTGCTCCAGCAAATCCCCGTGGGCTTCTGACAGGATTTTTTAACATTTATCTTAAAGTATGCAAAATCTCTGTATACAATTTGTCTTTAAAATAAAATAAAAACAAATTACACAATAAAGTCAAATATGGTAGGCAAGAAGCTCCACTTTAAATTTCTAAACGTTGTCCGAAACAATTTCACATCCTGTGGGAACTTCTTGCTTGCAACCTGCCACTGCGCGAGCTCAGAAGGAAGAGACAAAATGTTCACAGTAGAAACTCCTCGAGTGTTCAGACAACGCACGCAGTAATCAATCATATTAAGCCTCAGGTGACGTCCCCACGTAACATTAAGTTAAATGTACTTGGTCACTATTGTACAGTCTGTTGAGTTCAGTCCTGTGTCAATAGCTGGTGAAAAATCATGAATATTTCTAAACAAAACTTTACATTATACATTTTCACACGCTGTAAGCTAAGTGAAAGAGCGAAGACTTGGTAGCAGTTCATGGTCATCATTTGAAGATGAGGGAGATACTTTGAAAGACAACTCTCGCTATGGCCAGCCTCGGGAAGCTGTGAACGAGAGGTGAGAAACTTGGTTTAGGAAAATCGATATGTTACTGTTGAAATGCTAAGTATGGGTGGGTATCAGATTGGCAGCATTGACAGTATACTCCATCAGCATTTAAAGCTGCGAACAATCTGGCAAAATGGGTTCCACTTCCCTAACCAATAAATAGAAGATGAGAAAGGAATGTGCAAGGAAACTTGCTGAGCCTGTTTCTACCAATTGGTCCTAACCGTTTGACAAATAAATGCACTGGTGATGAAAGTTGGTTTTCTTACTATACAGCCCAAATAAAGCTCAGAACTGCGTGTGGGTAAATAAGAATGACCCAAGACCAGTTGTTCTCGGAAGCGAATGTTCACTGTTTTCTTCAACTATGAAGGACCATTAGTGGTTGACTGTATGCCAGAAGGAATGATAATAAATGGAGAATGCTATGACCCTTATATTTGCTTCCTTTATTTGAAGAGCTGAGACGTGGCGTCCTAATACAGGAACTTCAAGGCCGTTGCTTTTGCACGACAATGTGTCTCCTCACTGAACAGCTGCAAATTTGAGTTAACTGGAAGTTGTCAAAGTCCAGTTGCTTGACCATTCACCCTACAGCCCTGTTCCTGCACCGTGCGACTTCTGGTTGTTTCCTTGAGGGAAATCTTTCATTGCTGGAAAACTTTTGAACGAGTGCAGGAGCTTGCTCAAGCTATAAATTCATCTCTGTTGACAATATCTCAGTTCGAGTACCGAAGTGCTTTTGACAAGCGGGTGCAGCGTCACAGTGTGTATGTGAAGAGAGATGGAGAGTACTTTAAAGGATTGTGAAGATAAGTGTTGAAATTCAATCTTGATCTGAATTTTAAGGCGATACTTGAAGAATTTATTGAATGTCCCTCATAAATGTAGGTGCACGTTTTTGAGAGAGTGTGTGGCGTACTGGCTTTTAACCGAATCACATCATCTCATAATTCTGTGTTAATTAACTTTTCCGTTAGTCCAGGTAAGTTTAATTTCTCCTGTGCATTTTCATGGAAGTTTCACCCAATTCTGAAATTACCAATTAAAAAAGAAATTATTATATTTGACAAAAGATACAACCCCAGCTTTTATTCAAACTACAATGCAGTTTCAATTTTCCTCGCCCTCAATGCAGCATTACATCTGTAAGGATTTCTGTCATGGGCCGGAGAGAGCAGGGGGCAAAACCCAGAAAGTGGAGGAAATGGGCAGTCAGCTGCATTACCCGACCACCAGATGGCGCAGATAGCACGAGCACCCTCTTTCCCCCTACCTTTGTTTCTGTGTACAGGTGTTAACGCAGTCGCGTGCCATCTGGGGAAGACTATCTCCACAAAAACGTCTTCAGGGTCAGATCTATTAAGCCTACCTTCCCACTGCACATGTCACCCTCAAAGTTTCTGTAAACTAATATTATGTTCGATAGTAAATACAAGTCGATTTCCATGCCAACCACTGTTTACAAATACGACAAATATTTTCTAGTTTAATTGCTAGATAATTTTAAAGTTAACGGTCTATCAAATTAAAGGATTTAAGTTGTCAAGACTTTCGGGCAAGGAGTTTTTGATTTTAAATCACCATTTATGCCAAAACAATGCATTCAACGATTAAGCATTCAGCAAGCACTGTGTACCATTAATTTCCTTATTCAAACGAGCATGTCCTTACACAGAGAAAATTACCTCACGGTTCAACATGCAGTGAGGTTATTTAGATTGTGGACCGTATGACTGAGGTTGCTTAGTGGGGAAGTGAACGCCACAACCGGAAAAAGGAAGATATAACACAGCACGTAAGTTAGTATTTTTATTTTTACTGGAAGCATTAAATGTTACTGTATTTAAAACTGATGATGATGATGATGATGATAATAATAATAATAATAATAATAATAAGAAGAAGAAGAAGAAGAAGAAGAAGAAGAAGAAGAAGAAGAAGAAGAAGAAGAAGTCCTGAGAACGCGGCTGTTCGGAAAACGCTTCTTGTCATTGCCGTTTGTGCTGCGCCCCCAATGGAGCACACCGGAAGGAAGGAAAAGTGAGGGAAACGCGGGCCATCAGGATTCAGTGGTGCCGACTGCGTGGACGCCCGGGCACTTCCGACTATGTTACGGAACCAACTGAATGAAATGTGGAATGGGAGAGAGGAACATTCATGCAATGTAAACATCCATCTCGAAATTCACCTAAGTGACCGGGGAAAAGGGTGAAAAAATCCGAATGTCAGGATGGTAGGTCCAACGGGAATCGAACCCGGGAACAGGTGAGGTGAAAGGGAGAGGATGAGACTAAGGTATCGATCAGGAACCGAAGTAATGCGCTCAAGGACGGCAACAGTAATGATGACATAAAATAACATTTAAAAGAGAGTATTTCAACTCTCTGTAGTACTAATAAGTGAAAATTGGCCAACCTTTTTAAAACATTAAATTTCTTATTTTAGCGTTTAAAAAAGTTATAAAGTTGTTACTTTCATAATGCCAGTGTTTGACATGACTGGCTTTTAAATTATTGGAGTTAAAAAAAAAGTCTAGTTGTATTTTAAAATGTCTCCTTTGTGTTTAATTTTTTTCTTTTTTTGTTCAAACTTTTCCACGTGATATAACTATGCCCAGTTTTCTTCAGATTTTCAACTATCAATCAGAAAATATTAATAAAAATGTCATTGATTTTCAGAGCATTTTATATTAATAATTTGTGGAAAATGTCAATAATAAAAAAATTGAACAGTTTTCTCTAATGTGTTAATATTTTTATTTTGACATAATTATAAGTTCTACACCATGTGGAAGATGTAAAATATTAGTATAGAAAATATGTTTATAGAAACTATTATAGATATCGACATGGAAAGTTTGCTATGTGTATTAATTGCATTATTAGGCTGTGATAAATTTTTGAATACATTTGTTTGAAAATTGCAAGAGTTCTAAATTTCATCATAAAAGATACGTTGATGAGAAAAGTATGAGAAAAAGCATTTAAAGTTTTATGTGTGCCAATGTGTAGTCGGGTGTGTAGTTTGATGGTAAATAATAGCTAAACAGAAAAATTCAACTGCCGAGATGAAATTTTTAAAGCCCCAAGATCGCGGATTCAATGAAGTTTTTCGAGCGTAAAAACCCTAAGTATGACTTTCTTCGGAAGAGAAGTAAAGCCTTGGGTCTCACATCGTAGATTTCGGGGCATGTAAAAGAACCTCAAGCTGAAAGAAGAGGCCTATGAGCAAAATTTGTCGGCCGTTTCACGCCCTGAATTGAATGGGACGCTGATGACCTGAGATGTTACAGAGCATCTTGGTATGAAATGAACGTGTATACAGAAAATGACACTGGAAAAGTTTGTATTTTTGTATGAGACACGCAATGTATGTTATCGTGACATTTGTTCATGTTCGAAAGTATTGCATTGTTGCTATTATTAAATTAAAGTAGTTGCTGATCTGAACTCACCCTTAGATCGCTTTGTATATGAGCTCAGTCCTCAGGTTCTTTTCCTGTGTATATACATGTCATTCTATTTACTTGTTAAATAACTCGGTGAATCGTTTGTTAATTGGTCATTATATGCCAAGTTTCGTTGAGAAAAAACAAAAATTGTGGCCGCTAGAGCGACTTTTATATTTTCATTCTGAGTTAATCCCCAGACCCAATGGTCCAAGTTTGCTTGTTAAAGAATTCGATTAATCGTTTGTTAATTGAAGGCTATGCGCCGAGTTTCGATGAGGGGAAAAAAAAAAAAAAACAAACAAACAAACGTTACAGCCGCTAGAGCGTTAACACACACACACACACTCACAAGTATGTATGTATGTATGTATGTATGTATGTATGTATGCATGCATGCATGCATGCACATACATTTTTCATTGTCATTTTCGCTGTCTAATAGGTAGGTGAAGATTTGAAGAAATTTTTCAAATCTTTTCATGGGTACAGCCGCAATAGCTACATTCTTTCCGAATTTGCTAATACAACCAAAAATAGTGAAATGCGCATTTTAAGTTGATATCGTGTGTGTGTGCTGGGCTTCAAATTCTACGAAATCTCAGAAGAAGGTTGACATAGAGACCAAGGCTAGCCTACACAATAAGGAAAACTCACTGAAAATTTCCTCTGCGCCTATCCCTGACATTAACTTGCAAAATCACTGCTGCGCTTGCGCAAGACATGCTGAGTCTTCGATCGTATTATTGGAGAACGGCCATTACTGTCACAAATAGCGTACTAGTTCAAATAAAGAAACATTTCAGTTCGTCTATAAAAGTTAATACATTCTTGTCACAGAGCCTTTAATACCCGTGTAAATGGCACATGAACTAGGGACCATTTCATATCATTCGTACAGTACTTGTTTTAATTGTATACACTGTGAACGAGATTTAATTTGAGACTCTCCTTCATTTCTGCCGATTCCCTATGAGCGTCAACACTGCTCTAAAATACTAAGGTAGTCACTGAATTTTAGCAACAACTATGCCTTTTTCTCTCTGAAGTATTCTCCCCGTTTCATTCTCCGGAACCCAGCCACACCATACTTTAGAGATGATATCAACCTCCTCTTCGTAAAACTCAGCATTTTTTTCGTTCTCCCAAACCGACGATCCCTCAGTTTTTCCTTGACGAACAGGAAATCATCATAGCAAGCCAGATCTGAACTGTACGGTGGATGGTTCACCAGTGTCACTTGTAAAGAAACAATTCTCTCAACCCAGGACTTCAGGCTCCTTTCTGATAATATTCATAAAATCCTGAGGAGCTAATCTGCGACGCACCTGTTTGCGGTGATTGTTGTTTGTTTCTGAAGTGAAATGATGACAATAGAACTACTTGCTGAGAAGAAACTGGCAACCATTTTCCGGCACATCCCTTCACTGAAGGATGTCGTACTTGGAAGATACAACTCGCGGACTTTCTCTTTGATTCCTGATCGACTGGTAAATATTATTGAGATGTCAGGAGCTGCCATTATCGAAACGAAGAACTGTTTCCCGGCACTTTTCCACTCTTGCTGCTGTAAGGATGTGAGATACTCTACGACAGTAAAACTTCCTAATACGAAGACATTTGTGAAGGATTTCTGACGGTCGATGAATGTGACTCTAATGCCCCGTAGGTCACTCGTGGATAATTCTTCACTACGGCTTCTGCACAGCAATGTATTTATCTATGACTTCTGTTTCTGAACGCCCAGTGTGATCCGAGTCTTTTAAGTCTGTTATTTCTCGTGTAAATTCAGGCATTCTTATTGGGTCAGGCCTCACTTATAATCGTTAAGAAATTATCACACGAAATTGCTCTTGAGCCCTTTTCATCATTAGATAGTAAGCACACGACCACAACCTTTTGCTATGTCTTCAATGAGTGCCATGCGCTAACTACATTTATAAACCTGTTTAATATGTAATTATACTATATTTACGACCATACTATAGAAATAAATATAATCCTGCAAAGAGCTAAAACATGAAACGGAAAATATCCCATTTGAGGCCCTAAATACTCACCAGTAGCAGTTGTTTAATTATATTAATTTAATATAATTAAATTAATTCATTTTCATATGCTTTTATATTAGATAAAGACTATAATGTTCATTATAAAGCCTCAAATATTTGATAGTAATAGTTATTTAGTCGTGTTAATTTAAGAAGTTCATTTGCGTATGTTATTACGTTAAATAAAGGCTATAATATTCTATTTAAAGCTCCAAACCTTCATTGATAATATGTTTTATTCATATAAATTTAATAAGTTCATTTGCACATGTTTTATGTTAGGTGAAGGCTTTAATTTTCAATTCAAATAACAAATATTCGTTGATAATATGTTTTAAATAGTATAAAGGTCATTTGTATACATTTCATGCATCAGATAAAGGCTATTGCAATGTATGTTTTAATGTTTGTTGTCCCAGTAATATAAATGTAACGGTTCAAAGTACCACACACAGCCAAGAATATGGATAGATGAACTACAGATAAAGAAAATTGTAATATTAAGAAAATCAACCAATGGCGAGCGTAACAACATTAATAATGTGTACCAAAAAATGAAACACGAGACAGACAGCTTTGTTGGGACTTGATAGAAATTAACGAATTTTATTCGTTTAGTTATATATATATGGTAAAATAATTCATTCATTGTAATGAATAGCCTTATTACTATCCATTGTGACACGTGACGGTTTATATTTCAATATATTTAGTTAGTTTTGCTTTGTATTCCCTGAGAAGAAGTCATAGTTCGTACTCCGTAAAGAGAAGTTGCATTTATATTTCGTGGGAAGAAGTTACAAATTATCAGTCACTAAGAGTCACGAGCTTCAGTTAGTATCGGTATAGGAATATATTATATGGTTTATATCAGGAGGAAGATAAAATAAGGCGTGTTATAGATCTGTTAGTAATAAAAAGAAAATTTGTCTGGAATACTGAATAATATCAAACAGATTATTGTCGGTATTACAGTTCACGATAGAAACATTGCCACTAAAGTACATTTGTTGGGAGAGAGATATACATTCCATCATGTCTGTTTCGTATTCAGTCTGCATGTAATAATATTCTCAGAACTCCATTTATCACAAAGTGAACAGTCCTATGTTAATGACAAGACATTAATAAACTTTGTAGATTACTTTCTAGTGTGATTTTGATATACTTAAATTCACACTCCTTTCAGAAATATCCATCTAAAAATCCAGTTATAATAACAAAATGTGAACTAGCCGCGCATATCGTGGTGGTAGTAGTCAACGTGGACGACACATTGGCATCCACCCCCCATTTAATACCGCTACAAAGTTAAATTATTAATGATAATATCAAAGAATATAGAACTAATTGTTATAAGCATTGGAAAATGAGTGTGGAAACCCAAGAGGAGCAACAAAGCAAGGATGGCGTTTCAAATGCTAGGAGGGACATTTTAAAACTTTTGCAACCAGACTATGCATTGCTGCACAATAATGTAGCTAACGCAGCTGGAAACAACATACCTAAAGCTATTAAATTATTCATAAGTGGAAGTTTAAACTTGCATAGTTACTGCCGTACAGACTGTTTGAGTTAAGTTCAGTGTCAATGGCTGATGAAAATTCATGAATATTTCTGAAGAAAACTGTAGATTCTACATTTTCACAAGCTATAAGCCAGGCGAAAGAGCGGGAGAAAAAAAAAAATCCACGAGGACTTGGTAACTGTTCATGGTGAGCAAGTGTGTTCATTTGATACGAATGTAAGATGGATTCGATCATTTGAAAGGTGAAATACTTTGAAAGACAACCCTTGCTCTGGCCGTCCTCGGGAAGCTGTCAACCAGAAAGCCCACTCAAAGAGTGAAGAACTTGCTAGAGGAAAATCGACATATTACTGTTGTAATGCTAAGTATGGAAGTGGGTGTTGGCAGCATTGGCAGTATACTCCATGAACACGTAAAGCTGCAAAAAATCTATATAAAATGGGTTCCATATTCCCTAATCAATGAAGAGAAAAAGAGGGGAAAGGAATGTTCAAGAAAACTGCTGAGCATGCTTCCCCCAAATGGTCCTGAACGTTTGACAGATGTATGCATGGATGATGAAAGTTGGTTTTATTACTATACCACCCCAAATAAGTCGGTTCTGGTAGTCTAGTGATAACCATACTTGCCTCTTAGACGCAAGATCGCTGGTTCAATCCCGGCGAGGGTCGAAGGATTTTCCGGGGATAAATCCTAAGTTTGGAAAGTAAATTGTGGGCCCAGTGTCACAGATTTAACTCACGTAAAATAACCTCAAGTCTCACAGATTTATCTCACGTAAAATAACCTCAAGTCTGAAAGAAGAGGCCTCTGAGCAAAATTTATCGGAACTTTATGGGAAATGAATGGGACGCTGATGACTTAAGTTGTAAAGACGACCGTCTGCATAAAAACTAAACAAACAAACAAAAATAATAAAAAATACAGCTCAGAATTGCATGTGTGAGAATGACCCAAGACCGGTTGTTCTTCGACAAGATTTTCGTTCTCGGACGCAGCGAATGTTCACTGTTTTCTTCAACTGTGAAGAACATTAGTGATTGACAATGCCAGAAGGAATGACAATGAGAGAATACTATGACACTTATATTTTGTATCCTTTATTTGAAGAGCTGAGGCGGCGACGTCCAAAGACAGGAACTTCAAGGCTGTTGTTTTTGCACGATAATACGTCTCCTCACAGAACAATTGCAAATTAGAGGAAACTGAGTGCCGCCAAAGTCTAGTTGCTCATCCGCCCGACAGCCCTGACCTTGCACCGTGCGATAGTTGTTTCCTCGAATGAAATCTTGCATTTCTGGAAAACTTTTAAACGAGGGCAAGTCCTTGCTCGAGCTATAAATTCAGTTCTGTTGACAATATCTCAGTTCGAGTATCACAGTGCTTTTGACAAGAGGTTGCACCATCCACAACTGTGTATGGAGAAATGGGGAATACCCTGAAGGTTTGTGAGAATAAGTTTTCGAATTCAGTCCTTATATTGGACTTTAAGTCACACTTGCAAAACTTTTTGAGTGCGCCTTGTATAGCCGCTACCTATTTTTTTATTTTAGTTGGATCTACTTCAAAATCTTACCTGCTAAGAATCGTAATAACATTGCATTTTCATTTAGGTGCGAATATTTCATTAGGCATGCCCGAATCAATGCTCCCTTTTGAGCTGGAAAAAGACGAGTAGGAAATATTTTAATGCAAACTTTAGACAAGCTCAGAATGTTGCTATTCGATTCAGATGAACTACGGTACATCATCCATCTACAGTACAAAGCGAGTCTCAAATCTGCATTACGAGGTCTTCGCTGATTCTTCATCGATATGCTCTCCATCACAGCGACAATCAACTGTCCTTGACCCTTTCATCAGCGGGAGGTCTTTCCTACATAGCCCATATAGTTCCCAAACCGTGGTCTTGCTTTTGTACTGTTATCTCAAGGGGTGATGAGATTTGTTCCGTTTTAACGCAGTCTCTTGATGGAGTTGTTCATCAAGAAATGTTAACTAGTGTCTGCGAACAGATTATAAGATTTACCGGGAATTTAAGAATTAAATCGGGATAATAAATTACGAGGAATGTTCGATAGAGAATGCTCATACATTTTTTCACAACATATCTTTACTAATCTTTTTGAAATTAATTTGTTAGTCCTGGTGGTGTAGTGGTTACCATTCTTGCCTCCTACACGCAAGAACGCGGGTTCGAACCCGGCCAGGACCGATGGATTTTTTTCGGGCGTAAAAATCCTAAGTATGGCTTCCTTCGGAAGGGAAGTAAAGCCGTGGTTCACGTGTCGTACATTTACGGCACGAAAAAGAACCTCAAGCCTGAAAGAGAGGCCTCTGAGCAAAATTTGTCGGCCGTTTCACGCCCTGAGATGTTAAAGAGCGTACATAAATAAATCAATCAAAAAGAAAAGAAAAGAAAATTAGTTCCCTTTGGACACAATGCACCTGTTCTAGTCTACAAAAACAATCTGAAAAGAAATTTTCTATATGTCTTTTAGAATCGCCTTCGCAGTCCTTAACAGTGCTTTTGATTATGAAAAATGCCTCTCACGAAGTGGTTTCTTCAATAAGGAAAAAAAGGGGCGTGTCGCACGGGGCTAAATCTGGACTGTAGGGAGGATGGGAGACACACTTCAATTGATTTTTGTGAGATATTCAGTGACAGCATTTGCGATGTATGGACTGCATTATCGCGGTTCAGCATCCAACGGGTGGCCTTTCAGAGTTTTCAGCACATCCTTGCACTATTGCTCAGTTACAATTATGTGTGCAGGTACGAATAACGAAAAATGAGATGAACTTAACTTTTCCAGCAGAGGCAAACACTTTTGCTTTGGAACTGCACGCAACATTGTGCACAAATACATCTTACGGTTGTCAGCGTGACACCCAGTGCAATGTTCATAATTTCTGAAGTGTTGTTGATGTTATTTGGCGATCCTCTCTCACAATGACAGCAGCGGTGATAATTTTCCCTGTTAGAGTACAAACTAGAGCCTCAGGTCCACCTTCCTTTGAAATTGGTTGTCTTCCCTCTTTAAACATTTTAAATCATCTTCATACTGTGCATAAACTGGAAGTGATGACAATGAAACAGATAGTACGTGAACATTACGCATTAAGCTAACAAAGTAACTAAAGTAAAGTTTTTTCGGGACATGTTATGCTCTAAAAATAATCACATTTCTTTATTGAATATCGCTGTAATATAATATCGCGTTTTAAGTTCACAAAACCAAATAAATATTATACAGAGCATTATCGGCAGGAGAGGAAGGTAATTAGATTTAACTAATACGTTACTGTGACAAGATAAAACTTTTTTTATATTTATTAAATTTCTTATAGAATCGATGGGCATTAATAGAGACTTTGATTATGGTATAGAAGAGTTGGTTTTGTATTTAGTGACCGATTTTCATTCTATTTGAAATTTCTGCATAATTTAAACCTGCTTCCCATTTCCCTACAATTTGACCTTGATTGATTTATGATCCATTTCTAAAACCTCAATAAAGTTAACAATAAATAACGCAAAACAGCAACTTCTATTAATCTATCACATAATGCATAATTCATTCTTATTATATTCACGCCGCTATTAACAATATTACCAGTTACCATACCACCTTCTCTGTCTAACTTCAAAGATTAACTCTCTCCTCCTGTACATTATACTTCAGAGCAAATAAAGTACACAAAGTTTATAATTTTAATTTTAACAAAGTAAATTTGGAAATAAGTGCAACGGAATATGTAAATGAAATAATACCTAAAAACAAATATCTTCCCATGGTCGTTTTTTAAGAGTACTAAGGGCAAAGGAGGAGGAAGGCTCCTTTCTAAGGACATATCACTTCAGAATGAATGGCTACAAAATCTCTGAACCTTACGACGCTTTGCTTTGAGGAACACGAGGCGCGAAAGGGTCTTCCACTCAGTCCGTTATTGTGAAGGCACCCGGTCCAGGTTTCCTGTCTCACCTGGCGTTGTCTACTGCAGCTGCCGCGTCCTCTCTCACTCTCTTTTACACTCTTGTTATGCCTCAGTGCTGTTTTGTTGCTCATCTTTAAATTAAACTTTCTTCATATGTACTACATTATACAAGAAATTTAATAGTACATTAATACTGTGGTTTTCTTAAGAATGAAAAATATTGTGTAAAACATAAAGTATATTATTATTATTATTATTATTATTATTATTATTATTATTATTATTAAATTAGATTTACTATTATTTTATATACAAATATTCTCGGAATGACTCCTACATTGCAACAGCAGTTTCAAACCTACTTTGTTATCAAAGGTCATCGTCTTCTATAGAAACATTTGTCCAATAATTGGAGCTATAGCTGTTGGCAATACAGACGTGTACAAGGGGAAAATAGCAAATATTGAACTCTTGCAATTATTAAGTTACTTGGTAAAGAGCAGTATGAATGTAACAGAAATTCATGGAAAAACTCCAGGAGACTCTGCCCCATCATTTTCAACCGTTTCCAAGCTGACCACGGAGTTTAAACGTGTCCGTGAAGCTTGGAAGATGATCCACGCAGCGGAGGAACAAAACCCGTCAAACCAAAATTATCGATGAGGTGCACGATGTGGTGTGGAGTATCGCAATTATTGCTGAAACTTTGAGCAGTTCAAGAAAACTAGTATTTCATATTTTGAGGTAAGAGTTATGCCTGAAAAAAAAAAAAAAAAAAAACTGTGCTTGACCAATGATGAAACATGGGTGCACTACTGCACACCTGAAAAAATGGAGGCATTATGATTCTTCACTGCTAGTGTGAAATTGACAGGTATGATCATGGCGTCGGTTTTTTGGGATGCCGAAGGTGTACAGCTAATTAATTACCTTCCCATTGGAGCATGTAATTCTAAACTTTTGAACTATTGAAGACAAAAAATATTTTGAAAAATAAGAATACATTTCAGAAAGCTATAGCGCCCCAGGGCTTTCAAAATGACTATCGTGTGATATGTAATTCAAATATCTATATATTCAGATTAAGAATACATGGGGTCTCTGGTATAAATATAAATTTTACAGCTGTTGGACTCTATTCGGATAATTTTATTCCAATGAATGTAAAAAAAGTTTAACATATTTAAGCACATGCCAACGTAATCATATACATGTCAACACAATTTAACAAATTTCTATCTAATTAAGTACATTTGAACCTAATTAAATATCTCTCAACCTATTTAAATACATTTCAATCTAATTAAATAGGCAATTTAACATAAACATTTTGTCAACTATTTAAGTATATTTTAAATCTAATTAAATACGTTTCAGTTAATTAAATAACCATTAATCTAATAAAATAAACATGAATGTCATTAAATACATTCAACATAATTTAATAAATATCTACCTAATCAAATATATTTGAATTAAATTAAATACCCGGCAACGCAATTATATACATAAAATATATGTCAAACTATTTAAGTCGTATAAATTTATTTTATTAAATTAACATGGATTTAATTATTTGAAATGTAAATCAAACTCTCCATAGTCCTGTAACACTGCACAGTCCTAAACTAAAGATTTGTTCAGACGAAAGCAGAATTTCGTTAGTGTCCTCCAAATGCGGGATTGAACATGTCAGAACTTGCACACCTCTCACAGGCAGGGACTAACAGTGACCACAATGAAATTGGTACTACGTGTACATCACGCATTAAACTAACAAAATATTTTAAAGTTAAATTTTGGTGCGATAAATTATATCTATAAAAACTATCCACATATTTCCGCAGCATTCACTGGAGCAGTTACTAGCTCAGACTGTCTTTTGGACATTCAGCGTTTAAGTCTACGTGCTGAGCAAGAATTGTGTTATTCTCATTGCCATTACTTTATGAAAAATATATTCATCATTATAACATTTAATGCAATAAAATACCTTGACATGCGAGTGTACAAAATTATTGTGCTGTCCAAAACAAACTTAGTGCACTTCCAAAAGCTGTTTTGCCTATATCAGGTTCTCGTGA
The DNA here is from genome assembly GCA_030762175.1 of Metallyticus violacea. Classification (NCBI taxonomy): domain Eukaryota; kingdom Metazoa; phylum Arthropoda; class Insecta; order Mantodea; family Metallyticidae; genus Metallyticus; species Metallyticus violacea. Next base: position 21,042,711 of record CM060836.1, read on the forward strand.
AAGATTAAAGACTTGATCCTTGTAACGAACTTTTAATTTTACGAACTGGTATAGCAGTATCCCACCTGCAAGTCCATTCAACAAGGGGAAATTCTCCTAGCAGGTTCCTTGGGCACCCTAATATAGACAAGCCTCCTTCGACAGTATGGAAATTATGACATCTGCCATAAGAAAAGCCGCCATTAATAATCGCAAATCTCTAGGCAAACACTTTTCTTCTTTCATTCTTGTTTGATATGTAAATTAATTTTGAAGAAGTCCAACCAGTAAATTTTATTTGGTTTCTCATCAGAAAGGACTAGCCATGAAACTTGGGAATTAAAGCTAGACAGATTTTTTATCACACAATGAGATGAGCGTGTGTATATTTCTCAAAGTGTTGTTCTCTTTAACTAGACAGATATATAAATCATTATTAGAGACTGCAGAAACTGCATCCCACTGCACTGGTATGATTTAGGAAAGTAATGCAGCTTATAAACTAACAAAAACTGAAATTCTATTAGAACTAAATACTTGAATGCATATTAGCGGAAATTTCTGTGACATTTTACTGTATTATCCATGAAATTCTGCTATAAAACGAAACTTTTATAGAATAAAAGTGAAGGTGTAAACTGGTTCAACTCTTACGTTGACAACAGTAAACAATCAGTGTTCCAAATTGGGGATTTATTGGACATGGAGTTTCACAGGGATCGATTCTTGGCCCACTGCTTATTTTAGTTTGTATAAATGATCTCTCATTGTCATTAAAATACATTAGTTATGTTCTGTTGGCATATGCTGCCAGTGTAATAGTTTCTAGCAATACTTTAACTATTCCAATTATGTGACGTCATCATAAAGTCGACCATTTAAATGAAAAAAAAATTGACATTTGACTAATCTCAGCACGATATCGCAGCGAAATTATCGTAAAGTTTTATCAAAATCCCTTTTATTACGCCCCCCTGCATTTGTCGTGTAATCAGTGTAGCCAATTATACCCCACTATATAATTCCTGAGCACTCATCAATGACTACTTTCTGTGTTTTCAGTAATATTGTAAATTTAACTAACTTAATGCGTATTCACTCAATCAATTGTTTTTGCGTATTCAACCAAACAGTCTGAAATAATTTTGTAAATTATTTGACAACAACTGCCTAAACAATCATAAATCTTAATAAACACTTTGTTTAGAATGGTAAAATGTTATCTCTGTTTTGTTTTTCTAGTTGGTATTAGTAAATCAAACGGTTGTAATGGTCGACATTCGCTTATTTCAGTCTCACGGTTTCTGAATAGGTAGTCATTCATAAGTATAACATTTTATACAATTATTAATATTCTTTGTGCGAATTTCAAACATATATTACTTTTATTCTTATTCTATTCATGAAACATTCTTAAACCCGCATTTGACTTTTCTATATTGGCATTACTGACAATTGAAATTCGTTTGTTACAAGATGGTTTGAAATACAAATATACAATTTGTAATTCAAGTTTAATGAAATTATATTTAAATTTTTGTTTATTCGTGAAATAGTCCTGATAAATATCACTGGAGGGTCTGAGCTTTGCAGATAAATTCACGAAAGTGGTGAATTTCCTCTTGTGATATTAACACACGAGCTCCTTTCAGCTAATGTACGGTCTCATTGATACCTTATTAACCAATCAGAATGAAACTTAATCGATAGTTTTAAAGCATGGTGCTCAAAAACTAATAACTGATACTTCTTTTCTCCTACATCATTTTTAATTACTATAGGAAAATATACTCATGCATTTTGCTGTTCGCTATTGGCGGTTTTCTCGCATTGCAATTCTTACCGTATCTCCCTCTCTTGCTTATCATTTTTCTTAGGTAATTTAATTGTGCTTTCAAACTCGTGCTTTTTGCCATAAGATAATTATTTCTGGACCTTCGGTTTGGAAATACTTATCATGACAACAAATATTCCTTACCTTAATTAAATTACCGAAGAATTATCAGCACTCGTGACATCACTGAAGATATTCTGGTGGACAAAATTAATAATATACTTTATACAATTTGTAACTGGTTTAAAGATAATAAATTGTCATTAAATCTAGATAAAATAAGCATCGTGAAATTCATAACGTATAACTCATCCGATCTCTAATTAATAATCACATACTAGACAAGCACGATGATACCAAAGTTGTAAATTGACAAATATTTAAACTGGAAAGCACATATAGAATATATAATGCCAAAACTAAAATTAGGCAACCTATGCGCTTCACTCATTGTATCACATTAGTTTTGAAGTTACCCTCAAAACATATTATGCATATTTCCTGTCCATTATGAAACATGGTTTAATATTCTGGGGAAAATCAATTGAAAGCAAACGTGTTTTATATTACAAAAGAAGGCAGTACGAATGATAGGAAATCGTGTAGAGATAAACTAAAATTTTTAACACTTTCAACTTCTTTGATAGGCGTCGGCCGGCCACATTGAATATGATAAACGTGTGCGCACATGGGGTTCCATGGGGCTCGAGACGAAAGGATTGAAGTCTGCAGTCGACTGCTGGAAATGCATGGTGAAGATAGAAACTGGTGACGAGTCATGGTGTCACTACCACACACCAACCAGAGAAGAAAGTCAAATCCACGGAGGGAGTCCCCGGCACAAGAAAGTTCGTGCTGCTCCATCATCGCCGTCTTTTAGGACACTGCAGGTTAAAACTATTTATTTTTAAATAGTTACATGTTTTTGTTTTATTGAAACATATGAACATCTAATTACACAATGTAACTCGAAACTTTCTGTTTTTCTCTCTTTTTAGTGAATGTAAAGATGTCAATGGCTCAGTTCATAAACTTACATTTAAAAATATTTAAAAGTACCCATACGTTTTGCCTACTAGTTGTCATATATTTCATTTAATATTTGGTATTAATATTTGGGGTTTAATACTAATAATAATAATACTAATAATAATAATAATAATAATAATAATAATAATAATAATAATAATTCTAAAATGTGGTTTCTTTTTTGTAATATTTATAGATTGCAGGAATTCTAATTTTTTTCCCTTAATATTGAAAATTAGAGTAATTTCACTATATACATTCAGTTTTTCTTTTATTGGTTAGCTTTATAGTTTGTCATGCTAATTAACGCACAGTAATGTCATAGCTTATTTCATTAATTAATAAGACCATAATTTAGAATTTAATTTATTTTTTAAAGCTACTCTACTAGCTGAGAAATTCGCTTAGTTTACGCAGCTCCTGCCTGACGGACTTTGGCGGGGGGCGGGCACAAAGTGTTATTCTGATTATTTGCAGAGAGGAGCTCACAATAATATATTGTTATTATGGTTACGGAAAGACAAAGGCGAAATGTACTGTTTCGTCAAGTCACAAGTTTGAACTGCTAGAATATTCCCCAGCGACTTAAGATTGTTCCCAAAACTGAAAGAAAACCTTGGAGGGAGAAAATTTTCATCAGTTTATGAGGTTCTGGAGGCTGTAAATCAGTAGTTTGCAGATAACCCTTCTTCCAGAGAGGTCTTCATGTTGAAAAGTGAGGTAAAAATGAATCAGGCATAGAGTTTGGTAATCAATCCTTTAATGTTGTACAAACCTGACCAGGTCAATTTCAGATTTTAGCTTGATCTCATGACCCTGCTTGCTTTGTGTCATGAAGTCAGTTTATTGTTATGTATGAGAAGAAAGTTTAAAAATACATTTCGTAGACAGCGCCGCAGCAGGCAACATTCAAATTCTATTCACATGCACATTTTATGCACTCTTGGGGCCCGGAATGACGTGCGCAATGGTAAAGCGAAGGAAATTAGCATGGCACGAAGGCTAGGTCAGATCGGTCGTTTGTGTCATCAACTCCTCGAATACCAACGATTTACATGTTTATGAGAAGTGACTGCCTATTAAACATCCATTCATACCGAAGACGGAATTCGAAATCGCGTTCTTCGGGCCACCAACTAGTATCGTGGTCAAAGACAACTTAAAAAGAAACTTCCAAGATTTTAATTTAGTACTCTGGCATACGAAGGCTACTCAATAAACCCTGAGCATTGTTTCCCCCATGACCAGAGTCCGTAAGTTCAGCAAAATGCCTTTTCTATCTGGGTGGATATATTTAAGTCAGACAGAAATGAACATGTTTCCGTTCATTTGGCCTATTTTGACTTTTGTTGCCTATTTTAAGGTTAAAAACAATTTTTTTTCTTCTTGTTTTGACCGATATGATTTTTTTCTGCGATTATTTGTGTATTTTCAAAAGCAGATAAAGGAGTTCAATATCCAAGTGAAAAAAAATTATATAAGTTAAATGGCATGTTCACCTCACAAAAATATTTATTTGCGAATCTTGTTATATATTTATTTTTTTTCAAGCAGCTGAAAACTTTCTCCTCAACCCATTTAAATAGTAGAACCTTCATTAGTTAAAGCAATACATGATTACCTCGGGCATGCAGGTACCAGTAAGCATAAAAGGATGGGGGAAATCTATAGTTTTGAATAGCCCTGGCGAATGATCTGCTCGAGACAATTCTAGGTAATTTGTGGAGGGGGTAACTTCTCAGCTGCATAAATGCAACAAACAATTGTAAGCGAATACAACTGTGCAATAAACCGTCCCTATAAAGTTTTCAGTACGGAAGTAAGAGAGATATTAACCTGATTCCCCCATAAACGCATAAACAGAAAATGAACTCCACCAGAAACCACCGCGCATCTTTTGCTTTTTCGTCAGGACTATTCAAAACTACTTTGCTTTATCTTGGTCAACATTTCCATGATGTCCTGAAAGGTGAATGTTCTGTTGTAACTTTCTTCCGAAATAGCTTGTTTTAACTGTGCTCCAATACTTCAGTGGAAGTAGATGAAAAATGTTCTCTCTGACAAGCAGCTGACTATAACAATTGATACCTTGAAAAAACATCTTGTTGTTGCTTGTAATAAAAAAGTAAGCGTAATCACTTTAATTATATAATAAATAAATAACTATTTTCACTAATGAGTGATATTGCTTCTGTTTTCACTTTTAATAAATGCCTTTTTTAATTATATTACTGCCTATTTTCAGTATTTTAAGTGCGTTTTGGCCTTCCTATTTTAACCAAAATAAATGCCTGAATTTTCGAGCTCTGCTCATCATCCAGTTTAGGTACTGTGGCTAAACATTTTTTCATGAGAAGAACAGATTTCGTCTGATTGGTGGAAAAAAATTGGAAGCGCGTACGCGCACGCATCTTTATATAGGACGCCAGCAAAAAGCGAGAGTTTGCATATCCGCTGCAAATATGCGTGTGTGTGTATGTGTGGAGTCGCTTTTCTGAAATTTTACTTCCGTCTGCAGAAATCCGGTATGAAACGTATGCAATTTTACAACTTTTTTCTGAAAGGAAGTAAAATCGTAGGTACCGTGTTTTTAACGGTACATAAAAATACTCAACTCTGAAAGAAAAAGCCTCTGAGCAAAATTTATTGGATATTTCACTCCCTTAATTGAATGAGACGATGATGCCCTGATGTTAAGGAGCGTTTTAAATAAACCACATGAAAAAATTCATGTTCACTTATATACGACGGAAATACTAATTAACAAAATTATTTAATAGATTACTTAAAACATTAGGAAAATAATTAATACAACAAAATTCAAAAAAATTTACTACAACCTACCTTGTTTTCAGTGAATGAGTATATGTGCAAACTCTAAAGTATTAGGATATTTTCAGTTACTTTAACAGTACATAAAATATCAATAAATCCATTTTAGAATTATGTATTTCTGGTTATGAGTTTATGTTTTGTTTGTAAACAATCATATTCCGAGTAAGCAGATACAAAGGCGATTGCGTTATTACAAAACAAAAACAATGAAATTACCTGGCAATAAGCCATCGGTGACCATGGGTTGCTTATATCAAAACATCCAGAAAACATCCCTAAACAACTTGTGAAAGTTTCTCGGCAGAGTTCGGATTCATCCTGTATAGTGTGTCCGTTAGAAACACTACCAATAAGAAATGTGAATACATGTGAATACATTCTCACTCAGTGAGAAATATGATTTTCATCTTGTGTAGAAACCCTCCAAGTTTTGTAATAATGAAAATATGACGCTAGTGCGCCTGCGCGTGGTATGGCAAAACATAGAGTTAAAATGGCGGAGTTCACAATTCAGCAGAAAGTGAAATGTTGTTATTGGTTAGAGGAATTAAAAGTTCCCAATTGCAGTGTCAGGCAGGAATATGGTGCAAATGTTCCAGAGCGCCATACCATTGTAAAATGACATAATCAGCTGTTAGAAACAGATTCTGTGTTAAGAAGGAAGGGAAACAGTGCCCGCAGCTAAAGCTAAAGATGTTAGACAAGCATTTCAGCGCAGTCCCCAGAAATCAATTCGACGGTCAATTCAGATCTGGGTATTCCAAAGTTTAGTGTTCACGATATTGTCCATAAAATATGCGACTTGGAGCATACAAAATCCAAATTGTGCAGAAGTAGCAGCCAAACGATAAACACAGAAGAACAGAGTTTGTCAATTCATTGTTATCTCACATTGATGATGACAATGGATTCCTCAATCATGTCGCATTCTCAGATGAAGCCACCTTTCACACGTCTGGTGCAGTGCGCTGACATATTCACATTTATATTGGCAACAGCTGATATGCCATTACACCAAACTGCATGTGTTGTAATACCACGCACAGGCGCGCTATAGTCATAGCTTTCATTGTTACAGAACTGGGAGAGTTTCTATTCAAGATAGATGAAAACATTTGACTGAGCGAGGAAATATTCGCATTTCTTTTTGGTAAAGATTCTACCGGACACACTGTACATGGCGCTGCAACGCGACCTCAGAGACCTCTGTTTCCTCTACCTCATTGATAGATGGCAGTGTTTTTTTTTTTTTTTTTGAATGGTGTTTAACGCCCTATTTTACTGCTAAGGCACCACAGGCGATGGACACTGATGATACATGAAATGAAATGATAAATTGGGAAGGATATTTTTTAAGGAAGGAAGCGTTCCAGGCCTAAGTTTAGGGTACCTCCCCGGCATTTGCCATTTATGAGGACTGAGGAAAACCTAGAAAAAAACCTCAGCCAGGGGGGACGGTCCTGGTGGGATTGGAATCCCAGCCCCTCCTTCATGAGTCCACGACTTAACGACCTTCGCCACTCGTGGCGGTAGGACATTATTGCGATCAGCACGCCGGCACCCTGATGGTCGCCTATCACGCGGCTTTCTAGATCGTGCAATCAGCATTGATAACCACTAGATCAAGGAGGCGGTTACATTTAATATTCGCATGTACTTAAAATTAAATCTAATTATTTAACAAGCAATTTAATATTAATATAATATGTAGGAATTTAGTAGTGCTGGGCATGTCGAATAAAATACATCATATTAACATGTGCTTAAAATTTAATGCTATGTAATCATGTATTATATGTTTATGAATTTACATGTCCAATCAGGACAAAATTAATTGAATGATATAAACTGAATAGAAATCTGTTCTATCGTGTGAAACAATTAAGTAGGTATATGCAGGCCGTTGAAAACTCACCATAAATACTACCAGTGCCACAAGTTCTTAAAGACAAATTTGGAAATTTGTTTGCGAAAAACTATGGTTATGAACAACGAGTAAAATCTTCAAGTTCTGGAAATAAGTGTGTTAGTGTCTGATATTTCTTTTTAAACATATTAAATATCCTCATATTAGAACGTAATTTTTTTGCAGAGAGACAATCGACATGTAACTGACTACTAGCAGATAATGCTCAACGGTAATTGGTGAGTAGCTATACCTTTATTCCAGTCATAAACTTATAATTATGGAGAGGATATTTATGCAAATAAATATTTTATTGAGTTTGGTGAATACGTTATAATAAAAAGAGCTATTTATAGTTAATGTAAGAAAACATTTTTCCTCTTTTTAGTACATAAATAGTGCTTTACGTTTTTACCACATAGAAACGGAATATGTGTCCAAAAATTGAAAAAATATTTTCGTTACATAAAAATAAATATTTTAAATTTTAACACATAACAATCTGTTCCGTAAAAATTAGACATTATTTCAGTCACACAAAATATTAACAGAGTGACAACCTACCTCTTTTGTCTAAAACTTCTGAACTTTTATCGATTTATTTTCTGCTAACTTTCACAGTTTTAGCAAAGTGCACAAATCGTTGATAAAATATTTTAAATCAGGAGAGTTCGGTGCCCACAGGTTCTTGGGGATTATCCTGCCGTCAAAGGAACTTTCAATTAGCACCATGGATTGATTTGATGTGTGGCATGTAGCACCATCTTGTTTAAAATATCCACGACTCAGCTCTACATCGTCCACTTGCTCAACAAACTGCATGCAAATCTGGCGGTACTCTGCAACATCCACTGCCTGGTCGGGAGGGGGGGGGGGAGTGAACGATGTCTGCCTTTTCCAGTCACCAGAGATTCATTTGTTTTCAATTTGTTTACCAGTGCCAGTATTATGTTTCTTTCGGGGGAATTGCTAACACCAAATTCTCTCTAATATGCAGTTCGAATAGCTGTAATTGAATTCGCAATCCATTATTGATTCACAAGGAAATCCGATGATTTAATGTATACTGCAGTTTCACAGCGACCAGAACAAAATATCGAAAAACAGCTACCAAAGATAAAAACCAGCAATAAGAATTAAAGAATAAACATCTGCACATCTAGTGATAGAGAATCAAAATTCCTAAATATTCCGCTTAAAACTCGGGACATTGGGTGAATTTCCAGCAGAATAAATAAAGTAATGAGCTAGTTCTATATAATTCACTCTGTAAAATATGCTTTTAAAATATAAGCGCTCTACTTTGACTCTAGTGACCGCTTCCATAGGTAGTAGCGTTTGTGACTTCTAATCCGGAGATCCTGAGTTTCATTTCCGGTCAGGTCAAGCTGGCTAAGTAAGTTCGCAGTCTTTCCTGAGAAAGTGAATGTCAGATAGCTTTAAGGCCCCAAGGACTCCGAGTTCATTTGCACCGTCATTAGTTCATTTAATTCATTCACCCTACCCATAGGGTTTAAGGACCTCTCCCCGTGGTGCACCATAAACATATCACCTTCATCACCCCCTTTGGGATAACTATGACCTATTGACGTCCCGGCCTCAGAAGTCCGCTGAAATACGTTCATGAGAATAAAGGGCCAGCATTGACAAAATTATCTTCGACTTTGGTCCTGGTTATTATTATTTATTATTATTCATAATTATTTAGTTTAATTAAGGGCCCTCTTTAACATCTTTGGTCATTAGCAGGGCGAGAAATGGTCGATAAATTTTGCTCAGAAGTCTTCTTTCAGGCTTGAGATACTTTCACCTGCCGTAAATCTACGACATGGAACTAACGGCTTTACTTCCCTTACAAAGGAAGCAGTACTTAGGATTTTTACGCCCTAAAAATCCATGGATTCTGGCCGGGTTTGAATTCGAGAGCTTAGGTTACCATAGTACTGGTGGGTTAGAAGTACCTAAAAAACTGGCTGCAGCAAAGATCAAGAAAATGAAGGCGCAGACGCAAAACGCCACTCCACGTTCTTTATACGTTTCACATTGGACATGACATTTTGAAATATTTAAAATACCTTTGAAATTGCAATATGTACATACAATAATGTGTAAGCATTATTTCGCTATTAGATTTTTGTCATACAGGATCATTTAAAAAGTTCTTGGAAAGAAGCACAAAATGGCGGCATAGTTTTTTGAAATTATTCTTATTTTTCAACATATTCTACCTTGACACTAATGCACAAAGTCCATTGATGCTCCAAAACCTTTATCCCATCACAAGTGAGATTCCTCGTGATCTGCAAAATATGTCTCAATTGACGATCTAAGTTCCTCATCAGGAGAAACTTTCTTTCAGTCAAGGAATTTTCTCAGTTTAGGGAACAAATAGAAGTCCGATGGAGCTAAGTCAAGGGATTAAGGGGAAATTCACAGCAAATCGTACCCGAGTTCATTAATTTTCGCCATAGGGACGATACATATGTGATGGCGAGCATTGTCTTGGTGCAAGATGACTTTCTTCTTTGATAAACTGGCCTTTACTCGCGTGTTTTTATCTTCAATAGGTCCAAAAGGCTAATATAATACGCTCCAGTGGGAAGTTAATCCTTGGAATACCATAAAAAACGTATGTCATGATCTTACCGGCCTATTTCACACACTTCTTGGATGATGCTTCCATGTTTAGACTGCTGTTTTGTTTCAGGTATGTAATAGTGCACCATGTTTCATCCTTGCTTACAAACCGACAGAATTTCTCTGAAAACGGACCAAACTTTGCTTAGAGATGTGTACTCTGATGTTGACGATAATTTTTCATGCATAATTCTTCCCTCAAAATGTGAAAAATGCATTCAACTAAAATTCCCTTCAGCAATTTCATGCATCTTTAATCGGCGATTCTCCGTAACCACGTTGTGAATCTTATCGATAATTTCTAATATGTGGCGAAGTTTAGTCGTCCGCTGAGTGGGTCATCTTTCAAGCTATCACTCCATGGTTCACTTGGAAACGGTTGAAAATAATATTACAGGCACTCTAGAGAATTTACCATTTCTTTAGCAAGTACTTAATAACCGCACAATGTTCGATATTTGCCATTTTCCCCGTCTGCATTTCGCTGGTTACGTTCCTGTACCCTGTTTAGTTCTGGTTCAGCAAGTTAATTCCATCGAATCATTGAAAGAATTAAAAAACCATAAGTCAATATGAATATGAAAGAATGAGCATCAGATCCGCTAAAATTATTCATAATTAATAACAAAGCTATAGTAAAAAGAGATACATTTTAAAAACTCAGGAAACGGAACTGTGTAAAGAAAGCAACCCTTGAATGGCTTTCCGATATACCTGCTTGCAAAGTTTTGCCATGGCCAAAATTATTTAAGAAAGGACAAGTTTTTTTTCTAAGTACATGACGCAGTAGTTCTTGCTGTGAACGCGTCCGGAAAGTGGGTGGAACAGAGTTACACAGAGAGAGAGGGGAGGGGATGCACATATGCAAGAAGGAGCTGAAATGTTTTTGTCCCTCACCTGGCTCTGTAAAGACGCTACACACCGCCTTACCCTAGGCAAGCAATGCCCTCAGTTGTTCTCAATTCACCGACTCAATGGAAGAAAAGAAAGAGGTCTTCCTTTCTTTTTCTACTGCTTTAGAAAAGCTCTGTTGTTGTATTCAAAAGTTTTTGGATTCATGTGACCTCCTCCTCTTTCCCTTATTCTATTCACTTTACTGATCTTTTGCAACCGGGCGAGGGTTGGCTGGTTCCGAGGGAAACCCACTTCTCTACAAGGATAAAGCACCAAGTATGACACACGGGAAGGATCCGGTACACTCTGCAACAAAATATTTAGCTCTAGCCAGGTTGCCATGGTTATGAAACTAGTAAAGCAAAAACATTTAAGTTATAGAACATAAAAGGGAGCAAAAATACCGCAAGAAAACCATATATATTAACACAAGGGATTTTGCTGAATAGAAACGTGAAACATGCATGAATATTTTGGTATAATTGTGTTAAATTAACCGAGTTTTTTTTACTACAAAGAGGGAAAGTCCAATAGTTTGTAACTTTATACAATCCTAGCAATCCTTCTTATGACGGTGTAAATCGTATACAATTAGCCTAATTCTATATGGTTACCTACCAACTAGTATTCCATGAAATCATCCTCGCCTTCACATCACAATTTCAAACAACGTACCTGTAAGAAAAAGCTGAAATTGTCGCCCTAACAAGCATACCAACATTCAAACATGAGAATCATTTTATTAAACAAATATTAAACTAAAACAGCAACGTAAGTTATTAATCATCATAAATTAACCTCCATTATCTTGTAAACATAAAACATGCAATTAATTAATCTGATTACAATTTCTTTCATTTCAAAACAAATCTTGAATCATTAGTAATCATTATTATACTAACAGAAAACTTCCTTAAAATTACTACATTGATTTTACATCCATGACAGTTGCTTTGCTTGGTAAATTTTAAAAGTACAGTCAGTTACATTAGAAATTATTATTCCTAACACACTACTGATACCTACTGTATTAACATTTAATCTTCCTAATGTTGTTATTATTATTATTATTATTATTATTATTATTATTTTACTTTCAATTGCTTACTCTATGTAAGAGTCAGCAACCGATGCTCTTAATTTCTTAATATTGGCCCCAGTGTTTGCAAGAATCAATATCGAACTCCTAAAGCAGTACTCTGTGTAATTTGGCTCATATGGCAGCTCCAAAAACTTAACAACCTCCATAGGAAAATTTCCAAAACTATTAATACCAACAGGTTGACAAATACACCTACCACCTCTGTATTACAAAAAGAAATTTTTGCATTTCACAGTTTTTGGACGTAAAGCAACATATTGCTCAAACAGGACTGTACAATTCATAGGGTTATCATCAGGTACAATAATAAATGTATGTGTCTTATGATTTTTCGTGTCTTGAATATAAACCATCAAAATATGGCCTTCAACCTCAACACCATCAACACACAAATCTTGTGGTTCATAGAACAAGCCCCAAAAATTCCAAAAGACAAAATACGTTCATTAGTAAATACCTGTCACCAGGTGCATCTGTCATAAATCTATCAATTTCGGATCTAGAGAGCACATTTGATTTTTACCCCTTATATTTCATCGAACACTTCTTCAAGAAATCAACATCTTACCAAAGATGGAACGTCCATATTTCCTTTCACTTTCACCATACATTTAACTTTCGAATACACACACCAAAACTTCGAAGACATGCTTCAACTGAAAAAATAAACAAATCTAAGTTTCTAAATTATAAATTACTTACCATATTAATACTAAATAAACGTTATATATTTACCAGCTCTGAAAAACATGACAACAAGATTTTTTCATTAGTTGAATTTAACATGTTTCTCTTTTCTCTCTGTACAGAACTTGTCATATTCCTTTTCGAATACATTTTTCGATTTTTAAGGAATTAACAAAACCTCTAGCTACCTCAGCTTCCTTTATACTTTTTTTCTGGAATGAGATCCATATTTTCAATGTCAATCATTGCGGAATTAGCATCCATTTCCATTTGAATACTTCAAAACAAAAACAAAATAACATCGTCATAGAAACGAGTACTAAGAAACCATGCAATATAATACGCCACAACATCACATTTTGCAAATGTTTAATGCTTTTTGAAAATATGTCAATGCTAAAATTGCATAAAACGTCGTATGCAACACGAGTATAATCTTCATTCTGAACACTCGTGAAAACTAGCACGTGAGCGGAAGTAAACGCGCTAAACATTCACTTGTATAACAATTATCAAGATTATGCATTAGTTACATAAATAACTATTGTGTAACAAAATTAGTATTTTGCTATTTTTTTTGAGCATATACTTTCTATTATGAATTTTTAAGTAAAAAATCAAGAATATTTTATAAACAATATGAAATATATATGATAATACTGAACAAAAAACAAATCTTTATAGGTGCATTGCTAATTTATCTTGCTTTCAAAAGGCAGTCCATTAGAATGACTGAGAATATTTAATATTTTTCCAATCAATTTAAAATCATGTTATTATCTGGTGATTGACAAAATTACAAATCTGATCTTACAGAATGTTTATGTAACAATGCTTATTATTCTGCAGAAGAATTATTTATAAACAATTATTTTTTTCCTTCTATGATAAAATTAAAAATTTTGCAAAATATATTAATATATTTTGACGAGATGCTGCATATCCAATTTTAATGAATTAGCTAATATTTTCTTATAAATGAGTATTTTGTAATACATTTTTTTCACATTAAAACCTGACATATAAGATGTAACAAAAGGGCATGTCAAAACTTTGGGAAAACATTCCTTGCATATAGTGGGGAACATGGGTCCGGAAGTGCTTTATTTTCTTATTAGAGTCCTTTGTCTACAACTCCACTTACATAGCATGATATGCAAGCTAGAATGCTCCAGCATAGCTGTCCTGTGGCAACAACCCCATAATGGGACAGTTGCGTAATACTACAGTAGGTAAGTTCGCTTTTACATCTGGTTAAATGGCTTGGGGTTGTAACTACTCTTAGTTCCTAGGTTCACCGTTGTTGTGATTGTTCTGTACCAAGCAGTCCGTTTGTTATGCTAGTGACTTCATTGCTTGACGTAGCACCGAGCACATAGTGTCAGTTCTGTGTGTTTACGGACCTCGTTCCAGGTACAGTAAAATGAGGTATTCAAATGCGAAATTGGCAAATGCTCATATGATCTATGGATTAGCCGAAGGTGTAGAGAGTTTTCGTGCTCTGCAAGACTGCCAGACAATACGAGATACTCCGGAGTTATATCAGCGCATCGGGCAGTCTATGCAACGGCGGACTGGTGAATGTATCCGTGCTAAGGGAGGACATTTGAACATTTCATATACTTTTCTGTTTCCCACAATTCTGTTTTTGAATATTCTGCTATGTGGTACAGGTGTAGAAAAAGGGATGTAATAAGGAAATAAAGCAATTCTAGACCCATGTTCATATTATTTTTATCTCATATACATGAGAGATATTTCCCCAAAGTGTCGACATGACTTTCGTTACATGCTATATACATTAATATATTATGCACTGATGTTCTTTATAACATATGTACGTAATTAATTTACTATATATAATTTTATACTATTTATTATAATAACTATGTAATATTGAAAGTGGCATATTGTGTTTAAAGTATTCATGTGCATGAATCCTTGCAATGAGTTAAATGGTGTCATTTATAGTTGGCGTGTTCAGTACAGATCGGCAGTTTAGACATAAAATAGACAATAAAAAACTAAACGGCAAAAAATGCAACAGGCAAAAACATTTATTAGGCTTATACAAAATTTTATTTACTTGATTAACCAATAAGCATATTTATATTTATTTTAACATTAAGTTTCAAACAAATTTTTAGCAACACTTGATAGCAAAACATTCTCGAGTGTATTACAAAGTCTTATTGACTTACAGGCTACACGTTACAGCCAAATGTTTTTAAATTTTTTCTAATGTCACGATCTTTCATAGAAAATTACCTCTCAACAGCCACAAGGTAATTGGAGCAAATCTGAACCAGGAGGGTAAATTTCAATCACGTCCTTAGATTTTACCGAAATAATTATTATTGGAAGGGGGGAACTCTCTTAAACTTTTTTTTGAGCAACAAACTCTTTTCTCCTGAAACAATCTGCAATCGTTGCACTGTCTTTTCCATAGTTTTAAAAGACTTTTTCAGAGGCTTTCTCTTTCTTCAAATTGGCTGATCACTTATACTACGAAACGCAACTAGGCTGCAATAAACGTTAAACCATTTTACATCTCTGAAGATTCGAGAACTTTCTTAGGTACTGCGATCAATGTTTCATCCCCCAGAGCGTTCACCACCCACTTTAGGTATACTAGTGAAATGTGAGCAATAGTAAACTAGGTTGAGAATAGAGGGGGCTAATGAACAAGGAGTTTAATTTGAAAATAATATTAAGTATTATTTATTTATTTATCCTGGCAGGAGTTAAGACTTGGAGTTGAGACTTCTCTTTCACTCTGTCAGGCGAAAAACCAGCAAAAATACAAAGTACAATATACATAGTTATATAAAATACAGAAAAAGTCATATTAAATGTATACACTGCATGTAAATATTACATATTTTAAGTATAGTTTGCAGGTTGATAAAGTTAATGTTACAGTTCGGCTTGTTCTTCAATAATTTTTCTCTAGTTCAAGGGGGGAAGAAGGAGAAGAAGAAAAGCAAGAAGAAGAAGAAGAAGAAGAAGAAAAGCAAGAAGAAGAAGCGAGAGACAAACATTTGTGATTCATAGAGTTGAGAAGCAAGCATCTACGTTTAAATTGTTTTATTGTCCTACAATCTCTGACATCAGGAGGAAGGGAGTTCCAGATTCTGGTAACTGACACGCTGAATGAAGAAGAGTAGAAATATGTTTTGTGATGAAGGGTAGACAGTAAAGTCATATTCCGGGCCCGAGGTAGGGACAAGTATACGAAGCGAGAGGCGTGGGGGTATAGAGGCTTTTGAATACTACCACACAGTTTGAGCATAAAAATATACTGATGTACACAGTTATATCTACCCACTGTTTTAGAATACTTATTACACAACAGAAGGCTGATAAAGTAAAAACTGCTGTATTTCAACACACCAGAGGTACTACAGCAGGTGTATAATAGGAAAACGAATTTTTAAAAAAACTATAATGACGTACTTACACAAGACACTGTTAGTACGTCATTTTATGTACATGCAATAGTGCACCGGAAAGACGCCATAGAAACAGTAGTAACACACCAATCGCGTCAATAAAGCAGGAACTTAATACAATAAGTAGCACGCTAAGTATCCAAATAGTAGTTGCAGACTATAAAACAAGTAGATAATCACTGTACCGATAAACAAACATTTAAAAGTTGTTTCAGCTAAAGTCTCAAAACATTACATTTAGCAAGACGGCAATGTTACAACTTTCTCGATTCTGGAAGCAAACAGCAAAGCTCTGTGTGAAATCTCAACCATCACCAAAAACCAAATAAGCTTAAGTAGTTGCTTCTGCTGGGAAAGTTCTGGTCATCTCATTTTTTCGATATTCAAAGAATGGATTACCAATATGTGTATTTGCACACATAACTGACCAATGGGTTGCAAGATTGCTGCATGCAGGATTGCGTACAGACAAAGATAGTGTTATAGGCAGACGCACAGATTTTAATAATTGCTGCTGATGAAGCTTGGCTGCATCTTTTCGATGCTGAGAACAAACAGCAAAGCTCTGTGTGGAAATATCCAGCATCACCAACACCAAAAAGCAAATGCTGTGCTTATGACACAACTGTGACTGCCAGTACTTCAGAAATATCCTGAAAAGCCATTTTTAGACTACTGCGAAAGGCCTCATTTCCGTGCAAGAAGCTGGATGCAGCATCATGATAATACACGCCAGTACATTGCAAATGTTGTTACGAATATCTCACAAAAAATAAAGTGAAGCACTATTGAAAGGACAAGACTGACAGAAACGCTGGGACAGGTGTATTGTATCCAACTTTGAGAAAGATCATCAAAATTATGACGATGAATGTTGTATGTTGTCAAAAAAACGTGGTCATTCAATATTTTATTGAGCAGCACTTGTTTTTCTTCTACTACCCCTATGACTCTTTCCAGAAAATCTTGGATCAGTGAGCAATTAGCATGGGAGCATTTTCATTACCGGATTTCTACGACGCAAAAACAAATGAAGTCGGAGAATTCTGGTCGACATTTGCTTAATCATACCAAAGACAAAATAAGTGAAAATCGCTACATATAACTTTTAAGCGAGCTTTTATGTTATGTAAGTACTTGCTAATTTCATAAAACTTTAAAAAATATCTTATCATCGAAAATATATGTAAGCATATTCTAATTCAGCACGAAAATTAGATTTAAATTCAGTACGCATCAGCAATTAGCCGCGAACAAAACAAATTGAGGACCTCAGGTAAGTATAAAATACAGAGAGAAGGCTAAGACCACAGTAATTCCTTAACTCTGTTAATTTAATATTTTATATATTTGCTCAATCATTTATGAATTTATTCCACCTTTAAAGGTGAGATGAAGGTCTATGTTTATATAAATAACCACGCTGTTCCGAGGCAAGGTCTTGGTTGGCAACACTGTCTGTTATTACTGAAGTTTACAGACATGTGGTGTAACTGATTGGATGGCAGCTCTGGGTGGGGGCTAATCGCCGCAAACCCAATTTCCGCCCCGGTATTGTGCGGAAGGGTGCGGCTACACGTATGCAACGGTAAAGGATTAATCATAAATCGTAATAATTAATTTTATCTGGGAGTCGTCTGTTAGTGCTTTCTGTTTAGCACCTTTCACAAGACCGCTCGAGCAAGAATGGTGAAAGGAAGATGAAGGGACTGATGGAGTAAATGATGGGAAGCAGGTATATTCCAATTTTGCATATACACACTCTCGAACTAATTTATGACATAATAACTAATATTAACCAGGATCTTGACAAGTATTCTGGGCAAATCGCAGGCAATGGCAATGGGACACCAGCGATTATGTACAATATTTCTCCCGTTAATATTCACCAAACTGTAATTCCCTTCGCTGATTCTACTAAGAACCTTGGAGCTATTGTAGACAGTAATCTCTGTCGGGAAAATCATGTTGCTGAAACCTGCAGGAAAGTAAGTCCTCTAGTCCAACCTTTAAAAGATTAAACTTGTCCCTATCCAGGACCTTAAAATATATGTTGGTGCAATTCCTGGTAATGCCTCACTTAGACTACTGTGGTTTTCTACTTATAGACTTAAACTCTAACCTAACGCAAAAACAACAGCGTGTTTATAAAATGTGCATACGTTACATCTGCGATGTGCGTTTGTTCGATCATATAACACCCTCCCTCGATATGCTGTCTTGGTTCCACTTGAATGACCGAAGAAACATTCATTGTTTCACACAGTGGCGGCTCGTGGCACGTGTAGAGGTGTGGGCCAGCGGCATAACTATGTGACACAAATGATGCGGGGGAAGGTCTCTTTTATCAAGTGTTATACTCCATCCGACATTCTCTCATAACTGCAGCGTCATCGTATGTTGTGTTATAAACTTCTGGTTTATATGGAGCTCTTCTAATTCAGCTGTTAAAGTACTGCTTAAGCCTTCTGCGGTCAATTCAGAAACATCAATTATTTTTGAATATTTCAACCGGTTTATCCCACTGATGTATTACAATATCACAACAAATTGTGACGTGCCTGTAATATCTATTTCCTCGGCCTGCACAGAAATGAAAATTTTCCTTTCTATTTCTTTTCTAATGTCTTTCCTATAGACAAAATACTTTTCTCACTTCATACGCTGTCAGCCAAACTGTTTTTTTTAAATCAGAAAAAAAAAACTCTTAATTTTGTGCCGTCTTGATGAGTAAGCTCCTATAACTTTCGGTTTATAAGACTCAAATCGCCTCCCTTCCAGCTTAACATTTAAACTTATGCGCGAAAATAGTCTTCAATAAAACGTCCACTTTATCCATTGCCATAAAACACATTCGCTTTTTTCTAACTTAACAGTTAACACTGTGACACTCAGCTATCCGCGGACAAACAGTAGAAAGTCATCTAATATCAAACAAAGTGCGAAAATAACCCCTAGCCATTTAGACAAAGTAGCATTAACTCCTCAACAGAAGAGAGAAAAGCATGAGCTGTCTTCCTGCTGGCCCAAGAGAACGCAGAAATAAGCAGGAGAAATACTAACCCATCGTGAAGGAAGACAAATATAAGTCTTGTAAATCTTTGCTGGCTCATGAAGGTAAAGTTTAATCGTAAAATTTTCAGGTCTGGCCCATGAGCTTCCCTCGCTAACGGAGGACCCGCATGCTACCGCTACTACAGCAAAGGGAAAATGCGCTTATTGCGTAAGATACTAATCGGTTATACATCGCTGTTTAAATGCATTATCTGTCTTAAAAGTTGACCGTAAGAAGAGAAAATTGTAAATAATTATAGCATTTACTTTGGAGGGGCCGGGCGCATCTGGCCCTTATTGACGGGCTGCCCCTGTTCTCACACTACTTTTCAAAGTTATCCGTACAGCTTATCTATCTTCTCGTTTTAAAAATCTCCCTCTCATAGCCCTGCACGTACTCGCCGCACATCAATACAATCATTGCCCTTCTCTGGAATACATTGCCATGGGAGGTCAGAGACTGTCATACTTTAGAAGCATTTCGTAAGAAATTGTTTAATGTTATTAGAAATAATGGATTGCCGTATATTGAGATTACTTATTTTATAATTTAGGCATTTGTTTGTTTTATACTGCAGTAGAATTATTTATTCTAATATTGTTATTTTTGTCATAGATGTTCCCACCTCCTTCATAGTATTATTAGTGTTTTGAAATTTTATGTTTTATTAGAATACTTACTGTCACAAAGTTTCCAATGAATGTACACAAAATAGTTTGAGATATGTTAATTGCTAACAATATTAGTTAAATAGATGTATAATAAATGAAAATCACATATAATTATTTAAAATAAATAATTGTACTGTCACGCACACAGTCCTTAAGTATTTGTGTCCATTCATCTCATCGGGAAATCTGCTGCTGCCTTCCGAAGTGAGAGGTTCAAACTTGCAATATTTGGATGTCTCTGCTTGCAAGCACCTCCTGAAGCTTGGACCACAATTTGTAGTTCAGGAAGTTCAGGTCCGGGCTCGCAGAAGGTCAATCCGAGGCCGAAATACAGTCAGGGACATTGACCTCAAGCCACTCCTGGGTTATCCGAGTCATATGTGCTGGGGCTGAATCCTGCTGGAAGCTCGCTTTGTCTATGGAAGAGACTTTTGTTGAGGTTCTTGACCAGTCTCTCAAGCACTGTCTCCTGGTACACTTTGGCTGATGATGTTTTGACCCCCTTTTGCGCAGAAAGAAAGTTCCTTGTTATTTTCGTAGTTCACATTGCACCACCCCATAACAGATGCAGGACGAGCCCTTGGATACTTTTCAGCAGCTTCTGTAGAGCATCTGACATATACCCTGTATTTTTTGCATTGAATGTCTTCTCAGCAATGAAACTTTTTTTTCACTGGTGAAAAGGATTCTTCGATGATCATTTGCTGCGTAACGCTGAAGTAAGCGTTTTTATTATAAGAGCCTCTGGTGCTTCAGTTCACTTGTGAGATGTACTTCCCGTCGTTTGTGAGCATGGAGTCCCAGGTCACTGCTGTGCGAGATATAGACACTAGAATTTTTTAGCTCACGAGCCATCTCTGACTATTTTCGTATCGAATTTCTTCACACATATGCCGCCACTGCTTTCACCAATTCTGGAGGTCACACTGGTATTCTTTGTATGTGGCGGTGCGCAAATCCTGTAGACACGTGTACCTAATACTTCTATTGAACACTCAGTCTGTTAAGATGATTGCAGTGTACGAGATTTATCCTTACCCTTAGTACAAATTCTTAAGCGGTAAGAGCTTCAGTCTCGAGCCACTCCCGAGCAATAGCGGAGAAAGCCGAAGGTAGTGGAACGTTCACATATATAGCTAGATGATAACGAACTCATGGACAATAGCATAATAATTCAGACGGTTAGAGCGTCATTCTACATTGTAAAGGCAGTGGGTTCGAATTCTCACACACTGATGCATTTTTTTTCCTCCCCGAGTTAAAGGAGATTTGTCATTATTACAATAATTTATTCCCTAATATATACCACGCACATAATACGCTATAAATTGATATTTACGATTTTTTTTCCTGCTGCAATCAAAGGAGACTTACCACTGTTACAGTGATTTATCCGCCTCTATCAACTTGTATTTACGAAAAGAAGGCGAGTGTAGGCAATCAGGTCGTAGCAAAGCGCAGCAAACTAGTGGATCCACACTTTCTAGGATTTACGCGAGGTTAGCGTTAATGTTAGTGTGTATATATATATGAATTAATTGCGAATTCCAATAAGACAGCGCGTAGTAAAAGATGAAAAACTCTGTTTTGTAATTAGAAACAACATATAGCAGCCAGAAAGTTACGGACGACAATGCATAGGTTGCTTTACCTTTAACAAAAATTAATACTGCAACATTTGCATTTTTACATGCGGTCACGCAAACAAATCTCCCGTTCGGGACTGAGGAGTTCGGTTTTCTCCTCTGCCGTCAGGGCTGCAGCTGTACCGCTCGAGAATTTGTTCTGCGGGTAAGAGTAATCTCCGTCTACATTGTAGTAATTAGGTTAGGTTAGGTTTTGTGAAAACAAGCATACAAATGTTCTGTTTAATATGAAAGTGTACAGTACTGGAAATATTTATTGCAGCACCCAAAAATATTTATGTTTTTCTCTTTATACTAATGTAGAAACATCAGTATTTTGAAATTTTAATATGATTGTGTTTCTAAATATAACCCGAATATTTTAAAGTCTAAAAATATGAAAAATTTATACTCTTTATATTGTTAAAGTATATGTAAACATTGAAACTGAACAAAATGTGAATATTTTGACTAGCCACAATGCTGTAATTAAAACTGCATAAGCCTAATCATTTCTTGTTTAATAATTATAATAAAAGAGTCTTTTTGTATGTCAACCATGCTGACATCGAATGAGGAAATCCTGTATAAGCTCACGAATCTGGGGAGTCCATCGAAAATACCTGCTGCTATCTTAGCTTCAGTTTTCTGTGAGAACTTTGTAACAAGAAAGTTGAAACAATCACTGTCCTTATTCAAAGCAGTAACAAATTGCCTCATCACGCCTAACTTAATATAGAGTGGTGGAAGAAAGAGATTAGAAGGAGAAACCAATGGTTCATACTCCACATTTTTTCTCCAGCAACTCAATTGCTCCTTTATGGCCAATTTTTTTCTGGTCCAATACTCAGATTTAGCCTACTGCCCCATTTACAAAGTGAACCATTTATTATTTTGTTTAAAAATCTCAGAATGTTTATTTTATATATCTGCACGATTAACAAATAATAAAAATTGTTATTTTCTATAATACAGATTTCTGAAAAAATTTAGCTCAATGAAACAAAACTAAGGCTGCTTTGAGAGATTCCACGTGGCAAGGAATTCAGAAAATATGAACAGTTTCATTCAACAAAAATTTTGTAGATCAGTGTCATTCATAGAGCCTCTTTCATTAAAGATCTATAATTACGTAATTTAGAATAACGTTTGAGCCTCTGTATTTGCAGAATTTTCATTCGAATGTCAATAAATAAAGTTTAACCGCTGTAAACTTGCAACGGCACTTTGTAACAGGAGTTAGTTTCTTTCTCGGAACTTTATAGTGTCTAATGTTATTGTAAAGATAAGGAAATATTGGCTATTTTCCACTGTGTGGCTCATCGCCTCATATCAAATCACGAACTAGCTTGCATGTTGCCCGTCCAGTAAGATAGAATTACAAGAAACACGACACCCTCTTTCCTATATACTGTTACATGCAGCTTTGTCTCTTAACCAACCTTTCAGTGTAGCGGGACAAAATGGACTCCCCTAAAACGGTAATATAGGCATGATTAACGCCTTCAGGAACCCTCTGGGATATGATACGAGGCTAGCTGGATAGAACTTGAGGTACTCAATAACACTAGTCAACACATTTCATCTTCTTTTCTCCATCTGGTTGGAAATGTAAATGATGCTAACTAAATTTAGAGTGCTGAATTCAAAGGAAAATAACAGTTTTTGAACTATCACGTCACATTCTATAGATACACAATACTACTACATATGCAATACAATGTGGGTGCGCGTTAACGATTTTAAATGCATCAAAATAATTACACTTAGAACTAATAAATTTGTGAGTTCACTTAATTTTGAGTTATAGAATTCAATGGTAAAATCAGTTTTTCCCTTTGCTGTGACATTATACACGACATAACTTTAAAAAGTACTATGGCGAACATTGATATAATTAAATACAAACAATAAATGCAGATTTATAGCTTAATAGTGTTTTTCTGACGCAATGTATACGTGAACATGATATAGAAAGATCTAAAATTTAGCTCACAATACGAAAGGCATTCTAAAAGTTATCTCCATAATGCTTCAAAATACTCTCTCTCTCCACTCACAACTGTAGACGGTGCAACCATTATCTAAAGCACTACGGTACTCGGACTGAAATATTGCCAACAGAGATGAATTTATAGCTTGAGCAAGGTCCTGCACTCGTTTAAAAGTTTTCCAGAAATATAAGATTTCTCTTGATGAAACAACCAGAAGTCGCACGGTGCAAGATGAGGGCTGTAGGGTGGATGATCAAGCAACTAGACTTGGCGACTTCCTGTTCACTCAAATTTGCGACTCTTCTGTGAGGAGATGCATTGTCGTGCAAAAACAACAACCTTGAAGTCCCTGTCTTTGGATGCCGCAGCCTCAGCTCTTCAAATAAAGGATCATGTGCTGCAACATTCTCCATTCATTGTGATTCCTTCTGCATGCAGTCAACCACTAATGGTCTTTCATCTGTTGATTTTCCTCCACCAAGTTCCTCACACTCTCTCGTTCACAACTTCCCGAGGCCGGCCTGAGCCTTGGTTGTCTTTCAAAGTCTCTCGCCCTTCTTCAAATGATCGAATCCATCTTGCAACAGTATCAAATAAACATACTCTATCATCATGAACAATTACTAAGTTCTCGTGGATGGTTTTTGCTCTTTCAGTTAACTTATAGCGTGTGAAAATGTAGAATGTAAAGTTTTGTTTAGAAATATTCATGGTTTTTCACCAGCTATTGACACAGGATTGAACTCAACAGACTGCACGACAGTGACTATGAACGTTTAAACTTCCGCTTGTGAATATTTTAATCGCTTTAAATCCATTATTGCCAGCTGCGTCAGTTTCATTTCAGAGACATTCTCGAACAATGGATAGGATTGTTGCAAAACTTTTTAAATGTCCCTCGTATAGTTGTAATCTTACTCTATATTTTGTTTAGAAAAGCGTGATTATGATGCTAATCTTCTGCATGGTATTTCAACACACTCCCCAAGAATACACCAATCTCTTAGGCCATTTCATGACTTTATACTTCATGGTTCTGGTGTCTGGGCTATTCCACAGGCACAAAATACAACAGTATTTCATGAATCCATTCTGTAAACCTGCAAGAGTGCAATCATTTCAAATCACAGCAGAGTTGTCATCCATGGTCTTTATACTTGACTGCCTCTGGCAGCAAAACCATGTTTTCGTGTTTCTCTCATGTCTACTGCATAAGCCATAAGCACGGACGGTTATTTGTTGTCACTGTGTAGTAGTACTACCTTCAAGCTGGTTTTACTGTAGTCAGTGTGGGTTATGTTATACACCTAACTGCATCATCAAACTATTGGCATCTCTACATACAAATATTGAATTCAGCGAAAGAGCTACTTGTTAATCTGTTTTGTCCCTGGAGCTGCAACGTTCCACTACTGCAATCTCAATCCCAGATTGCTGATTAGAAAGTTGCAGATCGCGGATCAAGTCGTTCAGTTCCCTCTGTTCTATAAGATGAGGCGAAGTGAGGGGAGTGCTCTTCTGATTCACTTGCTGTTGTTGAGTCTGATGAAATGTTTCTTCAAGTTTGTGAGGGACAAGTAGCAGTCTGAACTGTGGTCTCTTGGCTGACAACACAACATTGGAACAGCGAAAGGCATGGCTCGGCGCTTTCCTTTCAACTATTCTGTTAAAGTACGGCACAGATTATGCAGGGAACATGAAATGCAACATTTTTATTTTGATTGCAAGAGGACTTGTAGAACTTCTACCACTATAATACTTCTTTGTATTATAAAGTGAGTAGCAAACAAAAGAACAAAAGTCCGTCACGCAGAAACTGTGTAAACTTAGCAAGTTTCTCAGTAAGAGAGAGCTGGAACAGGGAATGTAATAAAAACAAGTAACACTAACTGAAGCTATACGTATGTATTTAATAAAAACACAACTTTCAGGAAGTATATGCTTTTCCCGTATTATTATTATTATTATTATTATTATTATTATATTTACGCTTTAAATTGTTCATTTAACGTTTCCAATTGCACTTAGCTGTATAACAACTAAAATGCAACGTGATTAACATTTAAGCTGCACAGTTAATTTTAGGCATACGATTGCTTGTTTTTCTGTGTTCCATAACCGCTGTGTTCTCTTCGCCTGCATTTATTGCACACTTTACACTAGCAAGGTTGCTAGACTACCACTTAATTGTACATCGCTCCATATCGCTCCTGCGTTCGCCTAAACTGGGCTTTTTCCACTGCCGTTCGGTGCGGTAATCATAGGATGGCCGCTGTTTGTAAGGGTAAGTCCGATTTTCGTCCATGCGCATTCGCAGATTATTCCCCCACACTCTTTCACATGACACTAACGAATTTATCGTTTGGCATATTTGTATAGAATGCTAACAATAACAATTTCCCCGTATGGCACATCTTCCCCCGGGGCACCTTAATCGACGTCCTCGGCGATTACAAAAATTCTGTTTGCCACCCCCATTCGTAATCGTCCGATTTACCTGATTTTTCAGAAATCATTTGTCTTATTTTATTTTAATGGAAAATGCCGAGTTTCGTGGAGAAAAAAACAAAAGCTTATGGCCGCTAGAGCGTTTAAACACACACACACATATAAAATTTTCATCGTCATTTTTTGGTGCCTAGTAACTAGAATCGATGGAGATTTTAAGGAAAATTTCAAAAATCTTTACATGGGCACAACCGCAATAGGTTACATTCCTTCGGAATTCGCTAAAAGAACAACAAAACAAAAGAACAGAGAGTAGCGAAAGACTTAAAATTAAAAATCTAAATTACTCAAAAACCTTATTTGCTAGCACATCAGGATTGTATGCACAAAACTACGTACTAATTGGTATATAACATGCCAGGTGCAAAATGGCTGTTGATTAGTGTAATCAGTTCTTTACAACTTTCAAACTACACTTTTTTTAAAGCATTGTGTACTCTAGAGTACCATTTTCGGAAGTAACCGCGTCACTGTTTCTTCAGGGCTGGAGAATGCTTCACATTGTAGTTACGTAGTGCCAGGTCAGGACTGTAAAGTGAATGTGTCAACGATTATGCTCTGCGCTCTCTGAAATGTTAGTGCGAGTATAAGATGTCATGAATAAACCTTAGTCCGGTTGTGGTTCATAAATTTTATTGGAAGGCAGATTACAGTACACCACTTTGCAGAAACTGTTTTCTGATTTTCGGAACAATGGTTGCCAGGTGACCACTTGTTGAAAAGACAGTAGCGACCGTTTTCTTTTAAACATTCTTTTCCCTTTTGCCCCGAGACTCCCCATTGTTAAACCTTTGAAGCGTTTCTTCGCATCATTGCACCCTACAAAGTTTTTGCCATTGGGTACCCAACTTGAGCACATTTTTTTTTTTTTTTCGCTTCATAGGTGTTCACAAAAATGATAGAAACATATGGCGAGCTAATCACCAAGAACCGACAGTTAAGTCATCGTCAAGCTATCTTCTCTGATCATTTGCTCTATGTATGAAATGTTTTCTGTTCTTTTTATGTTTAAATTTTATAATTCTTTTAAATTTGCCGAACCAGCAGAATGCCGTTGCAAAGCCTGGTGCAAACGATGAAAAGGTTGCATTGGTGACTTGCACCAGCACAACTTTACTGCTGCTACTGTTGGATGCAAGTTGCAAGCTTCTAGAATCTGAATAACTAGAATTAACACTCCTGAACAAAACAGAGAGAGATAAAATCTTATAAATATCGCAGTAACGCATCTATTGAAAAAAATATTACTGGTTTTAATGCCAGCAAAGTTATCGATGACTCTTTGAATTTGCATACCGAATGTCGCGCTTAAAATACCAATAAAAGAATTGGTTAAAACCAGAGCCCGTAAGTTAGGCAAAATACCTTTTCTATCTGGGTGATATATTTAAGAGTCAGATAGAAATGAATACGTTTCGATACATTTCGGGTTAGTAGAACCATTTTTTATATTGTTCTTTTTTTTTTTTTTTTTTCCTTCTATTGGCTACTTTAAGGTTTTAAACTTTTTTTTTTGGCCTGTTTTGGATGATCGTTATGGAGTTTTTCTGCGATATTTATGCATTTTGAAAAACACGTAAAGCATTTCAATATATCGTAATGAAAAAAGTAATACAAATTAAATCTCATGTTCACTTCACAAAAGTATATATTAAGAATCTTGTATATACATTTTTATTTCTTTTCAAACAGTCAAAAACCTTCTCCTGAACCCATTCACTTAAGCTCTTTAAATAGCAGAATCTTTCATTAGTGAAACAAACTCACGATTACCTCGAACATACGAATACAGGAAATAGGAAGGATGAGGAAAGGGCTGTAGTTTTGAATACTTCTGGCGATTGACCTTGAATAGATCAGTGCGAAACATTTCTAGGAAATTTGTGGTGGAGGTAACTTCTCAGCTGCGTAAATGTAACAAACAACTGCAAGCGAGAAAGTTGAGAGCTGTGCAGCTGTGCAATAAACCGTTCCTACAACGTGTTCTTCCCCTATAAATGCATAAACAGAAAACGAACTCCGCGCACATCTTTTACTCATTCGCCAGGACTATTCACACTATTTTGATTTGATTAATATTTCCATGTTGTCCTGAAAGGTGAATGTTCCATTGTAACTGGTATGAGTCCTTCCGAAATAGCTTGTTTTAAATATACTCATTTCAGTGGAAATAGAAAGTTCTTTTACCATGATAAGAAATGTTCTTTCTGACAAGCGGCCGACTATGACAGTTGATACTTTTGGGAAAAAATGTTGTTGCTTGTAACCAAGAAAAGAAGGCTTAACTAATTTAATTGTGCTATAAAGAAAAGTTTAAATATCTTAAATATCTATTTTTAATTAACAATGAATGATATTACTCTCTGTTTTCACTTTTAATACTTGTCTATTTTAATTATATTACTGCATATTTTCAGGAATTTAAGTGCCTTTTTGCTTGCCTATTTTAACCAAAATAATGTCTGAAATTCCGGGCTCTGGTAATGACGCATTTGTCATAATCCTTATATATTGGGGAAATGAAAAGGTTTACGGAATAAATTGTAGAAAATTCACTTTTGGACTGACAATCATGAAGAAAAATACACGCAGATTTTTTTTTATATCTGTAAGCGAGTTGAAAGTGCATACATTATGAACCACTTACAGACATTCATTCATATCTCGTAGGATTGCCAATGGACGTATTGTTGCACTACCATTTGAAAACTTTCCACCATTTTATTTGCGATAATTGTAAATGTTTGACCTACGAATGCTACTTTTTTCTTTCCACCCATATGTATTCGAGGTATAAATGTTCGAATGAATTAGGAAATTACAATTAAAAAAAAGAAGAAAAATTATAAAAATACTTTACATATTTAGAAGTGTAAGTTAAATACAAAGCAACAAAAGTTCATCACGCAAGAACTAAGCTAATTATTGCTCAGCAAATCGAATTTATGAAGAGTATTACAGAGCTCTAGAGCAGAGAAATTGATGACGCTAGAGCGATTTTAAATTTCGTTTTGCAGGTATGTCACCACTCCTAATGGTACGATTTCCCTGATTTTCAAAAACTATTTTTCTTATTTTTATATAAATGGAATATGCCGAGTTAAGTTACGAAAAAACAAATATTCGGGCCGCTAGACCGATTTTTAAATTTTGAGTTTCACGTAAATCCCATTGCTAATAGTCTGATTTCGCTGATTTTCATAAACTATTATTTTTATTTTGTTTCAATGGCATATACCGAGTTTCGTTGAGAAAAAATAAATAAACAAATAAAAAATTGCGGCCGTTGGAGCTATTTTTAAATTTTCGCTTTAGTCTAACCCCGTCTCTTTAAATTTCGATTTTCACGTATGCCCCCACTCCTAATGGTCCGGTTTCGCTAATTTTCAAATGCTATTTTTTTTTTATTTTAATGGTATATATCGAGTTTCGTTGGGAAAAAATAGAAATTGCTACCGATAGAGCGATTTTTTAATTTTCACTTTAGGTTACTCCCCACCCTTCAATGTTCCAATTTCCCTGCCTTTTGAATTCGATGAATTGTTTGTTAATTGACCGTTATATGCTGAGTTTCGTTGAGAAAAAGCAAAAATTGCGGCCGCTAGAGCGTTAATAGACACACACACACACACACACACACACACACACACACACACACATATTATATTATATAATAAAAATGAAAAACAAAGTAACTCTTACAATAATGTAACTAAAATAACATAGAAAAGCAGAAATGTTCTCTATATTTCAATTAACTTGATTTTTTCATACACACACATATCACTTTCGGGCCTAGTTAAGTAGGATGGAAAAGATTTGAAGAACCTTTTCAATTTTTTTTTCATTGGTACAACCGCAGTAGATATGTACATATTTGGAATTTACTAAAAATGCATGTAAAATTAGTCGCAGTAGATATTCGCTTTTAAATTAAAAACGCGCCGAAACGAACAAGGTGCACAAGCCGCGACCCGTGTGTCTTTTGTCTATGTAAAACGATATTCTGCATTGCCCTCTAGAGCCGCTTGGAGTAAATAAACCTCGCTTCTGTATATTTTGTCGGTCACAGAAACCAAATATTTTTTATTCATAAATGACTCGTTCTCTGGGAGACTAATAAAGATTTGAGGTCGCAACAATGTGACTCCGGACAAAATGATCCATTATTAATCTCCTTGGACCACTGACCTCCAGAACTTAGTGCCTACTGTATGGGAAATTGAGTATATATCGTTCTCACAGGAAGTCATTTCAAATGATAATGGCGGAAAATTTCGTCGCATTTCGTCACTAAGGAATTGGCTAGTAGGTTTGCGAACTTTTTCAATACCCCAATATACAATATAAGTGGTGCTCGAGATTTCAATGACGCGTGGATTTTTTTTTTTTTTTTGTTTTGTTTTGTTTTTTTGTTTTGTTTTTTTTTTTGTTGTTGTTTTGTTTTGTTTTGTAAAGGATAGGTTAGACATGAGATGTCCAAATGAATAGAAACTTTAATTTATTGTTAAATATACCACGAAAATGCCTCTGTGATGCTATTATAAAATTCTTCACGTTTAAAATTATAGCAATGTGCCTGTCAATAATGTAAGTAATAATAAATTATATGCAATATTAGAAAGTCAATATTCCATATCTGACCCTTAAATCTGTTTATATATAAGCTCAGTTTTCGGATATATATAAATTAACAGTAATTATAACAGCAGAAAAGGATAAAACACTAAGAAAAAGTCACACTTGAGATCGCTATATTTCGGACTCGTGGAGTCCTTCTATGGCAAGAGGACAAGTGACACTGTAATTTGTTACATTGTTAATAGTGTTAGTTTATTTTTATTTTTCTTTTATATTATATATATATAACTGTTAACGTTACACTAAACTTTTTGCTGCCTCCTTATAAGGTAATGGCGTCTTTATGGACAAGTGATATGGCGTTGGTCCGCAATAATTACATACATATGTATGGAAAAGGAGTTGCAAATGAAGAGTTGCCAACCTGTCACATGCACGCGGTCCAGCGTAAATTAAAATACTATTATGTGAGTTTAAGATGAGCTTTATAAAAAGCCATAATAAATTATATTTACTGTTAAAATAAAACAATTGGCATCATTCCATGTTACACAGCTCAACTAAAAATGTCAAAACCGTATTCATTCTGATTCCTGTGTTAGACTTCAGGTTCTATCAAATCCCAGAATGGAGCAAAATAGTAACATTGGCTGCGGCATAGACAAGCGTATAGAGTAACAAGAAAAACCTCTTTTACGAGTGACATTCAAAAAGTTTTGAGATCGTCGCCTTAAAGTCCAAAGCTAACGACTGAATTCGAAATTATCCTCATAATCCTTCAAAAGTACTCTCCACCTCTCATCACACACAGCTGTAGACGGTGCAACCTTGTCAAAAGCATTACGGTACTCGAACTGAGATATTGTCAGCAGCTGAATTTATAGCTTGAGCAAGGTCCTGCACTCTTTTAAAAATTTTCCAGCAATGCAAGATATCATTCGAAGAAACAACCAGAAGTCGCACGGTGCAAGGTCAAGGCTGTAGGGTGAATGGTCAAGCAGCTGAACTTTGGCAACTTCCAGTTTCCTCAAATTTGCAGCTGTTCTGTGAGGAGACGCAGTGTCGTGCAGAAGCAACAGCCTTGAAGTTCCTGTCTTTGGACGCCGCAACCACAGCTCTTCAAATAAAGGATCTAAAATATACGTGCCATGGTATTCTCCATTCATTGTCATTCCTTCTGACATACAGTCAACCACTAATGTTCCTTCACAGTTGAAGAAAACAGTGAACATTCGATTACGATAACGAAAATCTTGTTGAAGAACAACTGATCTTGGATCTTCTTAGGCTTTCACGGCCGGTGTTGTCATTAAAACAATTAAATTCTCTGAGAGACGGATCAATACTGTCGTCGTGTTAACAATTAAGTGTTATTCTTCGTCCCTTGAAGATGCCAACCGGAGTAGTTGGTGAAATCTATGGTAGTAATTTAAACCATGGACCACGGCAAAACAGCTCGGGAGAATTTAATTGTTTTAATGGTCTTGAATCATTCTCATTTACCCACCTGCCAGTTCTGCGTTTTGTTTGGGGCGGTATAGTAATAAAACCAACTTTCATCACCTATACGTATATCTGTCAAACGTTCAGGTCCATTTGGTGCAAACATGCTCAGCATGCATGCTTGCACATTCCTTTCTGCTCTTCTCCTCTTCATTGGTTAGGGAATGTGGAACCCATTTTACACAGATTTTTCGCAGCTTTAAATATTCATAGAGTATACTATAAGTGCTGTCAACACTGATACCTACTTGTATTTCCACAGTAATATGTCGATTTTCCTCCACCAAGTTCCTCATTCTTTGAATTGTTTTCTCATTCACAGCTTCCTAAGGCCGGCCAGAGCGAGGGTCTTTCAAAGTCTCTCGCCCTTCTTCAAATGATCGAATCCAACTCGCAATGGTACTAAATGAACACACTTGATCACCATGAACAGCTACCAAGTCCTCGTGGATTTTTTTCTCGATCTTTCACCTATGAAAATGTGGAATGTAAAGTTTACTATAGAAGTATTCATGAAATCACAGAACTGAACTCAACAGACTGTACGACAGGAACTATTCAAGTTTAAACTTGCACTTATACATATTTTGATAGCTGTAGGTCATTTGTTGCTGGCTGTGTTATTTACATTATTGTTCCCACAGTGTATAGGCTGATTGCAAAACATTTTGTATGCCCTTCAAATTCAATGAGCAGAAAGAGGAAAATTGTGCACAAAAACTTCAGATATACCTATTTTAAACGCATGAAACAAATGTCTTAAGTAATTTTTTTGCATCATGACAGTAACTTGAAAACGCTTCCTTCATAGAATTCCATTCCCTGGGGGTATAGTTGAATGCACCTCTTCATCTGAACCAAAGTGGCCATTCTAGCCACACTTTAATTTTAGCACTAACAGAAGCTGCAACGTAGGTGCTCATTGATAATATATGATATTAGCTGGTGAGGTAATCACAATAACTTCCGACACGCGCTTTCATTTATATCCACTTTACGAAATTCCCATCTGTCATGCACAATAACATACGCTGTGTCGTGAGAAATGATAAATTATGGTGCCAAGGTTCACAATGCACCCGTCAATAGTTTCGACCTGTCGTCTCAATGTCTCTGGCAATGAGAGGCGTTTAAATAGTCACAAGTCGCAGGGGCATGGTTCATTAGCAAGGTGTGTTCTTCAAAAGAATCTGCCCTATCTGGAGATATTGGCAGACAATCAGCATCATACACCTGCAACGTTTCTCTTTCAATGTTTTTCCCTTTGCACACAATAAAACGCTGCTGCTCACATATGAATGATGATAACCCACGCACCAGCTTTGTTCACTGATCAAGCCATTACTGTCTTAGCACAAGATTCAAACTAGTTCTGGCAGCTTTGAACATCCAGACCCACGTCGTACGGGAGCTGTTCAGTAAAGAATGATAATAGTTTTACAACCATAATATCTGGAGTTAAATTTTAAATTCACAATATTTTTATAGTTTAATGATAATGTACACATGTTGCTAGTTTCATTGCTGTCATTTCCGGTTGCAGTGTGTGAGAGTTGTGCAAGATGGACAGCAAAATGGAGGGCACATGCGACGAACTGCTCTGAAATTCTGTTTTTGTCTCAACAAATCTTCAGCTGAAACCTATGGAGAGTTTCTTCTCCCCTATAGCACAGTTCGAAGATGGTTCAAAATGTTTAAGAGACAGTTTCAAAGTAAAGGAGATCCGGAGCTCCATTTTGAGCTCTAACGCTTTGGTTATGATGAAGAGGTGGCATCGGTCATATGCAGGTAAGTATATCCCAGGAATGAACGAGGCGTATTCAAGTTCATGTCACGATGGAAAAAAATGTCTCAAGAGCGCCACGTGTGGTAACTGAAAAGTTGTGTTTGTGCACGGTCGGTTTCATGACGACTGATTCTCGAACAAAAGACGTTCGCGTATACTTGAAGATGTTACAGGAAGATGCGGGGTTTCTTTCAAACGTAATCGCTGCTGATGAAACTTGGCACATCATTTCCATCCTGAGAGCAAGTAGCAAAACTCTGTGTGGAAATCTCCATTATCACCAGAGCCCCGGAAATTCAGGAATTTATTTTGGTTAAAATTGACAGGCAAAAAGGCATTTAAAATACTAAAAATAGTCAGTAATTAAAATTAGTATTTATTAAAAATGAAAACAAAGATTAATACCACTCATTATTAATGAAAATAGTTATTTAAGATACTTAATACTTTCTTTTTCGCATAATTAAAGCACTTAAGCTTACTTTTCTTGGTTACAGACAACAACAAGATGCTTTTTCAAGGTATCAACTGTCATAGTCAGGCTCTTGTAAGAGAGAACAGTCATCATGGAAAAAGAACCTTCTACTTCCACTGAAGCGATTGGAGTATATTTAAAACAAGCTATTTCGGAAGAACTCATACCAGTTACAACAGAATATTATCTTTCAGGACAACATGGAAATGTTGATCAAGACAAAGTAAAGTAATTTTAATAGTCCTGGCAAATGAGCGAAAGATGCGCAGTGGTTTCTTGTTCAGCTCATTTTCTTTTTTATGCATTTATAGGGGAATCAGCACTGTTATCTCTCGTACTTCCGTACTGAACACACTGTAGGGACGGTTTATTACACAGCTGTACAGCTCTCATCTTTCTCGCTTGCAATTGTTTGTTACATTTATGCAATTGAACCACAAATTTCCTAGAACTGTCTCGCACAGATCGAGACAAGTTCATTCACTAGGACTATGCAAAACTACAGTACTTCCTCTCTCTATTCATATGTCCGAGGTAACCATGCGTTCCCTTGACTAATGAAGGTTCTGTTATTTAAAGAGCCTAAGTGAATGAGTTGAGGGGATAGTTTTTGACAGTGTGAAAAGAAGTAAATGTATAACAAAATTCTCAGAAGATATTTTGTGAGGTGGACATGCCATTTAATTTTTATAACTTTTACATTTCGATATAGTGAAATTGTTTATGTGCTTT
Source organism: Metallyticus violacea (assembly GCA_030762175.1). Lineage (NCBI taxonomy): Eukaryota > Metazoa > Arthropoda > Insecta > Mantodea > Metallyticidae > Metallyticus > Metallyticus violacea. The sequence goes on from CM060836.1 coordinate 21,077,996, forward strand.
TTAAAATGCGTAAATAAACGCGGAAATCCATAACGATCTAAATTTGGCAAAACAATTATTTAAACCTTAAAATAGGTAACATAACCCAAAATAGGGGGGTAAATGCAAAATATAAACTGGGCCTACCGTCCTCAAATGTACAGAAACATGTTCATTTCTATCTTAACCCTTAAATATATTCTCCCAAATAGAACAGGCGTTTAGCCATTTTCGCGTTTTGGTCATCACTAATACCAAAAGTGGTTGCTTCTGCTGGGAAAGTTATGATGATTTCATTTTTTGATATTCAGGTAATGGTTTACCACTATGTCGGACTTGTACACACAATTGTAACTGGGCAATATAACAGGTATGCTGAAAACTCCGTAAGGCCACATTACATAGTTGCAAAAGGCCACGTTTCTGTGCAACAAGCTGGATGCTGCACCACAATAATGCCCGGCCGCACATCGTAAATGTTATTGCTGAATATCTCACAAAAATCAACGTGCAGCGTGTTACCTCATCCTCCCTATAGTTTATAGTTATCCCGTGTGAATTTTTTCTTTTTCCCAAATTGAAGAAACAGCTTCGTGGGAGGCATCGTTAGAAGTAGCGGCGAGGGCTGCGGAGGCGATTCTAAAGGTACAGCCAAAAAAAAAAAAAAAAAAAAAAAAAAAAAAAAAAAAAAAAAATCCAATATGTCCTTGAAGACTGGCAGAAACGCTTGAACAGATGCATTGCATCCAATGGGGACAACTTTGAGAAACATAATTCAAAATTATGAGGACGAGTAAAGGTATACTGTTAAATAAATTTATGTACCATTCTTTATTGAAAATCGCTCGTATTTTATAAAAACAAAACAAACAAAAAATGTGCGTTACTTTTCCATCATCCGTCACATTTTTCATATAAAGTTAATAACTAATTGTACAAAACTTGAAATGTATCATAGAAAACCCATATTCGAACTTAGCATTCAAATTCATTTTATTGAATTCTTGTGCAATTTTAACCAGTATTATTTCAATCTAAGTGATATGCCAAGAATTGCATCATTTTTCTTCCACTGGAAAACATGACATTTCTTACAATAAATAAGATCAAGTTTACTAATTAAAGGACAGCTGTGCCTCCTGACTTTCAGGAGTTGGATGATGTGTGTCGGGTGAAGACAATCTAAGGGTGTGTGCTACCAAATTTCCTTCACTAAGTCACAAAGATGATGTCACTTGTTGAGACATATTTAGCGAACATTTGAAATAGCCATATGTCAGCTGGGCGGCCTTTTAAAAATATCTAGACCGGAAGTGGCAACACCTAGGAACCCAATTGCCCGTCACGACCTGCACGCTTCATGGTTGCAGACAATGGGGAGACATCGATCCATTCTTCTGAAGTAAGTAACACCTTGCATGGGTTTAAGTCCCGGTTGCAGTGTTCCAGTACTACGGCAACGATCGAGGAAAATCTCTGTAAATCCTCATGGTGTTACATTTAAGAAATTCGAATATTTGTATCAATAATACTTTTTATAAGTGCTTTTATTGATAACAGGATATGAAATATTAAATTACTGTCAGTTAAGTACAAGCGATCAGTTATGCATGCTACCTCTATACGGCATTTACCCAAGTTGGTAGCCACTTTAACGCTGAGCTAATCACTCATTTTCCAAGCTTTTTTGACATTGTTCATAAATCACTATAACCTAATTGCTGTTCCCTTCAAAAATGAAAGTTATCTCGCAACGGGTATTCATTTTCTGCGCTATACTTTTTTCTCTCTCACCTTGCATAGCATTGAAGAATATAAAAACGTTATTTATTTTTTTAAATAAGAAACAGCAAAGAAAAATGCTCAGTCGAAAGACAAACATGTTTTATTTTTATTTTTGCGAATTTACTGTGATGTTTTCACAATTTTTCATATGCATCGCAAAATTAAATGAATATTAACGCCAAGGAACTTTACTTTAAACATTTCCTAAAGTTATTTATTCATCAGCATTCAAAAGTATTTTGTACAGTGAAGTTATTTGAATTGCTACGTATACTTATCCATGTAAATTATCGATAAGGTGCGCGATGTGGTTTTGAAGGATCGCCGATTAAAGGTGATAAACCTGTAAACATTTCAGGGAACGTACGTTTCATTGAGGAAAGAATTATGCTTGAAAAAATTATCGACTAGATGATTACTGAACTGCAGACTCAGGATCTAAAGCGAATCAGAGTGCAAATCTCTCAGCAAGGTTTGGTTTGTTTTCACAGAGATCCCGCCCACTTTATGCGTCGATTTGTGACCAATGATACACCTGAAACAAAACAAAACAGTAATATAAACAATGAAAGTATCACGAGATTCTGCACCGCCAAAGGAGGCCAAGTGTGTAAAATCGGCCGGGAAGATCACGGCGTCGGTTTTCTGAGATGTCAAGAGTGTAGTGTTTACTGATTCCCACTGGAGCATATTATGCTAATTTTTGGAACTATGTAGACAAAAATACGGAAGAAAAGACCGGGTTTATCAAAGAAGAAAGTCATCTTACATCAAGACAATGCTCGCCCTCACACAACTGTCGTTACAATGGCGAAAATCAATTAATTGTGGTACAATTTGCAGCCACGTCTGCCTTATTCCTCTGACTTGGCTTCATGGGACTTCCATTTGTTCCCTAAACTGAGGAAAGTCCTTAGTGCAAAAAAAAAAAAAAAAAAAAAAAAAAAAATCCTGATGAAGAGCTTAAATCATCAGTTTAAACATTTTGTAAGTCAAGAGGAATCTGACTTTCATAATGAAGGTAAAGGTTTTGGAGCGTCGCTGTACAAAGGGCGTTAGTATCAAAGGGGAATGTGTTGAAAAATTCAAAAAGCTATGCCGACATTTTGTGCTTCATTCCGAGAACTTTTCAAATGACCCTCGTAGTAAATACGCCTTCCATAAATTATCCATTGTAATGAAATGGAGTTATTTGGCGTTTTGAAAGTATAACGAAACAGTTTTATAACCACACTCAATTTCTAACTTGTTTGCCATTTGGAAAAGGTTAGAAGGAAAAGATTTTCTCCCACCTCTTTGTGCTGAGTTTACTTTGGACAAAATTTTACCCTTAAGATCTGTGATTCTACCTGAACAATAAACTTACCTGCCTGGTTTTGCCTTATTTGTTTAGAGTTTGCGTGCAAGGCAGATACAAAGAAATGGAAAACGTAAGCGACCTGTATATAACAAACAGTAAAATACATTTCACGCGTGTTCAAGATACATGCTTGTGCTCAGTTTTGTTTTATTATTATTATTATTATTATTATTATTATTATTATTATTATTATTATTATTATTATTATTATTATTTTTTAATTTTTCAAAGACTGTGAGATAAACTCAAGCACCCCCACCTCCGCCCCAGAACACGAATGTAGGTAAATTAAAAAAAAAACCAAGGCTTACATTCTTGCAAAACCTCACAATGCAGCAACGTGATTTGTAAATGATGGGGATCTAATACTTTAACTGGCTCCTGTAAATCTTCGTGTCTGTCCAACACATTTCACTGGTCTGTCACAGCCTGTTACATTTGCGTATGTAATTACATTCCTAAATCTTCTTATTCATTTAACATTTAATCGCAACATGAATAACAAGTGAACATTTTAACATCTTAACTTTATTAAAGTACTTCAGTTGTAGCTTTTAGGACATTATTACACAACTAATGATGAACTCAATTAAGTTTAATCACTATAATGTTTGTTGTTTCATTGCAATTGTGTTCCATTACAAAACGTGTGCTAATTTCGGGAATATGCATCAATTTTGTCAAGTTTTTCCTATTTTAAAAATGTACATTGCACATTTTAGTTCCGATATATAAAATAGAATATAAACCCTTGTTCAAATTAAGTGAACAAAGATATTATTCTGTTTTTATAATTATTTCACAAAATTTCAATATTACTTTTTACTAAACAGTGTTTTTAATATTTAAAGTGCCCACCCTTGGCCTTAATTACCATTTTCACTAGTTTGGGCATAGAGTCAACGAGTTTCTTACATATTTAGTTTATTTCTGGGTTATGAAATCACACTTTTATCACATCACAAATCATCACTTCTTTCGTGGTGCAGTCCATTTTATTCGTTCATTTCTTAACACTCGCGAAAATATTCTCTATAGGGTTGAGATCTGGTGAAATTCCAGGCCAGTCCAAACACTGAAAACCTTTTTTCGTCATGAAGTCTTTAACATTCTTCGGGCCAAGGTCTTGCTGGAAGATCACCTTCAGTTCCTCTGTCAATCTCTTCAGTTCTGAGGCGGCTCTCTTCTCTAAAATTCTCTGTTTCATCATTCCGTCTTTAGGAATTAAACATTTAGTGCCTGTGAATGCAAAACAATCCCCCCAAACATCTCGTTTTCGAACACATTGTCTGTTCCTTTGAGGTGAAATAGACCAATTTCATTTTTCCTTCTAATTGTATTATTAATAACACCCATACTTACATTACATTCAGCTGATATCTGTCCCAAAATCATATTACTAAATTCGTGAAGGGTTATGACCTTACTTCTTCTTAACTGTGATATCCATTATAAATAAAAAAAAAAACATACTTGCTAAATAAAATGTTAGAACAGCTAGAAACACAAGCACATTGCCTAACTTCTAATACAACCAATAAAAACAACAGCTACATTTAACTATTTAACAATGGGCATCAATAATGTGGTGTAGAATTTGAGAGAAAGTTATTACCACTGAATAATTTATAAAATTTAATTTACCTACTTGTTTACATTAATTCGCACAGGACTGTTTTATATATAGCTAAAATAGCAAAAACTAGAGAAACAGAAAAAAAAAAAAAAAAAGTAAAACGTTTAAATAGTGACGCAGTTTCACTATATTTCGAGTTGTATATCTTCTGCCTTTGAAGAAGAACTCAAGCGGTTCCAAATATGAGGTGCTCAGTGTAATTCCATTTAGGGCAATATACAGATAAAGGTAAGTTATTGAAAATTGACACATAAAATGAAACATACTTTATTACAGTACATATAATAATAAAAGCTATAAAATTTGCTCGAATAATACCTTTTTTTGTTGATAATGACGTAATTAACTGGAACTCGTAGAACGTTCTTCACTACGGCTTCTATACGAGCGATGTTTTCATTTGTTATTCCTCGCGCCATACACTACTCTTATTTTAGGCTATTCTTCTTCTTCTAAACTATGCAAATCAGTTAAAGGCGTTTGTACGTGAAGGAACAGAGTTTGAAAAAACTCTCAATGATTTCTAGGCAGTCCTGTTTGCTCAGGCCGCACTTATAATCGCACGAAAATGCTCTCTAGTAGTCTCCATCTTAGAACACTAGAAAGCAAGTGCACGACCACAATTAAGATATTGCTGTAACTGTAACTGTAGGTGCAGCGCGCTAACTTCCACCATGACTACTAATCAAAACACGTTTTCCAGTGCTGTCAGCAGGAAACATATCTCTCATAATTTCTACAAATCCCGGAAATTAAATAGCATGTTTCGTATGACTATGGTCATCTGCTTAATCCATTAAGTACGGTAATAAGAAAAGTCAGTCTTTCGTTTTATATTTTCCTTTCTCTTTGAAGCATAATAAATAAGGTCCGAATTTTAAAAGGAATAACGTTAATTAAAAAAGACAGAAAAATGGAAATACTTTCCTGAAAAAAGGACACAGAAGAATAAAAAAAGAAATGCTTAATCCCTGCTGCTTTACGTTTACTGCAATAAGAAAGATTGTATTTAATTACATTCAAAATTTCAATATGTCTGAAGATTAGATTCTGTCTCCTTGAGTGTTGATGTGTTGGTACATGAAAAAAGATCGCTCAACATCAACAGAAACCAGAGGTGAATACTTGGTTCTGTCTCTGAACTTCAAATCACTGTACTTCACTGGTTTTTCAAGGCCTGTATTTTTTTATAATCTTATTTAAGTTTGTCTTTTGCAATCCCCAAGCATGGTGTCAGTTTTTTCTACCACATTCCACTCCTCTTCCTTAGATAAAGTCTTCTCTTCTACTCGCACGATGGCCTCTGGGATGAACTTGAATGTATGCACTAGTTCCGTACCCAAATCTGCGTCACTTAGTAAGTCCTTGGCTCGTACTGCAGCTCTACAGCTGCAGAGTCTACAGCATCTAAAGATAGTACAAAATTGGCAAACTTTTCACAAGAAAAACAGCAGAGGAAAATCATGTTACCCCCTCTGCTAGTTACAATGAGAAACTTGAGTACTGGCAATCCTGTGATTTCCTTGTTATGCTGTATTCTACTTGGAGTCTTAACCAGCGTCTTATTAATTTGAGAAGTGAAGGGATTTGCTTCAACATATACAACACTTGCTGCTTCATACACTCTGTGTAAAGCGTGAGCTACATGGAGATTGCAATACAGACTTAAGCTGTGTGAATGCTGAGATTGTATGTTGCCTATCTGTAGCAATCTGCCAAATTTTGTTGTGCTGCATTCCTGACTACCTGAGTTTACAACAACAATCATTGCAGAGTGTACAGTTGACTTAATCCAGTTTATACATAGCACCAACATTGGTTTGGATGCATCTCCAACAATCTCCTTAGAATAGCTTCATAAATTGCTTGTAGATTAATTTTTTCTGAGAGTAATTTCATCAGGGACAGAGCGTTTTTCTAAGAAAATCCACCTTGCTACGTGGAGTGCAAATGTTGCTGTGAGTTCAGTGAAAAACACAGGCTTGTGCCTCTGCAAAGATTCCTGAATAAATTGCTGTTTTGAAGTTTTCACAAGAAATTCTTTATTATTTTGCCGCTTTGGTACTTGAGTTGCTGAAGTATTCTGTCCTTTATATACCTTACTTGATATTGACATCACAAAGAGTACCATCTGTCGCTTGAAACGGCTTACTGTTCTTCGTAGTTTATTATTGCTAAGGTGCAACTTCACCAATTTACTAACACTTACTATCACCCAAAATAGTTAAATATTGTTCAGAATTTTACAATCAACAATATGCCCGTTCTCTATGGCTCCCCATCTGGTAGAACGCCAGAACAGTCACGAGCAGCCCTGCAGATGGGTTGAAGGCCACAATACCTAGCCGCACTTACGGCTTTACCTGTGCGATTGATAGGTCTCTGATGGGTTTACTTCTGTCTTAGTCTTTGTTTTTGTTACTGTCTATAAATTATATTCTCGGATTCTGAGGAGTTTGACAATGGTCCCTAATGGATTGGTTCACCAAGGCCAATGTAGCTAAACGGCCATCCATCTATCTACTGACCATGGCCAAGGCTACTTAACATTCGGTCACCCATCCAAGTGGTGTTCACGCCCAATGCTGCTTAACGTACGGGATGACCTTCAGTTAAGCAATGGGGGCACCACTTTTCTGGTGGAAAGCTGATGTGATGCTTAGTTAGGTGCCCAAGATGTCCTTGGGGAGTCTGTATGAAGAGCAGCGTCTTTTGCCTTGTGGCTATGCTGGTACAGAAGACGCGCCAGCAGGTTAGGGTGGAATGGGAGCTTATCATATCACGTCTTGCCCTCTTGCGAATGACGTCGACGATGTATGATTGTTGAAGAATGTGTGAAGGAAACTTTCGGTCTGTATCGTATATCATGCTAAGCGCCCTGTTCTACACGCACTGGATGCTGCAGACGATGGGCTTGGCCACCACTCCCCAGACCTCGCAGTCGGGCGGTACGATAGCGCGATATATCCTCGGTTTTTGATAGGTAGGCAGCAATGATTTGGATAGGAATATTGCGGTACAGCTGCCTGAGAGCTGCATGGCCCAGCTTTGTTTTCCCCTTTGCATGGGGGAGATAGGTGAGTCGCTTGTACAACATCACTCCGAGGTACTTCGCGTTTATGACCCAGAGGATCACTCTGCGCCGTAGTCTGAGGGGCTGTTGGTCATGCGGGAGCCTGGTCTGAGCCAGGAGAAGAGCAGAACTCTTCCCCGGGCTTATGGCTGTACGCCATTTCTCCCTCCACTCCCCGATGGCTCTCAGCCGTCTTTGGAGTGGCCGGTAACAGAATTGTAAATTTCTGTTTTGTGCCAGTAGCAAGACTTCGTCTGCGTACTGGCATGTCGTCACTTTTGGCTCTGTTGGGGGAATCGGCCATGTAAGCTGCCTTCCGGCACTCCCGCGCCAATGGACCTTTGTATAGACATCTTCCCCTCCACCTTTACACGAAAGCTACGGTCTCTAAGGAAACCAGCGATCGTGTAATGTAGGGGGGAGAAATGCTTGCCTCTAGCATTTTGTAGAGTAGCCCTTCGTGCCAGGTGGTCGTAAAGGCCTTTTCTACGTCCAGCAGCACTGCCACAGTCTTTTCTTGGTATCCCAAGGAGGCCTTCTCCGTTACTCGCAGTAGCTGCTGGGTGGTGGAGTGGCCAGCCCAAAAACCAAACTGATGGTCCGGAAGGAGGCCTTTCTCCTCGAAAAGGGGAGAAATGCGGGAGAGGACCAGCCGCTCAAAACTTTTTTGAGATGGTTGGGAGCAGACTTATGGATCTGTAGCTAGATGAGAAAACTGGGTTCTTCCCAGGTTTCAAGATGCATATCAATCTCGCTTCTTTCCACACGGTGGGAAAGTGACGCAGGTAAAGACATGCTTTATAAATCCTTGTCAAATGTAGCACAGCTTTTTTGTGTAGGTGCTGGAGCATGTCCGCCGTAATACGGTCATGTCCAGGGGCTTTGTTAGGTTTTAGACTTTGGATTTGCGATGCCACCTCTTTCGGGTTGGCGACAGGGATGTGGACTTCATCGTGGGGGTTGGGCGGTGCCTCGAGGAAGGCATCCACCCTCTCCTCCACGACGTCAGTAAAGTTTTCGCCCTCTGGGTCCTCCCATGGCTCGAACTTGATCTCCAGGTAGTCTGCAAGAGCCTCGACTTTCTCGCGGGGGGTGAAAGAGAGCCTTCCGCGGGTGCCATGTATCGGATGTGCATGTAAAGTTTTATCTTTACGTAGGCTTTTAATTATCCGCCACGGTTTCCTCTCCTGGAGGTCGACCTGCTTCATTTTATTTTCCCAGGCCTCTCTGCGGTGCGCCCTGAGCAGTCTTCTTACCAGGGTTTTGAACCTCTGGTAGACTGCCCAGATCCTGGGGTGACGTAAGCGCTGCCATAGCTTACGGACTGTTCCCTTGGCTTTGATGAGCTGCCTAAGCTCATTTGGGATGGCCATGGGGGATGCGGTAAGTGCTGCAGGTGTTACCACTGCTATGCTACGATACCCTCGTTAGGACACGCTGGGCGAGTTCAATATGCATCTATATAACGTTTGTTTTCTAACATTAAATAATATAAGTTATCGAAAATTTTGTCATATATTGTAAAAAAATGGATAATAAGGACAGTTGTTGCTGTAAAATGGAACATTTACTAAAAACGAGAAAAAAGGGAAAGTTAATTCCACGCTATTGTGCCTACTTTAAACAGCTATAAATCTATTTATCAATTATTTTTATTCTATGTTTATATATAACGGCATTCCTTTAAAATCTGATCACTAATAATAATCAGTTAAGTACCACTTGGGAAATTCCCCTCCTATAAATTAATATATATATTTAAATATTTAAATCTTCTATCGGAAGGGATATATAAATAACACTTCTAAGTTTTCAATACCATGTGGGCAGATGACCTATTCCGGAGAGTATTTTAACTATGAAAGTACTCCATGAAATGCAAGACTTCCAGACAGACGCGTAAATTTGTAGTTTAGTATCCATCAGCATTTAACAAAATATTTATCCCTTTTATGAAATTACAGTTCATTCCTTCTAATTTCCGTATTCCATCAAAAACTTGCTCCAGTAGCAGAAAACTGAAGCGGTGCATATTTTTCACACATTAACAAAAGAATGTGTGTCTCAGAACCCTGTCTCCAGAGTGAGAAGTTAATTCAGACATTAATAATATTTCCGAAACTCTTTTGTCGTTGTTTCCATGGATTTGTGATTATTTATTGAAAAGGGATATCTTGCATATGGATGTTTTATTCTTTATATTTTAATTTCAGAATAGTACTTCAGAAAACGCAACATGGTAAGCAAATAAATGCATTTATTGTAGTTTTGAGGATATATGAATTTGAAGTCAGTTTATTAACTGTAGGTAAACCAAGTTAGTATAAGCTTTTGCATTTTCAAATTGGAGATTGCCATCATAATCGGAGCGTTCGTAATACAATTAACAAAACAAATTTTAAAACAGTACCTGTTTCAAAAAATATAAGGCATACATTACCACTTAAGAAAACGTTATCACTTTCGAGTGCTTCTTACTAAATTGCTGTTTTTGTTAACCCTTTCAAGATTTGTTTCCTGCTCTAAAAGTCAGACAGAAATTTACATAAACCTTCAAAAACATGCTACACAACTGATAATTACGATATACCTAAAAATAAAGCACGTTTATCTAGAGTCAATTTGACTTTGATATATCCAGCAAAATAAAAGTAATTTATATGTTTTTCATGTTTTTCACTCATGGTATGTTTTTCACTCCTCTTCTATTGAACTATAAAATTATTTGTGCCTAAGTGCTTAGCACCCCCTTATAATATAACCTATGTCTAATAAAGTATTTTCATAAGTTATTGGAACACTATCTTTCCCCTAGTTGGAAATAAAATGTTATGCCTTAGGGTTATTAGTTAATTTAATATAACCTATGTCTAATAAAGTATTTTCATAAGTTATTGGAACACTATCTTTCCCCTAGTTTGAAATAAAATGTTATGCCTTAGGGTTATTAGTTAATTTAATTCCTTCAAGAGATAAAATGGAAGCTAGTCACTGTAATATAAGCTTAATTTAACCCTATTTCTGGATTTTTAAAATTATTAAACCTTGCTGACATATCTTTAAATAAATCTGTATATGTAATTACGATAAACGCAATTTTAAGTATGATGAAGTTTTAGGTTAAGGTTGTTGTGTTATGCTGTTCGCAATAAGCGTTTCTATTATTACCCAGCGTTTATAAAGACATATTCCTGAATTAAAGTACATATTACGTTTTACTTGTCGTCTCATACTTTAGAAATGAGACCCTAACCTCTTCGTGGGTCCTTAAAAGCCTAAGATGTGGACTTAACTGTGCATTTATTTTAAAAAATCGACAAATATAAGAAGTAACAAAACTGAAAATTTAACAATGTACTTGCCAGTACTGTTTGATTTGGATAGCTTGTATGAGGATGTAAAAGTGTGTAAGATATATAGGATTTAAAGCTTTCCTGACGGCGTGTCATGAACAGTCTTACTCCCCTCCTCTTCCAAGGAATCCGAGCCCCTCAAAAATTCACTTCCGTACCAGTCGCCTGGGCAGAAACCCGCACTATGTACCAATGCACTTCGCCTAGCACTTTCGACCGTGTAACAGAACTAACGAAATGAAGGAAAAAAAAAAAAAAAAAAAACCTGAAAATCAAGATGGTCAGCCTCAAAGGATTTGAACCCGAGACCTCCCGAATGCTAGTCCCAAACGTTACTGCCAGGGCCACCGCTTTCAGTATTTATAATGTAGACCAGTTTTTAAGAGGAACATTTTTCTGCAATCGGAGCTAACCCCAAGGTTCTGTTACGTATTAACACGATGTTTATGACTGCAGATTTCTTTCCATATTGCCATATGGTCATAGGGGAAAATCCCGTTTTTCTGGTGCAAAAGAGGGAAGAGAAAAATATTGCAGCACTTCTCTCTTCTAAACAGAAAAGTTGCAAATGCTCTTCTCTCCATTTCGAGAAAAGAAACGAAACGCTCGTTTTAGTGTCATTACGGCCTATACGTTGTGATTTCTCGAAACTGACAATCGTTCTATCATTTAAACTGTTCAGGATTAGCAGAGCATCATATCTTGGGTTCAGACATAAAATTCCGATCTAAACTAAACAATTATTTGTTGTAATTAGCATAGAACACAATTACAAATCGAAAAAGCAATGTCACAGTTTACGACTTTTTAACTAGACATTGTTTTTTCCGTAGTCTTTTAATAAGACAAAAGAAAATAACATTATGATGTTGGGCACGATCTAATCATTCCAGCAATTGTTGATTCAAAACTGCTAAATGTGTGGGAATATATCTATTTGCGCTATTTATATATTATTGCATTAGATCACTAATGTTTACAAAATATGCTTATTTATGCAAACAAAATTATTATAATTATGTGATGGACAAAAAAATAGTGAGCTTAAAGATATAACTTCACGTATTTAGCTTGAAACTAACTATAGGTAAGTTCAACAGGATAATTGAAAGGCATTGCTATTAGATAGTTTAGATCAAATAATTAATATGAGATATGGCCCATAAGTTTCCAGGCTAACCATAATGTTTATTTATTTACCCTGGTAAGAGTTAAGGCCATGGAACATTCTCTTCACTCTATCAAGCGAAAACAAAAACAACAAAATACAGAGTACAATATATATATAAAATACACGAAAAAGTGAAATTAATATATATTCTCTATGTAAATATTACATATTTTATTATAGTTAAAAAGTTGATAAAGATAGTGTTAGAATTCCACTTGTTCTTCAATAATTTTTCTGAAGTACAAGGAGCAACAAAAGAAGAGGAGGATGAGGAGAAGGAGAAGGAGGAGCAGGAGGAGCAGGAGGAGGAGGAGGAGGAGGAGGAGGAGGAGGAGGAGGAGGAGGAGGAAGCGAGAAATTAATTGTTGCGATTCCTAGATTTACAATTTAATCTACGTTTAAATTGCTTTACTGTCTGCCAGTCTTTGACTTCAGAAGGAAGGGAGTTCCAGATTCTTCGAACTGACACGCTGAATGAGGTTGAATAGAAATGTGTTCGGTAACGAGAGGTAGACAGTAAAGTCAAATTCCGGATTCGCGGTAGGGACAGGTATACGGAGCGAGAGGCGGTTTACTGAGGAAGTACGGAGGATTTTGAACAGCAGTGTAAACGTTATTTTAGAGGTAGCCACGGCAGTTGATTGCTTAGAGGTGTCACATGATCAAATTTACCAGTGTTGAAGACGAAACGAACACAGGCATTATGAACACGTTGTAATCTGTCGATCTTCCCAGTATTCAGATTAGAGTACAAGACATCGCAATAATCAAAGTGAGACATAAACACTTGAATGAGAATGAGAGGTAGATCTTTTGCTACATGTCTTAATGTGTGAATCAAAGAAAATATTTTATTGCATGTATGGGTAATCTGGCTGTGCCATTGTAAATTGGAGTCTATATAAACATCAGGTTTTTTGCCGTGCTGATATAATTAATTACATTGTTGTCCATCATGATAGGAGGTACACAATGGCAGCTCATGTACATTTTAGTTGGTGAAGTACAACTTACAAAAATAACATTGCATAGAATCCATGAACATAAATTTGTCATCACCTGGTCTGTAAAAATATCCTGGCAGGCACCCCCCCCTAAAAAAAAAAGCACAACACTTACTTTTCTTGAGAAAATAGTCAAAAGTAATTTTAGGTACCGGTATTCAATTTTTATTTAGGTAAAATATTCACTACACGTTCACTAAAATAAACAATTCACCTTCTTCCACTATTAAGGCAACTCAACTAACATATCCTTAAATGACATTACGTTTTAAAAAGAACCAGCTTTATCATAAATTAAGAGTAAACATGAATGATTAGTGAAGGAAAAGCCGTTTAAACCGTGCACCTCCCTTATATACTACAATGCAGGTGCTGAAACATTCAGGGTTTGCATCTATGAAATTCTATAGTGTTTTTTGAGTTGACAATTAATGTAAAAATTATTTAAAAGTTTTTATGGTTCAAAATTCAAGGAAGGGTACGTGCCCTTGTGCCCTTTAGCGCGAGCCACCACTGGAGGTACATAGTTTGAGTTTTATTTTACGTAATGCACGCTTATGTCCCACGACTACAGCCTATGATTTAAGTGTATTCAGTTTTAGTTCAAATGTTTGTGTCCAAAGGGAGATGGAGGTTACATGTTCATTTGCTACAATCTTGGCATCAAGGACAGATCGAGGGGCTGTGTGAAAGTACAATTATAAGCCATCAGCATACAGGTGGAGTGTTTTATGTTACGTAGGTGACAGAATAAAATACAGGTATAATTTTTTTTTTTTTCAATGTGGTCTTCCTTTACTTCCATGCATTTTTCGCATCTCTGGTTTAACATTTAATCCTCCCTAAAAAAAATAGTTTGAAGTTTATTTACAAAATTCTGGAAAACAGCATTATTTAATTCTTTATTGTTTGTGAATCTCTGCCCTCAAAGGTTAGATTTCAGTTTTGAAACAGGTAATAGTCGCTGAAGGTAATGTTTTGGTTGTATGGTGGGTGATCCAGTTGGAAGCCACATGGACTAGTATTTTGTGCAGCAAATAAACTCCTCAACTTTGTATTCCATGCCTCATTGATAGCATTGCACAATTGATGCAGTAGTTCGTTATAGTACTTCTAGTAATTTTGCTCCTTTCTTTGAAGTCAACCATCAGAATTCCTTCGCAGTTCCAAAAATTGTCACCTGCTCTTTATTGACTGTGTAATCTTGGCCTTTCAAGGGACTCTTCACCTCTCTTCCGGCCATTCGATTACCAATTGAGATTTGAACCTGAAAAACTGGTCTGCCTGTAACTGCATAAGGCTTCAAGCCATACATATACTTCAATCCATTATTTTTCTAGGGAAATAGTAATGTATTGATTCCCATTTCCCAATTTACGTTGAAGTCCAGATCATGTAAATGATCCAAATGGTGAATGAAGTATTATTATTATTATTATTATTATTATTATTATTATTATTATTATTGGATAATTTTAATGGCCTTGAAGTAGGAATTGAAAACATAATAAATAGTGACACGTATAATTATAATACTAGAGGTAAGAATTATTATTTTCATAGAATACATGTAACTTTTAAATGAACTTATAAGGACCCATTAATAAAAGATTTGATACTGTATAATACATTATCATTATAAATTAAGGCGCACATGGAAATAAATTTAAATGTCAGTTTAAAAAGCACCTAATATTTAGATTTATATTAAGTAATGTAATAAGGGATTATGTAAATTATAAATCATTTGTACCTTGTGAATCATTTTTGGCAATGATATACACTTACATTGAGTCTGTTGACAGTAAATAAATTATAATTATAATTATTTGATGTTTCTCCATTGTTCTGTAGAGCAGATTATATTTAGGCTGCTCAACTCTGGTGACAGAATCCCTAATGAGAAGAAACCAGGAATCTATAAAACCAACTTTGGAATGCAATAAAGTATATATTGGCAAAACAAAAAGAAGCATTGGAATTAGGCTCAAAGAACATCAGGTATATGCCAAGATTGTAGCAAATGAACCTGGAGAAACATCAGGTATAATCTGATAGAAAAATCAGTAGTTTTACATCACTTTTGGCGAGATAAGCATTATAAAGAAATGGAAATCAAATCACTGAAAGTTGTAGATAGATCTTTGGAGCTGAGAATATGGAAGAAAAAAAAAGTATAAAAAATATGAGCAATGTGAGCATAAAGTCATGAACTACAAGATGCCAACAGAAGACAAATTAACCCAAAAGTTCATAAAATGTCCATGGAAATTATACCAAGTCAATCCAACCATCAATGAATCAGGCTCACAGTTGATGATGCGGGCAATGGCCTTTTAAATATGTTCTGAATAATTTAATGATTAGTGGAGCTTAAGGTATTAAATCAACTCACCAACTAATTAGAATATATAAGTTAACTCACTGTATCAGTTCCAATACAAAGTTGGTCTTAAATTTAATGTGTTTATTATTGTGTAACTGGTTCAGGGTTAATATATTTTCATTTAATTGTAACATACACATAACCTAATTGTACATTACATGGAAGTATTAATAATAACGCACCAGATCAACACATTGATACCAAATTTCTAGGTCTTCAGGTTGACAGATGCTTAAATTCGAAAGCAAATGTAGAGTATATTATACCAAATTAAAATACCAGCTTTTATGCATATTGCTCTTCATTTATGGTTGGTTGCTAGTGGATATTGGGGATGCTGATATTTATCATTTTTCTCTAGCTTTCCAATAAAGAGTTTCCAAATTATTTTTCATTTATTAAGATCATTGTATGATTGAGTCATTTTATATTTTTCATTTGTTTGTGTTGCTATCTAGTTGGCTGCATTTCAGTAGATGTTCCTTGTTTAAAATAGTGCTTTACAATTATGAAATATAGTATAGTATAATACAATATTCTGGGGAAACTCTGCTGAAAGCAAATGTATTTTATATTACAAAAGAAAACAATATGAATAATTTCAATATCAATTCAATTTGAAATCAAACACAATGAAACATGCATTAATAATCTCTTCTGAGTTGAAATATTTAGAATATTCTTTATGGTTTCACTTATATGAGATTTACTCAGAACATGTTTCGTGGGACAATTGTCCACATCATCAGCCTTAAAATGACTGTTGATCATTCATAGAAGTTGGGTACGTAGGTAACTGGGTTGACTCTGGTGTTTTGCAATAAACTTGAATTAAGTGATGTCTGCTTCCAGAGTGTCGATTTGGTTGTTGAACAGTTTTTTTTATATCTTTTTCTATTTCATGGTTTTCATTCCAAAAATGTGCTCCCACAGCTGATTTATCTATTTGTTTGTAATGGATGATTCTCCAAGGTTCCTTCAAGTTCCTACGTTTCTCTTGGTTTTTCCTAAATAGATTTTTTCACAATCCTTACAATTAATTTGGTAAATACCATATTTTTTCTCTTTGGGCCTGGAATATGTTTTGTTTAATTTCAATAAGTTTTTTACACTGTATCAGTTTCATATTTTGGAACAGATATTTAGACGATGTATTTGCTATTGTAAATAAAAAGCATGTGGAAGATATGCTAAAAATTTTAAACTTGCAAGAGCCTATAATTAAGTTCACTATCAAAACTGAAACAGACAATATGTTGCCATTTTTGGATCTGAAGGTAATTAAATGTAATAATAAACTTGAATTAGACATCTACAGAAGGACACACATACGGACAAGTTATCAAAGCCCATGGTTTCAATCCAAGATCACATAAGGAAGCAACATTCAACAAGGCATAGAGACTAATAATACCACTGAACAAAGAAAAATACAAGAATGAATATCTACACATAATAGAAGCAGCTAAATCCAATAGGTTTAGTAAACAGATGATTAACCAAAAAATTAAAATAAAATAGAAACAAAAAATTTAAAGGAAATCACAACTTTGATTGATTTATCAAGGGGAAAACATTTAAAAAATTCACTTACCACCCATCAGCCAGTAAGAAATTTCAAAAAATTTTCAAGCCGTACAGTATCATTTTAGCACCTCAAAATCAATACAGTGTAAGAAATTTATTGAAATTAAACAAAATATATTACAGGTCCAAAGGGAAAAAATCTGGTATTTACCAGATTGATTGTAAGGATTATGAAAAAATCCACTTAGGAAAGACAAAAAGAAATATAGGCATTAAGTTGCAGGAACATTGAAGAAATATCCATTACAAACAATTAGATAAATCAGCTGTGGCAGCATATTTTTGAAATGAAAACCATGGAATAGAAAAAGGCGTAAAATACTGTTCAACAACCAAAGAATTAAACACGTGGGAAAAGATTTATATATAAAACATTAGCAAAACCTTATGAATTTTGACATCTGGAAGCAGACACCACTTTATTCAAGTTTATCGCAAGACCACCAGAGTCAGCCCAGATACCTACCTACCTAGCTTCTACAAATGATCCAACATGTTTAAAAGCTAAAAAATGTGGACAATTGTTTCACGAAACATGTCCTGAGTAAATCTCATATAAGTGAAACCATTTGGGGTGTTTTAAATATTTTCACCCAGAAGAGATTAATATGAATAATATTTGGTGTAACATTAGAAAATGAAATAGAGTTGCAATACAAAACATTTTAGCAATTTACTAATTCATTAAAAATAGGCAAATATATGAAGATTTACTAAAAACACAATTTACACAAATTAATTGCAATATTGTTATTAAAATAAGTTTATTATCAATGTATTGCAGTATTTAATGCTCTTCTAATTATTCTTAAATTATAATTATTTGGTGACAAAAGAATTCAAATTTGCTCCTACAGAATATCAGTGAAACAAGATCGATACCACCCTGAATGAGGCTTTTCCCAGATTAAAAATCCTGTATCACGGGTTCACAGCTTGGGAGTCTCATCTAAAAAAATTGGCATAAAGCACTATTAAAAAATTATCTATTATTCCATTGTAGGAATAATTGATAGTATTTAAAGTTTTCAGTTATATAAAAACATATATTAGTGTTTGACAATATATATTACATATACTGCATAACACCATGTAACATATAACATGTAAAACATGATGTATGTCTACATTGACATCATGAATGTATATAACTTTATAATCTTTTACTTGTTTTACATTCTGAAGTATAATTGTTGCAAAATACCCTCATGCAATTAAATATATTTATATTATTAATCTCAAATTATTACATGATCAGGAGTAATTTGGAATTACTTTTAAGTAAACCATCAGTTACAGACTGGCTATTTGACAGATTATTAAGTCATATTAAATATGTGTGCTCATAAAATATTTTTAGATAAAGATTAAAAACATTAGTGTAATAAGGTCTATATTTTTTCAGTATTGACTATTTATAATGACTTCACAGTATGGCAGCCAGTGATGTTTATGTTAAAACCCAAGATTTCAGCCATTTTTGCTCTGTGGCCTTCTTCAGAGTACTCTCATTCAGCTGCAATCATTATAAACATTAGTGTTATTCAATAAATGAGTATCCCTAGTGACTATGACTTTTGTTTTTCATAAATCTTAGACCAAATTAATTTTATAGTATTTTATATAACTTTTTATTTAGTGAGTTATTTATGCTTATGTATAGAGTGTTATTTGTGATTTAAGGTAACAAAATCAAACTATTTGACTTGTGAAAAACCATACATCTACTAATGCATGCTCTATGGTTCTCAGTACAAGTTATAGCTGTGCATTACAATTTTCACTGTAGCAAGCTGAAGCAAAGCACAGTGATATCCATTTTATTCTACTCCTCCTGCAGGCTTTCAAGAGCCATCCATGGCAATGCATCAGCTGATTAACAGGAATGTTAATATAAAGGGTGGAATATATTCCCGTTTTTCTGTCCAATACCTCCAAAAAATGCTGAGTTGAAGCATACACATGGCTTGAAGCCTTATCCTGAAGCAGCAAGATTACATTTCTAGGCTCAAATCACTGCCTGTGGTCCCTCAGTAGTAAAAACAAACAAAAACACTATTAAAAATGGAGGGGGGTTCTTAAATCCAAATTGATAATGGTGTTCAGGGATGTAATTGAGATCCCCAATTTCAGTGAAATGGCTTTCTGTACATTTATTTTATCTTAATATGGTATACAATTAAGCCAAGTCAATGTACAAATTAACTAATAAAAGTGACAACTTATAAACTACCAAATTTTCCCATACATAAACACATACATTATACAGTATAATTCATAACTAGTGTGCACATAATTGTTAATTATAATTTACATATTCTGCAATATCATAGTAAACCTTGTCTATAAGGAAATGAAACAAGTGTTTCTTGAATTTATTGTATCCATAGCAATTTTAATATTATTAGAAAATTTATTATATAATTTTATTCCAGCATAGCTAGGCATCTTCTAATACAGCTGTAATTTATGAATGGGGAGTGAGGTTTTCTTTACTTCTAGTATTGTGGTTGTGGACACTAAAGTTTGTATTCTAAATGCAAAAAATTATATATATATAAACAGGTAGAGTGAATATTTTTAATGCCTAAACATATTTTTACAAGATTCGGTTTATTTCAAATTACTCACATATTGCACAGCCCTTCTTTGCAAGATAATATTGCATTTTGATTAAATTTAGAAGTATTACCCCATATTTCAATTCTATACACAATGAGAGAATAGATAAGGGCAAAGTAAGTGGCCCTGGATGTTTGTGGAATATTCTTGCTCAAGCATCTCAGAATGAATAGATTTTGACTAAGTTTTATTGCTAGTTTTTCAATATGGGCATTGTAAGTAAATGTCTTATCAATATATGATTCTAATAATTTAGCATCATTAGTATTTTCATTACTAAATTCCCTATATTTAACTGCAGTTGTTTGGTTCTTATAACCAACCAAAGCTTATTACCTCACACTTTGCGTGTAAGTTTAATACATTGAAATATTCAACAGCTGAGTTTAAAACTGTCTTTGCACCTGAAATGAGTCCTATTCTGGGCTTATCTTTCTTTTTAAGCACTCATTAGATGCCCTTCTTGGAGATCGTGAAATCACCTCTCTTACATTGATTGATGATCTTGGAATAAGAGGTATTTCACATTGGATAGAGCAGTAATGTACCCTTCCCAGAACTGTTCTACTTTCAGTGACAGGCATGAGAACATATTGCATTACACTAGATATGTTTTGCTCATACTGCCAAAGTTACATTTACCTTTGTAGATTTTAATGCAGCTATTGTGAACTTGTGAACTTGTTACCATAGATTACAAACAATTCTCTATATATCTCATTGCAGATATTTACTTACACTTCAATTTTGTAACTTAAATTTTGTATAGCTGTGCTGAACGATCTGTCCAACAATAATTGAGGGTTTATCTTTATGCTCCACCCATTGTTAATGTAAAATCTCACTTTTCAACATGCTCTGTTTGAAGACTGACACATTTTAGTCAGTGTTGCTTTAACATTTCAACCTTTGCAAACTATAGATTTACTGTCTCCATGACTACATAATTTGATGAAAATTTCCTCTCTTGAAAGTTTTCTTTCTGTTTTGAGAACAGCGTAAAGTCACTGGGAGCTAATCTGGAGAATAAGCAGTATGTTCCAGCAGTTCAAACTCTGCTTTGTCACAGCACAGGGCTTGAAGTATTTTCCTGAAGCAAGAGTGCTCCTTACATTAACTTTCAGTAACATTTCTCATTGATTAAATTATGATTTTGAATTAAATATACAATAATAATGATCTGCCATTGCAGATTCTCTTTGCAAATAATCACCAGAATAATGTCATGTCATCCCAAAAAATTTGTGAATGGGATAAGACTGCAGTTAGAATTCCACCAGGACTGCTCTCTCTGAAAGAGGTTTGTTCATCAAAGGCTAATGCTGAGGAGGTACCCTAAACTTAGACCTCAAGCACTTCCTTTCCCCATTCCCCTAAAAATGTCCTAATTAATATGTTAATACTCACCCATTTGATGTTTAAAGTATTGTATAATTTCATTTGATATTTCTTCTAGGCAAATAGATTTCTTTAGATTTTAACTTATTTATTTTCTCTTGTATTTTATTCTGCTAATTCTGGGAGACCCATAGTGTTTATTTGACTTGATACAATGCAGATCAGAAATACAGAAGTAGCTTTGCAATGGATCCCAAATCATGTGGGCTTAAAGGGGAATGAGATTGATGATACATTAGAGGGGGGGGAAGGAGCCACTATAAAATTTAAACCATCTAGAAATTCCTTCTAAATTTAAAATCATAAAAACATTAATAACTAAACAAGAACAACAAAATATCCAACAAAAATTTAAAGAAAACTATATGAAAATCTAAATACTTTCAATCATCTTTTATTGAAACCAAGAAAAATTGGAATTGCCCAATTCTGCTTCATTTTTGGGCATAACTGCCTGTTAGAACATCTCTTCAAGATGAAATTAATCAAGGAAGCCACTGCCCATTCTGTATGGACGTGAATAATATCCTAAACAAAGAACATCTACTGAAATGCAGCCAACTTGATAGCAACAAATAAATGAAAAATAATTTGGAAACTCTTTATTGAGAAGCTAGGGAAAAAGTGATAAATATCAGCATCCCCAGTAGCAACCAACCAATCAACCAACTAACTTTTACTGTGTTTGTATATACTTCATTTATCATATTTCACATTGCTTTAATCTTGTTTTCAGCTTTTTATTTTAGTTCCTGTTATGTAATTTGTTGCACTATTGTAATATTATGCCAAATGTAACTGTCCATGATAATTTACATCCAAATTTGGGTGCTTCATTCAATTTAAAAATCTCATTCTTTCTGATAATAATTTTGTTCCCTATATCATCCATTATATATATATATATATATATATATATATATATATATATATATATATATATATTATCTTTCCAATACCTCCCTATTTTACATTTTTTTATTGGAACTGTAGTATCAAATCCATTTTGCACTGTTTGATCAAAACCTTCAACAATTTCATTTAAATGTCTGAACTTCATATATTTCTTTCCAGGTTATTTGTTTAACAAATTTTTATAGTTCTTTAAATCGTAGTATTTGTTTCCTTTTTATATTTAAAAATATTCTGATTGCTATCATTTATTCCATGTTTAATTTTATAAGTTGCGTAAAAGCTTACTGAAAGGTTTTTAATATAAGCAAAACTGGCAATATTTTGTAAAAATATTACAATGATTAGCTGCACATTATGAAAATGCACAAAAGGTAAACAATACTTTAGGAAGAGAAAAGTAAAGCCCTGTACCTTGCCAAGGTTATAGTTGCATTGCATTTTGTTTGTATATACAGAGAGGAAATGGAATATAAAATGCATTTAATTTTCCACTATTTAAAGCATATCAGTCAAAAAATTATAAAAAGAAATAAAAAAATAAATATTTTAAAAAATAAAAGGAGTATTATACTATAAATGACAAACTCTCCACAATCTTCAGGTACATAGTTGAACCAGCAGCCCTTAGGCTTTCTATAAGTTATGCTACTTTAAACCCATTTTAGGGATAGTTAAAGCATTTTTGATAGCTTGCCACTTTGTCGCAGTGTACTTATTAAACACATGAGCAGGAAACACACTGCCATAATTATTCAATGTACTCAGATGACTCGTTGAAGGAAGAGATTCGATGTCCTGTCTGGTACTTGTGCTTCAGAGTCCTTAGAGTCCTTAGATAAACAATCTGAAAGGATCAGAATTGTCCCTCCAATTTCCTTCTGATAAGCAATTTATGTTCTAATACCAAGCCACAGGTATAAAGTGCAGCTCATATTTCATATTCATTGCATGCTGTAGGTAGCCACTGTTTCCTAGCTAAGTGTTCCTAAATTGCATCATCTCAATCCTAGATATGCCCCTCATACTTAACATTAATCATTAATTTGCTACTAACATGCAATGATATGCAACCTGCCAAATTCACATTCAGAAAGCACAAGGCTAATCAAGAATGCAAATGCTTAGGGATTGAAACAGTTATTCATAAACTTTTAAACTCTTAGCTATGTGCTTAGTATTTCTTCACTTCAAGCTGTTTGAATCACTGAATGTAACATTTTATGTCTTTATGTAAGCATTGAAATTCTTTTAAATATAGTATGTTTAATTGCTTGAACTACATGTTTGTCTAATTTGTTTTAGCGTGAGTGCTTGTCGATTCACATAGGTCAAGCTGGATGTCAAATTGGAAATGCCTGCTGGGAGCTCTATTGTCTTGAGCATGGAATCCAGCCTGATGGACAGATGCCCTCTGACAAAACTGTGGGTGGAGGTGATGATAGTTTCAGCACCTTCTTCAGTGAAACAGGTGCTGGTAAACATGTTCCCAGAGTAGTGTTTGTGGACCTGGAGCCTACAGTCATAGGTACGTTTTCAATAGGTGACCAAAGCATCATTTAATAATAATGATATTTATTAGTAATGTATTATTCATCCATATTAGCATTATATGTTGTCAGATTTTTCACTAATAAAAATACATACAATTATAGATATTATAGCCCATCCCGCCCATATGTAAATGTTTGTATCAGGAAGTTCATCAACTCATGTTTAAATTTTTTCCTTTTTGTTATTTTTATGAAACTTGGTAGTTTATTGTATAATATTTTACCCATTATTAAGGGGTCTTTGTCATTTGTCTTTTTATTTACATTTACTCTATGAAAGTTGTTTTATGTTCATATATGATACTTATGATAGTCCTTATTTAGCTTGTCTAATCCATCTTTGCTAACTACAAACATAATTACTTTATACACAAATAATGATACTACAGTAAATTTTTGTTCTCTATAAAGATGCTTCTACATGATTCTCTCCCATTTATATTGTAAATACATCTTATACATTTCTTTTGCAAAACTAATAATCTGTTCATATTAATTAAGCAAGTAGTACCCCATACCTCAATGGCATGTTTTAGACGTGGATGTATAATTGCATAATAAATTAATTTCAGGGTTCTGCATTTAAGTATCCTGCTAAGTTTCTTAGAAGGTAGAAATTTGTACTTATCGTTTTACATACATAATCAACTTGATGTCTGAAAGTTAAATTTCCATCAATAATAATTCCTAGGAGTTTTATATTGTCTAATTGCTGAATTTGCTTACCATTAATTGTTATATTTACAACATTTTTATTACTATACCTATTATTGCAATGTGAAACATTTTAACAGCATATTCTAATGTTCTACAAATGTATTGTGTTTCAGTTCATTCAGTAAGAGTAGCAAAATGAGATGATCACAACTTTACCATCAGAAACAACCACTTTTGCTTCTTTTTTTTTAGTGTTTGTGACTACATAACATTGCTGTTTGCTCTCAGGATTGAATGATGTACCCAAGTTTCATCAGTAGTGATTACTTTTGAAAGAAATTCAACATCTTCCTGTAATATCTCCAACTGTATGTAATCATGCACACAAACATGTGAATGGCACCCAGTGAAATTTTCAGATTTTTTAATGTTATTTGACAACTCTCTCTCACAATGACAGCAGCAGTGTTAATGTTTTCTTCTGTTAGAGCACAAACTGGAGTGCCAAGTCCACCATCCTTTCAGATTGGTTGCCTCCATTCTTTAATCATTTTAAACTATCTTTGAGCTGTGCTCTAGGGAAAAATAAACTCTCCATAGGCGTCAGCTGAAGATTTGTTAAAATGTAAACAGAATTTCAGAGCAGCATTTTGTTTGTCTTGTCACCTCCATTTTGCTGTAGGTGAAACTGAGTATGTCTCAACTTGCATACCTCTCAAAGGCAGAAACTAGAAGTGAAACTAGTACAATATGAACATTATGCATTAAGCTAACAAAACACTATAAAATTAAATTTCAACATGAGAAATTATGCCTGTAAAAAAATTATGATCATTCTTTATTGAACACCTTTTTGTGATTAGGAGGGATCTGATTGTTACTTCTGCTAACTAACATTGGAGGAATCATATTAAAAACCAAATAAATAGTAAGGTACTCTAATTTTCCAATTGCAATGAGTCCTGAGCTACATGGTGAAGAATTGTTGGTTGGTTTCTAATAACTGACATTGAAGATTTTCTTCATTTTTCTCTGGCATTCCAATGCAATTAAATTATTCTTGTTATTGTTTTAATAATAATAATAATAATAATAATAATAATAATAATAATAATAATAATAATAATTTGCATTTTGTTTAGTGATCTTTGTTCATAATTGTGAGTGGTTGATTGTGTAATACACAATGTTAATTTTGGTAGATTTTTATCTTGTGCAGGTGAATTGCAAGTTTCTTGTGGCTGGTATTTAGCCAAAACATTGTTATAGATTCTTTTTATTGTTGTGCAAGTAGTCTTTTATATTTTTCCATATTTTCTTTTACTTTTGTTTGTGAACTGTCTTTGAGGAATTGTTCTTAGTTCTTTATTTTAATTAAATTATTATTCAATGTATGCAGAGGCATGTGCAGAACATTATTAGTGAAGGTGCCAGATTACCTATGCCACCCCTCTTCCCTAAAAATCTCTGAAATTTTACATGCATAAACAAATGGAAGAATCTTTTTTTTTCTTTTTTTTTTTTTTTACAATGTCAAATTATTCTAATTATTGTAGTTCACATACCTGCAAATCGCATAGAAAACCCACTTATTTCATTTAGAATCTCTCAAATTTTTCTTTAGTTTTTTAAAGTTTTACAACAGTTGTGCAATATAAAAATGCAAAATGTCTTTTCTACTAATGTATTAAATATGTTCCCTCTTAACTCCAATTACTTATATAAGGAAATATTTAGTTTGAAATGTTTGAAGTAGTTTTACTCAGAGTGTGTAATGTAAAGATTTAATTAATGTATAAATATTATCATATTCACTTTCAAAATAATCATTTAAAAGATGTAAAAGATCCAGTAAGAAAGAAAAATAAAAAAGAGCCAAAACTTTTTAACTTTATTAACATCATGACAATGCAGCTAAATAAATATCAACAAAAATGTTTTGTCTGCATATAAATGATTCAGCAAGCCTTTCTGGTTAATTTATTTAACAAAATGAAAAAATAATTAAGTTCTAGGATATATTTAAGTGCAAATTAAAATATAAACTAATAAAAAACTCATTTTAAAACAGATGCTTTCATTTTAGTATAATTAATCTACCCAAGAAGAGCTGCTACAAGTTTAAGTTTACTATTTAGTTTACAAGTCTCGAACAAAAATATAAATAACGTTAGGGAATTCCTAATTCCAGGACCTTCCGACTACTCACAACATTAGGGAAATCTACTTAATATAATATTCTGTAATTAAAGAGCCATCCATCGTTCAAACGGAACAATATTTTTGAATTCATCGATGACAGCATTTATGTTTGCACTAACAGTCAGTTTTTATTTCACAATTGGGACCTAAGCTTCAAAAAAGTTCTCTCACTTGTGCAGCTAATTGCTGAACATTTTGGACACCAAAACATTGATCGAAGCACATTAATTGTCACCACCACTGGACTGGGTGGTTTTTTTTTTTTTTTTTTTTTTGCATACTAAATGAAAGAAGAATAATGTTAAATAAATAGGATATTCTAATTCCTACAGTTCGGAAAAAGATAGTCACAGTCCTCTTAGAAGACACCGATCGCTTGGGCTATTCTCCTGTTTTCCACGCAGTGGCTGACTGCTGAAAATGTAAGTTATGTGTACAAAGTTGCATTACTGAGGTACGTAGAGGACAATCCTTCTGCGAGTATTCGCACTATAGCTCGACATTTGAACTCAAAGTCGCTTCACAACCAGTAGAATTCTGCACGTTTCATTTTCAAAAGATGTGTGCTTCTGTGTCAGCTGACTATCCAATTAGATATTTACACCAAAATGAGCAGCGACAAGGCTAATCAACCACATGATGTTTACGGATGAAGCTTGTTTCGCACTTGAAGGATAATTTAATTCTCACAGTTCACATGTTTGGGCCTTTGAAACCCCGATGTCACATATGTGAGGTCACATCGAGCAGATTTTGAATCAATTTATAGACAGGGATTGTAAATAAATTTCTGATAGGACCATGCATTTTGCTGCAACTACTCAGCGCCAACAATTACAGGCGTTTTTGAGGGAAGTTCTGCATGAGTTACTGGAAATGGTTCCTCTCAATATCAGAAGTACAATGTGGTTTCAACATGATGGGCATCAGCTCACTTTGGCACTGAATACGTCGTCTGGCAGTTACGACAACCATTGGATGGGCCCGTTGCTTGGCCGGCGCGCTCATCTAACCTTAATCCGCTTGGTTTCTTCTTGTGGGGACACATGAAGTCCCTTGTTTACGAAACTCCTATTGATTCCTATATCCATGTATAGCCAGCACAGCTGATGAAAGCAGAGACTTTTTTTTTAATAGTGTTTAACGCCCGTTGCTACTACTGAGGCACCACAGGCGGTAGACACTGATGATATATGAAACGAAATGACATTGGGAAAGGATTTTTTTAAGGAAGGACTAAGTTTAGGGTAACTCCCCGGCATTTACCATTTATGAGGACTGAGGAAAACCGGGAAAAAAACTCAGCCAGGGAGAATGGTCCTCGTGGGATTCGAACGTCAGACCTCCTGCTCACGAGCCCGCGCTTTAACTACCTCGGCCACCCGTGGTGGTCCTGGCTTCTTTGAGAGGGACAGAGTAATGGTCGTATGTTCCAGCATGTGCTTTGAGATGATTTTGTTTTGTTCTGTTATCGTGTATTCTTGAATAAAATGAATATTGTATTATTGTGTTGATGATTATCCTAATAATAACAACAACAACAACAATAATAATAATAATAATAATAATAATAATAATAATAATAATAATAATAATAATAGCTTTATTAATTTTCACATTCCGAATTACTCCATCTTCCTGTAAAACCACCCAAATAATGACTAATCCTATTTCTAGCCCTTGGTTTCCTTGACCAAAAGTGCTTTAAAAATGATAATGTATCTAATCCCAAAGTTTTCGGTCTAATGTTGGGACATCTAATATATGTATATAAAACTAGATCAGAAGAAAAAGGCAAGAACACGAACTGTTCAAAATATTGCGATAATAAATACGTGACTCTCAGGTGTTTTATCCATTTTCTTCTTATCTAGTTTTTTTACTTTAGTTACATTTCATTGTGTTATTTTATTTTTAATTTATATTATATATATGCGATCTACTCTTACCGTTTCTTTTCTTTCTATGTCTTACCATATTGAATAAATGAACAAAAGAAATATTACTGGTTATTTAACACGATACTGTAATTATTATGTTCGTAGACGAAATACGAACTGGGACATATCGTCAACTTTTTCATCCGGAGCAACTCATCACCAGTAAGGAGGATGCGGCTAACAACTATGCACGAGGTCACTACACAGTTGGAAAGGAAATAGTGGATCTGGTGCTCGATCGGATCCGTAAAGTAGCGGATCAGTGTTCGGGAATGCAAGGATTTTTCATCTTTCACTCCTTCGGCGGAGGTACCGGTTCAGGGTTCACCTCCTTGCTCATGGAAAGACTTTCTGTGGATTATGGCAAGAAGAGCAAGTTGGAATTCGCAGTGTATCCTGCACCTCAGGTAGATATTTAGACAAACTGTGCGGTCTGGGGTTCTATAAAGTAAAACATAGCATTTCTTTAAATAAAATGTGGCAAATAAGTGTTTGCCACACGATGAGCCTTCCTCAATCGTGGTAGCGGTTATTTCTGTTTGCTGCACTAAGATGCAAATTAGGATTTTTTTTTTATAATGTTGAATGCTTTATGCCATTTTATACCAAAATTTAAAATTAAATGACAGTTTTTCTTGACTAGAAATTTATAAACATGATAATGGATAACAAATTCCCCTTTTCTCAATGCGTAATGAAATAGAAATACAAAGAAAAAAGTATATTTTTCCCAAAAATTGTAGTCTGCTTTCATACTTGTTCACATACACACAGTAACGAGGGGATATGTCATAAGTTATGGCAACTATTTTTTTTTTTTTCCACTTGCGAACAACACGAAAAATCTAAGATATGCGATCGAAAGCGTATAGATTGTGCTTTCGAATTAAGCCACCAGATGGTGTATGTGAACAGAACTGCGTATCTCAGTACGCCTCGAAGTTCAGTTTGTGACTGACAGTGGTTAGTCAGAAATGGAGTTCACGAAGAGTGAACAGCGAATGTGATCGATGGCAGGAATGCACGAAAATGCCATACAGAACTACAGGAAGCACTGGTGCATGTGCCCGTCCTGTTCAACAATGGCGAGGTGGACAGAGAACTGTTTGCTCTTCTGATTCCACAAGGGTCTAGCCCCTATCATCACTTAAGCATTTTCCCCATCACTCATATATCCTTGTCCGCGGAAACAGAACTCCCACTGAGCGGCAGATCGGTAGTCGACATTCTGCACCGTTTGAAGGCCTATGTCCACCTCGCCATTGTTTCATAGGGCAGGGCACGCGTCACAGTGCTTCCTGTAGCTCTTGTGGCATTCTCGTGCATTTCTACAGCAGATTTTCACATATCACGTTGTTCACTCTTCGTGACA
This sequence comes from Metallyticus violacea, assembly GCA_030762175.1. NCBI lineage: Eukaryota > Metazoa > Arthropoda > Insecta > Mantodea > Metallyticidae > Metallyticus > Metallyticus violacea. The sequence continues at coordinate 21,107,986 of CM060836.1, forward strand.
TCCATTCCTGACCACTGTCGCTCACAAACTGAACTTCGGAGTGTGCTGAGACGCGCAGCTCTGCTCACAAACACTATTAGTGGCTTCATTCGAAAGAACTTCCATGCACTTTCAATCGTATATCTTAGATTTTTCATGTTGTTCCTTAATCGCAGGGGGAAAAAATAGTGTTATTACTTATAGTTTACCAAGGATGTAACAAAAAGGCATGTAAAAACTTTGTGGAAACATTCCTCACATTTCAGGATAAAAAAAAAAATAATATGAAGATGGGGTTCGTAATACTTTATTTCCTTGTGAGAGCACTTTTTCTACACCTGTACCGGATAGTAAACTATTCCAAATCAGAACTGTTGGGATGTCCTCCGTTAGTACGGATACATCCATCAACCCACCGTCGCATGGTCTCCCTGATGCGCTGTTGTATCCTTGGAGTATCTATCTCGTATTGTCTGGCAGGCTTGCAGCACAAAGACACTCTATAACTTCGACTAATTCACACATCTTATGAGCATCTGCCAACACCGCATTTGAATACCTCATTTTACTGTACCTGGAACGAGGCCTGTAAACTCATAGAACTGACACTACGTGCTCGGTGCTACGTCAAGCAATGAAATGAGTAACATAAAGCGGACTACGTGGTACAGAAAGATCACAACACCGGTGAACCTAGAAACTAAAAGTAGTTATAACACCCCCACCCCATTTAACCGAAGATAAATATTTACTTACTGATGTATTAAGCAATTTTTCTGTTGCAGGGTTAATGCCACAGGAGAGGTATGCTGACATTTTAACTTGCATATCACACCGTGTAAGCGAAGTTGTAGACAAAGGAAATAAAGAAATTCTGGACCCATGTTCCTATACTATAGTTGCATCATCTATATGCACGGAACGTTTTCCCAAATTTTTGACAATTTTTTTGTTACACACTCCAATATACATCAAATTGTTATTATTTTAACAAACGATTCTCCATGTACTGAGTAACAATTGAGACGTCATGTGTGAGTGTAGGATTGGTAACCATGGCGTTCTACCTCGTTGTTGTCTGTTCCAAATTCGATTGTTTTGCCGATTTTGTTCCTTACAATTAATCGCAAATTAATCATACAGGAACATGCTTTTATGTTACAACATTGACAATACCAATATGATACAGAACTGGTGATAGCAGACTTTAAACAGAACTTTTTTTCGTGCTCTACCGACGCGTCAAGTAATGTTAATTTGAACAAACAATTTGAGCAGACAGGATCGGTCATGAACCTATCACCAAAAACGCTTCTCATAGCCCAAAGTTGTGGCGATGGTCCACGTAGGAGTATGTCCTCTATAAATATCTCTCGAACTGAGGATTAATCATTACACTTTAAAATTAAGAATTAAGTAATTATTTTAGAATTACTATTATATAATATGAATAAAAATGAATAAACTTTTAACTTTTTTTATTTTACATTTATCCATTTTAGTAAATTTTGTTAAATTTGAAAACGTCATTGTAAAAAATTTCAATAAAAATAAAACGAAATTAAAACAATACAATTAGTAGTTCGAGGGGGAAAAAAAGACGACCGTAATTTTCTTTCCGCAAAATTGAAAAAATAAACAAACAAATAATGCGAAAAAATAATAACTCTAGCCAGAGCTAATCAGCCTTTTATTACGACACTTTTTAGAATATAATTTTGAAATTTGTATAATGTTTGAACAAACCTCTTATGCGAAATAAATACATGGTTGGAATTATTTAAAAGCAGGGCAATCACTTTTAATGACGTTTATTTAACTCATATTATTGTGTAACAAACTGGAATTGTATGAAAACCTCAATAGAACGTCTCTTAGCATTGGGAGAGGGGGAGGGAAAGTGACCTAAAACCAGCAATAGAAAACACTACATTTCGCAATGTAGATGTAAGCGTGTTGCAAAATAGATTGCTCATCCGCATGGACCGCCACGGGTGGCCGAGGTCGTTAAATCGCAGACTCGTGAGCGGGAGGTCTGGGGTTTGAATCCCGCCAGGACCGTCCTCCCTGACTGAGGTTTTTTTCCCGGTTTTCCTCAGTCCTCATAAATAGCAAATGCCGGGGAGGTACCCTAAACTTAGGCCTGGAACGTTTCCTTCCTTAAAAAACAAAATCCTTTCCCAATTTATCATTTCATTTCATGTATCACCAGTGTCCATCGCCTGTGGTGCCTCTGTAGCGAAAACGGGCGTAAACACTGTTCATTTATTCATCCGCGTGGATTAGTAAATCTTACGTATTGGGTGCGAGACGTAGACTCAACGACAGTTGTGACATCTTAGCGCTTTGATAGATAGACAGGGTTTCGCGATAAAATAAAAATTATGAATTTTCCTTCATAGAGGCCGGAAGGGCTGCACGCGCCCCGCGGACCGTCAACTTGATACTCCTGCTTTATACTTTGTGATAGGTGGTTTTTGATAATAGCTTTCGCTCAGTTTACTTATGATGCACTTTCGTTTCAACAGATAGCAACGGCGGTTGTAGAACCCTACAATTCCATCCTGTGTACTCACACAACTCTGGAACATTCTGACTGTGGCTTCCTGGTAGACAACGAGGCGGTGTATGATATATGTAGGAGGAACTTGGACATTGAAAGACCCACTTATACCAACCTGAACCGCCTCGTCGCTCAAATATCATCGTCAGTAACAGCATCCCTTCGCTTCGACGGTGCTGTCAACGTGGACTTGACAGGCTTTCAAACCAATCTGGTTCCATACCCTCGCATACACTTTCCCCTAGTCACCTATGCTCCAATCATCTCCGCCGAGAAGGCGTACCACGAGCAGCTGTCTGCAGCAGAAATCACCAACGCATGTTTCGAGCCTGCGAGTCAGATGGTGAAGTGCGACCCTCGCCATGGTAAATACATGTCTTGCTGTCTTCTGTACCGCGGGGACGTGGTACCTAAGGACGTCAATGCCTCCATCGCGACCATCAAGACAAAGCGCACTATCCAGTTTGTGGACTGGTGTCCCACCGGGTTCAAGGTCGGCATCAACTATCAGCCCCCTACGGTCGTTCCCGGCGGAGACCTGGCCAAGGTACAGAGAGCGGTATGTATGCTGGCTAATACTACGGCCATCGCCGAAGCTTGGGCGAGATTGGACCACAAATTCGACTTGATGTATGCCAAGAGAGCGTTCGTGCATTGGTACGTCGGCGAAGGGATGGAGGAAGGTGAATTTTCTGAGGCCCGCGAAGATCTGGCAGCTCTGGAAAAAGACTATGAAGAAGTCGGCATGGACTCTGTTGAAGGAGAGGGTGAAGGTGCGGAAGAGTACTAAATTGGTTTCTACACATGTCTTATTGCTCTTATTTCATAAGGATGTAATTTGATAAGCGCATTTATTATTAGCTTTTATTTTCAAAACGTCTAAGTCTTTTGCTGTATATTTTGGCCCTCTTGCAAAAATAAAAAATGTACAACTTAATATTCTGTTCATCAAGGACTGAAATTTTTTTCGACAGGGTGAATCCAATTTTAATTTATGACATTGTACATCCTTTTACCAACATTACAGCCACAATGAAGTATTTTGCTTCCTTTTGCGAAAAAATAAAACCGGCAATTTTCCATATTTAATTTTTCTTCACTTTCCAAAGCAAATATTAAAATATTTTTTTCTACAACTGTTACGAAAGTGCACGATTGGTTATCGTGCCCAGGGAACAAAAACAATTATATCGCTTGTCTACAAAGCGGTTTATTTTTACAAAAATATAACGATTAGCTTTTGTTCCCTGGAAATGACTGAACTGCAATTCTGAACATTTATAGAAGGCACATCATTTAAGGAAAACACATTTTTTCTCATATTAACAAAAATTTTCACTAATATCAGTGTCGGAAAAGTTTATTTGATCATAGAATAGTCTGACCAAAGACTATATGGTTTAATGATCTTGTATTTCTAATACAGCTCATCGTTGTTACTCCATTACTCACATACCAGTCCGTCGGTCCTGGTGGTCTAGTGGTAACTATAATTGCCTCGTAAACCCAAGATCGGGGTTCAATCCTTTTTTTTTTTTTTTTTTTTTTTTTTTTTTTTTTTTTTTTTTTTTTTTTTTAAAGTATTAGCTTCGGGAAGTAAAGCCGTGGGTCCCGCGTCGTAGATTTACGACACTTAACAGAACCTGAAGCCTGAAAGAAGAGGTCTCTGAGCAAAATTTACCAGCCGTTTCACACCCTGAATTGAATAAGACGCTGATGACCTGAGATGTAAAAGAAAAACCGTACCAGTTCTTGAATTTTGTGAAATTGCTCATATGAAGTTTTCTACATATTTCAGGAAGTATATCCAAAGTAGCATATGCAACTGCTTGTATGATTACTGTGAGGGGTTTATCTTCTTCCCTCATTTTCACTTTTATGAAGCGAGAAAGCGAGATCTAAAATGGAAACTACAGCAACAATGTTTTTTGATTTCTCTTGTTACCAGGAAACTATTTCTATAAATGTAAAGGATTAAGAAGGCTTTGGGCAGTTGCTTAAATTGCCTTCTTATATATAAATTTATTTTCTTAATTTTGAACATAAATTTTATTAAATACACCAAACGTAGATAAAATATTGTAGACAACATGTTACAAAATTTACTTTAGTAACTCCCGGGTCATAGAAACATACTTTAACTATGCAGTTGGGTAAATAACGCTTTAATAACGAGAGGTTCATGTTAGAACACGAGCTTGATAATCTAATTCTCGGCAACAATTATTCGTTCCCGCCTTAATTTTATTTGTTACTTGAAATTTCAGCATCGCGAAATAACCGACATAATTATTATGGGGAACTATATAGTGTAAATGTAACTGCAGTTCTTTGAACAGTAGTTGCATAGGCATTAACTCCATACTATAATTATTTCACCCCTCCTTTCGGTCAAGCTGTAACCTGACTTGAGACACACTGTACCGTTGTAAACACACATTTTATGTATACAGTCAGCAAGGTCAACAAGTAAGCAAGCAGCCTTGCTACTCCCACGGCGGGTTCGCTCATAGGATAACTTCGCGCCGCGAGAGAAAGCATCACTGATTGCACATACTAAACTACATATACATACGAGGATTGGTCTATTTCTTTTTATACATCACCCTCCCTGCAGGTAGTAACCAGTTATTATTAAAATATTCGTCTTAATTATCCCCTCCCCCAAAATTTCGTGACATATCTTCTTCAGCTTCTTTATGTCTATACCAATTGGTATATCTGTTTCCGGATAATTTCCGTTCCTCTGGATTTTCGGTTGTTTATGGTCTTCATCCCAAGAACTGTGCGCATTCGAATAAAACATTTAATATCATACTTCTATGTAAGGTATTTGGGTATTTTGTTGATGAAGGTTTTCCTTACATTAGAACATTGTTTAAAACATTTCCATGAAAATGACCAAGTCGTGTCCTAAACTGATGACAAAGTGTTGGTTTAATTAGCCATCCATTTAAAAACGATATCGGTCCAAGTGTAACGGTAACCATACTTGCTCCTAAACCCAAGATTGCGGGTTCAATCCCGACCAGGATCGATGGAATATTTGGGGCTTAAACATTCTAAGTATGGCTTCCTTCGGAAGGGAAGTAAAGCCGTGGATCCCGTGTCGTAGATATACGGTACGTAAACGAATCTCAAGCTTGAAAGAAGAGGTCTCTGAGCAAAATTTTTAGGCCGTTTCTCACCCTGAATTGAATGGGACACTGATGACCTGAGATATTAAAGAGTGTCCATAAATAAATCAAATCAACAATTAAAAGCGATAAATGCAAAAAATCTCTGTATGAGAATGTGACTTGTATGTGTCCCACAGTGAAACATTTTCATTTGGTTTTGTCTTTTTATATGCTACATAGCCTGCAAGCATTATCATAGTTGCAAAATTTCAGAACTTCCTTCAGTTTTGCTGACCATTGTACGCAATGTTGGTATGCCATGGTTAATTCTCGGATACCAGTATTTCAGAGCAGTTACACTGCTGATTTCTTTTAAAAAGATAATTAATTATTCCCATTTTATTTGCATCTTTGTTTCGAACCCATTTTGTCTTCTTGTGGTAGGACTATAAACTTTACTGTGCAAGTAATCAGACATATTTCAATTTAAATGTGGCAAAGCAGTACTTTCTTAATAACTTATAGGAGTGATCCAATAAAAAACAGTTACATTACAGGAGTGAGTTTGAGGAGCTCCACTTTCAATTTTTTTTTTTTTTTTTTTTTTTTGTAATCTTCTTTGCCAAAATTCACGGAACAAATGCAGGAATTTTCTGCAGAGAAGCGGTAGGACTTTCTATTGTGAAGCTCCAGTATCTGTGGAAAACAAAGTACCTGATGCTATGGTTTTTCTACCATGGTTGATTGGTTGGTTTACCCTCTTTAACAACCGCCACGGGTGGCCGAGGTCGTTAAGGCATGGACTCGTGAGCGGGAGGTCTGCGGTTCGAATCCCGCCAGGACCGTCCTCCCTGACTGGGGTTTTTTCCAGGTTTTCCTCAGTCTTCATAACTGGCAAATGCCGGGGAGGTACCTAAACTTAGGCCTGGAACGCTTCCTTCCTTAAAAAAAAAATCCTTTCCCAATATATCATTTCATCTCATGTATCACCAGTGTTCACCGCCTGTGGTGCCTCAGTAGTAAAAACGGGCGTTAAACACTACTCAAAAAAAAAAAAACCCTCTTTAACATCTCAGGTCATCAGCGTCCCATTCAACTCATGGCGTGAAACGGCCGACAAATTTTGCTCAGAGGCCTCTCTTTCAGGCTTGAGGTTCTTTTTCGTGCCGTAAATTTACGACACGGGACCCACGGCTTTACTTCCCTTCCGAAGGAAGCCCATACTTAGGATTTTTACGCCCGAAAACCATGGTTGACACAGCAAGTAATTGGACAGATGTAAGGCATGCCAATTCCTTCTTAATAACATTCGATACATAAAAGAGGCTCATGCAAACAAAACTAATTACAAATAATGTTATTTGGACAACAAACAGACAGCTAATCATGCTGCAAGTAAAGATAACATAGGCACAAGCTGCTGTCGCAATCAGGCCTGTGAATCTTATCGTGTAAATGTACTATGGGTGTAAGTACCGTGGATCAGTATGTTTTCCTCCCGCAGCGCGAGTTATTTCTAATGAGCGAGTCGCCGCCCGCTTGCCGCTCTGTGAGAGAGTTAACAAGTCCACTGGCTTACGTGTTGACCTTGCTGATTGTCGGAGTCGTAGCGCAGCTGTTCCCGGGTGTGTGTTGTGTTGTTACTTTCTTAATTCAACAGTATACATAAAATGTATTAAGCCTCGTGTGTTTACAACGGCACAGCACGTTCTATGTACGATTCATGTATAATAACTCGGTGGTGAAACAATCATAGGACCAATATTTTTAGCATACAGTTGATTCTGTTACTTTTGTGAATACCATACTAACCCCCTTTTAACCGATAGAGAGCGTGATCGTGCATTTTTTTCAACAGGACTCTATCACTGCTCACACTGCTAATAATTCCATGAGAACAATTCACAATGTGTTTCCACAATACAGAGTTATTAGTAGAGATTTGTAGCCTCCTCGGTCCATCGATTTAACAGCCTGCTATTATTATTATCTCTTCGGTAAATTAAAAAACCCAGTAAACTTCCCGGATTTCTCAAAATAATGTGAACGCACAGCGAGTGATGAATAATTTTCTAAAGAGATGCCAAAAATGTGTGGAAAATGAAGGCGGCGGGCAGTTTCAACATCTCATTTGATAGTTCGGTAAGTAGTTAGTCTCTTACATTGGTTTGTGTATTGAATGGTTGGTTTGTTTCTACCCTCCCGCTAATCACCGAGACCTGGCTGGCCGGCTAACCGATTAATGAGCGACGCACTCGCCCATACGCAAAACACTCCGGGGGAAAACAACACTGATCGTACTTGTTACTCGACTTTGCGAGTAGTATGCCTCCTGCGAACGATCCCGCCGCGCATCGTCAACAAGTTTCATTGTTGCGTAATGTTAGCCCGTGTTTCGGCTATCAAACTCATTCTGCTGCAAATTCCTTTTGGTTTGTAGCAATTGTTATTTTTATCTAAATCTCCTTACTTCGAGCTACTAAATTTGGGGCTTGCTTTGTAATTAGTCATTTAAAGTTATCAAAAGTGATGCAATTAATACTCTAAAAATGCAAAGTTTATTATTAAGCAATTAAAGCATGCTACTTGCTTAATTGTTTCTGGGCTTCTTAACTTTTAAAGCCGTTATGCCAACCTAGTCAAATTATTGTTCACTTTTTATATACCCCTCTATTGATTGTGGGGCGTCCTTTCGTCACATTATTTATTTAATAGGTAGGTACATGTTTCTATTCATCATAATCCTTCTGCTTTCCTTTACATGACGGTTTAGGAGCGGGAAAGTAAGTAGCTCGTAAAAATAGAACATATAAACTGAAGTTATCGCCATGTCACAGCAGATAGGTTGAATTCATCTATCATCGATTCGGACTTGTGAACAAATCGATATGTCAGATGAATTAGCCACTATAAAGCGTTCTTCACATTTTAAAAAGTACATAAATAAACTATCATAAATATGTATTTTTATTTTTAAACGGGGAAGTGTATTATTTACGTGACTTTACTTGGTATCCGTCTTTCCATCTGGTACATCGGCGCCTGCTATGTGAGAGGTTTCTATTACCAAGGAGACTTTAGTTAAGCTTGTTTTTCTAGACAGTACAGTAACTAAAACGAGCATAATTAAAACTATCACAAACATGTAATTTTATTTTTTAATTGGAAAGTATTGTTTGCCTGTCTTAAAAGTATTTGATATAAAGCATTGCATTTGCATGATCATTCACGGCTATATTAAATACATTTCGTGGAATTTTATTTTATGACATACCACAAGCCCTTTCCACAATTGTTATGTTAAAATATTATTTCTTGCGATTCTTAATTCGCTTTTTATTTGGAATGTATTTTACTATAGCATTTGTATTAATTGAGATCTCTTGAGAAGAAATTGTCATTTTATTTTTTACTAATTAAATGAATAATTTATTGATCCAGTACTTTGTGCTCGCACAGATTCTGAGTAAAATCATCTTTGGTAACCACATTGGGTGCACTTGCTAGTTTTCTCATAAATGATTTACAATCTCTCTCGACCATATTAATTTTATCACTTCAAATCCAGAAATCTCTTTGTAAGAGCATTATTTCGTTTCCAGATAACAAATGGTAATTTATGTAAATATGTTTCTAGCACTGGTCACCAATATAATGTCAGTAGTGTAAATATTATATTAAATCTTTCATTGACAGTTTCTTTCTTCTTTCAACAATTAATAACTTGTGACACAATTATCCCCACTTTCGACTCTTGAAGGGAGACAACTTGCAATATAGTACAATTGTCGTCTTCATCTAGAAACTCACGAAATTTCGTTTTCCTGTTTAAAGAATTCCGATTTTAATTCAAGAACTTTTGGACTGTATCCCAGTCCCCATCAATGAAATCATTTTGTTGATTATTAAAAGATTAGCTGCTTCCTTCACTACTCATACTTTTTCTATAGGCAGAAAAGCATGAAGGGGGAACATTAAATTATAAATATGTTTAAAGCCTAACATAGTGGGTGTAAACAATAGCCAACCGCTTTGGTTCAATTGGAGCACAGTAGGTGCCTTAGGTAAAAATTGTACAGAGATTTCTGAAGATAATAAGCGAAGGGCAATTATGATCCTCTTGCCATAACTGCGGTAACGAATAAAGTTGGCTAACCTGGTAAGCGAGTCAATAGGAGTGGCAACATTGGATAAACGCTGTGTCAACAGGAATTGTGTTTCTGTAGGTGGTTCGGATCGCGAGGAGTAAGCACAATTACGGCTCAAAAATGATGTCCTTAGCCCCCAAGAAGGATGGGGGTCCTAATGCAAAATTCTTCGAGTCGCCTGAAACAATATCTTTGTTTGATGGAATCAAATCGTGGCTACAGAAAAACTGCAAAAAGGTAACTGGTAGGAAGTAATGCCGGGTGTGTAACTAAAGAACAGAATAATAATGCCAGAAAATGGAGATATAGTGACATTAGTTAACTTTTGTATATGGTACAACTTGGTGGTTTATGTCCTTTGACCTAACTTTTGGATGGGCAGGAATTCGGGAAAGAAGAGCATAGAAATGTCAAAATACAAATATAAAGTATTTACCATTCATATGCTACACAAGCACCACCAAAGCTACAGATTACAAGTTTTCGTGCGATTGCAGCTAATGCATTTCTTGGAGCGGGTGGGTTGGAGCATTAGCTTTTAATGAAGTTGCATCTTCTTCTAATAATGTTTCTATGTACTTTTCTGTTATTCTATATAAGTTTATTTGTATTTCGTACTCATATTCAAGTTTCACTGGATATAATTGTGAATTTTAAATTATTGGAATAGCAATTAAATAAAACTTCAAATGCAAGACACCTTAATTGCTTATATAAAAGAAAACTTTATAATTAATATCTATAGACATTTGCTAATTACTAATTGTTTAAGTTAAGATTTAAGGTTAGTATGGATGTCTAAAACTGTCAATTAGATGAAAGATGGATACTAAGAAATGTAGTTTTACATTATATATGACATTAATATGCCAATAGGCATTTACTAATGGAATAGGATTTTAATGGAAACTATGTAATAAACTTAACATCCATTTGCATAACTTTGTAACCATTTTATTTCCCTGCAGATCTGTTACAGTATATGTTTTACCTCTGGATATATAGAATAGTGTTTAACGCCTGTTAAACCTCTGGATAATAGTATAGTACATCAAACATACCTGCTGTACAAATATTACCATAGGATTCTAACAATTAAGATAGCAGTGTCTTAAATACCCCAGGATGGGCATGACAAAAACATGTACCTGCAGTGAATATCTCCAGTGACAACAAGGAAGTTCTGTGAACTTGGTAAAACAAACATCTTGAAAATTTTTGTATCAAAAACCCTATAATTTTATAAACATTTTCTGTGATAATTATAACATTTTAGAAATAATTATCCACAGGATGTGTGCAACACTGTGAGGTTTATATTTTACCTAGGTTTTTTGTGAAGAAAAATAATTAAATTTAAAAGCAAAAATTACTTCTATGAATTTAAAAACTGCTATGTTAAAAATTAATTCTAATAACATATTTTAACTTAATTAGAACAAAAAACAGAAATAAACTGAGGTTTACATAGTGCTGTACATACAGCTAAAATTTTTCAAAGGCAGCTATACCAGTAATTCCCAAATTTATAAGGTCATGTAGCACTTTTCAGTGTAAAAGTTCATCATGGAGCACTAATTTTCACCTAGCACTTATATGGCTAGAATCTTAGGGGATAAAAGGGAATCATTTAGAATTTAGAACTTTAGACAAGTGAAACATGCTCTATTAGTTTGTCTCATCATAAAAAATAATATTTTCAACTTATACATTACAAGACAGACAAATAAAAAATTGAGGTAATACATTTTAAAGCAAACTAAAAGCATACATTGTAAATCCATAATATATCTTGATAGGTCTGGTACATAAAACAATTTTTGAATGCTGCAAAACCAAAAATGCTACTTGGGATTGTAAAAGAACTTTTCTAATGAGAGGAGTAAGGAATATAGAGATCTTCTAGCATTTGTTAGTTTTTCTCTGAATAAATTAGTGAAGTTTCAAGAACTGTTGAAACTAAAGTGAGTGCTCTTTAACTTACTTTTTTGAAAACAGATTTTAACAGCGCTCTGGGGTAGAAAATTGTTATTTTGTGTTCTCTGAGCCTAATGCAGAGCAATGAGAGATCTGGATGAAACATTAATTGCACAAGCAGTCTCATGGATTGAAGAAGCCATTCCATTCGCTTTGTCTACAGTATTTTTCCTGTCAGCTCTTCTGTCACCCATAGGGTTTGGAGGTGATATATAGAGACAGGTGGATACAAACCATTTTTGAAAGAACTAGTACACAAAAAGGTGCAGAAACTCAAGAGAGAAAAACGTATCAAAGAAACCACAAAACTTTCAGCAAGAAAAAGTAAGCTAATTTTTAAAAAGTTCATCCAATATCCATGGGCTACAAAAAAATTTCATAATATTCTTAAAGATTTTAATATCAGGTTGGCACCGATTAATAGACTTAATGTTAAAAACTTACTGATAGACAATGTTAATGACAGTACTCCGCAAGAGGAAAAATGAGGTATTTACAAAATAAATTGTGCAGAATGTGAAAAAATCTACATTTGAAAAACAAAGAGAAACAGTTAAAGGAACATATCAGGAACATAAAGTACAAGCAGATAGAGGAATTGGCATTAGCATATCATTTTTGGACACAAAATCACAACATAACGAATAAAGCAGAATTATTCAAATCAGTACAAGGATCTACGGAACTAGCAACCTGGGAGAAAATCTATATCTACAAATACAAAGAGGGTCTAATGAACTTCGACACTACCGGAGATGAAAACATAAACTATAAGTTTATCACACCACCACCAGAGCAGAATACGCATTCCCACAGCTCAACGAATGATTCAACAGTTGAACTTTAGCCTGACTGAAGACAAGAACTAAATGTTCTCGAAACTGGTTCCATACATTATGACAAGTAAGTGAAGCATTAAGAGTGTGTAGTTGAACTGAATCATGCAATGATATCAATATGATTAGCTTCACTGTGCAAGTCCCAATTTTCATTTTAATTGGAAAAACTTGTTCGCGAGCATCCTGTTGTGCTACAGAACATGGGAGAACTCGCAAATGCACTCAATGAAGAATGGGAGAAAATCCCAAAAATATTTATTAGGAAGCTGGTGCGAAGCATGCCACATAGGTGTTATGGAGTCATAGCAGGTCATGGAGGACACGCTAGGTACTGAGTGTTCAAATAACCATTCAGCATTGAATACTAACCAATGTTATCTTATTTCCACTTTGTTTTCTGTATCAGTCAATAATTTGTTCATATTTCTAATCCTGTGAAATAAAAGTTTGTTAGAATGCCTATTCAAATTTTATACAATTCATCAATCTAAAATTACAAACTGTCAAAAATTAAATTGTACCAATATTTATTTTGGGACTGATTTAAACACTTGTTCCTCTAATTTTTTTGAGCAGTGTACTAGTTGCCTCAGTTTTCTTCTTCTCAGAGCATCTTGTTTGAGCTGTTTTCACAAAAAAAATGAAAGCCTTTGATTGTTCATGCAACTCTTTTGTAGCATCTTCAGTAGATCCTTTATTTGATGATGATTTCCTTTGATTGCTAAGTGGAATATAGGGCCAAAACAAATTTATACTATCAGATTTTATTTCTTAACAGGACTTCAAATCTCTTTCCAAAGTTTATTCATTGCTTTGAATTCCAATTCAGTTGATCTTCTTGCAGTTATTCTTGGTCTTCCAATTCTCCTTGGGTTCCAATCTATCTACTCTATCCCCTCTCTGGCTATATTTTCAGGTTCTTTTCTCAATGTATATCTAGTCCATGTGCACTTTCGTTTCCATATTTCAAGGTCAAGATTTGTGATGTTCCAGGCATTGCAAATAGGGTCTTCTTCTTCTTCTTCTTCTTCTTCTTCTTCTTCTTCTTCTTCTTCTTCTTCTTCTTCTTCTTCTCCTCCTCCTCCTCCTCCTCCTCCTCCTCCCCCTCCTCCTCCTCTGCTTCTGCTCTTCTTCTTCTTCTTCTTCTCCTTCTCCTTCTCCTCCTCCTCCTCCTCCTCCTCCTCCTCCTCCTCCTTCTTCTTCTTCTTCTTCTTCTTCTTCTTCTTCTTCTTCTTCAGTATATAATGCCTGTTTTACTGAGGCACCACAGATGGTGGACACTGGTGATACAAGAGATGAAATGACATATTGGGAAAGGAGTTTTTTAGGGAAGGAAACGTCCTAGGATTAATTTTAGGGTACCTCCCCAGGATTTACTGTTTATAAGGACTGATGAAAACCTGGAAAAAACCTAAGTCAGGGGGGATGGTCTGGCGGGATTCGAATCCCAGAACTCCCGATCACTAGTCTGCACCTTAAACACCTCGGCCACCTGTGGTGGTACAATAGTTTTTGGTCACCATTTTTTTAATATATATATGAGGCAATGGTTAACCAATGTGTGCAATTTTATGTTCATTGTTAGGTAGTTTTCCATGTTTCATAACATATAGTAACACAGGTAATATATTTGATTTAAAAATTGTAATTTTTGTGTTTCTCTGAATATTTTGTCAATTCCATAATGTTCTTAGTTGCAGTAAAGCTTCCTTTGCTTTAAATTAAAAGAATAAGTTGTACTTAAGAAGCTGTATACGATGGAGTGGTAATATATTTTACATTTAAGTATTCAAACTGTTCACACTAGCTCCATATACTTACATAACATTGGATATATTTTGGAAGCTAATTACTTACATCATCAGCTATTGATCGATGTTCAAACTGGCAGATGAATCCCAAGATGCTTTTGTGGCAGTCTCTGATGGTTCTAATAGGAATTTGCAGATTTCATCCATGGGTGGGAAATCTTTTCTTTTCTTATTTCTTAAGATAAAAAGCTTTTCCAAAATAGATAGTTCTATTGGTTTGTGAAATTCTTTTAGCAGTGCAGTCTCTGGTTTAATTTCATAATTATTGGTCCAAAAACTTGATAAATTTTGATTTCCGACCTATGGACAAACTCAGCAAGTTCCTACTAGGAACATCAGAGATGCCACAAAAGCATCTTGGAATCCAACCACCAGTTCAAACAGTCAGTCAACAGCTAATGATAGAAGCGAATGCCTTCCGAAATATGTCCAGCGTTATATAGGTAAATGTAGTTGTGTGAACAGTTTGAATACTTTAATGTAGGATCTCTTTGCTTTGTGTATTTTATTTTGTACATCTTGTTCTGCTCCTCTGTTTTGCAGTACTGTGCATCCCAAATAATTGAAATATTCAACTGTATTCATGGTCACCTATGTATGATTTATCTATTTTTTTTTTTTACTTCAATCTGATTTCTTTACTTTCACAATCCTGAGTGTCCAGCAATTTCATTTCTATGTCTTTGAAACTGTATCCCATTAAACACAGATCATCAGCAAAACTGAGATTTTCCAGTTTATCAATTAGGTCCCATTGTATACCTCTCTTCCTATTTATAGCTTTCTTCATTATAATATCTAAAACCATTAAAAACAATAGTGGTGAAAGTACATGTCCTTGTTCAACCCTACTATTAGAACCTTTATTTACAAGTTAATATTCTACCATCTATCTCTTTCCACTTTGTCCATGTAATTTGTATTTCATAACTGGCAAGAGATTATGTATTAATTTATATAAAGCAGGTAAATTTCTTACACACTTCTCTTACTGTATTTAAGTTAGGACATAGTTCCCATCCTCAGCTGTTTCTTGGTGCTCATGTTTGTCCCGTGGAAGCTATTGTGTTGTATTTGGTGATCTCTGGTGGATATGAAATGAATTTGGAAAGGTAATCCCATGGAGGAAGGTCGAAATTCATTGCAGTTTTTCGGTTTTTTAGAATGAAGATATTCCCCCTGGCAGCCAATTCGTATGGGTTGTTTAATTCTTTAAGAAGTTTCATCCCTGGGTCTATTTCATAGTTTTGGCTCCAATAATGGTGCTACTGCAGATGTTTCCATCTGTTTTAATTAGATATTTCTAAAATATTCTTTCTTCCGAATTGTCAAGTTTCTTTTAGTTTTACCTATGCATTTCAATTCACAGTTTGAACATTCTATGGCATGTATTGTTTATTTCTTTTCTATGGGTATCTTGTCTTTTAATTTTGATCCTAGGAGGTGTTTGATGTTTTAATTGTTGACCAGGACTAACTTAATATTAAACTTTTTGAAAATCTGTTCGAATTTGTAGTGTAATTGTGGGTTATAAGTGAATTTGCAATATATTTGCATGTCTTTGATTACTTTGTCGGTCAAAGTCTCTTTTATGAATTTTTCTAGTTTATACTTATTGATCCTTTTTACTATGGCAGAGGTGTTAAAAGCGTTGTTTTGGCAGTGTTCATGATGCATTCATACTCTCTATTGTATTCTATGGTACTGAGGGAAATGCTGACTAATCTAAAAACCAAACTGTTGAATACTGCATATTTATGTGGTTCTGGATTGAAACTGTTCTTTTTTTATGCAATTATCTGTATGCATTGGTTTTGGATATATTCCAAACTGTATTTTGTTATCATTTCTGATGATTTTATGTCCAGGAATGGGAGTCATTCATCTTTCTCTGTTTCTATTGTAAATTTTACAAATGTCTTAACTTAAATACAGTAAGAAATTTACCCGCATTATATAAATTAATACATAATACCTTCACTGTAAACAGCTTCAAAATTAAACAAATATGCTACAAGAGATATGTACTGTAAACAAACAATTGTGACATAGGTTCGTCATGCATTTTTCACTATTGGTGAATCAGCAGAGTTTGTTCAATAGCTCAGTATAATTGGCCGGGAGGTAGTTAAAGCTCTTGTGTAAGGCTGTTACAATAAAATAAAATTTGCATGGTAGAGACACATGCAATATGTGGCATTTTGAAGGATGGTTAGGTAAGCATTGAGACTTGTGAAATCTGCGTAAAAATCAGATTTAACCAAAATAAATGTCTGAACTTCCGGGCTCTGGTAATTGGCTATTATGTAACCGATATGTTCAAATAGGTAAATATTTCAGTCTGTCAATTAAAAATTAACACATACAAGCCAACACACTGAGCCTTATAGTCTTAATGGTAGCTTTGCCCCTGGTACTAGTTAAATGCTATTTGCAATTTCACCTTCAATAATTTTGATCCCTGTGGATCAACTATGAGGTATCACACTTGTGATATTCCTTGATAAAATATTCACTCACAGTTATGTGCAGTTGCACTGATAATTGATAAATTCTAAAATTTATGGCAGACTAATGAAAATGGCAGTGCAAGCTACTGTTTAGTATATTGGGATGGGCTACTTCTGGGAATGTATGACAAAATTTTCTTCAGCAGTACTCATAAATAAACATTTTGTGATATAATGTAAATCTAATTCTGGGCATTTTAACACACAAATTCTAACAATACTACATTGTTAGTTTAACTTACTGCTGCAACATGAAGTCACTGAATGGACTCATTTCCAATAAACTGGTTTGATCAACCAGGAAATGAAAATACAGTATATATAATTAATTAAATTGTTTAGGGAGCTATAGAAAATGGAGTGTAATATATCCTATCAGAATTGATTAATTATATTCACACTATTTCTACCTACTTATACAACATTAGAACATGTTTTGGGTGCAGTTGCTCCCATCATTAGGAATTGATTTGGCGCTGGATCTCAAGGTGCTTCTGTGTTGGTGTCTGATGTGGTTCAAATAGGAACTTGCCGAGTTTCTGTGGGTGGAACATCAAAATTTATTAATTTTTTTCTATTTTAGGATGGAAATTTGTTGTTACATAAATCTGTACAGCTTACCATGGAAGATTTATTTAGTTTATTTATGGATGCTCTTTAACATCTCAGGTCATCAATTCAGGGCGTGAAACTGCTGACAAATTTTGCTCAGTGGCCTCTTCGTTCAGGCTTGAGGTTCTTTTTCGTGCCGTAAATGTATGACACAGAACCCACGGCTTTACTTTCCTTCCGAAGGAAGCCATACTTAGGATTTTTATGCCCAAAAAAGACCATCATTCCTGGCTGGGTTTGAACCCATGATCTTGGGTTTAGAAGGCAAGTATGATAACTACTACACCACCAGGACCAACACCATGGAAGAGGCAGTTCCTATTCCTAGATTAAAAATTGTAAGAAATGAAGATGGGCTGAACTTTGGAATGCATAGAAAAGAGGCACACACAGAAAATTACATAAAAAATAACTGTCATAACTCCATCTCACAGAAATGTACAGTGTTTTACAGCTCAGCGCACAGAATAATAGTATACTCACAGAAACATGTACAAAATGGAACCCAACCAATAATTAATACAGCAATAATCATTGGTTTTAACAAAGACACAGTAATAAAAACTATCAATAAATTTAAAAGACAAAAATCTATAAGAGAGGTTTCCACACTGAAGAACATCAAAGAAAGATACAAATTCAAAAGTTTCACACCCATTCAACTTACCATAAAAAATTCAATAGGATGTTCAAAGAATGTGGCATAAAGTTAGCTCAAAGAATAAATATTATGTAAAAAGTTTTTAGATTCCACATTGAAAGAACCATACCAACAGAACAGAAATCACGAATATGCAGAATTAAATGTGCAGATTGTTACCAAAGACATAATGGAAAAATTAAGAGAAATTTAGAAATTCGGAGAAAGGAACATTTCAGGAATATGCGTTTTAAGCAAATTGATAAATCAACAGTGTAGCTCACTTTTTGATCGAAAACCATGAACGTAAACCAGAGGCTAAGCTGCTGAAAGAACTTCACCACCCAACAGAGCTATCTACTTGGGAAAAAAATTTTCATCATAAAAATTGGAAAAAGAATTAATGAATATTGATGTTCCACCCATGGATGAACTCGGCAACTTCCACTTGAACCACCTGAGACTGCCACAGAAGCACCTTGAGATCCAGCAACAACATTGAGTAGTCGGTGAACAGCTGATGATGGGAGTGATTGCCCCCGAAACATGTCCTAATGTTGTAAAATTAAGTGGAGTTAATGTGGGATACAGTATATATTTGTTCTGTGAAAATGTGGACAATTGTCAATGTTTAACACTTGTATAGCAATCTACAGGCAAATTTCATCATCATTTGGATTGTGGATGAAGTAAGTGTAAGGGCAAGAGAACTAAGAGAGCTACACTGAATTTGGGTGAGCTCTGCCTTCAAGGCATTTTAAAACCATGCTTATAACAACTTTGCATATTCTCTGTTTCAGTATGTTCAGACAGATCCTCCTACCAGCAAGGGACTGGCTGCCTTGGTTATTCAGCTGATTCAGTTCCAGGAGGATAATCTAGGGAAAAATGTTAGCAAGCCTCCGCTCACAAGGCTACCAGTAAGTTAAAAAATAACATTATTACAGTTCATGTTAAAACAATGGCAATTTGTACTGTACTAAATATTGTTTAATAATTTGGCTGACCAAGCAGTGAACACCATTGTGTACTCTAACCAGCAAGAACATACTTATATTTTTAATTAGCAGGTAAGTTGATGTGATACTCTTTAACTGCATTTCCCATTAATTCAGAACATGTTTCTTAGGCAGTTGCTCGCATCATCAACTGTGAGCCAACTTGCTAGATTCATTGTGGTTGGATGAACTTGGTATAGCTCTAATGCAGATTTTATGAACTTTTGGATTAATTTGTCTTCTGTTGGGATATCAAAGTTCATAACCTTATCCTCATTTTTGTTTAATAAAAAGGTTTTCCCCTATTCCAGCTCCAAAGGTTTGTCCACAAATTTCAATAACTTGATTTCCATTCTATATCATGTTTCTCTCTAAGTGATATGCAACCACTGATTTTTTTATCTAATTGTACTTGATGTTTCTCCAGTATTCTTTGAAACTAATTCCAATGCTGCTTTTTGTTTTGGCAGTATACACTTTGTTGCATTCTGAACATTTCATTTTATAGGTTCTTGGTTTCTTCTCTAGGGAGTCTGTCATTATCCCTAGAATTGAGCAATTATATAGACTGAATTTATTCACTGGGGACAAAGTAATACCAAACTCTCTTGAGTATTTTCTGAAATTTTTTGGTGGCCCCACGATGAAAGGTAGTTTCTTTTCTTGCTCTCAGTGTTCTAACCTGTTTAACCTATTTTCTTGTTTACATTTCTTTATTTTTTGTCTGCAATTTTGTTAGTTTAGTTCCTGGAGCATTCAGTGAGTTTTGAAGCAGTCACAGAGGCTTACGAAATAGAATTTGTCATTTACAATTACCACAGTACCACACATTCTACATTTACAAAAACATTGTGTACATCTACATAAATTAGATACAATAAAAATGAAAAAGCAACACCTAGAACAACTTAGTCAAATGCAACAAAAACCACAGAAGCAGAAACGGACAAATCTCCTGCTCATGAACCTGCACCTTAACAACCTTGGCCACTCGTGGCGGTATTCATTCATTGGTATGTATGTGCTAAGCTGTTGATTGTGTGTTTGTGTGCTGTGGGATTGTCAGTAGTGTATCCTTTATGTATATTCCAAATTTCAAATTATTGCTTGTTCTTATAATTTTTAAATCAAGGAAAGGAATTATGTTGTTCTATTTCAAATGTGAATTTAATTTCTTTACTAACTTGAAATGCTAATTATAACTTGTAAAATGAAGCTAATCATATAATTAAGTTCATTGTATGATTCAGTTAAACTACACCCTCTTATTAGCTCCACTTGTTTATATGTAGTACATATTTCACAAACAATTGTCTGCATCATCAGCTAACAGCTGGATAATTCGTTATGCTTTAGGGATATATATTCTGCTCTGGTGGAGGTGTGACGAATTTAAAGTTTATTTTTTCATCCCCAGAAATGTCAAAGTTCATTAATCTGTCTCTGTATTTATAAATGTAGATATTTTTTTTTTTTTTTCCCATGTTGCTAATTCAGTAGGTCCTTGTACTGATTTTAATAATTTTGCTTTATTCACTATCAAGGTTTTCTGTCTAGAAAGAGATACTACTGCTGATTTGTCCATATGCTTGTATTTTATATTCCTTAAGTGTTCTTTTAGCCTTGTGCCTGCCTTTCTCTTTGTTTTTCCAATACTTTTTCACATTTCTCTGTCTTGTATATTTAACATTTTCAAAGTATTTTCCAAGTGTTTCTTATTAACTACCACAAAGATATCGCCAACGTTTCTGTGCCAGACTTTAAAAATGTATGGGAATGATTTGATGATGTGTATTTCAAAATTACTCATTTATAAATCAGCCGGGAGCAGTGATATTGGATTTCCCATAGCTAATCTGCTCCTTTTTAATGAAATTCCCTATTAATCCTAAAGAAATTCTGACTGATTCAGACTTGGTGTTGGATGTAGTCTTCATTCTCCTCGTTGCTTAATTTTAGAGACTGTAACCATTTTCGTGGGAGTTTGCATTTTAGTTTGCTGGGTAAGAGTGAACTTACATCAAAAGGCACCAGAAGATCATCCCTTTGGAGAACCAGATCTTAATTTTCTCCACCATTTCTATGGAATTGCTTATACTTAAACTGTCAAACCTAGAAAATTTCCAAAATCTCTGGATGAGCCATCTTGATATTTGGTAATATGGTGTATTCCTAAGGTTGATTATTGTTCTCATGGTATTTCCCAATTTAGGCAGTGGTAGGCAGTGCACTCATGCTAATGTGGCATTATATGCTTTTAATTTTGTTTTCTCCTTGGGTTGCATGATTGTGCTTTTGTCATGTTTATGAAAAGCTGAAAACTAAGGAGCCTGCACTTCTGAATTACAGAAGTGTTATTCTTTCGCATGACAATGCAAACCACATACATTAAAATGGCTTATGAAACCATTATCTGTCTTTTTTGGAGACTGGTGCACTTGTCATATTCACCAGACATTGCACCATCAGATTATCATATTTTCTTTTCTTTTCTTTTCTTTGGGTGATCACTTCCTTGGACAGCAATTCTGAACTTTGGTCAATCTGGAAACTGCACTGGATATATTCTTTGTTTTCTGCCTTAAGGAGTTCTATCACAATGAAATTCATGTCTTCCATTATGTTGGCAAAAGGTCCTGGATAGCATGGGTAACTTTATTTAATGCTAAAGATAATTTTTTGTTTAGAATATGATGCTTTGAAATGTCCAGTCTGAAACTGACAGAACCTTTTTGGTCACCTTATACAGAGAGTTGCATCATTATTGATCCAAGAAAGTGGACGGGAGGAAGCTGATAGAGCACAAAGTGAACAGAAGCATTCTAGATCTGTAATTTTCTGAGATTTCTACTCATAAACTTTCATTTATTTATGGCATGCACACAATCATCATTTTATTTCACTAACATGTTAGAGTAGTTGCTCTCCTTTGGCATTTACACTTTCCCAACATCTTTGGACGAAATTTGCATTCACAAACAAAAGTTCTACTTTTGTAATCTTTCTAATTTCTGCCCTTATATTGTCTTTCAGTTAAGTTATAATGTTATTTCTATAGACTCTATTTTTTAGGATTCCTCATAAATAATAATCGCTTGTGGTAAGATATGGAGAATGTGCAGGCCATAACCCTTTTAAAATAATTTTGTCTTTAAAAAATCTCCCTTATAGCCTCCAAAGTACATGATCTGTGGGAAAATCTTATTGCAAATATGCATATAGTCTCTCATGATCAGTTAATTGTATTTAATCTCTCTAAATTTACAATATCTTAAAAAAATATAGGTTCTTTATTCGATTTGCTGTTATGCCTCACCATACATCAATCTTTTCATCATGCAGAGGAATTTCTGGAATTAATTGTGGGTTTTCTGTACTACAGAATCTATTGTTATATGAACATATGTAACTAAGTAAATGAAACCATGCTTCATTAGAGAAAATTATTAAATGTGGATCAGTGATGCCATCATGAATGTTCTGTAAAATCCAATTAAGAAATTCACTTTACTTTCATTGTCAAGTGGCAGTAATTCTTGGGCTCTGTGAGGTTTCAATTTTAAAAGTTTAATAGTCATATGGATTGAAGTTTTTGAAACACCTACTTCTTGTAGTAACATAAGGATTTATTAAGGAGCATGTTCATGTGATGCCCCAATGTCATTCAGCTTTTGTTCTCTTAGAACCTACTTTTAGACCAAGTTTTAGAGTTCAGTGATCCTGTTTCTTTAAATCTATTGACAGTGTTTCTAACTGTACCTCTATTTGGAGGACAAATGCCAGGGAATCTGTCTACAAAATGACTACATCTTGTCAGTATGATTTACATAAATATTCATTGTTGTAAAATAAATTTTTCAGTTGGCATTTCAATTATCTAAATAACTAATTTAGTACATGCACCGCACATGCATGTAATTCAAAAGAAATACACAAGCAAACACATCTTCTATCATTTCAAACTGTACAAAGACAACCGGTAACATAGAGCCCAAGAAACACATGTACTAATACCAACACCTCACTATGTAGTAAGAACTGACTGGAAACGTATGGGCACATGCAGCACTGAAGGAAAATTATGCATCTACTCATTGCATTGCAGTTGTGGGAGCACCTGCCTGCTGTGCTTAGGGCCTGGACACAAATATTATCTTTGATTAAGAAGATTCCTTGTCATTCCAGAGTCTGGTGTATTAATGTGAGATTTGCTTGTGTGTATATAGGGTGTTTAATAACTAGCATGCCCATTTCAAGACTGGCATTCTGTAGGTAACTGAAAATATGTGGTTGACTAATAAATTAGTTGGTGTGGTGATTTTTAGCATTTTGGGACTTTATTATTTTTCATGTAGTATTTAAAGAAGTCTGTGATGATAAATGTACTATGTGAATTTTTAAGCAAACATTTATTAAAATGTACTTGAATAGGTGCAATCACAGCAATTTAATATTTTTATATTGAAAATAGTTTTATAAGATATTCAATTTGCATAATAATAGATTGTTGATTTGGTTTATTAAAAATAAAACTCCCCAGCATGTCTAATTCCACTATAAATATTCACTTTCTTGCCCAATTCCCTTTTATTTGAATATAAATTCTCTATACCAATAACTACACCCCTGTACTCAACCACTATGAGCACTATTAACTAAATTCATCACTTTAAAATCTATCATTAATGTGAATGATCTCAACCACATAAGGCAAAATCCAGAACACTTTGACCACTTGCATTAACAAATGTAAATTCACTAATGTTATCTCCCCTCCAAAATGCATTTAAAATTATCAAGCAATTGAATTCAGAAAACTGAGCAAATTTCATACCTTCTTCATTTACCTCTTAATCCTTACTCCCACTGCAACATTTCCCTGCACTATAGCTTAATCATCTGATATACCCCATTCCTTAGCTTGCAAATTTGTATTCCTGGCATTGAAATCTCCCTATAATAAAATTTGTATCATAGGAACTTCCTGTATAATTGTTTCCATCTCATTTATTAACTGGTGGAATTCCATCTCATTTAATAACGGGTGGAAAAGATCTTGGCTGTGAAA
The DNA here is from genome assembly GCA_030762175.1 of Metallyticus violacea. Lineage (NCBI taxonomy): Eukaryota > Metazoa > Arthropoda > Insecta > Mantodea > Metallyticidae > Metallyticus > Metallyticus violacea. The sequence goes on from CM060836.1 coordinate 21,132,250, forward strand.
CCAAGAGTCTTTGGGTGGGTTATAAACTATCCCTAAACACAATGTTAACTTCACTAATATTACCCACATTACACCTTCATCCTAGAGCTCCATTCTTTAATCTTGCTTCCATTTCTTTCCAAATAATAACCCTAAGCCACCTGAAGCTCTTCTCTTAATATTCCTTCTCAACCCCTCCTTGTTTTACCCCCTTATAAATTCAAACTCTGCCATTCTAATCTCATCCCTACCCACTAACATTGTCTCCACTAATGCTAATAAATGCACCTTTCCAGCCACCAAACCAATAAAATACAAAGACAAACTTCTTTTAAAATCTTCACATTTCCAAAAACTCAGTGCCTGATCTCCTCCTTTTCATCCTATTCTGAATCCACTCTAGCTATAAACTCCTGCAATTTCTTCCTACTTCTGAACTCAAATCCTCCCGTTGCTGAATCTTGATAATGCTGGGAATATACATACTTTCTTGCATACCGCTGTACCATACTGTCAAGTTCTAGAAAACTCCATGTGATGTTGACACAATGCTGGAATCCTTAGTGATGTCTCCCTCTTCCCTCCATTGCCCCTCTTGCCAGCTATCCAATGAAGGTGCTAGCATGCTGCTATAGATGAATAACGAGAGAGAATCAGTCATTTGTCAGGGCAAAAGGGGGCAATTTTGAGAACTTATTGATGCTAAATGTTTGGAATACATAAAAGAATAACGTATCAAAAGCAGGTTAAAAAATATTACAATATAATATTTAGTTATTAACTAAAACCTTGTAACAGTATATAAGGTATGTATTTATGCCTATGGCCAAAGAAAAGTAAAGTAATGATTTGTATAAAAATATAGTGATCTAATGTTCAGTGGTCAAGTGAAGTAAAACTTAAACAAATCACTCATTAACACAAAATTTGGAGCAAATTTGCTCTTTTTCACTTAGGAGCACAAAGAAGAATTTTGTACAGTGCATTTAACCACAAAGTGAGTAATATAATGAATTTGAGTTCATCCAAATTTCATCTAACATTAGACAATATTAATAACACCATGGCAGGTAAAATGAATTGAAGGTATCAACTTTCTCTTTCCCTTTATTACTTAAAGCAGTTTTTTAATCATCATGTAACCCAAAGTGAGTAATATAATGAATTTGAGTTCATCCAAATTTCATCTAACATTAGACAATATTAATAACACCATGGCAGGTAAAATGAATTGAAGGTATCAATTTTCTATTTCCCTTTATTACTCAAAGCAGTTTTTTAATCATCATGTAAGCTCTTTTATAGTACAGTAGTACTTATTTGGGAAATGGTATATTGCTTGTTCCAGATGAGGTGCTTTCTTGACTTTAAACCAGGAGGTGCTCTTTGTCACATTTTAGCAACAATTTATAAGTTTAAAAGTGATCAGGGATGGAGAAGATTTGATTTTCAGGTATGTATATACATTTATTTATTTTGTTACAAATAGTCATTTGGCCTTCCCTGCTTTACCAGTGGTACAATACAATTTAGTAATGAAACACTTCATGATTTTCATCCAAACCATATGTGAACAACATTCTTTAAAAATCACTGACTACCACATGTATTGTAGTTGAGTTGGACTGAGTCACGTGCATGACGGTGCTTGTTTGTATATATCTCGGATGATAAACACAGGAGGGAACATAACTGGTATCAAATGCTAGGATGCATCTGTGCTTCGTTTGAGAATTTAATCACCAAAAAAGTGTTTTTAGCTTCATTTTATTGCTTTCTGTACATGCCCCTATTAAGTATACTTGCATGGTCAATAGCTTTTTTTTTTTTAAATAGTGTTTAATGCTTGCTTTAACTACTGAGGCATCACAGGCAGTTCAATAGCATGTGAATGTGCTGTGAGAGTTAACTGAGATACAGGAGGGAATGTGTTAATATTCAAAAGAAATGAACAGTGAACTCTGTTTAATTCTAATTTGGATAATTTGATTTATTAGATAATAATTTAAACAGAAGCTAATTCCCCTTGAAATTCCTATTGAAACAATGTTAAAATTGCATTTAATACAAATTTTTGAAACTTTTATTCCAATAATTCCAAGGCAGAATTTTGTTGGTTTAATTTATGTTGTGTTAATAGTTATTTCCAAGAATTTTTAGCAGAGGTCAGGCAGCAAACAGCTTTGCCTAAATAGGATTTTCTGAAGTGTAATACAAGGAATATATGACAATTTGCTTCATTGATAAATTTTTCTGCTTGTTTAAATTTTTAAAATATTGTGTACAGCACCCTTGTCTTCAACTCATCAGTAATTTTCTACTGGAATCCAGAAGAAATGAGTCAGCTATGTCTAAATAACATTAAACTAAATCTTAACAGGTATAAAAAACATAACTAAATGCAAAGAATATTTTAAAATTAAACCAGTCAGCTATCTACTGTATTTAAGAGAATGTAATGTGCACCCCTAATTTGAAACTTAAAATCATAAAAAAAGATTTTTGCATATTGTTGTATGGCATCTTAGAGATGAGCCTGCCTGCTTAATAAAACGATCAAAACATAGAATTTATAAGTGGACTATTGTTATATCTTGGAATGCATAGGACAAAATCCATCACTCGTGGGTGTTTCCAGGACAGTTGGCATAGGTCAAAGTAGAAAAAGTCAGTGTCACTAGTCACAGATTGCTTGTTCTTTCTCCCTTTATATATGAATTCCAAAACTAAGATGTTCTTAATATAAGAATAGGACAATGGAACTATGCTGATGATGAGACAACAGCCTTTGAAACACATCCAAGTAAGTGGAACAAAACTAGTGAAATTTGAGTGAATTCCTTATAAATAATGTATGATATTATGCAGATTTCACTGTGAAAATCCCCGCTGTTTAAATCTATAAGATATTCTTCTCTGTTTGCCATCCATTTTGTGACTACCTTCTATTCAAATGTTTTATGCAATAATAGGCCTACAATAAACGTAACAAAGTTGAGAATTGCAGCAATACATTATGATGTAATAAATGATAAATTTGAATGAAGTTACTGGCAAACTATGGAACTGATTTGCACTCAAATCTAATTTGCACCACAATTTTGAATAGTACATTTGGACAAAGGTGCACATTAGATTTGCGTAAATATTGTATTTCTTTAACATTCATAGTGCCTGACCTGCAAAATTCACCTACATAACTTTTATCTTATACTTGCCTAAATGAAATAGTTTATTGGTCTCAGTACACCATTATCCCTTATTGATGTATTGGTGACACACACACACACACGCGCACGCATGCATGCACTCACGCATGCAGGTCCTGGTGGTCTAGTGGTAACCATACTTGCTCCATAGATCCAAGATTACAGGTTCAATCTCAGCCAGGTTCAATGGATTTTTCAAGCGTAAAAATTCTAAGTATGGCTTCCTTTGGGAGGGAGGTAAAGCAAACCCATGGATAAATTTATGGCATGTAAAAGAACCTCAAACCTGAAAAAAGAATCTTAGAGCAAAATTTATCAGCTGTCTCATGCCCTTAATTGAACAGGATGCTGAGGACCGGGAATGTTTAAGAGCATCTGTAAATGAATCAATTAAATGAAAATAAACCACACATGTATATATAAAACTTCCTACCCCGTATTAATCTTGTTTGGCACAACAACCAGGGATGAGCCCTGGCCGGCCGCAGCAACCTCTGCTTCCTCTCTCTCCATTTTATGACTTCATTGCTAGAGGGCAGTATTGTAGGAGGGCATGTGATCAACATGTTGATGCCCCACAGGTCGCCTATCACATGACTTTCATGATTGAAGAATGCCACCTGGCCATCAGGCAGCTTCCTAATTGTCTGCACTGTCTGGATGGACCCCGTTACCTCCCTAACTTAGAAAAATTCCTAAGTAGGGAATTCAAACAGCAGTCAGCAATGCTAACCACTAAACCAAGGAAGTGGTCACCCCATGTTAATATTATCATTAAATTTTCTATTCCTTTATACTTAAATTATTTATTTCATTCTTTAATCTTTCTCCAACTCTGTTTAACTGTACCTTAATAGAGTCCTATTGATTTCATATTCTTCCTATTTAATATTTCCCCTTCTATTCCATATTCCATTTTTCTTGCCAGATCTGTTGTCTTCATTTTTGGTTTGCTCACAATTTAATATATAATAGAAGCCATTATCTAATTTACCACATAATGGACAATGATCAGTTTTACGTACCTACACTCCTAAACTCCTGTTCTAGCCCAAGCAAAACCTTTCCTGCCCAATTTATCAAATTTTCAGTTAACTTTTATCTCCCAAGCTTGCAAAAATTTCTTGTCTCAATGTCTTCAATTATTCTTTTCAAAAATCTTTTAAGATTTACAAGAACAAAAATTTTGTGAAGAATCATCTTAATAGGACTGCAGTTAGTGGCCAAAGGACCCTACAGTGCGATGTTTGCAATGTCGTAGCTTAACATTACAGAAAAAAGTTGAAGTTCTAAAAGAAATGTAAAAAGGTGTGAGGAAGGAATGTGACATTATCACTTACAACAAAAAATAATTTCATTTACTGCTGGCTTAATTATAGTGAGTGGATTTTTGTCTTGTACTATAGGATAGCACACAAACTATGGCAGTTTTTAAAGTAAGTTCAACTGCATTTTAATTATTTCTGTGAAAATTAATTTTGTTTTATTTGCTGTCTTTAAAATAAGTATATTTTTTTGCTAATTCGAATGTTGGATAATTAAATTTTTTCATATCCACTTAGAGGAGTTTGAATTAAAAAGAGTCCACTGTGTATATAGATTACTATCAAGAAAGCAATGGATGGATGCTTAAAAAAATCAGCATAGCTTATAGTAAATGTTATTTATTAATGGTATGGTATGTTTAAAATAGTATTTTTAAAATAGACTCTAAACAGAGTTCTAATATTAGTAACTATGGAAAAAGCTATTCTCAAATTATGAAAAGTAATATTTTTCATAATTTCAGAATTTGAAAATTGACTAACACATCTTCTCTATATACTATGCCTTATTGAATTGCATTTTGATGAGTAAATTATTTTCTATTCTGGTAGTCACCCTCTCGAATGGATCGCAATGTAGAAATGTTCATGAATGTGGAAAAGGTGCTAATTCAGAATAAGTGCTTGACAATGCCAGTGGTGTGTGTGAGAGCGGAAGTGGAGAAGAGCATGCAAGCCAAAATCAAGGACATTATTAAACGTCATCAAGGATCAATTACAGGTAATAGCAAATTGTATTAATTATTATTTTACATTATAGCTTTAAAAGTGCAGTTTTTAAGGACAGCAAATGGCAGAGTTGTTAGAACATTGCACACAAGTGCCGAAATACAAACTGTGCTAGTTAAATGGAACCAGTATTAACACCCCCCCCCCCCCTTTGGGTTATGAGCTTAATGAGTGCATTCCAGCTGTCAGTAATATCAGCTGCAGTTGGATTCTGATGTAGTCATTTAGCAGAATGAGCTAGCTTGTCAGTCCCTTTATTGTGGTAAAATAAGCTTAAAGTTTTCTCAATAATAAATAATCTAATCACACAGAAAATTAAAAAAGACAGAAAGGAAAGAGCATATCTTCTTCACGAACGGATTACTCAGAAAATCACAGATTTATTACCAGCCTCTTTTTTTATAGTGTTATGGCAACTGTGTCAAAATTCAGTCCACAGCTGCAATATAAATCAGAAGTGTTGAAAATATCACACTTGGAATGTGAATACATGTTGTCACTTAAGACACTCAACCAGCATGAGTCACCTCATGCTCTGTCCTCCCAATTTCCCATGATTTTTTATTTTATGTAAATATTTTGAAATTGATAAAGGAGAAATATATGTAAATATGAAAGGAATTGACAATGTTGAAAATGTTGGGGAACCTATTTCAAATGAGAAATTTAGGGGATTATTAATAAATGGATAAATGGATGTTGATGGTTAACAAATGAGCATCTCGTAGTTTGTTAAATACTTTTAAAAATTTGATACTCATATAATATGTTTACGGTTTATAATATCGATTAATCACAAATGCTGTTTTGAATTGAAGCTGAGTGGAATATGTAAAATTTATTTGTTGATTAGTGATTGATGAACTCAAGGAGAATTGGAACAGAGCAGGAGCTCAAAAGAGAGCAATAATAAGGAAAAGAATGAAAAGGGAATCCTTTGATACGAACACCTGAAGTGGTAACTGAACCTCTTGTCTTCTGGAATTGTAGTAGGAGACTATTGATGAGCTGAAGACAGAGATTAGCAGGGATCATGGATGTTATACAGGGGGTTCTCTAATTATGTAGTCATTATTTTATATTGTATTGTTTCATGAACTGGAATAAGAATAATTATGTTTAATTTAAATTTAGTGAAGAAACTTATTGTAACACACAAATGCAGGGTCAAATAAGTGAATATCTCTTGTATTCATTTGTCTTGGCATTTTAATAAATATATCAGATATAACCATGTCTTAATGCAGCCAACACTATGTTGTCTATCTTGCACTTATGCTGAACTAAGCTTAAGCGTATCTCCTTGAAAACCACTCAACGCAAACAATACATTGTGGTACCGGCCAAATTTCAGTTTGCTCCTTAATGCTGTACATTCCTTAAAAGCTGTATCTTAAGGGACATCATATATGTTTAGTTTAAAAGTAATGAATTGATATACTTTAGGCATTTTTCTATGTATTAAGGAAGTAAATTTGAGTATAATTAACAATATAGGGGAAAAAATAACAAGTGTTCAAAAAATGAAAATTTTCAGGAGAAAGAAAATAAAGTTTAAAAACACTAAAATATACTTTTTATAACTTTTTCATTGACAATTTTTTTTCCTAATGGCAACTACCATTTGTATCAGTCAACCACTTACCAGCCCCACCATTACCAATATATTTCTGTGCGCAAGGCACAGGCATCAAGTTTCAGCGCTGTCTCATTCAGTTGGTGTTAGGCTTGCAGTGCATTAACAATATTGTAACAAGAAAGTGATTATTGTGTGTGAATTAAATTTAGTATATTGAAATGCCACTTCACAAGTTAACACTGGAATAGAAAGTGTGTCTGCACAGAAACAGATTCTTATAGAGCAAATGTATAGACCATTTTTAGAAAAATTTTCAGCCATGTGTTGGTACTGCTCCTTCTTCAAAATACTTTCCATTTCACTAAATCCCCCATTTCATTATCAAAGCAACACTACAGCATAACTCCTATGAGGTGGTATGCAGAATATTCGGGACTGGTGCTGCCATCTGGTCCAAAACTTACTTTGAGACTAATGACTGCATCACCCTTGAAGTAGTTCCCTTCCACACCTATACATGGGTCCCAGCAATTCTGCCATTTTTCATGTGCATCTTAGAAGTCATGTTTTTTGAGGGTGTTTAATACAGACAGCGTTTCCTCTTGAATCCTCTCAATTGTGTCTAACGATGCCCTTTCAACTTGATTTTCAGTTTGGGGAACAGAGCGAAAATGCAGCATGCCAAATCAGGCAAGTATGGTGGGGGACAACCGTCATGTTGTTTTTCGTCAAAAAGCTCCTGGTAAACAAGGAATTGTGACAGGGCGCATTATAGTGATGCAACAGACAGTTCTCTTTTCGCCAAAGTTTGGGCCATCGTCTCTGCACATTTTCATGGAGCCATCGCAAAAGTCACAGTAGTGCATGGAATTCACTGTTTGATTTGGTGGGATGAATCTTTGTGCACAATCCCCTTGGTATCAAAGAAAACGAGGAACATGCTGTTGACTTTGCTCTTCATTTGCCTTGCTTTTTTTGGTCTTGACGAGTTCGGGCTCTTCCACTGGGAGGATTGTTGTTTTATTTCAGGGTCATAAGCGTACATCCAGCTCTCGTCGCCGGTGATGACCCTGGACAAAAAGGTTGGGTCATCGAATATGGCCTGACAAAGCTCTGTGCAAACTTGAACACGCTGCAACTTCTGATCAGCAGTCAGGATCCTGGGCGACACAATGCAATCAATTAAAATTCGTTGGCATGTCCCATAATCAATTCCAACTTCATGAGCAAGATCTTCCATGATGCGACATCATTCCCCACGAATGAGGTGTTAAACTTTGGCAACAATATCAGGTGTTGTGCAGCTGACGAGCCTATCGGTGTGAGCATTGTCTTCAATAGCTGTACAGCTGGCCCTGAACCGAGCATGCCACTGAAATATATGTTTACGATTCATGCTTTGTTCCCCAAATACTTGTTGAATCATTGCGAGGGTCCTTTGTAGCATTTTTCCCAAGATTTGCACAGAATTTGATGCATAATCTCTGTTCTAATCTTGGACCCATGTAAAATCGCCACATTCTGCACACAGAATATCATGAAAAGTACTATAGAATCTCAACACATCTACCCAGCTAAATGAAACTTTAAATACTCACTCATCAGATGTGCTAGAGTTGCCACCTAGTGGTACAAAACTCTACTGCAACTACTGTTGAAATGGCAGCACCAGTCCTGAATATTGTGGATACCACCTCATATAACCCTATCAACCTCCATGCTTCATGGTTGGCATTAGCTTCTAGCATTTGTTTTCCTGGATGAATAATGAACATACTGTCAGCTATTTGATGTAAACTTCTCAAAATTGTAACACATCAGACCACAGCACACTTTCCTAGTCATTGGTCTAGTTCTTGTGCTGAAGCCTCTAAAAGTCATGCCTGCATTTTAAAAAGATGCTTTTTAATAGAAATGTCCATATAAACCGGCATCACATGAATTATATTTCATAGACACTGGTCATTCTTAGCTCTAAGCTTCTGAAGATCACAATAGTTTTATCTTCAATAATGTTATCCTAAGATGCACACTATGTAATTGATTATGTCTTTGTTTCAAAGCAGAGCAACTACTGAGGGGCGTTATAAAAGTTATTAGCTTGACCAAGAAAACACAATTTCAAGAGAAATTTTTTTATTTTTATTTTTCAACATTGTCATCCTGTAAATCAATACATTTAATCCAATGAATTTCCAACCTTTTAATACTCTCAATAAAATCAGATTTGTCCATCTGTGAAAAATAAGCATCTGTTTCAGTTTCAACCTCGTCATTTGATGTAAATCTTCGTCCACCCAGCCATTTCTTTAAGTTTGGGAACATAAGAGTAATTGCTGAGAGCCAAATCTGGGAAATATGGCAGATGTGGAAGCACTTGGAAGTGAAGGTCATGCAGTTTTGCAGCAACAATCCTAGACATGTGTGAAACTGCATTATTGTGATGAAAGAGAACTTTTGTCTTTTGTAAATGTGGATTCTAGCCTGAATAGTATCCTTCAGTTGGTCCAATAGTGAAGTGTAATACTCCCTGATGATGGTTCTGCCCTTTTGGAGGTGGTCCACAAGCACTACACTATGAGAATCCCAGAAAACCATAGTCATGACTTTTCCTGCAGATGAAGTCATTTTTGTTTTCTTTTGTGCACTTTCATCTGCTGCCACCCACTGTTTAGAATGCTCCTTCTTTTCTGGCATGATTGCAGTGGAGGAAAAGTGTGAATTGAAATGAATGACCCATGAATGAACTCTTGTAGTAATCTCATTTTCATTGTTCATTGCATTTGGCATAAGGACACTTAATCAAAAATCTAAAGATTATTTTAAATGATTGGCATCTCTTGATGGTAAATAAGTGACTGCCAATAGTTTCATATTTTAAAATGATTATATTAGAGTATTTGTGTATTCTGCAGGCTTTCTTTCATTTTACTCAATAGACCCTCCCCTAAATTTAGAATTTGAATGCCCATATTTTAGACTCCTTGTTTCATCCATATTTTTCCTGCATTTATACTTTTCTTTTGCTTATTCTGCAAGGAAATAATGAATTGAGACTTCACTATTTATTTAACTGGAAACCTCATCCCTAGTGATAATGCATTTATCTTTTATCATTCTTCAAGTAAAACTAATTTTTTGTAACTACCAGCAGAAGCAAATACAGCATATTATTAAAAAGGTTCTTTTTTAATGCATTCTTTTTATAATTTAACACAGATAATGAGGAGGAAGCCACACACATTATTTATCCACCATGTGATCCACTAGATGAAGAATATGCTCGACCTACAATGAAGCGTGATAGAATGGTGCTACTACATTGGTATTACTTTCCTGACAGTCATGATACGTGGACCAATGTGGAACTCCCAGTGGATCCACCAGATTCACCTACTCCACATGTTGGACCTTGGAGGGTAAGCAGACATTTGTGAGTTTGTTAAATATGCCGCATTGAGCAATTCAGTAAAAAATTGTGGTTAAAATGAATTGCATGAATTAAACTGAATTTATTTTCTTAAATAATTCATTACACTATAATAATTAAATATTTTTAAGCATGACTTTAGGACCTATGCTCCTCTTGATTATTTCTGTTTACTGTTCATTTCCACTTATTTTTTTCATTTTATGAGAGTAAGTCCATAAGTAATTTACAAATGGATATTGAACTTAAATACAATACTGGTTTGAAAAATACTTTTATTTTATTTCTCAACACAATCTCCCTATATATTGATGCAATTGTCCGAATGTTTCACAAGCCCCTGAAATCAAGCAGCATAAAATTATTTGGACTGCTGTCAGAACCAGACAGTAACTTCCATTTTTTCTGCAGCTTCATCATCAGCTGCAGACAGTTACAACAATTGTAACCCTATATGGCCTTATGTGAGCCCCTTTCCCAGCTCTCTGATACATTGAGTAGGTGTACCTAATCGTTTGCGACAAACATCTTAGTGACTTATGTGGGTGACTGCTCCAGTCGTGCCTGGATGTCCACAAAAACCGTGGGCCTTTTTTCACTCACCAGAGATCCAGTTGTTTCAAATTTATTTACCAGTGCCAGTATTGTGTTTCTTTCTGGAGGATTGTAAATACCAAATTCTCTCCGGTATGCCCTTCGAGTAGCTGTAATTGAATTTGTAATCCAGTATTGTTTCACGGGAAAAGCTGTTGATTTGATGTATACTGTATTTTCATAGCAGCTAGAACAAAATATGAAAAACAGGTGCTAAAAGCAATAATAAGCAATAAACATCTGGACATCTTGTGACAGGGAAGCAAATCTCCCAAATATCTGGTTTAATTTTATGTTAAACTTGGGACAATGGGTGAATTTCAAGTTAAATAAATAAAGAAAGAAATGTATTAGTTCCTTATAAACATTGTGTATTTTTGAGCTAATCAACATATTTTAACGATTTATTAATTTGTGTTCCTCTTAGGAATATTAACAAGTTATATGGTGTATTGGAATTGATGACCAGTAAGGTAACATTTTAGCTTTCACCACAATATTATAGACTCTAAAAACTTAATGCCTAATTCTAGTACCATTATAAATGGATTAATATTTTAATGTTATGGATGAATAGTAATTTAAAAATAATTTTGGTTCTGTATTTCAAAATAATTACTGCCCTTAACACTTTGACCAATTCTCATTCAATGAAAGAAGGGAAGCCAAAGGCATATGCTGGCTAAATTGAAGTTGAGATTCTAGAAGAGAGGAGCACAGGAAACAATTGTAACAAGCCAGATCTGGCAAAATGTTACTTTGACATTAGGCAAGAGCCATCAACACCAAAGAATTGCTAACAGTAAAAGAATTTTTTGTTACTGGAAAAAAACTCATGATTTAAAATTGATGTAGCACACTTTTCAAAAAGCTCTTTATTTCTTAGGTAGCTGCTATGTGGGTACTGGACTTGGAACAGTATAATGAGTGGATGACAGAGGAAGATTATGAAGTTGATGAAGGTGGTCATAAAAAGATACATAAGGTAAGATAATGGTTATAGCTTGATATTCCAAATATTTAACGTTATTTAATGTATTTACTAATAATCTAACAGGGAGTTTTAAAGTATTCACAAAAATTGCTCTATTTTCTTAATTTTAATACTTGTAATATTTTTGAAAGGATATTCAATTACTTCAAGTAAATGTGATTGTTTGTAATATATAATTATAGCTTCGTTTGTCAGTGGATGACTTGATGAGCCAATCTGATCCTGATCGCAGTAAAAAGAAACCAAAGAGAAAACGGTCCCCATCACCACCTCCAAAACGTGACAAAAGAAAAAGGTATAAATCTGTATATCAACATGTTTGTTCCTAAGGCACTTTTATTTTCTTGAGCATAATTTTGCACTAATGCTTGGAGAATGTTACCTTTAGTTGTATAGGAATCTTGGTTATACAATAAAATCCCTTGTATGCTGCACCCAAATGTCAGGCAATACCAAACAATAAGAAAAATAGGCAAAAGGCCTGTCATGCAGGATTTGCTTAATTAAGTGAATTCCTCAGCAAGTTGAATTACTTTAAAAATTATTTTAAAATTTAAAATGTAGCCTTATTAATTAATGAAATGAAACAAGTTATGGCATTATTGTGTGGTATTAGGGGAGCAAAATTAAAATTCTTGCAATCATTAAGTATTATAAAAGAGAAAACACATTTTTAGAATTATTGTTATTGAGATTAAACCACAAGAATTAATGGTATACTATTAATTAAATGAAACATATGACCACCGATAGACAAAGTCATACTGCATGGGTATTTTTAATATTTTTAAATGTAATCATATTAATGAAATAACGTAAGGATTTAACTTACATTGTGTATTTATGAAATAGTTTATATGTAGCAATAAAACAAAAAACATATTATTATTTAAAGACAATTTGTACTAAACAAATATACATAATCAACAGCTTAAAGCTGAAGGTTTTTTTTTATCTATTTTCAGTGACTTTGACAATTTTATTGTTAAAGCATGTAATGCAAATGTTTTGTGAATGATATTACAGAGTCCTCTTATATACAAATATAATTCTCATACACATATTAGAGTAATGCTTCACAGTTGCTATCTTCATTACAATGCTTTTGTCAAATATAAAACATGCATCATTATAATACAGTTTATATGTTGAGTTAATTTGTCCTTTTATTTTGAAACAATAGAGAGAAAATGAAATATTATAGCACTTTCTAATCTTTAGTTTGTGGGTAGACGCCTACTCTAAACTATTTTTTCTTATTTTATTTAAATGGTACATATTGACTTTTGTTATGGAAAAACAAATATTGGTGCCGCTAGAGTAATTTTTAAATTTTGAGTTTCAGGTAAACCCCCCCTTCTAATGGCCTGATTTCCCTGATTATCAGAAATTATTTTTCTTATTTTATTTAAATAGCATATATGGAGTTTTGTTGCGAAAAAACTAATATTAATGCTGCCAGAGCAATTTTTAAATTTTGGATTTTAGGTAAACCTTCCCTTCTAATAGTCCATTTATTTTCAGAAACTATTTTCTTATTATATTTCAATGGCATATACTGAGTTTTCTTTAACAAAATTAAAAATTACGGCCACTAGAGCAATTTTTAAATTTTGCTTTAATCCCCCTTGGTTTTCAGGTGTACTACCATCCTAATGGCTATCCCAGCCAGGGTCAGTGGATTTTTTTGTGCGCAAAAATCCTAAGTATGGCTTCCTTTGAAAGGGAAGTAAAGCCATGGTTCCTATGTCATAGGTTTATGGCACGTAAAAGAACCTCAAGCCTGAAAGAAGAGGCCTTTGAGCAAAATTATCAGCAGTTTCATGCTCTGAATGGAACAGGATGCTGATAATGTGAGATTTAAAGAGGGTTCAATCAACAACTCTCAATGGCCTGATTACCCTGATTTTTGGAAATAAATTTTATCAATTTATTTTAAAGAAATATACCCAGTTTTGTTGAGAAAAAACAAAAATTACTGCTGTGAGAGTGGTTTTTAAACTTTGAAAATAAAATCCCTTTAGATTAACCCCCATCCCCAACTATCCAATTTTGCTGGTTAATGAACTTGATGAATCATTTGTTAATTTATGTATATGCCGAGTTATGTTGAGAAAAAACAAATATTGCTACCACTAGAGCATTAACAGAAATATATATATATATATATATATATATATATATATATGTGTGTGTGTGTGGGTTTTTCATTTTCATACCTAATCGGTAATATTGATGGATATTAGAAGAAATTTTTCAAAAATGTTTTCATGAGTGCAACTGCAATAGCTACATTCCTTCGAAATTTGCTAAAAATGGTTTGAACAGATGAGATGTTGTATAGAATGTAATGGAGAATATTTTGAAAAAATGGAATGATCAAATCGCATTTTTAAAAATTGTATTGCTTTAATTCTCAAAACTTTATAGTCATTTTTTTTTTTTGAATGATATTCACTACAGAAAATTTCCTTGCCTAAAACATGTGCACAGAAAGACACTGAAATAGCACTCTGTGTTTGCAGTGGTCGAGGCCCAGCAGCAAGTGGTAGTAAGAAACACAGGAGTGAAGAAGAAGCTGATGATCTGACCAAGGAGATGGAAGAGCCCCCACCAGAGCCTAATATACAGGAAGTTACAGTTCCTAAAACAGGTAAAAGAATTCATTTCTACATATGTGACATGTTATGCACACAGTCCCTGTATAATAGTTTAATCACAAATGGGCTTTTTAGTTAGCTAACATCAAGGCTATGTTTGAGTGTAGCAAGTATATTTAAAGTTGTAGACTCTCTCTTATATAGCTGTAGGGATTAAACATTTAAAAAATAAAACAACAACCAGTTAAACTAAAAAGGGTTCTAATGCAGAACATTTTGGAGTTAAAGTTATTGAATTTCGTGTTTAACATGCTACATATATTTAGCTTTTACCACAAAATAGATTGTCTAGTTAGTGACTAATGATACAATGAACATATTATAAGTTATAGATTTTTTAATGTAAGAATAGCCAATGAAGCAGAAGTCTTAATAAATCTGTTGTGATAAATTGAGTATTTGATATATGGTTCCATTACCTATGTGCTCTTGAAAACTTTATTTTTCTATTCTAGAAGTAACCTATAAATTAAGCTGTTTTTCTGTGTCCTTTATTTCTCCTTCTCCTCTACCTCCTCGTTAATCAATAAAAATGTAAGTCATGATATAACATTTTCACATCTTCATAATTTCTGTAAAGAGAAAACATTGATTTAGTAGTTAATGAGAGGTGATTATATAATGACTCATAAATAAAAATTTAATGGTTGCCATGCATATGCTTTCTTAGTGCCAGTTGATGCAAGAGCAGATATACCTGCAATCATTTCTTTTGGCCTTTAGCAGTAAGAATGTCCTGCTGTTATTAATACTGTTTGAATTTCATTGTTCTCCTTGTTACCAGGTTTATTCACATTTGACAGGAACTGATTCAGTCTTCATAATTGATATTGCTTTGCATGTGTTTTGGTGCATGTATGTGTGCTTCACACAATTTCATATGCAAATTTTTTGGTACCTTATCTTATTTTTTCCTTCTTTTTTTCTTAAAGTTTTAATTGCATTTATTTATTGTAGCTTTGACTGCATTGTTCTTCTCATAACATCTGTAGGTTGGACGAAAACACTGTAGGTGTAAGCCTGTAGCTATGAATGAAATGAATTAATGCAAATGAGCTCAAAGGCCTTGGTGCCTTAAAACTATCAGGCATTCACCTTCTCAAGAGGCACTTAAAAAAAAAAACAACAACACAACTTTACTCAGAAGGCTTGACTAGGCCAAGATTTGAACCCAAAACCTCTGGATTAGAGTTGCAAATGCTATCACTAGACCATAGAGGCGGTCTTAGTTTCTTGTTTTATCCTTAATTCAAATTTATTTCTTATTTTATTTTGTTTGTGTAATTGCTGTACACACTGCAGGCCAAAAGTTTGCAAAGTGACACATATGAAGTTTTTTTTATGAGAAAATCATTCAAATTTCACTAATTTTATTCCACTTATTGTATGTGTTGCCTTCATCGTCAATATGGTTCACTTTCAGCTTCCCAGCATGATATCAGATATTACGTTGCCAATTTTATGAATTTGGTGATGAGATTATTGTTTGGCAGATCAAAATTAATGGATTTTTCT
The DNA here is from genome assembly GCA_030762175.1 of Metallyticus violacea. Lineage (NCBI taxonomy): Eukaryota > Metazoa > Arthropoda > Insecta > Mantodea > Metallyticidae > Metallyticus > Metallyticus violacea. The sequence goes on from CM060836.1 coordinate 21,148,264, forward strand.
TTAAATTTAAAATGAATTTCATGTCAGAACTAATGCAGTGAAGGCATTAATTTATTCTTAATTAGCTAATTAGTCGATTTAATACTCTTGTGCTCCACTTACCATTGAATTATACAGAACATATTTTACAGGCTTTTGCCAGCATCATCAGCTGTGAGTCGACTGCTGGATTCCATGTTGGTTGAATGGACTTGGTGTAGCTCTCGTGGACATTTTATGAACTTTTGGATTAATTTGTCTTTTGTTGGGATCTCAGACCCAACCTTATCTTCATATTTTTTATAAACATTTTTTTCCTTATTCCCAGCTCCAAGGGTCTATCTGCAAATTTCAATGATTTGACTTCCATTTCTCTATTATGTTTGTCTATCCAAAAGTGAATTGCAACTGCTGATTTAATATCTGATTGTACCTTACATTTATCCAGTGCTCCTTTAGCCTAATTCCAGTGCCTCTTTTTGTTTTGCCAATATATACTTCGTTGCATTCTGAACAGTTGATTTGATATATTCCTGGTTTCTTCTCATGAGGTATTTTATCATTATCACCGGAGTTGAGTAGATTATTTAGATTGAATTTGTTCATGGTGACAAAGTAATCCCAAACTCTCAAGAGTATTTTCCGGAATTTTTTGGTGACCCAAGGATGGCAAGTAAATTTATTGTGAATGGTAGTTATTTTTTGCTGACATGATGTAACCAGTTTAACCTCTTATCTTGTTTGAATTTCCTGATTTTATTATCTATAACTTTTTCTTGGCCATACCCATTGGTTTTTACTGTTTGTGTTATAGGGGAGTATTCTTGTCTGTATTCATAATCATTCATGGGTATGTGAATGAATCTATGTGCTACACTGTTGAGAACTACATGTTTATGTGCAGTGGAATTGAAGCCACTTGCCTTTATGTAATTTTCAGTATTATGTGTCCTTTCTATATATTCCAACTTTCATATCATGGCCTATACTTATAATCTTTAAGTCAAGGAAAGGAATCATGTAGTCTTGTTCCTGTTTCAGAAGCGAATTTAATTTCCCTATCTTGTAGGTTTAGCAATTTCAAAGCATCATCCAAGTGTTTCTTCAAAGATATCATTCATGTATCTGTGCCATACTTAAAAAATGTATGGAAATGATTTAGTGATGTGCATTTGTAAACTACTCATATATAAATCAGCCAGAAAAGGTGATAATGGATTCCCCATAGATAAACATGCTTCTTCTTTGTAGAATTAACTATTGAACCTGAAGAAATTCTGAGTGATACAAACTTTGGTTAGTTGAATGTATTCCTGAATCTCCATGCTGCTTAATTTCAGAGACTGCAACCATTTCGGAAGGGATGTTGGGAGTTTGCATTTTGGTATGCTGGGAAAGAGTGGATTTACATCAAAGGACACTAAAAGATCATGTCTTTTGATTTTGGAGAACCAATTCTATAATTTTCTCCACCAGTTCTTTGGAATTACTTACGTTTAAGGTATCAGATCTAGGACATTTTTTAAATCTTTGGAGGGGCCATCTTGCTAGTTGAAAATGTGTTTCTACAATTGATTATTGATCTCATGGAATTGCCCAGTTTACGTATTTTCGGTAGGCTGCGTATCCTTGCTGTTGTGGCATTGTCTGCTTTTAATTTTGGTTTCTCCTTGGGTGCTATGAATGCTTTTTTTGATCAATTTGTTTATAGACTGTATGCATTTCTTCAAAGGATCCACTTTTATTTTTATGTATTCTTTCCCACTGAGAAATTCTTCCATCTTTGACTTGTATTCTCCTTTGTCCATGATCACAATTTCATTTCCATAATTTGCAATTTTCTTGTTTTATTTATGAATATATTCTCCCAAACTGTTAATTCTATGGAATTTTGAAAAGATTTTAAGAGTGTTCGTTCATTCTTGAATCCAGTGTTGTTATTGTTAACATTTTAAAAAATTGAGTCAAAATTGTAACATACACACCACTAAAATTCAATAAAATGGAAGACTAGTTTCAGAAGCCATCGCTCCTATCGTCAGTTCCTGGTTCATTGTTATTGTTATTTATTTATTTTTTATTTTTTAATTGTTTATTTTGCCAGAAATGATATGATATGCCTGCTTTCTTGGTAAGTTTATATTTTATTTTTCTCATGTGTTTCTTAATCCTTAGAGTATTGTTTATTTTTGTTTTGCCTATATATTTCATATTGCAGTCTTTGCAACTGATTTCATAAATGCCCAATTGTTTTCCTAGTAGAATTTGTTTTTTTTATGTTGGTTTTAGGCATTTTTTTAAACTACATTTGTTTACTGGAGCCAAAATAATGTTCATATCTTTTGGCATTTTTGGGTGCTCATGGAATGGAATGTGAATTTTTGTACATATAATCTCCTTTGTAGCCTTTTAGTGTGGCAATGTGTTACATTTGTTTTGAATATTTCATTGTTCTTATTAACTAGATCTCTGTTGTGTAGCCATTTTTCTGCTCTATATCTATGTTTTTTTGGTACTGGATTTGTATTCTGTATTGGTTATTGGTAAGATTGTTAATCTAAATTTGAGGCTGCTGATTATTGTAAGTTTATGTTGTTTTGGGTTATAACTGTTGTTTTTGATGTAATTGTCTGTTTGGTTATCTTTTCTGAATATGTCAAATTCCAATATATTGCAATTTTTTATTTTTTTTTATTTTTATATGCAGGAAGGGAAGCGCATGATTTTCTATTTCCATTGTATTATGGGTTGATTCCCTTTATTGCATCCTCTTTCCATTTTTCATTCACATTGCTGAAACATCATGTGTAGCGGTACCTACATTTGTATACATGTGGGAAGCATAAAATAAATTTGTTTCTAAGAAAACTCATGCATGTATGTATCTGTCAAAAATGGTGAGAGTGGGTTACCCATTGCTAGACCATTCTTTTGTGTGTAGATATTGCCTCGGAATGTTAGAGAAGGTTTGATCAATGCAAATTTTTGTGATGTTTAGGTAAGGTTGTATTACTTCTTCAGGTAGGTTTATTGAGGTTAGCTTATTCTTTACAATAATCAGCAGTTCTTTGGGGAAGCTAGGAAACAGAGAGACCACATCAAAAGAAACTAGAATGTCCCTGTTTTTTATTTTTACATATTGATTCCTTCTATTAATTCTGGTAAGTTTTTTTTATGCTTTGACTTTTGTATTTTGGTAAAGTATGTCATTTTTTAAAAGATTATTGGCTAAGATGTAAGATTTTAAAGATTAGGCGGACAAATTCAGTGCTAATATAAAGTGGGAATTCTGTTCTTCATCTCCTCAAGCACTAATGTGAGGGTAGGTCCATAAGTTTCCAGCCTTGTTGCATAAAGAAGGTGTATGTAGAAGATTGTGAAACATTCAAAATGGAGTATCGTGCTGTTATTAAGTTCTTCACAAAAGAAGCACTTACTCCAAATGAAATTAAACAGTGATTGGATGGTGTATATGATGAAGCATTCCCCTCATATTCTACTGCAAAAGAATGGGCCAAATTTTTTCGAATGGGTTGAGAAAGCATTGAAGATGAAAAGCGTGCAGGTTGACCCTTGCAGATGCACTCCTGAAAACATCACTCTTGTGGAAGGAGAAATTATGGAAAACCGATGGCTCAAAGTTACAGATATAGCAGCAAGGTTGGGCCTTTCTAAAACAACAGTCCTTTGAATTATTCATGAACATTTAAATATGAATAAGGTTAGTGCAAGATGGGTGCCTAGACTTCTTTCCTCAGTCCAAAAGCAGCAATGAGCCATCTGTTGTCAGGCATATTACGAGCTCTGTCCTGGTAACGAGAGAGAAATCTGCACACCATTGTTACAGGAGATGAATCTATGGTCGTCTTCTATGATCCCTTGTCCAAAAGAGAATCAATGGAGTGGCAGACGTAAACCTGGCAATGCACCGTCTCTAAAGGCCAAGGTCACTCAGTCAACCAAGATGATCATGGCCACAATCTTTTGTTACTGTGAAGGAATTCTCTTCATTTACTTCGAGGACATTGACTACTGCACAGTCTACGTGCTTCCATCAAAAAGAAAAGGCGAGGAAAGCTGAATGGTGGTGTGCACCTTCACAACAATGCATCTGCACACAGCTCTTGCAAAGGAAACTGTGAAAAAATGTGGCTTGAAGAAGATGGACCATCTATCCTACAGCCCAGATCTAGGTCCTATTGATTATTTCCTCTTCTCAAAACTCAAGAAGGACCTTCTAGGAAGGAAATTTAAGTGTGACAAAGAATTGATGGATGCTGTTTGTGCCTATTTTGTGAACAAGACTTCTGACCCTTTGGGGGGGGGGGGATTGAATGTTAATTCAAATATGTGAGAAGTGTATTGCAATAAAGGGTAACTATATAGAAAAGTGAAACATTGTTTTTGTCTTTATCATACCTAGAAAGTGGTTAGGCCAGAATCTTATGGACCTACCCTGGCATAGTCCAGGAAATTGAGGTTTAAATTCCCTGATGGCAGTAGAAATGAACTCAGGCAAAATGTACTGAAACCATTGTAGCAAATCTGCTTTATAAGCTGGAACAAAATCTTTATGATATATCCAGTGTTCATTCTCAAACAAGGTGTGGCTTGAATCTTTCACTGAAGGCATTCAGTGCAAACTTAATGTAAATTACAGTGTTGAAGAAATGCAGTGGACTGCTGCATTAGTACATGAACAGCTCTGTTGGCTGATAAGAAAATCTTATTATTTAGGGAAGTATTGATACCAGAATCATAGGGTGTATGTATCAAGCTTTCATGAAACCTGAAAGAGGTGTATGTACACCAAGATTTTCTACTGACAGATATGATTAAGCTATGACCATTCTGTTTGAAAGTTAGAGGGACAAATCCAGGACTAAGAACAAGAAAACACCACATATAAAATACAACATTTTTTTCTGATTCTGATTTTGGTTGTATTTTTTAAACACTAGAATTTAACTAAAATTTTAATGTTTTGAATGCCATTTCAGTCATTCTCAGCTGCATTCTACAGCTATTGTTTTGTCATTTTTTCTCCTTCTTGTGGTTTGCACAAGAAACTTCTCGATAAGGTCATCTTCTGGTGGTATTTCAAAATTCATTGCCTGTTGTTTGTTTTTATATTTGAAGAATTTTTCTAGATGGTTAATTGTACATTAATTTTTTTAATAGTTTGATTGCTCTGTTTCTTGGTTTCTTGACCAAAAAAATGCAGCCACTGCACTATTTCTGTGTATTTTAGTCCTTAAGTTCAAAATTCATTTTGTCTGTCATATATAAACGTGGTTATATTGTTTGCAATTAATTTTATATATACCTGATCTGATCTTTGTTTCATTTTGCTTTGGTTATTAATAATTTATTTAGGCTGAATATGTTCTGCAGAGTGAAGATAATGTTATGCTCCTTGATATGAATTTTATAATTTTTTTCTTTCTTTTTTCAAGGTGCTTGTGACTTTTATGTGTCTCTGTCTTTGATATTTTTTAATTAATTTTTCTATTAATTCTTTCCTAAAACCATTGTTTACTGCAATCTCCACAATGTATTGATGTTCTATTTGGTACTCCTCTTTGCTGAGTGATAAGTTAACTAATCTGTTTGTTAGGCTTTGAAATACTGCATGTGGGTGGCCTTGAAACTGCCACTGTTTGTATTGTGTGTGTGTGTGTCAGTTTTCTGTATATTCCAAACTCTAATCTATTGTCTTTTCTAATTATTTTTAAGTCTAGGAAAGGTAGGTGATCTGATGACTGAACTTCTACAGTGAAAATGATTGGTTTATTCTGTAAGTTTAATAATTTAACTGCATCTTCTATGTGTTTTCTATTTATTATACAAGAAATGTCATCCACATAATGGTACCAAATTTGAATATCCACGAGAAAGATCTTGTCAACTCTTTTTCATTAAAACTTATGAATAAATCAGCCAAAAGAGGGGAAAGTGGGTTACCCATTTGCTGCTAATATTTCTTATTGAAGGTGAATTAGTTGATTCTATGCCTTTTATTGTTAACTTTATATAATCTTCTATTTGTTCTGTTTGTAAACTAATTGAGTGTAACCATCTCTGTAAAAATTGTGATATCTTTTCTTTGGCAATACTTGAAAGTAATATTAATATAGCATACTAATTTAGTTTTTCTCCACCTCATCACCATGCCTTATATTGATCACATAAGGACATCTCCTGGCCAGATATTTAATTAAATATAGATTAAACCTTTTTTTTTTTTTGCTTGCCTGTGAAGAATGGTATGCAACTTTTCAAGGTATTAAGTGTTTTATGTGCCACTTTTTAATTTCATTTATATAATTCTGAACATTTGTTCTTATTAATTAGTAGTATTGTTTTTATTGTGCTTTACATCTTTAGTAATTATTTTAATAATAAAGTTAAAAACATTTTGTTTAAAAAGATGTGTTCCTTTGATTTTTCTTTCTGTGTTGAGAAATTGTATATATGTTTAATGCTGAACATTGAAAATGTTTGACTTAACAAATTTTGATTTTTTCTTTCAGCTGGCCACATAGGTTATCAAGTTAAGTGTTAAATTTATTTTGTTTCTGTGATTGCAGATACATAATTAAATAAACCGTTAAAAGATTTTATAATTATATAGCTAAATGAAATTTGACTTTTTACTGTAGTGCCTTTCATTTTGCTCATTGGTGAGCCAGAGCAGGGAATTGAAAATAATATTCCTGTAACTGAAACTACTAGCTTTGTATTAATTAGGTTTTTATAATTACTGTTACAATATAATCAAAATAAGGTGTATCTTATTGCAGGAGGTGTTGAAAATGACCTTCTGGCATTGAGTTAGAAAATTATCATATACACATATCAGTTTGTTTTTCCAAATTGCATAAATTTCTTTCCTAAATTTTTGTTTTGGCTGGTTTTGAATAGCAGGAATTTTCACAGTGAATTATAGTATAACATTATTATTATTATTCATCGTCAGCACAGTTCTACAGGCCACTTCCATTGTCAACTTCCCAGATTGGTATTAATATTCATTCTGTGGATTTTATGAACTTAGTAATAAGGTTATTGTTTTTTACTTAAAATGTAAATGAAACTTGCACAGTGAAGCTAATCATATTAATTGATATCATTGTATGATTCAGTTGAACTACACACTCTTAAAGCCTCACTTACTTTTCATAAATGTTTGGCACTGGTTTTGAGAACATTTTGTTCCCATTTTCAGTCAGGCTAAAGTTCAACTGTCGGATCATTCATTGAGCTGTGGGAATGTGTATTTTGCTCTGGTGGCAGTGTGATAAACTTGTAGTTTATGTTTTCATCTCCGGCAATGTCAAAGTTCATTATGCTATCTTTGTATTTGTAGATGTAGATTTTCTCCCAGTTTGCTAGTTCCGTAGATCCTTGTACTGATTTTAATAATTTTGCTTTATTATGTCATGATTTTGTGTCCAAAAATGATATGTTACTGTTGATTTTTCTATTTGCTTGTACTTTATGTTCCTGAAATGTTCCTTTAACCATGTGCCTATGTTTCTCTTTGTCTTTCAAATGTAGATTTTTTCACATTCTGCACAATTTATTTTGTAAATACCTCATTTTTCCTCTTGTGGAATACTGTTATTAACATTATCTATCAGTAAGTTTTTAACATTAAGTCTATTAATCGGTGCCAACCTGATATTAAAATGTTTAAGAATATTCTGAAATTTTTTTGTATCCCATGGATGATATGTGGACTTTTTAAAAATTAGTTTATCTTTTCTTGATGAAAGTTTTGTGGTTTCTTTAATATGTTTTTGTCTCTTGAATTTCTGCACCTTTTTGTATACTAGTTCTTTTTTAAAACCATTTTAACTGCTGTTTCTTCTATTTGTTTGTATTCTTTAAAATATTCTTCTTTGCTAATTTGTAGGTTAACTAGCTGGTGTGTTAAACTGTTAATTACTGCATGTTTTTGCACTGTGGGGTTAAAACTGTCAGCTTTGATGTGATTATCTGCATGTGTATTCTTTCTGTATATTCCAAATTTAAGATTTTCTTGACATTTCATTATTTTATTATTTAAGAATGGCAACGTGTTATTTGTTTCTATTTCTTATGCAAATTATATGTTTATATCTTGTATATTCAAAAGTTTTAAGGCATCGTCAATGTGTTTTTTGTTAACTATGGCAAATATATTGTCTACATATCTGTAACTTACCTTAAATATGCATGGAATAGCTAGGTTGATGTGTGTTTCAAATCTACTCATGAAGAGGTTAGCTAGAAATGGAGATAAGGAACTGCCCATTGTAAGTTCAGCTTGTTGTTTATAAAATTTCCCTTTGAAAGTAAAAAGGCTTGGTTTATGCAAATTTCTGTGAGTTTGATGTATTCTTTTATGTGTGTATCCTTAATTCCACTTGTTTTTAGCCAATCATGTAGATAAATCAGGAGTTTTTCTTTTGGAATGCTTGGAAACAGAGATTCTATTTCGAAGGATATTATATCTTATTCTGTGTATAAAATATATATCTCTGTATCTGTGTAAGTGAAGCTTTAAGAGTGTGTAGTTCAACTGAATCATACAATGATATCAATTAAGGTTATTGTTGTTTGGTAGATCAAAATTAAGCAAATGTTCCTTGCTTTTGTTGATGAATATATTTTTCCACACTGTTAATTCTATGAATTTTTGAAGAACTTTTAAGAGTTTAGGTTCATTTTGGAATTTGTTTTTTGTTTGTTTTTTGGGCCAAAAATGGTATGCTACTGCTGATTTTCCGTGTGTTTGTTCTATTATGTAAGGGTTTGTTTTATGCACTTCAAGGTACCCATACTGCAGTCATCACAAGGCATACTGTGAAATCAGGGGATCTGCCAGGTCAAACTCTTTGCCATGCACCAGCCAGCTGGCCAAGTCAAACATGAAAAATATTGATTCAAATAGTGGGAATTTTCGCAGTGAAATATAGTGTAATATAACAATTTATTTATGAGGAAATTGCTCAAATTCATTTTGTTCCATTTATTTGGACAGTTAGGAAGGCATGGTTCTACAGGCCACTTCTACTGTCATCTTCCGAGATTGGTATTAAGATGGCGTTCTATGGATTTTATGAACTTAGTAATGAGATTACTGTTATTTGAAAGATCAAAATTAACCAAATTTTCCTTGTTTTTTCTTTATGAATATATTATTCCACACAATTAATTCTGTGCATTTTTGAAGAGCTTTTAAGAGTTAGGTTCATTTTGGAATTTATGATTTTTTTTTGCAAGAAATGGTATGCTACCGCTGATTTTTCCATGTGTTTATATTTTACATTTCCCCACATGTTCTTTACGTTGCAGGTTAATGTTTCTTTCTGTTTTATGTAAATATTTTGTATTGCAGTCTTTGCAACTGATTTCATAAATGCCTCATTGTTTTCCTGTTGGAATTAAATTAAATTACTCAACCTACAAGACAGCAATTCCAATTCACAATGGAAATAGAAAACAACAAGGTTTCTCGCCTTCCTGGATATAATAATTACAAAAAATGGCAATATACCGGAATTTAACATTTTCTGTAAAGATACTCATACAGATAATTATGTGAAAAAACAACAGCCACAATCCAAAACCACATAAAATCGTAATAATCAATAGCCTCACATTCAGATTAACAAAGCTACCAATAAGCAAGACAGGTTATGAATCAGAGTACCATAACATAAAACTGTGCTACACAACAGATCTAGTCAAGAAAATAGAAAAATTAAAAAACAAAAACAAATAAAAGACATCACACTAAAAGGTTACAAAGGATTTTATATATATAAGAAATTCATATTCCATCCATGAGCACACCAAAATTCTGAAAATTTTTAAAGATGCCAACATTATTTGGCTCCAATTAACAAATCAGTTTAAAAAAACTGCAAAATTCTGCCAGGAAAACAATCAGCCATTTACAAAATCAGTTGCTAAGATTGCAATATGAAAAATATACGTAAGGAAAACATGGGAAATGTAAAATGTAAACACATGGAAAATCAGTAGCACACCATTTCTGGCAAAAATTTATAAATTCCAATATAAACCTAAGCTTTAAAAGCTTTTCAATAACCCATAGATTTAACAGTATGAGAAAGTATATTGATAAACAAAAACAAGAAAAATTTGTCCAAAACATGTTCATTGTTATGTATGCAATTGGAGTAAGTGTGAACAGTTTGAATACATTAATAAAGAATATACTACCACTCCATTGTATACGCATCTTAAGTACAGTCTATTCACTTAAGGAAAAGTATATAATTTTGATCTTTCAAACAACAGTAACCTCATTACTAAGTTCATAAAATCCACAGAGCAACATCTTAATACCACGCTGGGAAACTGACAATGGAACCATGCTGATAACATGTCTAAGTAAGTGAAATAAAATTAGTGAAATTTGAGTGATTTCCTGATAAAATTTGTCATTTTATGAGAAATATTATATGATAATTTTTGTATGATTCAAATCTAAACCCCTTTTGTGGCTTCACTTACTTGTTTTTATATATAGAAATATTTCACAGACCTTGTCTGTATCTGCTACCTGTCAAGTGCTGGAAGGTGTTTACATGGGAATGTTCACTCTGCTATGGTGGACATATGATGAACTTGAAAATAGTGTTTTCATCTGCATGAATATTGAAATTTATTACCTGTCTTTCTATTTATGCACGTAGATTTTCTCTCATGTTGTTAGCTCTCTGGGTCCCTGTGCTGATTTTAATAGCTTCACTTCTTTCACTATATCATGGTTTTCTGTTCAAAAATGAGATGCAGCTGCACATTTTTATGTTTGCTTTTCTTCAGTATTTCTGATGTATTCTTTCAGACACATATGTGTTTTTCTTTCTTTTCCTAATATAGATATTATCTCATTCTGCATAGTTTATTTGATAAATTCCCTATTTTTTTTCCATGTAGATTACTCTTTATTAATTTTGCTGTTCAAGAGATTTTAATGCCAAATTTGGTTTTTGGTGCCAATTAAATGTTAAAATCCTTTAGCATATTCTGGAGTTTATGTGTAGCCCATAGATGATATATGAATGTTTTAAATCCTTTTTCATGATGTTGCAATTTCTTTAATACGTTTTTATCTCTTCAACTTAAACCATTTCTTTGAAATGTCTGTATGCTAAACTGTTTGTTATTACATGTTTATATGGTTTTAGGTTAAATTTGGAGGTATTGATGTAGTTATCTGTGTGTGTGCTTTTTCTGTAGATTCCAAATTCCAGTTCAACTTGATTTTTTATTGTTTTTACATCTAAGAATGGTAGCACACTATCTGTTTCTATTTTGTATGTGAATATGTTTCATTCCTGAATGATCAAAAGTTCACTGGCCTGCTTAATGTCTTTTTTGTTAACCCTGGAATACCTAAGCTCTTTTGTTACTATAAACACGTAAGATGTGTCTTCCAGATTCATGTATTTACATGGAAATTCAGAAAAAATGGAGCACTGGTATCATGAAAAATTTGTCTCTATAAGAAATATTTGTTTAATTTATTTATTTAAACATAAAGCACATTTAACATATGGATAATTTTACATTGCTTATCATTACAACATTTACATTGTAAGTTATTGGAAACATGTTTACGGAATTTCGGAATCCACACAGTGAAACTTTTGTTAATCTTATTTTGATTTAAAGTAAAACACTAAAAACACTGTGTGTTTGTGAAACTTAAAGAGAGTTTTAATGTGACGACATGATTTTTAGTGTTTTACTTTAAATCAAAATAAGATTATTGGAAACATCTTTAACAAACTCTAGGAACATACCATATTTTTGTCAAACATATACCTACTTTATACTTGTTTTTTCTTCTCTTAAGTGTAAAAGGTAAGGAAAAATCTTACTGTCAGTCATACTTATAGTTTACAGATGACTGCACATTGTTTAAAAATATCCATATGTGTATTGCACATATCTTTACTTTTAATGTAAGATACAATAATATCATTTCAATAAGGGTCCTGTTTCCAAATCCTAACCACTCTCACTGTATATTTTCATTATAAGCTGTTTTTTTGCATTTTAATGGTCACTGAATGTTCTCTCTAGACAATTTTTATAATCACACAAGTAGCATTGATTCTTTTTAGAGCGCCTGATGTTTGAGACATTAAAGGATGTGAACCCTTACTTGTACTAATAGAATTTTCCATTCAAACTGTTGACTTGTAGAGTTCTAATTTTGACCTTAATCTCATGTGAAGCTGTATGAAAAGTTTGGCCAATTCAGCAAAGGATATGTGCATCTATACATTTTCTTAATTATATTCCAGGTTTGGGTTTCACCAAAAATATTATGTATGCTGCAATTGCACATATCTCAATTGAATTTATAAATAATGCTAGAGGCCATCTTCTTTTCTTCCTTTTTCAGCAGTAGGTATGAATCATCTGGTCCAAGGAATCCACTTTGGTTTTATTGTAATAACTCAATATCCTCACATATTTACATTTTCAATATTGGCAACTGATGTGTACATTGTGGAAAGTAGGACCTTATCTCTCTTGCATACATAGAACAATATAGAGTATGGTCTCGAGTGAGATCTAAGTCTGAACTTTTTTCTTCTCTGTCTCTTCTTGGTAAGAACTCTTTGGGAATAAACTGCTTTTGAGATTTAATGATATACTTTGGTATCTTAAATTGATCTGGCAGTTTTTTATTCCATTTTTTACTAAGGACATGCCTTTGTACTAGGCAATGTTGTACTATCATCTCCCTGAGATTGTATAAATGTTAAATTTTATGTATATGATTTACTTCATAGTTACATAGTCCTCTTTACTATCATCATCATCATCATCATCATCATCATCATCATCATCATCATCATCATCATCATCATCATCATCATCAGCCATGTAGTCTGAATCAAATTCACTAAAGTAATTTTTCACAAGAATCACTCCTGGGCCCCATTCCACAAAAGTATAGTCTAATGTGTACAAGTGTATTAGTACATGTCCTTGTAAAGTATGTCTTGTAACTTTCTGTTTCATGAAAGAAGTGCAACATTTGTAAAGTATTAGTAAAAAGTTACAAGTGACATCATATAAGGGCAAAATAGAAGAACAACTATTTGTGACCTTGAATTAGGTTATGTTCACTCCTTAGTGATTTTTAATGTACATGTCAAATTATCTTCATTCCTGCTAAATAGGTCTTGTATTTTTTCATAAATAATGATAATTTAAATATTTTATTATGTATTTGTGGATATTTAAGCATAATCAATTTGAGAATACGATCGCATACGGGTACACATAGGAGCATCAATTTCAGTTGTCGACAAATGGCAGAAGAATTGAGTTCCCAGATTTCTCTGGGCCACTTATTTTATTAGACCATTTGATCATTAAATTTATTTGTTAATATTTCTTGACAATCACATTCTCATTATGAGCACAGATTGGGAAAATTGTGTCAAAGATTATGAAACAGAATGAAAAGAAATTATTTTTGTGGCTTGTAGCAAGAACCTTAAAAAATATAAGCTAAGATGCTGGATTGAAATATGCATTTGAAACAGGAAATTCCATAAATAATATGTCATAAGTCATACTTTATGGTGCTTAATCTAATGTTATTATTGTATACAAATACTATTTTATTCTTTCTTTATACATATTCCTTATCATCATTATCACTTTCATTAATACTTTATTCATTTAGGTTAACTGACTGCCAAAGCATAGCAGAACAGAATTTTGCTAACAATTACAAGTTACAAGTCTATATACTGATTATGTATTAGATCATATTTTATGAAACAGGGCCCAGCAGTAACTCAACAATTTCTTCTTTCATCATTTTTCTTTTATATATATTGAAGAACCAACAAAAACAGTATACACTAGCATCTTTCCAAACAGCAGAACCTAATAGCAGTATTGCAGCATGCAAAGAGTACACAAGTAAATTTTCAAATGATTCTATCGCACTCATCTGGGGTGTCAGTGTGACAAAAACATATTTTAAATCTTATATGCACGGTATGATAAACTAAAATAGTACTGTCATCATTTGATAGAAAAACTTATTTTAGAAAAATTGGAAAGATTAAAAGTTTATATTTTAATGTAAAACAACAATAGGTTAGGTATTCCAGGGTTAACTATGGCAAATACATCAACATACCTGTATTATTTTTTGGAAGCACCTTGCTGATGTGTGTTTAAAATCAAATGTACTACAGTGGAACCTTGATCTATCTTTCCCAGAACTATCATTTTTCCAGGTATATTCGTTCAACTTGTGTCGTCCCAAGCATTTTACCTTATATTTTAGGTAAATTAAACCTGCATTTGTTGTTCCTTGAGTATCGTTTTCTTGCATTATTCATTCCAAAAGTTCAGTCTCAAAGAAATTCTAGCTTCGAACAACTGTTTTCAAACTGAAATAGTGAAGCAGTGCACAGTTCGAGTCATGCTTGATCCAAGAAACCATGACTCAAACTCTCCGTAGTTGCCGATACTTTTGCAGCAACGAGATGATAATAGGTGATTCAAAGAATGTGCCAGAGTTACTGTTGCTGTCAGTTTTGACCTATGAGGCAGTGGATGAGGACATTATCACATTTGGCATTCAAAGTGTTGATGAATTATGCAATTTAGTGGGAGGAGTCACAAGTGTTTTTGTTACTTATGAAGAAGATGGGGGAGATGATGCAACAGCTGAAGCCATGCCAATGTTTGAGTGCATGTGAAACTGTAAGAGCATATTCTTTCCACATGGCAATCACGGTATGGACAGTAGTCAGCAGCAGAATGCATTGAATGTGGAAAATTCATTTTGCATTAAAAGAAAAGCAGCAAAGAAGCAAGTATCATTTAACAACCTTTTTCAAAGAAAGTGACAAACATTTTTGATTTTTGTCGATTTGTTTTATTTACAGATGCTCTTTAACATCCCAGGTCATCAATGTCTCCCATTCAATTCATGGCATGAAACAACCGATAAATTTTGCTTAGAGACCTTTCCTTTCAGGCTTGAGGTTCTTTTACAAGTCGTAAATCTACGACATAGGACCCTCGACTTTACTTCCCTTCTGAAGGAACCGTGCTTATGGTTTTTATGCCCAAAAAAAATCCTAACCCTAATTAACTCCGGCTGTGATTGAACCTGCAAACTTGGGTCTACGAGACAAATATGGTTACTACTAGATCACCAGGACTGAAAACAAAGTGTAAAATATGCACACGGTAACTTGTAAAATTGACAGAAAATATAGTGCTTGCTCATATAGTGGCTGTATTTATTTTTGAACATGATTTATGCACTTCCCGTATCTATTTTTTTTCCTATCCATTGTTTTTTTAGCTGATCCAAAAATGATGAATCGAGGTTCTACTGTATATATTATAAACAAGTAAGTTAAGTCAAAAGAACATTTAGGTTTGATTCAATCATATAAAAATTATCATATGCTTTGCTTAACTGTGCAAGTTCCAAATTATATTTAAAGTTAAGGATGGAAAGTATTGTACAATATAGTTTATTGAGCAATTCAGATTTCAATAATTGTTTAGAAATATGTACATTTATAAAACAAATGGAAAATGCTTGCAGCATTAATAAAGCAGAATCTGTCTCACAAGACTCTGGACAGTTTTAAAGAAGGCAAAGATAAGAAAATAGATAGCTGTAATAAACTGCATTAGAGAATTATTTTCCTAATTGTATAGCACAGATAGCAATAAGAGAGATGAAAATTGTGTGGTATACATTCATAAAGTATAATAATTAATGGTAGGCAAATAAGAGAAAAAACTTGTTTTCACAGTATTCACAGTAACAAATCTGTGGTATTTTTGTCTGAATCATTTTTGTAAAATATCTCATTTTCAATTACATATTATAGGATCGTCATCCAAGAAGGATAATGACCTGCAGCCTATTAAAGGTGGTACAATGACTGAATTGGAAGAAGAACCAGAAAAAGGAGAAGATAGCCAGACAGGAAAGGCATCAGATACTAATACACAGGTATTATCACTTTTTGCATTTTAGGATTTCTGCTTATGATTTGTAAACAAAACTCTTGGCATATGCAATTAAGATCCAACATGTACAAATGCAAAATGAACATTTCTCGTGATCTTTCACTTTTGAAGTGAAAAGTGATAGATGTATCATGATAAAGAATAGCTGCTAGTGATATTTACATGTTTCATTCTTTTAGCAATTTCCCTCAGGGTCAGTTGTATAGAGAGTTAACTTGAGTTTAGGGCATAAAATTAACTATTAATTAACTTGGAGATGTTGGTTGTATGAACATTAATCTAATAAATTTTGTTCTAATCTCATATAAATCTAACTCGCAAAATTTCATAAGTTAATATAATAACTAGAGTTTAGTAATTGTTAAATAAAACATTTTCGAGAGTACAGAAGCATAACAATTTCATTTAAGAATGAAAATGTTGAATTATATTTATTTTAATTTCATGAAGATAAAGTTTCTTCAATGTTTCATTTTTCATTTCCACATAAACTGCAGAGTTGCAGTCAATGTTATGTTAGGCTAACTTTAGAAGTGGTATATTGGACAGATTTTCGATAATTGTGACATCTCATCCAATGATGATTTTCACTGTGTTCAATCACTGAGAGAAATAATCCATTCCTAGAACTGAATGGCAAACAATTCAAAATGTGATTCCACTTAGGAAAAGATATTGAAGATCTGATGATGATCTGATGATATTGGGATGTTACAATCCCAATTACAATCATGGACTAAGTGAAATCATGCTTTGAATTCAATGTTCATGATACTACTAACTTTAAGGTTCTGTGCCACAGAGAACTTCCAAATAATTATTAGAGATAATAAAGTGGGGAAAGGAATGGCCAGTAGAACCACCCATAAAGTTTTTAGATCATTTGCAGCTCTGAGACCTTTATTTATTAAAATGCCAACCAAAGAGGGTGAGGTAAGGAAAGTGATGCTAGGCTTATATAACATTTTCAAGTTTCCTGGAGTTTTAGGTGCTATGGACTGCACACACACATACCCAATAAACACCTAGGGGTAATGATGCAGAAGCCTTAAGAATAGAATCATACTCGTTGGCAATTTTCCCCCATGTACAGTCTTTATCCTTATTTGAAATCATTTTTTTTTTAATTTAATTTTTGTTTATTCATTTTAAATTATTCTTTGATATTTTAGCACAAGATCAATAACAATAATATCCTTCTCACATTTGCCAAATTTTGCTCACATTTACTTTATTTCCTTATCCATGTTTAAAGACATATTTTAAAAAAAAAAAAAGTGTCTAGGAGGCAGGAAACTGAACACTTATTGATTTTGCCATGTTGAACAGTTGAATATCAACTTGTTTACGATAGCTTCTGGCATTTGCCATTTATGAGGACTGAGGGAAACCTAGATAACGTAGAAACCTAACTCCCTAGATCAGTTAGGGAGGTCACTCCTGGCTGGAGTCAAATCCCAGACCTCCCATTCATGAGTCTATGCCTTAACAACCTTGGCCTCCTGTGACATTATTTAAGAAGGATGTGTGCTTATGTGCAACCTCCTTTCTACCTACAAATCTCTCATAGTATGGCAGCAGGCAGTGTCATGTAATAATTAGTTTTGACTGACCATATAACTTTGTTCTCTTTAGTTTATTGTAATCATATTTATGCAATTAGTTCACTCTTTGAACATAACTTATCGTTAATGTTTCAGGAATTCAACACGAAAGATGATGGGCAGGAGGACAATGTTACAGAACAGACTCACCATATAATTATTCCAAGCTACTCAGCTTGGTTTGACTACAACTCCATACATACAGTGGAAAAACGAGCTTTACCAGAGTTCTTCAATGGGAAAAACAAATCCAAAACACCTGAGATCTACTTAGCATATCGTAATTTTATGATTGATACTTATCGTCTCAACCCAACAGAGTATATCACCAGTACTGCCTGTCGACGCAACTTAGCTGGAGATGTGTGTGCAATAATGCGTGTTCATGCTTTCCTGGAGCAGTGGGGTCTTATTAACTATCAGGTATATAAATAATTACAGTTTTTGATCATACATATAGTGATAGACAGGGCTTGAATTTTTAAGTACACTAAAATTGAAAAATATATTTTTCATGCGATTAAAAACTCAGAAATATTTTTATATATTATTTAAATTGAAGGCACAGTAGTATTGGTATTTGCCTTAAGTTTTCAGTATCTTAGTTATCCAGAGAAAAACTTATACTTTAAAAATGCACATTCAGCATCATATGATATCAATCTTGCATATTTATAGCATAGCATGCAATGTCATTATCATTTTTATGTTTCACTATGTTGGAATCCTCCACAATGCCCCCATTTAGGGTATATGAAATTTGATGCAGCACTTTTAAATCCTGCATCTAAGTCATGTAACAGTCTTGCAGTACACCTTGATGTTGACAGTTTTTCCTTGAGGAAATCGGTCCATTTGCAGTATACCTGTAGTGTCCCAAAAGATTGTTCATCTGCTTACCCATAGATGGAGCAGCATAAAATCTCTTCGGCCAGGAATTCCCAATGTTTGCATTGCATGGATTAAACTTTCTTCTCTGGTGTCTGGTAGCAACACCATGACTCATCACCAGCCTCTCGAAAAAACTCTGCATGTTAATATGCATTTCCAGTAGGCAATGACAGACTTCAACCCTTTTATCCTTCTGTGCCTGTGTAAAGTCCTGTGAAACTCAATGTGCACACATCTTTTTTTATATTCTAATTGTCGTGAATCATAGTGTGCAGGGTTGTGCAGCTGAGGCCTCTCTAACATTCCAGTTCATTAAAGTTCATGTTACTAGCCATAATCAATTCAGACACAGCCTCAGTATTCTTAGGAGATGGCCATGTTGTCTGACAGCCAGTACTCACATTCTTGTATACAGATTCCCTGTTGCTGACAAACCCATTGACCCAGTTATAAATGGTCTTCTGTACAGGAGCTTCTTGACCACATACTGCAGTTCAACTTATTTGAATTTCTGCAGTTTTGATACCTTCTTTCCACAAAAATCATGCAGTTCAATCTTGTTAATGAGTTGCCTTCCATATTGTACACATCTCTCTCTATTTGGCAACAAATGAACACTTGTCTTTTTTGCTAAACATTCTGCATATGCATGGCATACTAGTATCAGTCCATTGCCCTACAAATGGATGTACCCATAGCTTGAGCAATATTTGTAAAACACTGCAATTGTAAATCATTTTTAATGCTCTTTGTAACACAATGAAGCACATAATCTATTGTGAGTTAAACTATTTAATAACCACTTTTCCTAGTTTTACTTAAGATTTAATCACAGCTTGTTTCATGGACCTTTGACCATATCCTAAGGTGTTATTATACTGTTGGATTGTTGGTTGGAATTAAGTTAGTTTGTGTTTGAGTTGATTCTGGTGGGCTTATGACCAACTTGAATACTGAGCTATCTGCTGCTGAGATGACAAAAGTCATTAGTGTTGCTCTTTTTTTATGTTAATCCTTTTCCAGATATTAATAATGTTAAATTTTAATTTGCAGTAATATTAGAAAATATAAATGTGAAAGGTGTTTGTTTGCAAGTAAATTTAAGAGAAAAATGCTGACTTTGCATTGTCAATTGCAGGTGGATTCTGAGAGTAGACCCACACCAATGGGCCCACCACCTACTTCACATTTCCATGTTCTGTCAGATACACCATCAGGCCTTCAACCCATCAATCCACCTAAGACACCACAACCTCCTGCAGCCAAGACTTTATTGGATCTAGATAAGAAGGATCCAACCAAGAAAACAGAAATGGATCCAGGGAGCAATTTTGGGTTAAAGCTGGATCAGTAAGTAGACCAGTTAATATATACATATTTACTTGCCTGTAACACCCCATCACCTATAATATCCCCCTTAATTTTTTATGATTTTCGGGAGAAAAAAAAATAATTGCATAAAATCTTTTGAATGATCAGAGAGCAAATGCAACATTTCAGCTAACGGTAAAACCCATGTTCTGACCATTGGCTACTCTTTTCCCCCACCTTTTAAAAGCCCTTCCAGCTTCTGAGTTTAGTGTGTAGATAATTAGGAAGCATCTAGTATACAAGCAGGTGTAATAATGAGTAAAAGATTGAGTTTTACAGCATCTTTCAAGCTAAATATGTTGAAATATGCTGGAGAAAATGGATTTGGGCCAACGAGTTGCAAATAAGAAGTGCAGACATGTAATCTGCGAGTGGATCATAAGGGCATGAGAACTGATCACTCCTTGCATCATCGAGAACAGTTTTAAGAAAACAGAAATTTCTTCTGCTTTGGGCAGAACTGAAAACGATCTACTATGGGGGGGGGGGGAGAAAATGAGGACATGGACAGCCTAGTGACTAAAAAAGCAGCAACAATGCCACTGAATGATCTGGAACACATTGGCACAAAAGATAAGAAGAAATAAATTTTTAATACCTAATTAAATTCAATTATTTAACAGAAGTTAGTCAATACCAGAATGAAATATTTCGTATTTTAGGCAATTTCCGCCCAGCCACATAACAACATAGCAATGCTGCGCAGCCTTAAACACATCATAGTGCTTAGTCATGTGACCAGTATGCTGCAATAATGAAAGAGCAGCTGTTAAAACTACTGTTTGGATGTATTAAGTCACTTTTCGTGTAAATAAGTTGTAATTTCAGTATTTATGTTGATTTAAAGATAGTAGATTTCCATTTTATGCTTTTAAACAATGCCAACCCAACCTTTATTATGTGAACTTTTCACCTATTATACCTTCCCTAATTTTAAAGTTAAAAATACGGAAAAAAGGAGGGTATAATGGTTGAGTATATACAATATGTCTTAATTTTTTTTAATAATAAAGAATAAATTATTTTTCCTCTCACTAAGGACAAGTTGTGGAAAAAGTTAACTTGAGTTTAGGGAATGAAATTAACCATCAGTTATATTTAACTTGGAAATTTTGGTTGTATAAACATTAATCTAAGATTATTCTGTCTTAATCACAAATTTTACATGTTAAAGCACCAACTAGAGTTTAGGATTGTTAAAATAAAATATTTCTCAGAGTATAGAAGCATACCTTCATTTATAAATAAAATGGTGAATTACGTTTATTTTAATTTCATGTAGGTAATGTTTTTGCATAATAACAACAGATAGTTACATTCAATTATAGGTTATATTAGGCTAATCTTACAAGCAATATATTTTACATATTTCTTTACAGGTTTCTGATTATTCCAACATATCTTTCGATGACAAATTTCACTATGTTTGTGTATTTCCTGAGAGAAATAATTCATTTCTTGTACTGTACGACAAACAATTCAAAATGTGATTTTGCTTAGCAAAAGTTGTTGTCCAAGTACTGGTATATTAGGTCCTCAATTACAATTACAAACTAATCAAAAGCATGCTTTGAATTCAATGTTCATGATACTACTAACTTTAAGGTTCTGTGTGACAGGAAGTTTACAAATAGTTAATGGAGGTATATTCAAAGTGCAGAAAGGAATGGCCAGCAGAACCATCCATAAAGTTACTAGAACAATTGAGACAGAGAATTACAAAATGCCAATTGAAGAAGGTGATATAAAGAAATTGATTTGTGGCTTTCCTGGAGTTTCAGTTGCTATAAACTGCATACACATACCCATTATATCGCCTGGGGCTTATAATGCAGAAGTCTTCAGAATAGAAATTTACAACCCTCCCATATATGCTCATTATCCTTATTTGAGATCAAATCTAACTCTTTTTTTTCCCTTCCCTGATATTTTAGCACCAAATCAATAATAATATCCTTCTCATTTGCTGAAATAAGCCGTTTGCATTTGCTTTGATGTTTCCTTATCCATGTTTGAAGACATATTGAGAAAGCAACATGAATGGGAGACAGGAAAACTGAATAATCATTGCTTTTCACATATTGATCATCAACTTGCTTTAAACATGAATTTCCCTATTATTTTTATTATTTTGCAATGTTGTCATAGGTTTGATGGAACTGGAGGTTACGTAGCCTGAAATGATTTTTATGTAAAAGAAATTATGACTAACCTTTTAAATTATAGTTAAAAGTGATCTGCAGTTAGCAACTTTTATATAACTGGGCCTAAGATTAATAGTGAAATTATTCACCCTGTTTTCAGAATTGTTCAATAATTGTGTAATGTAGAATTTTTATCCCTGTCAGCTGCCTAAAGAAAAAATGCTTAATAATCTCTTCTGAGTCAAAATATTTAGAACACTCTTCAAGGTTTCACTTACATGAGATTTACTCAGGACATGTTTGGTTGAACAATTGTCCACATCAACAGCTGTTAAATTACTCGCACAGAAAAGATTATTAATGCAAGTTTCACTGTATTCGATTCCAAATTGAATTAATATTGAAAAAATATGCTTATTAATAAAATACTAATATATAATATATTGTTAAGTCTGTCGACCACCAGTTTTAGTGGTGGCATGAAAGTGGAAATTGGAATTAAAACATTATTTGATTGGAATGTGTACAAGACTAGATGAGTATTTTGAATTTATTTGTACATTCAAGTAATATATCAAAATAGTGGAGGCACAAGAAAAATAGATGTTTAAGTACACAATGTATCGCAATTTATTCATTCTGATTGTAATAATGGATAAACAAACAGAAATGAAACAAATAATGTGCTTTGTTAGTTTTTCTTAATTGAATCATTTTGATATAAATTCACCTGAAAAATGAATTATTTCGATTGGCATCACTGAGCTTATATTAAGATGTTCTTGTATTTCTTTTGTTTCGTATATTTCTGCTTGTAATTCTGTCATTTGTTCATTTTTCATTAAAACATATTTTTATAATACTGTATTGTAATGTAACTAATGCCTAACTAATTTTAGAATTGAAAGTAGCAGTCTAGCAGCACTGGAATAAAACAATTGAAGAATAGTGGTGCAAATTAGCTTTGTACACTACTTTGCACCACTGTTTTATAGATTACAACTGAAAGTAGCAATCTTACTATATCATATAATTTAATAGAATAAATTTATGAAATTATTCAACTATGCAAATTATTTGCTGTTAATATACATATACACTTGGTAAAATTAATGCTTGGCATTTTATTAACATTAGTAGGATCTGAAACACAGCATTCTTCATTACTGGACATGCACAGTCCTTCAGGGATTCCTGACATCTCATCACTGCTGGGAAAGTGGCATCATTATTGCTGTCTTCATCAGATAACTCATCCTTTCCAATAATTCTAGTGCAGATTTCAACCTTACTGTTCAAGGAGTCTCCACACCTCCCTATGCAACTGCTGATGATCTCCAAGCGCCATGTTTCTTTAATTTCAGTTCATCTCCTTGAGCATCCACAAATAATTTAGCAGAAGTCCTCGGAAAACAATGTCCAGTATAACTAGAGGGGTTGTCTAGTGCAACTTTCTTTCCAAACATCTCTATTGTATTAATACCAATAGGCTGCATTATATAACTTCCATTTCTGTAATTCACAAATAAATAATTGTGTTCAACCTTTTTTCAGATGCAGAGTGACAAGCTTTCTGTAAATGCTCACCCACTTTTCCTTTCCATCCATAATAGTAAACCTTTTCACCTGGTGTGTTTTGGTCTTCTGAAGTGGTAGAGATGTCGGTACTGGTGGTGTAATGGTAACCATACTTGCCTCCTAAACCCAAGATTGTGGGTTTGATCCCGACTAGGACTGATGGATTTTTTCAGGGTAAAAATCCTAAGTATGTCTTCCTTCGGAAGGGAAGTAAAGGCTTGGGTCCCATGTTGTATATTTACAGCAAGATAGAGAACCTCAGGCCTGAAAAAAGAGGCCTGTGAGCAAAATTTGTTGGCTGTTTCACGCCCTGATTTGAATGGGATGCAGATGACCTGAGATGCTAAAGAGTGTGCATAAATAAACCAAATTAAAAAAAAAAAACTGGTAGAATAGGATATTTATTTCACTCAATCATTACAAAAAGTCTAACAAATACTTTTACATTTTTACTATTGTTCCCAGAGTGCACATTTCTGGGATTCTACACATTCAACATCCTGATTATATATGTATTAGATCCCACACTCCCCAGTTCCTTCCCTATTTCCATTCTTCCTTAACTTTAATTACTCTTTTCCACCATTTCTCTCTTACATTCCCCATATAATCAGCATTTTTCTCAAAAACTCCTTGTTTCAGTTGCAAAATTTTTAGTATCACAATTTCTAGCAGTAAATTTCCTATTTCTTAATCCATACACTTCTCCATTCTTTAGTTTGTGAACATTCAACCAAACAATGAAAATCCTTCTTATTTCTTCACATAGTGGACACTGTTCCTTTTTTACTTTTAATCCACTTAGACCTCATATGAGGTCTGTTCAAAAAGTATCGCAAATTTTGTGTTTTTTCAAAAAGTATTTATTTATTCATGAATATCTATTTTGTCCCCTTCAAAGTAATCCCCACCAGATATTATATACTTGTGCCAACATTTTTTTCCAATCCTCGAAGCACTTTAAAAAATCGTTTTTTGTGATCTTTTTCAGCTTCTCCTTCGATGCTGTCTTTATCTCCTCAATCGTGGCGTAGCGTCGTCCTTTCATGGGCCCCTTCAGTTTTGGGAACAAAAAAAAGTCACGGGGGGGGGGCAGGTCTGGGGAGTACAGTGGCTGCGGCATCATAAGTGTGTTGTTTTTGCCCAAAAATTCGCGCACAAGTAACGATGTGTGAGCAGGGGCGTTATCATGGTGCAAAAGCCAATTTTTGTTCTTCCACAAATCCGGGCGTTTCTGGCGGATTGCTTCGCGCCAATTGCGCATAACTTGCAGGTAATATTCCTTATTGAACTTGCAGGTAATATTCCTTATTGACCGTTCTACCCTGTGGCAAGAACTCATGATGCACCACGCCCCTGCAATCGAAGAAAGCTGTAAGCAAAACCTTCACATTCGACCGAACTTGACGCGCTTTTTTCGGTCTTGGCTCGTGTGGCAGCATCCATTGGGATGATTGAGCTTTAGTTTCCACGTCATAACCGTAAAGCCATGATTCGTCACCAGTTATGACTCTCTGGAGCAAATTTGGGTCGTCGCGGATAGAGTTCAACAGCTCCTTAGCAACGTTAATGCGATGGTGTTTTTGGTCGAAATTGAGCAACTTGGTACGAATTTTGCGGCGACCCGTCTCATGCCCAAATCATTGGTAAAAATCGAATGGCACAAGCCAATCGATATGTTTAGGTCCTCAGCAACTTCTCTAACGGTGATTCGACGATTGGCCAATACTATTTTCTTCACTTCTTCAATGTTTTCGTCTGTTGTTGACGAGCTCGGGCGTCCGGGACGCTCTTCGTCGTTCACATCTTCTCGACCATATGCCACAGTCAACATTCGGAATGCATCCGCGCATTTAATTTTGTTTTTCACACAAAATTTGATACAGATTCTATGTTCCATTTTTTGGAATAGGCAAAAATCGAAGACGAGCCAAAACACGTCCAAGCAAAATAGCTGTCAACAATTAACTGAACATTCAAAATGGCCGAGCTTGTCAACATAAATGAGCGATATGAGTACCAACATAATGCCACAAAACAATCGAATATACGTAGCCCGCGGAAATTCAAAATTGGCGATACTTTTTGAAGAGATCCTGCTCTACCCCAAGTGAATCCTTCCATTCTCCTTTTATAACAAATATCTACATATTTTTCTGCCCCCATTCTTTCTTAAATTTCCTGTAGTGTTTCAAGGTACTGTTGTCTTATAAACTACCCCATATTTCTTGCTTGCCATATTATCTATCTTTTGCTTCACTTTATTCCATAGCCCTCGTCTATTCATTAGTTGTTGTTCCTACACTTCACATATTCCAACCTCATAGATTGTGCTCTTTATTTGAGCTAACCAAGTTCTTTCCCCTTTAACTTTTTCTTGTATCTGTAAACAGTCTATAACTATGTCTCCTTCTTCTCTTGATGCTATATTATACCAATATTTCAAACTACATTTAACTACCATGCTTTTCCTGCCAACTCTTCCTAATTCCACCAATGCCACCACATTTAGAGTTGCCCTTGGTAATCCCAACATTATTTGACAAAATGCTTTGTAAATATACTGAATATACTCTCACCCTTTTTCTGTACCCCATACATAATTTTTTATTTAACCATTGCTGAATAAATTCTCTGGAGCCATGTTACACTCATACTTGGAATCTTCTTTAAACAGATTCACATAATGTTAATAGTTAATTTTCTCTTTCCAAATACATTCCTTCCCTGCTCTGTCCATCTTCCATTATTATTTAACCTAACCTCTAAACAGTCCAATCTCTGAACTACTTCAATTTCATTACCCTCCAGCTACCACATTTCTCATCTCTTTTGATTTTTTATGCCTTTCTTGCATACCATAATTTTTTATTTATTTTTGACCCCCATTCTTTACAATATCTTGATATTGCTTCTATTGCTTTATTTAACTCTCTGCTTGTTATTGCTACTGCTACTGAATCATCTGCAAACAATAATCATGGGATATCTTTATTATTCATTATATGCCAATGTGTACTCTCCTTTCCTATTTCCTTTAATATGTCATCTATAAAAGGATAGAATAATATTGGGCTCCTTGTCTTTGCCCCATATTATTAGGTATCCATTCCGTTATTTTATGAACTTCCTACTTATCCCCTTTTCCCTTACCTTAGTCCAGAGTGCCTTCAAGTTCATTGTATCAAAGGCCTTTTCTAGATCTACAAAAAATATGTATACCCTTCCCTTTTATTAGCTAGACATTTATATATGACTGTTGTTATTATGAAAATATTATCTAAGGGGATCTTCCCTCCTTGATTCAGTCTGTAATGCAGATGTCTTTCTTTCTGTTTTTGCCCAATCTTGTAACTATATGTACCCCTGTATATACTTTTTCACTCATAGACAACAAACTGATGCCTCTATAATTTGCTGGATCATTTTCATCTTCTTTTCTCTTTTAAATTGGCTCAATTACCCCCTATCCCCCACTCTGAAATTTTCCCATCTTCTTTTATTACATTAAACAATGTAACAAGCAACATTCTTCTTTCTTTCTTTCTTTCTTTCTTTCTTTCTTTCTTTCTTTCTTTCTTTCTTTCTCTCTCTCTCTCTCTCTCTCTCTCCCCCTGGTATGCCACATATTCCAGTAGCTTTATTATTTGTTAGTTGTATAAACTGCTCATTTTGCTCTATTTCCTAATTCTCTGACATAATTATTAAACTCCTGTAAACCATCATGGGTGGCCAAGGTTGTTCAGGTGAGAACTTATGAGTGCTGGTCTGGGGTTCAATTCCCACCAGAACTGTCCTCCCCTCCCTGACTGGGGTTTTTTCCAGGTTTTTCTCAGTCCTCATAAAAGACAAATACCATGGAGGTACCCCTAAACTTAGGCCTGGAACATTTCTTTCCTTTAAAAAAAATCCTTTCCCAATTTATCATTTCATCTCATGTATCACCAGTATCCACCGCTGTGACGCTTCAGTATTAAAAACAGGTATTAACGCGAGGAAAGAAAGAAGAAAAAAAAAAAGGTCCCCTAATATTTTGAGTGTTGTCATATTCCCCCTTCCCCAAAAATTCCTTAAAATAGCCCCTCCATCTACAGGATCCAATTGAATTAATCTATCTCTTCCCTCTGCCAGATATTCTTTTCACAAATTTCCATAGTCTATTACTGCTTTATAGATCTGATTCCTGATTCTGTCACTCCATTCTTTCTTTTTTGACTCCATTAGACATTTGTAACCCCATCTAACTATTAAGAATTGCTCCCTTTCATAAATCTCTTCTGTTTGTTTCCAACGCTTTAACTCCTATTCTACCTTTTTTTTTTCTTTGTCAGCCAACACTCTTCATCATACTAGCAACTGCCACAGGTGGCCGAGGTCGTGAAGGCACGAACTCATGAGCGGAAGGTCTAGGATTTGAATCCCAAAGACTGTCCTCCCTGATTGAGGTTTTTTCCAGGTTTTCCTCAATCCTTATAAATGCCAAATGCTGGGGAGGTAATAAACTCTTAGGCCTGGAACATATCCTTAAAAAAATTCTTTCCTAATATATGATTTCATCTCATCACCAAAAAAAAAACAGCACCTTGCCCATACTGCCATGCTCTCTCTCCCTCTCATTTTACTTCCTGTTCTTTTCATTAACCCCTGTAAGTATCATTGCTTTGTCAGACTTTCCTTCTTCAATTACTTATGTAGCTCTTCTACATTTCTTTCTTCATCCGACCCTAATTTTTTACAAAATAAATCTCTTCTCTGTGCTCTCCACATAAATTTTTCTAAAGTTCTTTCCTGCTCTAAACTATCAATTATGTCCTCATCTTCTTTCACTGCACCTCCAATTTCAAATTTTGCTAATAAAGGAAAATGGTAGCTACTGAATACACTATTCATAACCTTAGAATCTACAACATCATTATCTAGACTTGGTGAACACAGCAAGTAATCAATCACACTTTGCTCATTTTGATTTATGAAAGTAAAATCTCCTCATTTATCTGATTTCCTTAACCCATTACACATTATTAAGTTGTTTATCTCACAAAATTCAGTCAATTTACTATTTTCTCCATCACTTTTCTTGTCTTTACTACACCTTTCCATAATTTTATAACCATTTCTCAATTCACATTCTCTTGGGATTATATGTAGTGATTCTTCTCCAACCCTTGCATTAAAATCACCCATTATCATAAAGTTTATCACATTGTACTTCTGTTTTAAACACTCCATGTCCATGTCAAGTCCATTGTATAAATAGATCATAAAAATCTGACACACCTGACAGGTTATATATGACCACTATACTTATATTTTTTGTTCCTCTCTTGCCACACTATGTAACCCTACCCATAACAGTTTATATAAACCTACATCCTTTTCTTCTTTTGCCCAAAGTGTCTTATCTTTTTTAAAAACAACCAAAAACAACAATCCCTCCCAATATTCCCCCTTTAACTCTCTTTTTCTTTCCATTCCTACCAAAATAATCAAAACCATTTACACTTATCTCTGCACTGTTTGTTACCCCAAATTTCTACCACTACTACCATATCACCTAATCAATTGCATAATTTCACCTTTATTTATTTTATCTAGTAACCCTTCCACATTCCAATATACTACTTCCAGGTGGTTTTTTTCTATTCTAATCTTAATCTATCCACTCTAAACTATTGCAATTTTGCTCTTGTTCTTGTCAATCTTCTCTCTTGGGCTGTGTCTCTCATATGATCTTCAAGTTGTAAAGTACTTCCTATCTTGACACCCCTTCTGAATCACTCCTCACTTCCATTCCTACCCTGTCTCCATTGTCATCTGATGTCTTGTCTTCCATCTGTTGATTGATCTGACTTATCTTTCTTCTCATTTGGTGACCCTGGTATTGTCCTCATTGCCTGCTGTTCTTCACCTCTCTGTTGCAAAGTTTTGACATCACTGGCCTCTTCTTTTCTTCCCCTTCTTTCTCTTTCTATATGAACCAATTGAACTGGTATGATGAGTATATTCTCTTTATCTTCCATATCATTGGGCTCCATCTTCACAAGTTCTTCTCATTTGGTGACCCTGGTATTGTCCTCGTTGCCTGCTGTTTTTCACCTCTCTGTTGCAAAGTTTTGACATCACTGGCCTCTTCTTTTCTTCCCCTTCTTTCCCCTTCTATATGAACCAATTGAACTGGTATGAAGAGTATATTCTCTTTATCTTCCATATCATTGGGCTGCATCTTCACAAGTTCATCTCTGCAACAAGTGCCAGTGATGCCCATTTAATACCAACCTTTAATAGCTAAATATTTTGCACTAGGAACTTCCACCAAACATTTATTAATGTCACCTCTTGTGAATATCCTGGACCTTTATGCTACATATCCAGCAGATTTTATTTTCAAGAAGGTGATCAAACTTCGACATATCAACAGTATTACTCAGATATAACAAAGACGTTAACAAGGAATAAATATACTATAATCAATTATCTTTGATTTCTCTAGAAAATACGCCAACATAACATTCTTGCTAATTTTCCTGACATTTTTCTTTTTGCCCCAAGTTGTGAATAAACCACATTCTTGCTCATACTGTTTTTTAGACTTCTTAAGGCAGTATACCATTTTTTATAGTAATCGCTACTTCAACCACCTTGTTGAGTTTCCTCAGAATCTTTATCACGTTTGTCAAATCCATTATAATTTTCAATTGGCCTTCATATTATCAAGCTACTAAATGTTTCAATAAAATTAACAATAACTTAACAATTCACTAATCATAACTATACAAACATATGAACAAATGCTAATCGATTTGATATTTCTATTTCTTGTTATTTTTAACTTTCCAAATTAAAATAAATTATAATGAATTAAAAATAAGTTACATTATGGTATGGTTAGTATAAAAATAGTAATATACTTGTTCAAAGGCTCATTGCAATCCGTGCCAGGAATACAACCCAAAAACAGATTAATCACAATTATATATATGCTTAATAAAAAATACTAAATACAATCAGCTAATTCTAAACTACCCAATTACCCCTAAACAAATATCTAAAAAAATATAGCTTTAGCAAAACAAATGTTAACCAAAATACTTAAAAACCCTCATGATACTTCACCTAATCAATCACTTTGCAAATCACTGCACTAAGTTGCTGATTTCCCATGGAGGCTCCAATAGCCTTTAATATAGTAATTTTCCTGAGCAAATAGGCTATTACTTTATAAAAATAATTTCCAATTTCCTTTATATTCTTTCTTGATATTACACTTGTCATCTTTTTCCCCCGATTTCTCTTAGCAAACTGGCCCACTTCTGCATTTCTAATTTCTCTCTAAGAATTTTGGTTTCTTCACATTATAATAATATACGATAATTATTCTTTTGGTTACAGCGTGGGCATTTTTTAAATCGTCCCCTTACTCTTAACCTTTTCAATTTCATAACCCCATGCAAAACCTTCAATTGCTTCTTTATCATATTGATCAATATAATATTCTCCGATCCGTTTGTCCAGCCATAGTTTCGAGTAACGGCGGTTCAGTGAGCAACTGAAGATGGGAGAGATTCTCCCAAAATGCATCATACTTTTGTGTAAGTGAATGGAGTTTAGTGTAAAAAATGAATACCCAAGTTGAGGTTATAATATTCTCTACTCCATACTGTGTTCAAATCTCTATATATACTCAATAAAGTTTTGAAATTAAAACGGCGAATATATCTTGCCTTGCAGCATCTTTGATTCTTAATTGAATTTGTTTGTGGAAACCACTTTATAAGATTCTGTAACTCCAAAGTTTTCCAAATCCAATTTTTTCCATAATCTCCCAAATCCTATTGAGCTAAGTATCCTCTGGATTTAATCTTTTCTGGACTTTCAGACACTAATATAAGCTATTCTACTTATTCTAAACCTATATTTCAATACTCTTTCAAAAATTTTCCCTTTGTTACCAATTCTTCCTAATTCTACTTGTTCAACACATTGGGTGAAACTCTATGCAGGCTCAAAATTTGTTTACAAAAGTTCCTATGGATCATATTCACATTTATCCATCCCTCCTGTACAACCCAGATCTCCAGTTCATAAATCATCCTAGCCTCAACTTCTGCAAGGTATACTGTCTCCAACCATTTTATTTCCATCCCTTGTATTTTCTCTAAACATGATTTTATGACTTTCAACAAGCATTTTCCTTTAGCTACTATCCTTTTCTTCTGCTCACTCCATCCACCATTACTATTTAAACTTACTTCCAGGTAATCAAATTTATTAACCACCTCAATTTACCTTCCTTGCCAATATCACTTCTCATCTTTCCTTAATTTGCTACCCTTCTTAAATACCACAATTTTTAATATACTTATATTAATTTTTACATTTCATTTCCTACAGAACTTATCTAGTGCTTCAATTACTTTCATTAATCTCTCATTGATTGTTGACCTTTCTACAAGATCATCTGCAATTTTTTTTTTAAATGGTGTTTAACTACTGAGGCACCACAGGCAGATTTGCAAATAATATACCAGATGTTTCTATATTGTTAATCATTAAAACATGTCTATTAGCCATATTAATTGCTTATAGAATGTAATCAATGAACAAATTATGCAGTCAGGACTTTACAGCATGCCTTAACCCTCTATTATTTTGAATAGTTTAAGTCACTTTATAAAAAATTCATTATCGGTATATATTCTTTGTAATATTCTTACAAACCTATCCCTTATTCCCTTCCTACAGTGCTTGTTGATTTATTGAATCAAAAGCCTTTTCAAGATCTACAAATATAACCTTCCTCTTTTTGTTGCTAAATATTATTCACTGTTCTCTTATTCTTCCTAAAACCTGCTTGTACTTCTGATAACTTATCTATCCTCTTCTTGCAATCTTTGAGCCAAGACCCCAGTACTGACAACAAACTGTCAATCAATATTTCAGATATGCACGTAAACCAGCTGCATTACGAAACAAGACTGCAGCAAGTCTGACCCGAGAGTGGACAGAACAAGAGACATTGCTATTGCTGGAAGGTCTGGAGCTTTATAAGGATGACTGGAACAAGGTTTGTGAGCATGTGGGAAGCAGGACTCAGGATGAATGTATCCTGCATTTTCTGCGACTTCCTATTGAGGATCCATATCTAGAAGATCATGAAGCAGGTGGAGGTGCTCTGGGCCCTCTGGCCTATCAACCAATTCCCTTTAGCAAGGCTGGCAATCCCATCATGTCCACAGTGGCTTTTCTTGCTTCTGTAGTTGATCCACGTGTGGCAGCATCTGCAGCAAAAGCTGCAATGGAGGAATTTGCCAACATTAAGGTACAGTAACAAACATTAGCCGAAAATATAGCTAGTGATACTACACAGTTAATATTGACAGAAGTCATACTTTCTAAATTTTTAGGATGAGGTGCCAGCGGCCTTGATGGATGCCCATTTTAAGAATGTAGAGGCCTCATCAACTGATGGTAAATTTGATCCTTCTGCTGGACTTGCACAGGTACAGTTTATAATCATTTCTTGTCCATATAAAGTAGTATTTTAGATTTAATGTATGTAAATTAAAACAGCATTATCAAAGCAGGTCATAACATCTAAAGATATGAAACAGGAGTATAGAATGTCTCCTACTCTTTTAAAAATTTATCTCAATGCAGAGTTTGGACCCATAGAAAAAGAGCTTCAAGGAATTATTATGAACCATGAGGATGCTTGTTATGTTATGAGAAAATTAATTGTGATGTGACCAAAATTCTGGAACAAACTTTAGGGGGGGGAGGAAAAAAGTTGAAAAGTGCAGTGAATTAGAGCTCTTACATCTTGGGAAGCTTGCCATGACTGTAATCCTTGACTCTAAAATCACTTTTGTTTAATTTCAATAAATCTTTCACACTGTAATGGTTTTGAGGCGCATAGATGATATTGTAATCCTAGAACATTTTTTTAAATTTCTGATGGCTACTAGTGGTATATGAACTTTAAAACTTTTGTCTTTGGTATATCACTCAAAATTGTGATTTGTTTCTTTTCTGTTTCTGGAATTTAATTTTTTTTTTTTTTTTGTTAATCAGCTCTTTGTAAACCCATTTGACTTAATTAACTTCTATTTTATGTAGATATTTGTTGTTGTATTCTTCTTCGTTCATTGGTATATTTACTAGTCTATATGTCATGATGTTAATGCTGTTTTTTTATGTGACCTAGAATTGAAACTATGGGCTTTGATATAGTTGTTTTTTCTGTAGATGCCAAATTCAAGTTTATTATTACATTCTATTATCTTCAGATTTAAAAATGGCAATATATTTTTGTTTCAGTTTTAACAGTGAATTTAACTGTAGGCTCTTTTAGATTTAAAAATTTTAAACCATCTACCACATGGTTTTTATTTATTATGTTAATTAAATCATTTACAACTGTACCAAACTTTAAAAATGTGAGGGAAATTTAGTCATGTGCACCTCAAATGGTACAAATGGATGGAATAGTTTAAAAAGTTTGATTTAGAGATTTAAACTTCACTGTGTTAGATTTAAAAGTCAATTAATATTGAAAATGCTCAGTTCCCAATAAATAAAAAAACTTGTTACCCTTCATCTATTCATTATAAAGTACAAACAAAATGGAAAAACTTGCTAATTTAATAGCTATTTCAGAATGTCTTAAGCATGACACGGTAGTCATTTATTTACACTAGAGGCAGCTATTTAATTTTTAAGAAATTATCTTATAAATTGTTTTCTTTAAATTTAACCACATTTATATAAAATGTATCATATGCAATGTGTAATTCAGTGTTTTAAATGTATGTAAGATAAAGGTGAAAATTTTTGCAAAGAGACTTGATAGTTGTATTAGTGTTTGTTCACATATTACTTGAATAAAAAAGTTACATTTTGTTATTATTAAATAGTATGTTTTTCTAAAGTAATATTTTAATTAAGAATTATTTATAAAACATTTTGTTAATGCACATTATTGGTCAATTTTTTTTATAATGGGATAATTTTCTGTTAATGCACCAAACAGTAAATGTGTAACTGAAATCTGCAAATGGCAACATCAGTTGATGTTACTGTTGTAACTGGCACTACTAAAATGAGGAAATATGGAAGTATAAGTAATGCCCTTCAACAAGCAAATAAAA
Source organism: Metallyticus violacea (assembly GCA_030762175.1). Lineage (NCBI taxonomy): Eukaryota > Metazoa > Arthropoda > Insecta > Mantodea > Metallyticidae > Metallyticus > Metallyticus violacea. The sequence continues at coordinate 21,183,040 of CM060836.1, forward strand.
GATATGAATATATTATTACAGAAATAGCCCTTGTAAAATTGTGATTTAAAAAAAAAATGGAAAAAACGAAATAAAATGGGGGGGAAAAAAACAGTCATTTAAAAATAAAAACATAAAAAAAAAATCTAAAATCATCAGAACCTTGCAGTACATGTACTGGAGTTTAAGTAGGGAAGTAATGATACCATATCTCAAGCATATATTTCAAGTGTCCATGAACAATGCAAATCTGCTTAGGGTTTGGAGATCAAATATTGTAGTTAAGATATGCAAAGGAAGGTTATTATTTAATTATGATATAGTTATTATTTTGTAATATTTAAATAAGTAATTACAGTACAATTAGTTTCACATCAGTTTTGTGTATAAAATCATGGAACAATTTATAGCAGAGTTTATTAATCTTGTTCTAAATGCTAAAGTTTGCACAGATTTAAAATAAATGGCAGTAAATCAATAACTTTAGTAAAGCACTGGAGGAAATTAGTTTGACTTGATGATGTAAATACTTAAGCATTTACCTAAGATTTACCTCTTATGAAACACTCATGGAAGGAGTAGATTGATAAGGTAACTAGGCAAAGTATGGAACTGATTGCATTTTATCATGAGCCTTAAAGAAGAAAGCTGGAAGTCGAAGGAAATATCACAACTAATATAATACATTCACTACTGGAATACAGTGCAGTGTGCTGAGATCTGTATAGATTACATAGTAGTAGTGGTTTATTGGTCCATTTGATCATTTTAGTACATTATTGTATAATCGATGTTGGATATGTTATAATAAAATACTAAATTATATAAAAGAATATCAAAAGTAAAAAACATATTACAATTAAGTATATACAATATCATAGTAAGCACATAGATGAAGTACATAGTAATTCTAACACTACTAGGACATAGTGCAGTTATTAGTTATTTATCATTATTTACAAGGAAATCTTGAATGGAGTAGAAGCAGCGGTTAATTATATGTGCCTTTAGGAATAGTTTGAAAAGTTTATCTTGTTGTATTTTCTGTAAGTAGTTCGGAAGGTTATTGTATATTTTTATGCCAGAGTGTGATATGCTCCTGTGGTATAAGGAGGTTTTATGCTTATATATATGAAGATTCCAGTTTTGTCTTGTATTATATTGATGGACTGCTTCAATCTTAATGAAGGGTGAACTTGTATTATTGGTGGTTTTATGGATAAACATTATTTCAAATGTGTAGATACAAGGAAGAGAATGCCTAATTTTTTAAAAAGTGGTTTACATGTTCTTGCACTTGCTGCTATCATGGCTGGAATTATTTTCTTTTGCATTATAAAGCATACCTTACTTGCTCTTGATTCCCCCCAGAATATTATGCCATACCTCAACAAGGAGTGAACATATGCAAGGTAAGCCATTCTTAACATTTCCGTCCTTGTACATCCTGTTAGTATCCTTTTCATATAGCATGCTGTACTGAGTTTTTTGTTTATGTGATTTACGCGAGTATCCTATTTCAGATTGCTTTGAACCCATAGACCAAAAATTTGGTGAGTTCTACTTTCCCATTTGTCTAGTTTAGTAGTTTTATTTATGGAGCTATATATTCTTCATTTTCTTTTGTATGAATGTCTATTGCTATGTCTTATTGATATTTATTATGAGATTGTTTTTTACAAAATAGTTTGCAATTTGGTCTGTTATTGGAAAATTGATTTCAAGTAATATTCTTGGTTTGCTCCCCTTACCAGAATATTTGTGTCATCAGCAAAGACGAGGGAATTTGCAGAATCATCAGCTATAATGAAATGGTTAATGAAAAGCAAGAAAAGGATAGGACCTAATATAGAGCCTTGAGGTACTCCTTAATTTTCCACTAGTGCACTTGATTGATATTTCTTTACTTCTCTAATTTCTGTGTGTTTAATTTCAACAATTTGTTTCCGGTTATTCAAATGATTTTATCCAGCTGTGAGGTAGTCCTCTAATTCCAAGTTTTTCTAATTTTACTAATAGTTTTTTATGGTCAGTTGTGTCAAAAGTTTTTGACAGATCTAAGGAAATGGCTGATTCAGTAGAGTGATTGCTTCTAAATCCAAGTTAGTCTCCAGATAGTAACTTGTTCCTCTCTAGGAAGCTCAAGAGCTGCTTGTAAAATAATTTTGCAAAATTTTTGAGAAAACTTATAGTAATGCTATGGGTCGTTAGTTTGACATATTATTTCCTTCCCCCTTTTTGTATAATGCTATTTTGAGGCAAGCAGGAAAAATGTCACTACTGAAGGAATGATTGTTAAGTTATGTTAATGGTAGAGCAATTAGATATGCACATTTTTTTAATGAAGAAGTCAGGTTTGTCATCTATTCCTGCTGAACATTTTGCAGTATTTCCACTTCATTTGTTGGAACAAGGTACATAGAATCTTTAATTATGCTACTGACTTCACAAGTAGGCAAGCATGTATTTTTTGCTTGTTTTTTTAATTTTTACAAGGTTTTCTGCTGTGTTAACAAAGTAATTGTTGAAACTATTTGCTACTTCATTGGAATGTGAGATGTATTGTGAGTTCTCCATCAGAGTTATGTTTGCAACCTGGGGTAAATTACCTATTGTTACTCTCTTAATTACATTCCATATGGCCTTTGATTTGTTACTAGCTATTTTGATTGCTTTATCATTAGCCTGCTATCTTGCTTCTCTTGTGACGCTGGATAGGATTGTTTTATATTTTATGTAGTAGTCTTTTATTTTAGGACTGAAAGGATGAGTTTTTAATAAATTATATAAGCAACGTTTTGTTTTGCATGGTTTCTTTATCTCTGGTGTAATCCAATGCTTTCTATTATTATTAGGGTTTTTCCTGATGATTTTCATGGGGAAGGCCATGTTTAGATAATAATGAAAAGTTTGTAAGAATGATTCAAATTTGCTTGACACATTATTACCATAGTAAATTTCTTCCGAAGACTCTCTACTAAGTAAATGAATGAAATAGATGTTTTGGTCATTAATTATTTTTTTTCCTTTGTGACCTCTAAAGCTTGAGTTGTACTATGTCAGGAAGTGTTAGTGTTTGTTTATGCCTTTTGGTGACTAAAACACGGGTCAAGAATCTGGTTCTTGCATTTATGAGGGTCGAGATTTACAAAAATTTTATCTCTTAGTGAGGATAAGTGTTGTGTTACTCTTGTAGGCAAGAATATAGTCTGTTTTAAGTTATAAGTTGCAATAAGGTTTATTAATGCTGATGCAGAGTTTGATTTGCTGTTCAAATCTATATTAAAATCACCACATATTATTAATGTTTTACTTTGATATTTAACATGATTCAGAACAGTCTCCAACTTTTTCAGGAAAAATTTTGGATCACTGCCTGGGGACCTATATGTACATATTATTGAAATATTGGAATTTATCAGTTCGATACCTGAATATTCAAATTCTTTTTCTTTTATCATAGTTTGTATATTTTCAAGAATATTAAACACAAAGCCATTCTGCACAAAAATACAGGAACCCACCTCCATTAAAAGAGGTTCTACAAAAGAAAGCTGCAAGTGTAAGTCAGGTAATTTGGTTAATTGTAGACTATCTTCTCCAAGCCAATGCTCATTAAAGCAAAGCATGTTTGCTTCTTTCAGTTGTGTTGATAGTGAGATCTCTACCTCATTTATTTTTTTACCTAGTGACTGGACATTTTGATGAATGAGTAAGAGTTGTTTATTAGCTAAGTAACCATCTACCTTGACTGCATCCTCCTTTTTCTTTATTGGTTTTCCTGATTCTTGTTCAGCTGGCTGTTGGTGACATTGCATAGTAGCTGGCCCAGTTTCAGCGATCCCTATTAAATTAATTATGGTTTTGTTACCAAAGTGCTGTTTGTTGACCAGTGATCTCTCCCCAGGTGCATTCATTCTATCCCTATTATTTCCTGATAATGCATAAAACTCACTACTCATTTTTATTACTATCTTTTGAACTATAGTTATTTCTTTTGGTCACTGCATTGACATCCATCATACAGTGTGTTAGTTTCCCTTTAGCACTGAGTCAGTTACATTACACAGTAACTTTCCAAATTTGTAGGACCCTCTGTGATTCAAGTGTACACCATCTCTTCCAAATTCATCTTCAGTTACCCAGAAGTTCCCATCTACAAAAGTACACTGCTTAGTGGAACACAGCCAGTTAAGTTCTTTGTTAATTTTCATTACTCTTCTTTTTGTTGCATCTCCTCGTCTTTGCATGCCACCAACAATTATGTAGGTATCTGGTACTTCAAATTTCATGTAACTTATGAGATCCATTGTCTCCCGAATAATTTCTTCAGTGCATACTCCCGATTTTATGTTGTTTGTTCCAGCATGCACACCACCACCGCATTTGAATTCCTTTCCTTTAAATTTATCCATTCAACTTGGTGCTGTAGTTCACCTAGCTTGATACCAGAGAAGCACCTCACTTCATGTCTTTGGTTTGCATAAGTTCTCCTGAAAATTTTAGCATAGAATCGCCAATGATTAAGACATCATATATTTTCCTTTTTTCATGGGTGTTGACCTCTGGAATTGTACAGTTTTCCTTGTTCGTTGAGCTCTCCCTCTTATTATTTTCACTCAGCACTTCAAATCTGTTTCTCAAATTCACTTCATAACAGCCGTTCGGATGCTGTGTGAGATTATTTTGATTAGCATTCAAGCATCGTCTTTTATAGTGATATTTCACTTCATTATAACCATGACCCTTATTCACCAATTTTGTTTGAAGGCCCTCGTTTATCTCTTTTAATTCGGTATTTTCCTTTTCCAGATCTTCAAATATTCTTCTTAGGATGTGTATCTTCTTTGTCTTCAATAATCAAACTTTGTTCTATTTTAGGATACTGTTTTCCTTTTGGAGCCTTATTATTTCCTTTTGCACTTCTCTTAAATCCTTATTCAAAATGTCGATTATTACATGAAACAATGAAGCCATTTCTTTCTCATGTGCATTTCTAATTGCTGGTTCTGCTAGGCACCAATTTCTTGCTTGGTTCTCTGGATCGTATCTATCCCTCATGTTTCCTCCATTTACATATCTTTCAGCACTGCTATAGTTTATTTTTTCACCATCATAGGCATATTTAGTACTGTTTTTACTTTGAGCCGCATGCTCCTGATTATCACTCTACTTATTGCCATCATCTTCAAATAAATACATTGGAAAAAATTCAATAAAGAGCCACTAAATTTATTAAAGGTGCAAAGGAAGTGTAAAAGCATTAGGATTGGTATCACATCAAAGAAGGCATAAAAAACTAGGCCTATTTCATTGTACAAAGGCATTTCAAAAAGTAACAACATATTCAATTTTTCATAAGTATATCATTATATTAGAAATAAAAATAATGTTATTTTTCAACATAATCTCTCTCCTCTTCAACACATTTCTCACACCATTGCACCAGTCATTTTATTCTATCACAAAAATATATTTTTGGTTGTGCCTTCAAAAAGAATGCACTACTTTGACCTTGTAATCATTCCCAAATCTTTGTCCTCTCAAAAACATCTTTAAGGGTTCAAACGCAGAATCTGAAGGAGCAAGGACCCCCCCCCCCCCTTCTTCTTTGTTTTAACTAATGAGGCACCACACGAGGTTAAGATCTCCTTCATTGTTATACCGCACCAAAATGGCTATGGAAGCCTGTACATACAGTATCTTGTGTTCACTATTGAGTATCCACTGTGCACATAATTTGTGATATACGAGAATCTCTTACTCAGTTCCCTAACCAACTTCTAAAGAAATATACCAGTTTTACATGAATCAGCATCTTCCACCTCTCATCAGTAATGGCCATATGGGGACAACCAGGGCATTACTCATTGAGAGTGACATTTTGTTTTTAAACTAAATTATCCATTTATAAACATTCCTCTCACCAATACAGCCATCTCCATATCTTTCCAACATCCTTCTATAAATGTCATAAGGTTTCACAATCTCTGAGCACAAAATCTGATAACTGCTTAACTCCTCTTCTATGGTGCATACAGCCAATGGTGCTGCCATATTGTTTAAACGGTTGTACCCTTTCAGCAAGCCATACCGTTTTCTAGGAAGAGGTATTCTCAAAGCATATATCTTTTCTTTATGGAAGTTTAAAATGCTTGGGGTGTTCACTTCAGGTAATACTATGAATGCACTGTTACTTTTTGAAATGCCCTCATTAAAATCATATGCAGGACAAGTAGCTTTCACAGACATAACACATCAATTAGAAAAACTGACACATTATTGCATGAAAAATATAAAGCAGGCATCAAATAAATTTTGGTAAATTCTCATTCTTAAATAAAATAATAAGTAGAGCCTGGAATTTAGGCAAAATTTCTTTCTATCTGTGTGGATATATTTAAGAGTCAGATAGGAATACACATATTTCCATACATTTGGAATTGGTAGGACAAGTTTTTATTGTGCTTTTTTTTTTTGGCCTGTTTTGGTTCTTTGTGGATTTTTTCTGTGATTACTTATGCATTTTAAAAAGCACTTGAAGACTTTCAATATATAGAAATGAAAAAAGTTATAAAATGTAAATGTACACCTCACAAAAATATCTATTGAGAATCTTGTTATACATTTTTTTCATGCAGTCAAAACTTTTTCCATAACCCATTCATTTAAGTTCTTTAAATAGCAGAACCTTCATTATTAAAAGGAACACAGAGTTACCTCCAGCATAGGAATACCATGAAATACAGTGGATGCAAGAAGACCGTGGCTTTGAATAGTCCTGGCAAATGACCTATTGATCTGCACAAAACAAAGCTAGGAAATTTATGGTGTGCGTAACTTCTCAGCTACTATAACAAACAGTTGCAAGCGAGAAAGTTGAAAGCGGTATAGCTGTGCAATAAACCATCCCTACAATGTGTTCATTATGGTAGTAAAAGAGATTCTCCTCCTGATTCTCCTATAAATGCACAAACAGAAAATGAACTCTAGCAGAAACCACTGTGCATCTTTTGCTCATTTACCAGGACTATTCAAAACTATTTTATCTTGATGAACATTTCCATGATGTCCTGAAAGATGAGTGTGTTGTTGTAATTGGTATTAGTCTTTTCAAAATAGCTTGTTTTAAATATGCCCCATTCACATCAGTGTAAGTAGAACATTCTTTAAGTGCCTTTTTGCCTGTCTATGTTAACCAAAATAAATTCCCTGAACTTCTGTGCTCTGATGATAAATCATTGGAATGAGCTGCCTGCAATGGCTGTCCTCTGAGGATCTTTAAAAAGAACATCAAATTTGTGTTATTCTGTTTTTTGTTTTTACCTGTTGTAAGTTCTTTACTTAGTAGCTACTGTTTATAATTTCTATACTGTTACTGCGCTGTGGACCACTTAAAGTAATAAATGTCATTCATTCAGTGTTTAAAAAGTAAATGAACCTTGACTTAGAAAAGTGTGCAGATAATGACATCAGAACACTTAATGATAACAAAATCATGATAAGTAAACCTAATCACATAGGTATTTATTTGCAAACTCCAAAATATCTATGGCTATATTTAAACTTGACCTATGAGTTAGATTTTTCAAGCAATTCAATGAAAAGGGCGGAGACATACAAAATGACATAACTGATGATATGAGGAAAATTTGTGTATGGCAGACTCACTTCTGTTTGGCACATTAACAGAAAAGTATCAATAAAAGCAATCATAAGAACTATAAAATAATCTATTGAAAAATTTTTACTTCTCATAATTCTAGTGATTCAATTTGTATACATATACTTTGGTTTCATTTGTGACAGAGTGGTATTGCAGGAACAGTACCAGAAAAGGAGGAGGAAGGAACAGAAAAAGATAAAAAAGAAGGTGATAAAGAAGGAGAAGAAAAACCTTCTGGAACAGAACCTGAAAAGAAAGAAATAGATAAACCAGAGCCTATGGAAGTTGACAAGAAAACAGGACCAGAGGAAGAGAAGGAATTAAGCAAAGATGAAGAAAAGAACGAGGAAGATGGAACACCTATAAAGGATGAAAAGCAGGAAGAGACAAATGGAGAGACAGAGACAGAACAGGAACGTTTAGTGAAAGATGCTCAGCTACAGGCAGCTGCAGCTGCAGCATTAGCAGCAGCTGCAGTGAAAGCAAAGCATCTGGCAGCTGTGGAAGAGCGTAAGATAAAGTCTCTAGTAGCACTTCTTGTTGAAACTCAAATGAAGAAACTAGAAATCAAACTGCGACACTTTGAAGAACTAGAAACGACAATGGAAAGGGAACGTGAAGGATTAGAATATCAGCGCCAGCAGTTGATAACAGAAAGGCAACAGTTTCATTTGGAACAGCTAAAAGCAGCAGAGTTTCGTGCTCGACAGCAAGCTCATCAGAGACTTGCTGTAGAGCAGGGAGGTGGTACATGGCAGAGTACACCATCTGCAGCATCTCAACAGCCTCAGGCCCCTCCCACAGCTTCTTCAGAGCAGCAGTCATCAGGGGGACCAGTAACACCAAGTACTACACCTACGCCACCCTCCCCACAGGCTGTACCTGGATCTGCATCTTCTGTACCACCACTTCACCCATCTGCAGCTGGGTCACCATCTCCTGGTCCCCCAATGGTGGCACAACCCTCTCCACAACAGCCTGCGTAAATTCACTCATGATTACTGTACAAGAATAATAAATCATTTATATCCTTTTTTTACATGTATAAGTAAGAAGACTGTAATAGTGAAGTGTATGTCAAAGTGATTAGTATTTTGGTTTGACATTAAGTGGTGGCAAGATTCATACTTATAACAGAGAACATCAGTGAACTAGCTTTTTATTTAAACTACTAAAAATAAAAACTATTTGATAGAAAACATTGGTATAGAACTTAGTAATAGCTTCATTGCCAGCAACATTTTATTCATTATTTTTAAGAAAATAACGTTCTCTTCATTTACGTTTGTACACCTCTCTACAGTGGAAAATATTAAGCGTGAAACTAAGAGAGTAATTTATAGATATTTTCTTACTTCCTCTTATTTTATTTATTATGCTGAATTCTTTAGATTGTGCAATTATATGGGTAGCTCAGGCACATGATACCAAGCAGGGTGGCTCACTCAATAATGCTTATAACTCACATGTGGGAGGTTTTAAGGCCAGCTATTCCAACTCTTTTTTTTTTCTCCCCCCCCCCCCCATAGTCATTAGAGGAATGCTGAGATGAATATTTACATTCCATGAATTTTCTGCTTTCCCATTTCATTCAGTTGGTTCTGTTACAGGGTTGAAAGTGCCAGAATGAGGTGGGCTGGCGCAGTGTGATGGTGGCTTGCACTTTGGAAAGTTATCTGCCGCAGTGTCTGGAATGGAGGCAGGCCTTTTGAGGAGCTCAAACAATTCAGGGGGGAAGGACTCCACTGGAGTTGGGGTTTTTATCTGGAAATGTGCCCATTGTCTCCCTCACAGAATGGGCACAAAGAGGGAGCCATGAGCATGGCTCAAGTACCAAAAGTATCCTCTGCACCAGACCATCCATCCAAGTCACATGACTACAGGACTGGCACTTCCAGGGTTTGATCCCTGGCAGCAGGGGAATTTTTCTTTGCTCTGTCATTGCCCAAGATCCTTCACCCTGTTATTCAAATATGGAAGGTTGCTCTAGTTAAGTTCACCGCCATGGGTAGCTGAGGTCGTTACAGCACGGACTCGTGAGCGGGAGGTCTGGGTTCGAATACTGCCAGGACCATCCTCCCTGACTGAGGTTTTTTCCAGGTTTTCCTCAGTCCTCATAAATGGCAGATGCTGGGGAGGTACCGTGAACTTAGGCCTGAAACGTTTCCTGCCTTAAAAATAAATCCTTTCCCAATATACCATTTCATCCCATATACCATCATTGTCCATCGCCTGTGGTGCCTCTATAGCAAAAACGGGCGTTAAACACTATTCATTCATTTTTTCATTAGTTAAGTTCAGATGATTTTGAATCACTATCCCACTCCTTCCAGTGCTGACATGTGCCATTGCATCAATTCATCAGTATGTGCCTGCAATCTGCTGGCACAGTCTGATGCTAATGTTACTCTGTAATGGCTTCAAAACTCATTATTTTTGGTAGGAGTGCATTGTTGGGCTTTCTGATGCTGGTTACAGCCTTTCAAGGGCTAGTGTCCAAGGTGAGGACAGCAGTTACACAAGAAAACCCTCCAATATAAGGAAGCATTGCCAGCTACATTGAAAAATTTAAAGGGACCTTTTATAGGATAATGCACCAACAATTGGGCCTAGAACAGTGACATAAAGCATGCAGGCATGTCTTGAAAAAAGAGCACATTAGAGAATGCTTCAGCAATGCAAAAAAACACCACTTGGCAGGTGAAAAGTGGCAATCTAGATGACACAAACAAACCCCGTGCTATTTACTACCATTAAGTGGCCAAAGGACCGCTCCAACTTCATCCGGAAAAACCAGGAAAAGTTTTCTGAAGGGGTTCATAGTGGTTGCAGGTTACTTGCACTCAAGGGAAACTTAACATTCACAGAGTTGCCAAAAATGTAAAAATTAATGCAGCCGACTACCAAAGCAATGTTAGGGACCAATTTTTTTTATTAAGATATTCCCTGTTTGTATGGTCAGAAAATGTCCCATAAGTTTGGATTCGCATGAATAAAGCATCCAGCCACACTTCTCAATCGTCCTAGGACTACTACTACTACCAGAAAACCGTGAAAACGGTGTCACCGTGGTAATGTTTAAAAGGATCTATGTGAAGTCGCCAGATGCATCACCAATGGATTTTTGCAAATTTGGTCTTCTGTAACTTTGCTTAGCTTCTTGATGTCCCACCACAATTCAGAGTCTCTGGAAAGTCTGCCAGGAGGAATGGGCTAACATCCCCTTTCCTGCTCTACAATAGAAATTTGAACACAATTGGTGGGAGAAAAAAATGTAAGTATAAACATCCAAGTTTAAGTGGGGTAACCCTCCATATATTTATATATATATATATATATATATATATATATATATATATATATATATATATATATATACACATTTCACAAAATATGTTACATGGAGGATATTGACATGTTTGAACATAAGTATGAGGGTAGATCCATAAGTTTCCAGTCTTGCCAATAAGGGTTATCACCTTCACAAAATCCTGTGCCATACCTTATCTATTAAGTAAATAATTGCAACTGTAACTTCCACTCTGCTGTGTTCAGTTCAGATATAGTTGCATAAAGAAGGCTGTGTGTAGAAGATTGTGACATTATCAAAATGAAGTATCGTGCTGTTATTAAGTTCTTCACAAAAGAAGGACTTATTACAAATGAAATTAAACAGCGATTGGACAGTGTATATGGGTAAGTATCCCCCTCATATTCTACTGCAAAAGAATCGGCCAAACTTTTTCAAATGTGTCAAGAAAGCATTGAAGATGAAAAGCATTCAGGTCAACCCTTGGAGAAGCTCACTCCTGATAACATCACTCTTGTGGAAGGAGAAATTATGGAAGACTGGCGGCTCAAAGTTCCAGAAATAGCAACAAGGTTGGGTCTTTCTGAAACAACAGTCCTTCGAATTATTCATGAACATTTAAATATTGAATAAGGTTAGTGCAAGATGGGTGCCTAGACTTCTTTCCTCAGTCCAAAAGCAGCAACAAGTCATCTGTTGTCAGGCATTTTTGGAGCTCTGCCATGGCAACGAGAGAGAAGTTCTGTACACCACTGTTACTGGAGATGAAACTATGGTTGTCTTCTATTATCCCTTGTCCAAAAGAGAATCAATGGAGTGGCAGGCGTAAACCTGGCAAAGCACTGTCTTTAAAGGTGAAGGTCACTAAGTCAACTAAGGAGATCATGGCCACAATCTTTTGGGACTATGAAGGAATATTCTTTCAAGGAGAGGAACACCACAGTAAATTGGGAGTAATATGTTGGCCTACTACACAGACTATATAATTCTATCAAAGAGAAAAGGCGAGGAAAGCTGAGTGGTAGTATGTACCTTCTTCATGACAACAAGCTTGTGTACACAGCTCTTGTTGCAAAGGAAGCTGTGAAGAAATGTGGCTTCAAGGAGATGGACCATCCATCCTACAGCCCACATCTAGATCCCAATGACTATTTCCTGTTCTCAGAACTGAAGAAGGACCTTCTAGGAAAGAAATTTAAGTGTGACAAAGAATTGATGGACACTGTTTTTGCCCATTTTGTAGACAAGATTTCTGACCATTTTGGGGGGGGGGGGATTGAAATGTTAATTCAAAGATGTGAGAAGTGTATTGCAATAAAGGGTAACTATATTGAAAAGTGAAATATAGTTTTTGTCTTTATCATACCTAGAAAATGGTTAGGCAGGAAACTTAATGACCTACCCTCGTATCTCAAAATATTTTCAAATAAGATGCAACATTTTGAACAAAATTTTTCAAAGTATGGGCCTAATTTTGATATCAGTATGTCATTAAGAGAGTATTTTTTTTATTTTTAGGGGGTATAGATATAACTGTTTTGATGACACTGAAGACAGCTGTATTGATGTTAGGTGTGTTTAGCAACAAATATGTTTGAAGTTACTTTTTTATTTTTCAATACAGTGTAGTACTACTTTTATAATATTTAAGATATCTAAATGCAATAAATAGGATTTGAATGTAGGGGGATGTACCTTTAAGATTAAAATGCATTGCTTAGATATGCTTATGAAGAATTTTCTCTCTGTCACCAAAATTAGAATAGTTTCTAGGGAAATGTACAAAATATGGGCTTGGTGCTGAGAGTGTTAAGGACTTCTTAATCATAATCTAATTATTTGTCACAGATGATGGACATTTTAATCTTTCAAAATATTGGAGTAGTCCAGGTTAACAAATTGAACTTTCCCTTAATGATTAACAGACTTGTCATGTGCATTTAATGCAGACTGCATAATTGGGCCCATATTTTATAAATACATATTTAATGCTCACTGCACTTAAATTAAATATAGAATCAACTTTTTCTAATTTGGCACCTGCTGAAGGATTGTATAGATATTTTATGCAAGGTGGTGAGAGTTCACACATACCTAATTCAGCCGTTTAAGCATTTCATGGCATATTTGTGGAAGAAAAGGAGAAGCTAGAATAATTTTAAGCATTGTGGCTGCCTTAATCAGTAGGCATAAATTTGTTTGTTATTTATTTGTGGAGAAACCTCAAAAACAAAGTATATACCATCAATCCATATGAATTGGAGGCACTAAAACAAAATATCTGGTAGGCAGTTGCTAATATCCAGCAGGACAAACTCTGGGCTCTATTTCAAATCTTTTCAGAAGGATTTAAGCATTGCAGACACTTTGAACATCTTCTGTGATGGTGAGTATAATATAAATGATTAGTTATTACGCAAGAGGCATTCAGAAATAATTTACAACAGCTGTGTTTTACAAATACTACACAATCAATGGGTACATCCATTCATAGAGCCTTGGACTGATACAATATGCCGTGCTAAATGGCTAGATAAAGTAGTAGTATTTATTTCTCATCCATCTATAAAATATTTAACAAAATAAACACAATAAAAAAAACATTAAATATAATAATTAGGAACAGTGCCTTCGGAAAATCCAGAAGGCACTAATGTAGGACAATTCTACAAAATCAATTTATCACATTTATCTGTTTCCATCCTTCATCTGGCCCACAAATTTATATTCCATACATCATTCTGCTCCCCAATATTGGACCATATATTCTCTCAAACCATTTTACTTGCATATTTGGTATTTTGTTTACACAAGATCTGATTATACTCATGGCTACTTTTCCTTCTGCTACTGCTTTCCTTTTTTGATCGCTCCATTTCCCATTGCTACACAATCTAATACCTAAATAATCAGTGTTCTTGACAACTTCAATTTCTGTGCCCTCCCACCACCATTTTTCTGTTTTTTTAATTTGAAACCTTTTTTTCATCACCATAATTTTAGTTTTGTTTTAAATTATGTTAAGACCCCATTCTCTACAAAATGGCTGTATCTGCTAATGATAGTTTTAATCCTATACTTGTTAAAGAACCTATTACCAATCATCTACAAAGAGCAGACTCAGTATCTCTATATTATTTATAGTTGGCAAATTTACATTACCTTTGCTAATTTCTTCTAGAACATCATAAATAAATAGATTGAAGAGAACCGGGCTAATTTACATCCTTGTCTCAGACCTACATTGTTTGATATTTTATCTGTAACCCTCCCTCTTTCATATTTAACACAAAATTAGTTTTCTTTATAAATATTCCGGATTATCTTTATAAAATTCTGACTTATTCCTTTCTTTCTCAGTTTAATCCAAAGTGCTTCTCTAGCAATTGTGTCGAAAGCTGTCCAGAAACAACCAACAAATAGATTCTACCTCATTTGTTACTAAGATATTTGTTGACTAATGTTCTAATCACAAAAATATTGTCAACTGTTCTTTTACCTTTCCTGAAGTCTGTTTGAAATATAGAAATTTTCTTTTCTTTCTCTGCCCATTCTTGTAATGTTTTTGTTAACACTCCAGTGAAGACTTTCCCAATAATTGAAAGTAAACTAATTCTCTATAATGTTCCTAAGATCTCCTTTACCTTTATAAATTTTTATTACAATTCATACTCTCCAATTTTTTGTCTTCAAAGATTAAGTTCAATAACTGGCCCAGTATGTTTAATCTTCTACTCCAAGCTTTCCAACATTCCCCTGCTATTCCATCTATTCCACATACTTTGTTAGGTCTTAACTTTTTAATTTGTTCCAAAGCTTCACTTGAAGTAATTTTACTATCTAACAAGTTTATTTTCCATAGATTATCAATATTCAAATTAGTTTGAATAACCAAAGTTTTTACTCCCAAAAGACCCTGCAAAAACATAACACCACTCTGTTGGTGGTACCACATTATCTCCTCCCTTTCTTTGGTGCATTTTACCTGTCTTTGCCCAAATTGCCTTGTTGTCATTCTTCTTTGCTGCCTAATTTAACTTCTGGCTAAGCTTTTCTCCCCATTCTTCATCTTTTACCTCTAATAAGCACCTATATCCCCATCTTTCTACAAGGTAATTGGCCCTAAATATGTCTTCTCCTGTTTGTCTCCAGTGTTTTAGCTCCTTTGTATCCTTCTTCCTATAACATTTTGCCCATTTTTATTTTCAAAAGTGAATTCTCCCCCCCTCATCTTTCCCTTTTACACCATTACACATCAAGAAGTTGTTCTCTTCACAGAACTTAATATTTTTTGCCTCATTATTTAAAACTCTATCATTATTGCAATGCTTCTCTCTCAATTTGCTTCTATTGGGCCCCAGGTAATTGAAATCTACCCTAATATGTTCTTCCCCTATTTTTGCATTTAGACCCTCCACTAGCATTAATTCTATATCTGTATATTTGTCCTGTAATTCTTCAATGTTTTCTCTCAATTTAATTAACAAATTTAAATCATAAAAGCTTGAAGAGGAAGGTGGATTATAAACAATACCTAAACACATTTGTGTACTACTACCACATACATCACTGAATATACACTACAGCACTCTATCACCTCCTAAATTCTTTTCTACCTTAATTTGGAAACTGTTAGGTCTTCTCACAAATAACCCTATGCCATCAGACACCTGATCTTTTCCTTTAACCTTCACCCCCTTTTTTTTTCCATAATAATCATACTCGGTGACATTGATGACAGAATCCTTTAATATCCATGTCTCAACCACTGTTAACACATCTGCCCACTTGATTTTCCGATGAATGTCACCATTTTGTATTTTCGCTATTAGCCCTTTAACACTTCACTAGATAAGGTACATATTCCCTATACTGAGTTCTTTCTCCCAAACCTATAGTGCTCCAACTTCGCTTTGCTTCTTGTAAGTCTCATCCCTTTATCTGACATGATTCTTCATTTCTCTACCTGCATAATACTTTCCCCAGGCATGGAGACTACACTCAACCCCTGTCCACATATTCAGATCAGCTATAGCACCCAGTGTTTCTCTGTTGGCATCCTCTCGCAGCTGTTCAGGAGACTGTACAATGCATTGTGGTGATGTCAGCTGTTCATCTTTCCCCTTCTCTCCTTTTGATGTTTCTTCTTCTCTGCCGCCACCTTGGATCCCTGAATTTTGATCCTCTCTGCTGACTGCGCCCACAAATTTATTGGTAATTTCATTGTGGTGTGTATATTAAATTTATTGTATATGCATATTATTTTATTGTTTGAAAATAGACAAACATAGTTCTGGTTCTAATAAATCTATAGTGAAGATATATCTATAAGAATGTATTAAATATGTTTACACTAACTCCAATTATTTGTGCAACATTAGAACATGTTTAGGGGGCAATTGCTCTCATCATCAGCTGTTGACCAACTACTCAATTTGATAGCTGGATCCCAAGGTGCTTCTGTGGTGGTCTCTGATGGTTCGAGTAGGAACTTGCTGATTTCATCCATGAGTTAAACATCAAAATCCGTTAAGTTTTTCCTGTGTTTTATGATGAAATTTTTTCCCCAATTAGATAGTTCAGTTGGGTTTGCAATTGCCCCCGAAACATATTCCAATGTTGTATAAATGGAGAACATTTTTTTTTGATTTGTTTATTTAAGGACGCTCTGTAACATCTCAGGTCATCAGCGTCCCATTCTATTCAGGGCATGAAACGACCGACAAATTTTGCTCAGAGGCCTCTTTTTTCAGGCTTGAGGTTCTTTATAATGCCGTAAATGTACGACACGGGACCCACGGCTTTACTTCCCTTCCGAAGGATTTTTACGATTTTTACGCCCGAAAAAATCCATCGATCCTGGCCGGGTTCGAACGCGCGACCTTGGGTTTAGAAGGCAAGTATGGTTACCACTACACCACCAGGACCGACAATGGAGAAAGTGTGAACATATTAACACATCTTATTTAATAAATTGTCACTCTGTTGTCTACAGCTTCTTAAATACAACTTAATTAATATTATAACTAATTTGTTAATGATTACTTTTTGAAGAAGATGTAGTGTGAAATGAATTAAATTTTTAAGATCTGAATGGCATACACCAAAATTATCATTTATATATAACAATAGAGGTAAAGCCAGATCATTTCAATACACTTATTACAATAATCATAAATAGTCATGTGCAAGTACTTCAAAGGGTAAATTACAGATTATAATTTTTCATGTTTAAATTGAACTTTATAGTGTTTTTTTTAACTTAATGCATAATGTATATGTGGTACTAGTTTCATTGTTATTATTTCGGCTTCCCGCCTGTGAGAAGTCTATGTTGAGACATGTTCAGTTCCTTCTATAGCAAAATGGAGATAGCAAACCGCAAACAATATGCTGCTCTGAAATTCTGTTTTTGTCTCAATGAATCTTCATCTGAGGCATATGGATAGTTATACTTCTCTATAGCACAACTTGAAAATGTTTAATGATGGAAGACAGTTAATTTCAAAGGAAGTTGGACTTGGCATTTTAGTTTGTTCTCAAATAGAAGAACATATTAACACAGCTGCTGTCATTGTGAGAGAAGATTGTCGAATAACATTAAGACTTTCAGAAATTCTGTAAATTTCATTGGGAGGTACCTACACATTGAAAACTGAAAAGTTACACATCAGATGTTTTTGTGTATGGTAGGTTCCAAGATTGCTAGTTCCCAATCAGAAGGATGTTTGTGTCAGATTTGCATGCAGTTACAAATGATGTTACAGGAAGATGCCGAGTTTTTTCAACAGTAATCACTATTAATAAAAATGGCTACATCATTTTGACCCTGAGGGCAAACAACAAAACTGTATGTGGAAATCTCCATTATCACCAACATCAAAAAAAAGTCAAAGGGATTTCTTCTGTTGTGAAAGTTATGGTCATCTCATTTTTTAATGTTCAAGCAATGGCTTACCAGCATGTTGTACCTTCACATGCAACTGTGACTGGGCAATACTATAAAGATGTTCTGAAAACTCTGTGAGGCCATATCAAATACAAAAGACTGGGTAATGCAGGTTTGCACAAGGTAAATGTTGTAGATAAATATCTTGCAGAAATCAATGGTTAAGTGTGTCCCTCACTCTCTCTATAATCCAGATTTAACCCTGTGTTACTTTTTCCATTTCTCTTAAATTGAAGAAATACCTTGAGGGGAGACATTTTCCATCATCAGAAGCAGTGGTGAAGGCTGCAGAAGAGATTCTGGAGGGCTTGCTAAAAATTAAAAGTACATTTTTGAAGACTAGCGAAATGTAGGAACAGTGCATTACATTAAACTGGGGACTACTTTGAGAAAGATCATCAAAATTATGAGAACAGGTAAAATATTGTCAAAAAAATTATGATCATTCTTTATTGAACAGCCCTCATATTTTACTGGTCCGACTTGCTAAGCACAGTTGAAAGTATATGGTCCTCTGAACAGACAAAAAAATTTGTCTAGATCAGTGAGAATGACATGAAGTCATTTAAGATCAAATAAATTAGTATCTTTCATTTAAAATTTTGTTAAACAAGCTTAACAAGCACAGTAAATTGTTAAAATTACAGTAGAATTAAAAATGAGAAAAACAGGAAGATTGTAAAACTCGATTTATGCTACTAGCACATTGTGCAAACAAGAGCTTTATCACTTGGAATCAAATGATTAAATTTGAAGGCTATATTTCATTTGATATTAAATAGATGTGGAGCTAACAGAACTTTGGGAGAAAACGGGCTACATGTAAAACACTAGAATGAGTAAATGTTCAAGAAAGTGCCCAGTATTATATTGAGATCACAATGCTCTCTTTATCACTTGCATTGTTTGAAATCACATATAACAAACATCTTTGTGTGCAATTATTGGAAGGCTTGTGAATGCTTAGGGGATATCCAAGAATATTTCCTAAGATTTTATGACATTCAAGAAATTATTATTATTTTTTTTTTATGTAAAGAGATTGCAGAGTTAATAAATTATGCATGGAATAAAAGTAATGTCCTAAAGTTATTAGCATTTTGTAGTACTAATAATGAGTTATTTTCCCTCCTCCTGGCCTCTCCACAATGTGAACCCAGTGATATGATCATATGATATTCATTGTTCCAACTGTGGTGAAGGTGATTGGACATTTTTGGGCCTCTTCTACACAGATGATCAGAAATTATGAAAATAATATTGCTAGATGCTATAAATAAGCTGCAAAAATCAACATGATCCTGCACCTATATATAAAGAGGTAAGCATTTTATTCTGTTTTTAATGTTATGATGCAGATATTAGGATGTAGGTAAAAAATAAAATATATATATATATATATATATATAGGCTACACTTAAATTCTCACTAAACAAAAAATATATATGTTAAAGTAAACATTATTTACATTAGATGACCCTCTTCATTCTACAGAGCCTGCAAAGTACTAAATATAGTGCAATATTATGCCGAAAAAATATTCACTAAATTATTTGTTATGAATAGTTAACCATTCCAGGAAAAAAATCACTACCTACCTACCTCAAAGATTTTTTTATTACTGTATTATTTATTGTCGCTTTGACTGATGGTCTTGCAACGTCTATACGTTGGCGCAAATGAGCTGAGTCCTTGGCGCCTTAAATCTATCTACCTTCTCAGGATAAGGGGGGAAAAAACTTACCCAGACTGGAATTCCAATCCAGACTTCCGGATTAGTAGCTGCAAACAAACGCTATCATGAGACCACTAAGGCAGTCTAAAGATAATCTGCTATCTCCACTTTCGGATGTTTTCAGTGATTAGAAAGCAAATGCTAAGTTTTGGAAGTCAGCATATTTGCGCAAGATAACTCCTCT
This sequence comes from Metallyticus violacea, assembly GCA_030762175.1. NCBI lineage: Eukaryota > Metazoa > Arthropoda > Insecta > Mantodea > Metallyticidae > Metallyticus > Metallyticus violacea. The sequence goes on from CM060836.1 coordinate 21,202,863, forward strand.
TAAGAGATTGCCCACAGGACTCGTGTTAAATCGGAAGTTTTACAAACTTTTTAAGCGCTGTACCAGGTGTTTTGCCAATCAGATAAAGTATTCGACGTCAGACTCTTGCCGATTTTATTGTTGAGTTCAGCTACAGCAAAAAAGAGAACAATGGAATGGGGAGACTACGAGTACCATGTTGCTATGATTGCTATCCATAGGTTTGAAAAGGCGCCACTTGATATGTTCTAGGTCTTTAAGAAGCTGAAGATCAACAGGATGTATATGTACCTCAATATCCACCGCTTCAGTGAAATTGGAACTTTGGATGACCTCCAAGATCCCAACACAACAATGGTCAAAACAATGGCAGCTCATATACAGCGAAATCTATGTGGAAGGAAAAAAGACATGGCTACTCTGAATATCTCTAGGAAATCAACCCCCAGATTGCTCAGAAAAGGCCTTGGTTTGAACATTTATTGTGGAGGGCAGGAAATATTAACTTTGGAGATATAATGGATCTTCGGTTTTCTCCTGCGTCACTGCATCTCGGCAGCTATGACTGGACTGTCGCATGATCAATGTACAAAATCCCACAGCGCATGTTTCTCATTCTTATACTGGTAAACAGATTCATTTAAAGCGCGCCAAACGAAATGTCGAACTGAATTTGGTGAAAGGCGTGTAGGTACCACCATCGAAGGATTGCATATAGGATTGGGTTAAAAAGTTAGAAGAGGAAGTCTTCTTTGAACATTCAGGAGCCCGCAAATAACTGAAGAAACAATAAAGAAGCAATTGTTGGCGTCACTAACACAATCATTGCAAAGAATTTTCCAAGAGATTAATCTCGCATTTTCTAATGATATAGAGCAAAACTACATCTTTACCGCATGTTATGTGTTTAAGAATTGAATGCTACGAAACTCGAAAAAGACGTCCTGTTTTAACTAGAAATGTTAATGGAACTTGTACGGTGAAGCTAATCTTATAATTGAGATCATTATATGATTGAGTCGAACTACACTCTTATTGCTCCACTTGTTCGGTTTTCTTTATGGTTTGTATTTTTTCGCTCAAAATCCTGGACTTTCAGTCTTTTGGTTTACAAATGAAGTAGAGTTTCATGTGAGTGGATAACTAAACTCCAAAATTCGCTTTATGGACAAGGAAAATCCTCATGTTGTGTCTGAAGCATCATTGCATTCACAGAAAATCGGAGTGGAGTATAGCGTGTCTTGTAGAATTATAGATTTTTAAAGCCTATACCACTTTTTTTTTTTTTTTTTTTTTTTTTTTGAGATCTGTTGAAGTGAAGAGTGTACAAAAATAAACAAATGAACAACTCAAAGAATCTGTACATCAAGAGATTGAAGCCATTGACGTCACCACTTGGGCACAAGTATTTCAGAATTTGTAGAAACGTATAAAAGTGTGAATGGGCGTGGGTGGAGACCATTTACACCACAAATGAGAAGGTTCTGTTTTTTATCCCTGAAGGAATGTGTATATAACTTTTCAAGTAATTATCAAAATAGCATAATTTTTATAGACTATGGTTTGGGGCTTCTAGCGAGAGAATCGCCGTATATTATCTAAAGCACACATTGTTATTACAGCAATAACTTCTGTTGAAAAGATGCCAGCTTTTATTGGTAATACTAATAATGATGATGATGATGATAAAGAATACGAGTATCTTGTGATTGAACTATCGTGAATGAGTAGTAACGAAAACGTAATTATTGCGTTGGTGGAATCAAATTCATTTACAGGTTTATTGACCCTGTGGTACCTCAGTAATGAAAACGGGCTTTAAACGCCATTAAAAAAAAAGTTTATTCATATACAATGTTTTAAGATTCTCTCCTATCATTTGCAGACCTATGTTTTGAATAAAGCAAAGAAGAAGAAGAAGAAAAGGATCGATTTGGTTTTATAAGGTGTTGTTTCTCTTTTTAGCGGCATGCTGTAAAGTGCTTGTGTATATCACCCATATCAAAACAGCTGCGGCAGTCTCCGGCGATCGATCTCTATGACCTCACGTGACCCGAGAATTCTGGTCACTGTGCCTACAAGCTTGGCTGTGAGGGGACGCTTTACCTTCAGGTAATGTAATAATGGATGTTCGCAAATTTTCCTTTTATCTTCATAGAGAAAAAGTACATTTATGTCTTGTCAATGCACTAAGAACACCCCTAATTGCACTTCATGTCAATTCAAAGTTGTATGAATTATGAAATGCAACGCTGCTGCAAATACCTTAATGGAAAAACAATTTCTCGCGGAAACGAGAAAGTAGAACTTAATTTTTTGAAGGAATTATCCTCACTGATGTGAACTTTTTGAGACCTTTTATGAGCGTTCTAAGTTTAAAGTTTTTAGTAGAGCTCTGTGAATCGTATCCCTATATTATCTTGATCAGTTGTTCTGTGTTTTGATATCTGATGCCACCTTATGCTCAAGTTCGTTCTAATAAATGAGGGTAAATGCAGCATCGTGGCCCCATGCATGCCTTTTTGATGTTTACATTTACTTGTCTGTTAGGGCGTGGTTACTTCGAGAAAATATTGTCATGTCAGTTCCCCTTTTGTTATTAGAACTTACGTTTAGCTTTATAGGTATAGAACGCTGGATAACATTTTCGCTACACAAAATATCTTTTACATATCACTATATTTTAACTACACAGAGTGGAAAGAAACTATGACTTTCATTGCACTGGATTATTATTATTTTTTTTAATATTAGAATAATATTTGTTATTTTGAAGCGAATTTTAAGAAAACGTTGCCAGTCATTACATTTTTAAACACATCGTTTAGACAATTCATAGAACTTTCGAGGAAAATATAGGATAAATTCGTTTTCTAACATGTTAGCGCTTATTTTGTACGTTTCACAATATTCTAAATATAATCATTGCAAGATCTGTTAATTTTTGCGTTGATTGTACACATGACAACATTGCAGATTGCAGATCCATGCGTGCGCATTTTTAATAACTATATTCAGCTGTTATTATGTTTTTAAATGGTTCTTTTGCGGATTTTCTTTCTTTTTTGTATACTTTTTACTCAATTTTATTTTATTTTTAATTAATCTTAAATTGATTATGTTTATATTCGAACTCTTGTAGCCACCTATGCGATTTGTTTCATGTTTCGTGGGTCGCTGTCTAATTTGATTATTCTGAATGTGAAACAAACGTAAGTTTGTAAGATTTTTTTTTTTGAATGATTTATTTATGGACGTTCTTTAACAGCTCAGGTCATCAGCGTCCCATTCAACTCAGGGCGTGAAACGGCCGACAAATTTTGCTCAGAGGCCTCTCTTTCAGGCTTGAGGTTCTTTTTCGTGCCGTAAATGTACGACACGGGACCCACGGCTTTACTTCCCTTCCGAAGGAAGCCATACTTAGGATTTTTACGCCCCGAAAAAATCCATCGGTCCTGGCCGGGTTCGAAACCGAAGTTTGTAAGATGACATAGTTTGGCAATGCAGAATATTTTGAAACGTTAATCATTTGAGGTAAAGCGTATTGTAATGGAGCTGCAAACTTTCAGTAAGTATTTTATATTTGTATGTCTCCGTGAATAGTTTCATTCTGATGGCAAGCTCTTGTGATTATATAATGCTCCTAATCTTCATTGTTAATAGTTCAGCGTACGCCAGATCTTTCGTTCGTTGTTATTACAGCCGCGTGGAAGGACATAGAAAGTAAAACAGTAATAGCAGGATAAAATTTGAACGCAAGTCCTGCGGAAGGGATTTAAAGTCGTTGAAACCCATGTCGTAGATTTAAGGTACATTAAAGAACTCTGTATCTGAAAAAGAGGTCCATGGACAAAATTATCGGTCATTTCACGTCCAAGTAATACCTTAGCATCACACTAGATGGCATTTGAAGCGATGGACTGACCACCCATCTTTCTGACATCTGTAGGTGCTAAATGCAACAAAATTCAAATTTATATATAGAAATGATTTTTTTTGTACACCGTGTGTAGGACATTAGTTGGAAAGGAAAAATGAAGACATTAAAAATTCAGGCCACGGCAGGAATTCGAACTAAAGATCTAAAGCCTTTCGTGCTGACTCTCTACCTGAGCTACGCAAGCACAGAATCACGAACCTTATCTTCTGATTCTACCTAGCCTGGCCGTAAATTGTGTTGTAAAGTTTTAAAAGGGACTGTACCAGGTGTCTTGACAATCTGATAACGCAACTGCTGCAAAGTCCTTCTTATTCAAGTTCAACTGCAACGAAAAGAGCATGTAAGGTTTAGTTTTGGAGGGGGGGGGAGATTGACGAAAAACCTTGACAGATAGGGTTAGAGAAATCACTACCTGAGACTTTCCAGACTCTCAAGAAACTCAATTTTAGCAGAATATTTGTGTGCTACACTACCAAACACTGAAACAGGTACCCTCACTGATCGTCCAAGCTTTGTGAGGACTGGCGCGTATCAGGCAAACATCCATATTGCTCGGGTTAAGACCCAAACTGAAGACTTTTGATAGAAGTAATGGACATTTTTAACTCCAAGACTTAAGCAATGGAAAGAGCTGAAAATCAGACGTCTATTAGAGGGTTGCGCTAATAATGGACACAGAAAAATATTTTTACGGATGAAAAACTATTCAACATTAGGGACAACTTCAACTAACGGAACGACAGAGTGTAAGCTACAACTTTCTAAGAAGCTCGTGAGATCCAAGATCCTGCCTCGGTGATGGTTTGGTGGGAAGTGATATATGATGGGTTACGAAGCTGCATTTCTGCCAAAAGGAAAAAGACAATACTTGAACCTATGACAAAAGACTTGAACACCACTTTGTTCAATAATAGTTACTGGAGCTTCCAGCAAGATTCAACACCAACTAATAATGCGAGGGTTTACTAAATGTTAGCTTGAGAGAAATGTTTATGATTTTATTAAGACTGGCCCTCTAGCAGCCCTAACCTTAGCCTTTGGACTACAACTCTGGGCAGTAATTGAGGGTGTTGCTTAGAAGAAAAAACACTCCAACATTGAGTTTCTCAAGAGATTCTTGGAGCAACAGTGGCGGATTTTCTCATGGAGATAGAGCGTGCTGCCATTGATGCACAGCCCAATATACTTAGGTCCTATATTGAGGCAAAAGGAGGTCATTTTGAAAAATAATATGTGCACTGTGTACAAAATGCATGTAGGTAACTAAGTGTCAAATTAATTTTAAAAACAACAAAATACATTGTTGCTATCATAAAAAAAAAGAAGATTGTAACCGAACTTATGGCCAAACTGGGTAAATACCGGAGACTTTCCTGCTGTAAGAGATGTGTTGTTTAAGAGGCGACTCGTAATGCTGTGAGTACTTATGATCCAGGCTTCTAATTTAATCACCCACTATACAGTGGTTAATTTATATAAGGCAATGGTTCTTTCACACTAGCCATGTGTAGCACATAAGTTGAATAATAAAGAACCAGACTTGATAAATTCGGGACAAGACCAGGATTCAAGCCACGGATCTTCTGCTTTCCGGGTTGACGCTCTAACCAACTGAGCTGCGTTCTCAAAGTTTAGACAGAACAGAAAGCAAAATAGTCCCCCCCATATCTGGTAGTATGCATATGAGGGCCTCTTAATAAAGAATGATGTCGTTTCTTTTTGACAACATACCTTTGGCCATCCTTAAAATTTTGATGATTTTTCTCAATGATGTAGTGCACCTGTTCCAGCTTTTCTGCAGTCTTTAAAGATAGGCTGGAAACAAATTTTTAATAGGTTATCGAGCATTGCCGCCGCAACCTTCACCACTGCTTTTGATGATGAAAATTGCGTTCCTTCAATTTAGGGAAAAGCAAAAAGTCACACGGGTCTAAATCTGCATCTGAGAGAGAGAGAATTAATATTGATTTCTGAGAGATATTCAACATTTGCGAAGTGCGGCCGTGTATTATCGTTGTGCAGCATCCAGCTTGTTGTACAGAAAGGGGGCCTTGTTGAGTTTTGAGAACATTGCTGTGGTATTGCTCAGTTACTGTTGTGCGTTCATGTACAACTTGCTGGCAAATAATTTCTTGAATATCGAAAAATGAAATTACCTTCATTTTCCCAGCAGAAGCAATCAATTTTGCTTTTTGAAGTTGGTGATGATGAAGGTTTCCACTAGTTTTGCTGTTTGTTCTCAGGATCAAACCCATGTTTCATCAGCAGTAATTACCGCATCTTCTTTCATGCTAACTTACACGCCCGTCCTTTTGTTTGGGTATCAGCAATTTTGGAACCCACAATGTGCAGTTTTGTGTAGGTAGGACCCAGTAAACTTTTAAAAATATGTGAAAGTATCCTTAATGTTATTCAACGATTCTTTTTCACGGCGTTAGTTGTTGGTTTTTCCCCCTCCACAAAATGAACTTTGAAATGGAGGAAACATTTTAAATTATCTTCCAGCGGTTACAGAGAAGCACAAACTCTCCATGTAACATTGCATAAGTCTCAACTGAATATTTGTCGAGACGAAAGCATGATTTCAGAGCATTATATTATGCTATTAGCGTAATTGAACATGTCTCGCTTTACACATCTCTCATAGCCAAACCGGAAGTGACAACAGTGAAATTGGTTCCACATGAACATTAAGCATTAAGCTAAAACAATTTTGTAAAGTTACATTTTAGCGTGAGAAGTTATGCCTGTAAAAATGTATATTCTTTATTGAATAGCTCTCGTATATGGTTCAGCCAGATAAAATATTTTAATTTATTTTTCATTTTCCTCCATCAAAGTTTAGACGTTTTTATACACCGACTATACAATAGGATAATTGATCAGAAAATTTAAAACAAGGACAAAATTGGACAAATTTGGACAAAGCCGGAAGAAAAACTTTTTTTTTTTTTCCTCCCCACATTTGGCATTACACATACTTAGGGCATCTTTTTTTCTGCAGCTACTAAATGGGTCTTTGGATTATTGCTGTCGATCTCTTGAGAAGTTTTTTCGTTAAAATATTTTATAAAATGGCTAAAATAAATGTAACATATTACGTAGGCATTATTTTTTTAAAGAATGTTTATTTAAATACATAATGCAAAGGATACAATTTCAGCTAAATCTCTTCGCTATTTTCTACGGAAATGCTACATACAATTATGAATGATCCGTTTAAAAAGAAGAAAACATGGCTTTTAAACAATATTAAGGAGCTCCGTAAAATCTATGTACATAAGAGGAATGCCATGGGCGCCGCTGTGACGATTACAGGACCTGTCCTAGTTACAACTTAATTAATAAATTTATTCTTGGACGTTTGAATTGCCTCCACATTCCTCAGCCTCTAGATTTTCAAGAACTAACCATAAATATCTAAACGTAAGAATTTGCCGTCCGCTTAGCTCACGAAAAGTCGAAGCGAGAGTACCAACTTTTTTATCTCGTTTTATTTTTAGTACCTCGACAGAGTTAAAACGGTAGAACAGCGCAGGATAGAATGTTTTGTTCACCCCTGCCTGGAAGGGTAACACTCTGATGTCCTTGTTTACAGCCAAGCCTCTAGTATGACAAAGGACATTAGAGAAGTGTGTCGCAGAAACTCTTATCTCCACTAAAGAGAGACAAGTGGATTGTTGTCTTTCTTAGTTTAAGTGTCTCCTTTTGTTGCACTACCTTGAAATCTACAGTGTGTTCGCAAACGTTGTTTTAACAGCTACGTGCCTATTACACTGGAAAAAGAGGTATGGGGTGGTTTAAGAATCATTATTGAATTTTCTCTGTTCATTTTTCTAAGAGAATAATTAACATTCTTGCATAACTTGACATTGAAACACAGGTGGCCGAGACAGATAAGGCACAAACCCATAAATGAAGGAACTGCAGTTTCAATCTCGCTAGGACTGGCCTTACTGAATTCGGTTTTTACCGGGTTTTCCTCACTTCTCATTAATGGCAAATAACAAAGAGATACCCCCTCAACTTAGGCATGTAACGCTTCCCCCTCCCTGTACGGTCCTTCGCTTGTGTTCAGCTTTTTCGCAGAGCAAATTCATCGATCAAGTGCTTTGTGCTTTTTTTTTTTTACCCCCCTACTTTTTTTTACAGAGGAATTAAATTTTGAGAACTGTTTAAGTATGACAACTGTTCAGTAAATTATAATGGTACTTTTTTTACAAGTATAATTTCTTGTGCTAAATTTATCTTTACAATATTTTGGTAGCTCAGTAGTTTTATGCATGGTACTAGTTTCATTGTTGTCACTTCCGGTTTCTGCCTGTGGAGGTGTGCAAATTTTAGACATGTTTAGTTCTGCCTACAGCAAAATGGAGATGGCACGCGACAACAACAAACTTGCCACGGTGACCGAGGTCGTTAAGGCGCGGACTCGTGAGCGGAAGGTACCCTAAATTTAGACCTAGAATGTTTCCTTCCTTAAAAAAAATCCTTTCCCAGTTTATCATTTCATCTCATGTATCATGTGTCCACCACCTATGGTGACTCAGTAGTAAAACAGGCGTTAAACACCATTCACACGAACAATAAGCTGCTCTGAAATTGTTTTCGTCTCAACAGATCTTCAGTTGAGACATGAAGAGTTTGCTATTCCTTAAAACACGGCTCGAAGATGGTTTAAAATGTTTAAAGAGGATAGGCAATCAATTAAGGAATGTGGACCCAGCGTTGCAATTTGTGTTATAACGAAAGAAAACATTAACACAGCTGCTGTCTGTGTTGACATTTTCCTCTGGAAGAGGATCATCGAATAACATTAAGAATACGTTCAGAAATTCTGAAGATCTCACTGCGTGCCACCCGCATATTGTACACGATAGATTCCAAGACTGCTGATTCCCGATCGAGATATTCGCATGAAAGTTTGCATGCAGTTGAAGACGGCGTTACGGGAAAATGCGGAGTTTTTCTTTCAAACGTAATTACTACTGATGAAACTTGACTGTATCCTTTCGATTCTCACAGCAAATCATCATTAACGCAAAAAAAAAAAAAAAAAAAAAAAAAAAAGGCAATTCGTTGCTTCTTCTGAGAATGTAGTCTCTCATTTTTCGATATTCAAGGAATGGTTTACCAGCATGTCATACCTACACGCACAGATACTACAGATAGGTCCTAAACTCTGCAAGGCCTTATCACACACAAAAGGCCACATTTCTGTGCTACAAGCTGGATGGTCTACTACTACAATGCACGGCCACACATTACAAACTTGTCGCATAATAGTTCATAAAAATCAATGCAAATTGTTCCCTGTAGCATATTTAGCTCTCTGCAACTTTTTTCCCAAATTGAAGAAACACCTTTGATGGAGGCAATTTTCTTCATTAGAATTAGTGGTGAAAGCTGTGGAAGCAATTCTGAAGAACCTGCCAAAAAATGGTTTCCAGCATGACTTTGAAAACTGACTGAAATGCAGGGATAAATAAGCAAATTGCAACCAACAGTGACTACTTTTGAGAAAGATCATCAAAATTATGAAGATAATTATGATCATTCTTATTGAATATCCCTAGTAATTGCATTAGTCTCTAAAGCAAAAAATTATGATCATTCTTATTGAGTATCCCTTGTAATTGCATTAGTCTCTAAAGCCATTAACTTTTTTTGGTACTGAAATTAGTAGTTCATTTCTATATTTCATTATTTTAACTTTCTTTTAACATGTAAATTTTAATCAATATATTACTACTGCATTTGCTTTACAATGCAACTTATATAGAATTAGCAAATATTCATAGACTTTGAAAACAAATTGTTGCTAACATTACTTAGTCAGGTACAAATGGAATTTTGAGGTGCAAAAATAACTTTCTCTCTCTCTCTCTCTCTCACGCACGCACGCACACACACACACATACACACAAGGGTAGGTCCATAAGTTTCCTGCCTTGCTGATAAGGATTGTCACCTTTACAAAAACCCTTATCTGGTATCATACCTCATCTATTAAGTAAATAATTGCAGCTGTAACTTCTGCTCCACTGCTTCAGTTGTCCAGATATAGTTGCATAAAAAAGGCTATGTGTATAAGATCGTGACACATTCAAAATGGAGTATCAAGCTGTTATTAAATTCTTCACAAAAGAAGCACTTACTCCAAATGAAATTAAACAGTAATTTGCTGGTGTATATGGGGAAGCCCTCATGTTCTACCGTAAAAGAATGGGCCAAACTTTTTCGAATGGGTCGAGAAAGCATTGAAGATGAAGAACTTGCAGGTTGGCCCTAGGATGTGCTCACTCACTCCTGAAAAATCGCTCTTGTGTAAGGAGAAATTAGGGAAGACTGGCAGTTCAAAGTTAAAGAAATAGCAGCAAGGTTGGCCCTTTCTAAAACAACAGTCCTTAGAATTATTTATGAACATTTAAACATGAATAAGGTTAGTGCAAGATGGGTACCTAGACTTCTTTCCTCAGTCCAAAAGCAGCAACGAATCATCTGTTGTCAGGCATTTTTGAAGCTCTGCCATGGCAAAGAGAGAAAAGTTTTGCAAACCATTGTTGCAGGAGATGAAACTATGGTCCTCTACTATGATCCCTTGTCCAAAAGAGAATCAATAGAGTGGCGTAAACCTGGCAAAGCACCACCTCTAAAGGCCAAGGTCACTCAGTCAACCAAGAAGATCATGGCCACAATCTTTTGGGACTGTGAAGGAATACTCTTCATTCACTTCAAGGAGAGGAACACCACAGTAAATGGGGAGTAGTGTGCACCTTCTTCAACACAATGGCATGTGCACGCAGTTCTTGTTGCAAAGGAAGCTGTGAAGAAATGTGGTTAATTTTTTCTGCTTCTCCCATTTACCAACCCCTCGATTTTAACTCCTAAATGAATACAATCCCAAACTATCTTTCTCCTTTCCTCCATTTCTCATATTTACTCAATTTTTCCCTTTTTGAATACTACTATTTGAGACTTATACTGATTTACCTTCAAGCTCCAATCATTACAACATTTATCTATTTGCTGCAAGGAGTGCTTTAAACTAATTGTTGAGATGTCACCTGCAAATAATAACCCGGGATTGTAACATTATTAATAATTGACAATGAATTGTTACTCTTTCCTATCTCTGTTAATATATCATCAATGAAAATAATGTAGCACTGAGCTTAACTTACACCCTTGCCTTTATCACTTTCTCTTGATTTATTTCTCTAGTTACCATTCCTTCCCCTACTTTCACACAGAAGGTATTTCTCTTTACAAATCTTTAAGAATATTCACCATATGATATCCACATTGGCATATCTACACTTCCCCTACCCTTATATATTGGGTATCATTAGCTGTTTGTTTGTTTTATTGGGATTAACAATAATGTGCAAATTTATTTAATTACAGGTGTTCAAAATGCAGTGTGAACTATGGAGCTTCCTCAGAAAGATAAAAGTTTTAACAAAGACAATGATATAGGTATTTCTGGCAAAGCTGTACTCCAAAACAAGGACACTGAAATTAAGGAAATTAGCACAGGTCAAAAAATAGACAATAGACAAGGTCATACAAGTAAAACAGACCAAGACAGTAAGCAAGGTAGTATTAAAGGTAAAGAACAAGAAGGAAAAAAATGTAAAGATGAAGAAGGTAAGCGAGGTAGTCTGACAAACAAAGAATCAGATAGCAAGAGAGGCAGTGTCACAAGCAAAGATACAGCTAAAAGTGGCAGCTTCAAAAGTAAGGACCAAGTAGAAGGAAAGGAAAATTTTCCTGATCAAGATACTGCACGTATTCCACGTAAGTTCATCACAAACTGGAGGCAAGCTTGTGGTAGAACCAAAGATCGAACAAAGGAACTTCTGAAGAAGTGGCGAACACTTCCAGAATCAGAAATAGTTGATCGCATCACAGCAACTGAAGACAGTATTGTGCAACACTCTAGCGATAACACACATCATGGTTGGAGTGTGCATGTTTGGGGTAAGGTTCAATTCAGTTATTATTAATTGGGTTATATTCTTCATTACATAAGCAAATAATATTTGATAAAAATAGTTTTAACAGGACATTTTATTCAATGCCCCAAGCTCTTTTTTCTTTTCTCCTACTTGCTTTCTTTCCTACAGTAAGGTACAGGTTGTTGTATCTCTTATGCAATACCAGCTTGAATATAGCTATCAAGACATACTTATCCTTATATTATTTTGTGATGCAAAATGCATGGAATCATTAATGTATTCTGCTTCACATAATATTGGAAAAATCTATTTCCGTAGTGCAAGTTACATACACTTTCCTGTTAGTATGATGAGATAAAGCAAACTAATGGAGACATTACACCTAAAGTTTAATCAAACTTGTATAACTTTAAAAGACGGAATTCCCAGTCAGAAGCATAAATTGTCTGGTAACTTAACATAGCACACAATTATGGGGTGTTTCACTTGCTCTCGTTCCTTTATTTTCCTATATAATTTTCAAACAATACACATAATTTAATGATACTTGACATTCACATATCTTGATGCATGACAAGCATGATAATGTCATATTAAGTGTTAAAAGTGGTTGCCAAGCTCTACAGGCAATATACAGAAAGATGGAATTCTGTGTTAGGTACGACAGAAAGAGAGTATCAGGGAGTTTCTCTAGTCAGAGAGGTGTAAGGCAGGGTTGAATTCGTTCACCCCTATTCTTTAATCTTTTTAATGATGACACAATCCAGGCATATAACAAGAAAATATGGCACTATCTACAGTGTAGGATATACAGGTACCAGGACTGTTATACCTGGATGACATGAAATTGTTTCTACTACAGTAGACTGGTTACAGTGTGGATGAACAGACTACAGACCTACTGTAATACTTGGTTACTCACGGTGAAAACAAGTAAAATGAACCTTCAAGAATGGAACTATTTATAGCAAAGTAGAGACACGGACATATGCAGAACAGGCACTTGATAATGTAAAGAATTTTGTGTACCGTGGGCTAACTTTCAAGATGAATGGAAGATGGACAAAACACGTTGATTGGGTGAAAATTAAGCAGAAACTCCTTATATAAAACAGAATTTCAGATATGCTAGTAGGGCTATTAGAGACAAAATTGGGGTAGTAGACGATCTACAATGATTTTTGGAACCAAAATTCCCGGTTGGGAATGAACAGAGAAATTGTATCGGCTGAGGATGGGTTTTTTGAAAGGTATTTTAAGAGTGGAGAGCAGCAAATTGTGGATCCTTAGGGAATTGCCTATAGCAAGATTATAGAATATTGGATCCAAGCAGGAAGTACTGGCTACAAATTGATCATGGAAATTACACTAATTAGGATGATCTGCTACCAGAGCAGCTGAGAATGGGGGGAGGGCACAATAAGACCTATGTTTCAAAATTAAGAAGGGGTCTGGAACATACAGCAATGGGTAACATTTGGATCGCACAGTGGGGAAACAGGAGGGGGTTTGGAGGAAAATTAAGAAATGCTTCAGCATTAATAGGTAACTGATTTTTTTGGAGTTTATACAAAAAATTTTGCTGGACATACAATTGGAGCTGAAAATCAGATGGAGAATGAAACATTACATCCAAACAGGAGCCAAACTCTGCAATCAGTAGCTCAGTTGGGATAGGTTAGGCACATGGTCAACGACTAAAGTAACAGACCGAGAGTGTATGAAAATATGCCATATATATGCGATGAAAGAATCTTGGGAACATATTCTGGTGTATTGCAAGGAGATGGAAGAATGGAGAAAGAGATATCTACCGGCCCCATTTGTTAACAGGGGGAGAAGGAAGTGGTAGTGCTTGACTTTGCTGGCAGGTAGGAAGGAGGAGGGAATACGTAAATTTTTAAAAAAGTAAGGCAACTCAGATTGGAAGATGCAACCTCTCCATGTTACAATTTGCCAAAAGTCAGGAATTATAGTCTTAGTCTTCCATTGAATTTTTCTTTCAGTTTTACGAGGGCTGCTCAAATATGATCATAATTTTTTTACAGACATAATTTTTCATGTTAAAATTTAACTTTACAATAATATAATTGAAATCATTGTATGATTGAGTCCAACTAAACACTCTTATTGCTTCACTTACTTGTCTATAAATTTCGGCTCATCATATGATGATTTCAATTATATGATTAGCTTCACTGTACAAGTTCCAATTAACATTTATAGTTTACAATAAGTTTCATTGTAGTCACTTCTAGTTTCAGCCTTTGAGAGATATGCAAATTGAAACATGTTCACTTTCGCTTACAGCAAAATGGAGATGGCATATGATGAACAATATGCTGCTCTGAAATTCTGATTTTGTCTGAATAAATCTTCATCTGAAGCCTATACAATGCTACAGGAGGCCTATGGAGAGTTTGTTCTTCCCTATAGCACAGCTCAAAGATGATTTAAAAGGTTTAAAGAGGGGAGGCAAACAATTTCAAAGGAAGGTGCATCTGGTGCTCCAATTTGTGCGCAAATGGAAGAAAACATTAATACCTTTGGTGTCATTGTGAGAATGAATCTTCATATAATATCTTCACATATGTTAACTAGTGCTGTGCTTGTACTGTGGCCTGATCTGAACCCAGGGTCAAGAAGGTCATACTCATTAAGGTAGTCTGTCAGCAGTTTGTGTACGATGCATTGGAAGGATACTTTGTAGTCTTTAGGAAACTGGGTATTTTGATCTTAGAAAGGGGTTTCATAAATATCTGATTCCATTCCCGAGATACGATGATGTCATGAGTGTAGTGTTGAAAACATGAGTCACATTGGCAGCATTACATGAATTATTTTGTATATTAGAGTTATATTAATATGATCTGAACCCTGTGTCTTAATCTTTATAAGCTTTAATGCTGTCATAACATCCATAACATCTATTTCTATAATGTATGTTAAGTGTAACTTCTCTGGTTCAGGTATCTCAGAAAGTAGTTTTCATATGATTTATTCCTTGTTCATTTTGTTTAATTCTCAGGGAACTTTTGTAAAGTGGTCATTTAGTGAGAGGGCCATTCCATATACTTGCAGTGAAGTCTTTCCCAGTCCCATTGTTTGAATATCTCCTGCACCTGTAGTGAGTCAGTGAGTCAGTAAGCATGTCTTATTTTGGCATTTTTCAATGCTTGGTTTGTCCTGTTATAAATATATTTATAGCTATCTAAGTTTGCATTTTGTTGTATCTTATGATAAGTCCTATATGCCAGCTCTCTTTGAGTTATCAAATTTCAAATGTCAGCAGTCATCCATGGTGCTGGCTGTGTAATCATATGTTTTTGGGGCATGTTTATTAAACAGTTATATAATGCATGTATTTTAATTGGTCAACGTTTTGGTCTAATGTGTGTAATGTCCAGATGGTATTTCAAGCTAATACTTGTTTAAACATCATCAATGAGTTTCAAGTCTCTATAAGTTAGTCTGTGGGACAAAGCAAAACAAGTTTTGAGCCTGTGCATCAGTTGTGGATTCACCAAGCCAGGTTGGAAGGAAAAACAGACCTGCCATTTGGACATTCACGCCTTGAAGTCCACGACTATATCTGGTCCTTAAATGACTTGCAAGCAGAAGATTTCATGTAAACAATATTCCTCCCAGGAAAGGTCACTCATCAAATATTTACATAATCATTGACACCAACAGTATGCATGCATAAATTATGTTGTTTACTGAGAATGCAAGTGCCGATTGCACGGAGAACAAAGTGGAAGTATATTTCATGGCTCAAAAACATGTTTAAAACACCCTACAAAATGTTAAAAATGACATACTAACAACATTAAATTAAAAAAAATTACCAAAATATACTCTTAAAACTTAAATAATGACCTAAAACTTTAAAATGGGAAAAATAACCAAAAAATTAGTAAAAAATCGCATTTTTGTAACTAGCAACTTGTTCACAGAAGTTATATATACACAGAAATTTTTAAGATGCAAAGAAAAAAAGATAATATGTCATCAGAATTCGTTTCCTCCTGATGATAATGTTGACTTTGTAACAGTTTTAGAGAGTAGAATCACCATTTGTGTCCCTGTCTCTGATATGTCTGCATGAATGTTACTGAATTATTTCCATTAGTTTGAAAGTTAAAATGAAAAATAAGCAGCCGAGAGCAAGTGAAATGTTTGATTATATTTCTGTTTTCTTAAAATTATGCATAAAAAAAAACCATGGTGTAGTATATATTTTTCTCCAGAAGCAAATCATATCATTAACTACTTGAAGCAATAACTTAGGGCTATATGAATTATCTAAGAAAACTTTTCTGTCATCATGCATTTAATTTCCAAACAGAGAAGTGATGTAATACAAAATTATTAACTTGAGTAATTTTTTTTGCAGCAACTTGGGTAAATAGAGTTCCTAGTGAAGATGAGGCTCAGCTAGATGACATTAGTGATTGCAATCTTTCTGAGCTACAAAAAGAAAAACTTACACATTTCTTTTCACATCTTCTTGACTGGGACAGAGATGAAGTCATTTCAGAACAGGATTTTGATGCCCTAACGGAAGTAAGGACTTAATGTAACATTTTTACATATTTTTTAAAACTCATTCTTTTACAAAGTTTATATTAGTATTAACATATGCAAACGTAGTGCAGATAAGACTTCCAAATTGCAAGCTCAGAAGTAATTGAATTGGTAGTATATTTGAAGGTGTATAGCTCAATTTCTCCCTTCCATAAATTCTAAATGTTGTCTCTTATACTTTATCCTTGGCTGATATTCAGGGAACAAATGGCACATTTTTCCAACAATCATCTTAACATATATTCATACAGGATATGAACAGGTTACAAAGGTAAGCTTAAGATTATTTGGATAACTGCCACAGGAGGCTTTTCAGTTTCAGTTTTATTCTGCCATTTGCAATATTATTTACAAAGCATTGTCAATATTATACAGATAGAATACAAGTTTACATTACAATAAACAGGTAGATAAAAATACAGATCTGAATAAATATAGATACATAAAATAGCTAGAAAACATATGTTTACATTACAATTAAAAAAGTACCTCCAAATACAGATCTGAACGTAGAAACCAAATGCTAGAAAATTATATTCACTCATTTTTGTTCCTCTTTGTATTCATTAATTGAGTAAAAAGCATTTTTTATCAGATAGGTCTTTATTGCATTAATTTTCTTCACTTCACATATTTCCTTAATCAAATAAGGTAAATAATTGTATAGATCTTTCATAACACTTTCAATACATTTTGAAATTAATGATCCCCTGAACCTATTTCTAAAGTAGTTCTGTTTTGTTCTCGTGTTATGTTCATGAATATTCGTATTTTTTCTTCAGTGTGATTTCTTATTAAATGTTTAAGACATTCAAATATATATAAACAGGGTAGTGTGAGGATTTTTATTTTTTTAAAACTACTTTTACACGTTTTTTTTTTTTTTTTTTTTTTTTTTAAATTTTTTCCATTATTCTTATTTCTGTAGTCTAAATATCCTTAGCATACTTTTCTTACCAGCTTCACTCCATAAAATGGCCCTATAATTTAGATGTGAGTGAATAAATGCATAATATACCTTTAATGTGCTATCTTTATCCATAATTTGTGTTATCTGTTTTAATATATACATGCCCTTATTGATTTTGTTGCTAACCTTTTCTACATGTTTATGCCATTTTAAGTTATTATCTATAACTATTTCTAAAACATTTGTATATGTTACTTGGGAAATTTGCTTATTTTGTATAGTTAATGTGATGTTAAAATTTGCTTATTTTGTATAGTTAATGTGATGTTACCTTTTGTTTTATTACTTCATTTAATTTGCATCCATTCGGTTTTGTTTGCATTTAGTGCCATCCCTAACGCTTCTAAGTAGATTCTAATTAATTCTAATAAAGAATTTGCTTTATCTTGCACTTCTGCCTGCGACTTACTCGTTACCACTATGCTGATGATACAACATCACTATGTTGTATCATCAGCATACCCAATGGCTAAGCCTCCGGCATCCTATATTAATTTACTGAGGTCGTAAGTGCAGACTCATAATTGGGAGATTTGCCACTTGATTCCCAGGCTCCTATCCTTCCTGACCGAGGTTTTTTCTAGGTTTTCCTCAGTCCTCATAATTGGCAAATGCTGGAGAGGTACCCTAAACTTAGATCTGGAACACTTCCTTCCTTTAAAAAAAAAATCCTTTCCCAGTACATAATTTTATCCCATATATCATCACTGTCCACTGTCTGTGGTGCCTCAGGAGTTTTAAAAAAAAGACCAGATATAATTAGAATTTGAACAATGTCTAATATAAAGTCATAAAGATAGATCAAAGAGAGGTCAAACCACATATCTTTGACTTACTGTGATAATGTTCTAATCATAAGGTACAGTGTCTCATTAGCCACAACTACAGATGGCTTCTATCAAAGTCTACATACTTTTGAGGTTATTTTGTTACAGAGATTTTATCCCTAACAGGCATCTGAACCACTTAGTTTATGTAAGGAGGTAAATCATTGTTACAAATATATAAACAAATAAGAGTACTGATTTGAAAAATACTGTTATTTCTCAACATAACCTTCCTGTATATTTGGGCACTTGTTCCATCATTTTACAAGCCTTTGAAACCCAGCAACATAAAATTCTTTGGGCTGCTGTTGGAACCAGGTGGTGACTTCCCTTTTTACAGCTTCATCTTGAAGAAATGGCCACTAAAAGATGACATTCAAGAGAGCCAAACAAATGGAAGTCACTTAGAGCAGTCAGGACTTTACAGAAGATGCTTGAGGACTTCTCATAGGAAATTTTGCAGCATCTCATTTGTCTTATTGGCAGTATGAGGATGTACATTCTCATGCTAGAGCAACATGTCTATGGTGAGGAGCCCTGGTTGCTTCTGTTGAATGACCTCATGAAGTTTCCTAAAGATGTTACAGTAGAAGTCTGCATATACAGGCTTGACCTTGAGGCTGGAATGTGATGAGCAGTATGCCTTGGTGATCCAAAAAGAGCATCACTTTAATTTTTTTTTCCCCAAACGATGCAGAATGCAAAGCATTGATGCATGCTTTGTCTCAGGCTGGTAATGGTGAACCCAAGACTCATCTGTGACAATTTGAGCTAACATATCATGTCTTTAATTCTGATAGCAATTGAGATGCTATAATGTCAGACCATTTTTTGTATTTTGTGTTGTGGGGTCAGCATGTGCGCAACCATCATGCAGAGACTTTGTGAAAACCTGATCTGTCATACATTATGACTATGAGGTAGAATCATGCCCTATGAACAATAAATAGCACCGGTGCCTATGGAGTCTACAGTGATCGTATTTGTTGGTATTAAGTCTTCAACGATTGCAAATTTGCCTTTGCGGCAATCTCTGTTGACTGGCTGATGCAGTGTTTGTATTCAATATTTGTTCATACTTCAGAGAACTTTTGCCACTAATTGTAAGCAGTTTGAAGTGACAGGCACTTCCAGCCATAGTTGAAAAGCATTTATTTATAAATATTCTTAGATTCTCCACCTTTCCTCCACAAATATTGCACAAAGGAGCTCTGCTCCAGGGTTGTACACTCACTCAGGTGCCACCATCTTGTAACTACTACTTTGCTATTGTAAGCATTGATTGTCTTGTGCTAAATATCATCAGTTGCCTCCAGAATGATGATGCCAACTAGTGACAATAGCCTAAGGTACCTTATTCAAACTTGTAGTACTCCACATCAATTTGTAACGTACTTAATGACTTACCCTTGTATATGTGTGTATGTCTAATATTCCAGCGACTTCGACACTTTGCTGACTGGTCAAATAATTCAGCAGAGCTTCATGTATTACGGGAAGTACAGCAAGGGTTTGTGGATGCCTTTATTGAGTCTGTTCCTAATAACAGATTCAAGATTGCCAGACTGGATCAATGGTTGGCTCAGTGGAGTAACCTTATCGGCAAGGCATACAAAATGAGAGACTTTCCTCTATGGCTGCAGTACTTTCCAAAGATCATCTTTCTGGTTATCAACAAAAGTGGTAAGTATTTAAATTTTATGAAGCTATAGACACTGAATTTATTAAATATGTTGACACTAGCTCCACTTTCTTATACAACATTAGGATGTGTTTCAGGGGCAATTGCTCTCATCATCAGCTGTTGATGGACTATTCATATTCAATGTGGTGGCGGCTGGATTTCAAGGTACTTCTGTGGTGGTCTCTGATGGAGAATTTGCTGAGTTCATTGGTGGTGGAACTTCAAAATTCATTAAATTTTTCCTATTTTTCAAGATGAAAATTTTTTCCCAAGTAGATAGCTCTATTTGGTTGTTAAGTTCTTTCAGCAGTATAGCCTCTGGCTTAATTTTGTGATTTTGGGTTCAAAATCAATTTGTTTAAAACATATATTCCTTAAGTGTTCCTTTCTTCTAATGTCTAATGTTTTTCTAATGTATTTTTATTACCATCTGCACATTTAATTTTGTAGATTCCTGATTTCTCTTCTATTGATATGGTGTCTTTTACAGTGTAACTAGTAAATTTTTATATTATATTTTTTGGGGGGGACTAACTTTATGCCATAATCTTTGAATATTTTATTGAAGCTGAATGATATGTGAAACTTTTGAATTTGTATCTTTCCTTGATGTTCTTCAGGGTGGAAACCTCTTTTATAGATTTTTGTCTTTAAAATATTGATAATTTTTTATTATTGTGTCCATGTTGAAACCATTGGTTATTGCTATATAAATTATCTCTCGATATTCTGTTTTGTACTCTGTTTCTATGAGTGGGATGTTAGTTATTCTGTGTGCCAAACCGTAGAAGACTGCATATTTGCGTGGGATGGGGTTATGACTTGTTTTTTATGTAATTTTGTCTGTGTGTCTCTTTTCTATGGATTGCAAAGTTTAGTCTGTCTGCATTTCTTATAATTTTTAAATCTAGGAATGAGAACAACCAATTTTTCCCTCTTCCATGGTAAATTGTATAGATTTATGTTGTAAATTAAGGAGCTTCAGAGCATCTATTGATGTTTTTTCAATATTATTGCAAATGTATTGTTCACATACCTACAGCATGTCTTGAAAATTAATGGACAACTTTGGTGACATGTCTTTAAAAAAAGCTCGTGAATAAATCTGCTAGAAACAAGAGACGGGAGGTTTTCCATAGCTAGACGAGAAACTTGTTGGTAAAATTTTTGGTTAAAACCAAAGAAATTTTGCTGAATGCACATGTTAGTAAGTTTTTGTAAGTCTTATAATTTTTCTGATTGTAAATTTAAGGAAACAAAAACACAGACATAATAATCACATAAATAATAATAGCTTCAACCTAAACCATGTCTTGCTCATAGATTAGTAACCATCCCACTCACCAAGGAAGAATAAACAGCAGAATACCAGTACATCATTTCTGTCCTCAACAATGGTTTCAACCATTTGTTAGTTCAAAAAAAGATCAAACATTTCAAAAGACTTTCTAAGACACCACCATTCTCTCCATGATAAAGAACATTAGTTTTAAAAAATTCACATCCCGTCTATGAACAAACAGGGCATTCAGGAAAATTTAAAAAAAAAAATTATATTGTGTTGGTGGCACAAAATAATTTTAACATCAGGAACCTTTTGAACAGAATATAAAGGATGTTATTTCATCCAACAAACAGGCAGGAGTGTGTCAGATAGGTTGTTTGGATTGTAATCAAACAGGCAAAATAATAAGAAATTTCAGGAAAAGGATGAAAGAACACTTTAGAAATGTAAGATATAAAACAAGTGGATAAATCTGCAGTTGCAGATCATTTTTGAACTTACAATCATGACATCAAAAAAGAAACCAAACTGTTGAAAGCTACCAACAATCCCAAGGAATGAACAATATAGAAAAAGATTTTTATTTTAATCATGTTATGAATTCTTACATCCCACCAATGGACTTCCTGGTTTTTCTGTATATTGAAACTACCAGAGGTCACATTGTCACCTACCAGCATTATTCAGTCCCCAATTGAAGATGAGAGCGAGAGCTCTTGAAACATATTCTAATAAATTAATCAGTGATATATAGTGTCACCTAATACAGACATCATTATGTGTATAGCAAAGGATGTTATAAAAAAAATTATGATACTTTTTTATTGATTAGCACTTAATATCTACATAAATAAAAAATATACTAATATTAGTTTCCTCTTATAAAAACCTTGCTATGTTTCTAGGTTCTGGAGTCATATCAAGAGATGAGCTGCGAGTTTTTTATTCTTCCTTCCTGGGTTTTGAAACTCAGAAGGTGGGAGAAGTACTAGACCTTGCATACAACAGTATGACTTCTGTGAGTAGTTTATAATTTAAGAAATATTAGTCATTTTGCTGAAAACTTTCAGAGAAATAAAATCATGTTTAAAACATACTAATATTTTAAAACTAGTTCATAGGCTTTAGTAGTAAAAAAAATTTGAAATTTATGCTGTGTCTTCATTTTGCCATGAGTTGATTTGTGAGATCTGGTAAGAATAAAGTTGAAACTCTGAGAGTGCAGGCTATTGGACTTGCTCAGTTGTGGTTATTATGTCAACTGTTTCAATTGAATTTCAATAGAAAGTGCATTGTAGACTTTCTGCCATATACTTATGTATTGTGGATTATTCCGAGAATGAGATATACACCAGAACAAAGAATATTTATTATGATTGTTATGTTCCAAAGAAATCATACAACTATATGAGAACATTTCAGAAGTAACATCTCTGTTGGGAAGTGCAATTTTCAGATTGATAATATAAAGTTTGAAACCAAGGCATTTTCATTGACAAGGCTAATACCAAAAACTGCATTTTAACAGAAAAGAATCTTGATATATGCTATCAATTAGAAACTTTTCCTTGAAAGTCTTTGACATGATTAACCCAGCAAGAAGCAAGGGAGGCTAAAGTTCGTGCATAAAACCTAACTAGGGATCACATTCACCATAAATTCCAGATTTGCAAAGGCAAGTGGTCTGAAATTATTTGGGTCTGATACAAGGTTTGGACAAAAAATAGAACACATCTACTGCTGAGAAACCTATATATTCTAAAATCAGCATAGTTTACATTCCCAATATACAGAGTGAATCTAAAGTCCTTCCCTGGTTTCAGGGGTTGATAAAACAGAAACCATGACAAGACATAGCAGAAACACTTATATCAATGGAAAGAATATATCTCCAAGTTTTCATTTGTAATAACTGCATTGACATAGTTTTACCTTTAGTTGCTGGAGGGCAATGATAGCAAAAACATGGCATTCACTGGTGCAATAAAAGCTTTCTGCATGTTAAAATTTGCTCAATATGAGTTCATTGTGATGATACAATGACGATTACATATGAACCATCAACAAGAACCACTTACAGCCAAAACAATTCATGTATGGTACAAAAAGTTTGATGCAACTAGTTGGTTGTGTATTGGACAATGAGTGGATGGCCAAGAATGTCGGTTGAGACCATTCGCATATGCAAGAAGCCCTAAAAAGTCAACATGTTGTATGAGTGAGGAATTGCAGATTTTGCAGCCAACTGTCTGGCATATATTATGCCAATGACTTCAAGTGAAACCATACCAGATACAACTGTTGCAGGCGCTGAGTCCTGAGGATCACAATCATGGTCTTCAATTTTTGTTGATTATCAAGAGCGGCTAGATGAAGACTGTTTTGCTGAGAAACTGAAACTGACTTTTAGTGACGAGGCCACGTTTCATCTGTACATCACTATGTATGCATTTTGGACATGAAATAACCTGATGTTGTGGCATCCATGTTTAAAAAATCAGCATATTTCGCTTTATGTATATAAAGCTATAATTGTTATTGAAAAGAATGAAAGTAACAGTATATTAAACAAAGGGCATTTTCCGTAATCACTAAGGGTATTAATAATTATCATAGAGTAATCACAACAAAAGCTGCTATTGAAAAGGATTTCTACATCAGAGGAACTATTTTATTCAATAAATTATAAGAATTATAATTAGGTAACTTTTAAAATGAATGTTGAACAACTATCTGTTGAACCATGATTCCCCTATAGTCAATGTGTTTTGTGCTGTTTCTTCATCAAAAGTGTACAGCTCATTTTTTTCTGTGGAGAAAACTGTTACCCCCCCAGTGTATTTGGACATGCTTCAACAGTGCCTAATGCCACAATTATATGCAGGTAACTAGGACTTTATTTATCAGCAAGATGAATAAAGTCCCTCGATGCTGAAATTCCTCAGAATGGACATTCTGCCAGAGTTGACCCTCTTCTTCTGTGACCTCCATTTAATACCTCAATTTTGATGATAATTTATTCACTTAAGGACATGCTTAACATGTTTCAAGTTTTGTCACATTGTAAATTACATAATTAGCATTTCCTAATATTAGATTTGATCAATAATATTTTACTACTCAATGAGTGAGAGAAATTTTAATTTAACTTCATTTCTCTACAATGTATTCTACATAATAAAGAGCTACTGCTTAACATGTTAAAATTTCAAGAGCTTATATCTAGCAATTTTATATAGTACATTATTTACATATTTACAATATTGATGTATATATTTGCATACATAAGAAATTACAAGAGGTTATAATTCATCAATTCTTTATAAGCGTTTTTTCAACAGATAGTATTTCAAAATTCATTTTAAAAGTTAATCTTATGATAATTTATTGAATAAAATATTTCCTCTGATGTAGGGATTCTTTTCTGTTGCAGCTTTTGTTGTGCTTACTCTATGATAATTATTAATACCCTTAGTGATATAAGAACAATGCCTTTGTTTAATATATACTGTTACTTTCATTCTTTTCAATAACAATATAACTTTATATACATAAAGCGAAATATGCTGATTTTTAAACACTTCTTATACAGACTGGCAACTTTTTAGAGTGTATATGCACTTAAACCTTCCCCCCCTTTTTGTATTATCAGTATCTTATATAAGCTTGCAAAAGTTGTTCCACCGCAGATTTCAATTGCATAACAATAAGTGAGTATATTATTCCATAATATGCTGGTTTTGAAGTGTCCTTTTTAGATAATTTGATAATGTTATCAGCAAATATAACAGCAAGCTTAACTTTTTGCGAAGGATGTCTATATGTTCATTAAAGTTCAAGTTTTTAAGTTCCTAGGAATTTACTTTTTTTACTTAATAACAGAATCCATCATATACTTGTTCCCTAAGCTGAAATAGAATGCACTTTGTTTTATCAGTATTGAGTTTAAGTTCAGAAATTTTTAAATAATCAGACAGATGTAGTAACAATAATGATGCTTGATTTCCAGATGATCCATGCCTGTTGTTAGAAACATATCCACCAGTTTAGACTTTTGTACATGTACCTGTAATCTCTGCAATAGCAACAGTGAATGTATTAGTTTAGACCTTTGTATGCACTTGCCTGTAAGCTCTGTAATAGCAACAGTGAATATATTGAGGATTGCCTTCCTTCTACAATGATAGTATCAAATCCTTCAATTGCTACTACACAATGTGGCAAATGTGTTGCTATTAATTTTTACCAACCTCTTAGTTCCGGTCTGAGTAAGCTTCAATAATGTGTGGTATCAACACTTCTGTATATGTGCGGGTTGCTGCACCAGATGCTAGGATGGATCTCAAACAAGATCATTTATGCGCTATGCCTTTTAAAGTCAATTTAAGGGAGAGAGAATGCCTTGAAAGATTATAATGTGCATTTGGAATGTTTGCTCTTTGCAATCTTCTATTTGTTTGCAGATTTTAGGAAAGGAAGGAACTCCCTCAAAGATCAAGGCCATGCAGGACAGTCTGCTACTGCAACAAAGGATGAAAGCAGAGCATATGTTGTGGAAAGATTATCATTGTATGTATCAGATTCAAGAAATTCTGAAAATCTGATCAGCAGCAATAAAAACATTCCTCTAAGTAAAACTCCATGTCAGGAAGCTAAGTAATTGGATCACTCACCACCTCGTATACGAGCAGAAAAAAGACATGTGCATTGGTGCCAGGAAATGATAGAAAATTTGAAGATCAAAAACATATTTAACCTCTTAACAGGTGACAATAGCTGGATGTACCAGTATGATCCAGAAACTAAGCAACAATCATCAGTCTGGATCTTCCCAGGATCCTCCAACAAAAAAGAGGCAAGCAAATGATCTGTTCCAATTCTAATATATTCAGAAATCAATACAGTGAAAATGTGAATCAAATCTCCATTAGATAAAATATTTTAAAATGCTTAAAAAACACCTCTGTGGCCTTACTCTTAATGAACAAGGAAACAGACTGAGTTAAAAGCCTTTAAAATAATATAATAATAAAATTATCATTATATTAATAATGATTAATAAGGACACAGAGGTATTTTTTAACCATTTTAAAATATTTTATCTACTAGAAATTATCCATTCTTTCTACTCAACCAGTGGCCATATTCTTGAGGGACAAAAACCTGTCAAAATGGCTGCTCCAAGTATTCAGTGTAGAGAATGAGGTGTTCTAAGACTGCTGTGCATGGAATTCTGTTGCACTACGATGTTACTGCCCACACTGCACTGGAAACAACTCAATTTCTGCAGGAGGGAAATTTTTGTCTCATTCTCCCTATAGTCCACATCTGGTGCAATGCATCTTTTATATATTCTCCAAAATAAAACAAAAACTTTGTGGTCATCAATTTGAATTGCCTGAAGTTGCAGAGACAGCATACAAATAATGTATTTGCATCCTATTTAAAGAAGCATTTACAAAATTATAAGACATTGTATACCATGTAACAGAGTACACTTGAAAAGATTAATCATCAGATCACATTTTAAAAGTTTTTATCGATTTTATTCTCAAAATTTTTAGAGTGACCTTTATATGAAAATTTCTTGCTACATTTCTGCTTTAATGTTCTTATGACTTCATTTTTTTATTTTATTTTGTATCTTTTTGATATACTGGTTGTGGAAAAACAATGTGCAGAAAATTGTAGAGAAGAAAAGCAATACCAAACTAAGCATTTCCAGGATAGGAACAAGAGGTTGTAGATGTTATTTTACTGCACTACAAGCATGAATATTAAATCAATCATGGTAGAATCTCAGATTGTGAAACTTGTTTGTGGCATGCCAGATGTAAACATAATGCACTCTTGTAAAATACTAGATACTGTTGTTAAGCATGTCTGATGTTCAATGCAGGATTTGTGTTTTGAAGCCTACTGGATGGTGTGGTAATAATGAATGCTTGTCTTGAAATTAGGCAAAACTTTTGGTTCTAACATGATGGCACCCCTGCACATTTTGCACTTGTAGCTCCAAATCACCTAACAGAACATTTGGTAACAGATGGATTAGGCACGGTGGCCTCCACAGTAGATCAATTAAATATCAATATATAGTTTCTCATTGTATACCAGTATTCATAGTTGAGACAAAATGTACACACTTGTCATATGAGTTACATTTCATTTTGACTGGTAAATGAAGATGTTTCATAACCTTAGATTTTAATTATGGTCTTATAATGCTTCTGTTATTATAATGCATCTGCAACCCTATGTTCCTAAACTCAAAATGCTTAGTTTGGTACTGCTTTTCAACTCTACAATTTTCTGCAACCTGTATATCACAGCCAAAATATTTATGAGATACTTTCAGTTTTTTAAAACTATTTTTTTTTTGCATAGGGCACAGTTCCTAAAGGGTCTGTTTTTTTTTAAATTTAAATTTTACAGCTTGCCTTCGGAAATATGTGCTCTGTAGAATTTATTGCAACATTTGGATAAGGTAAAATATGTATACTTTTTTTTAAATTAAAATCTTTACAACTTGCCTTCGGAAATTTGTGCTCTGTAGAATTTATTGCAACATCTGGATAAGATAAAATGTGTACTTTTTAAATTAAAATTTTTTAAAAATTGTAAATCTTTAAAAAAAGTTTTCATATGGAACTAACACAGTGAAGCTCATGTGAATTGAATCTGTGGTCTTAACACTCTTCATGCTTCACTAACCTTAAAAATATACGGAAACCGTTTTGCATGAAGAGTGTTAAGATGACAGATTCAATTTTTCATGTATACTTTTTTTTTTTAATTAAAATCTTTACAACTTGCCTTCAGAAATTTGTGCTCTGTAGAATTTATTGCAACATTTGGATAAGGTAAAATATGTATGCTAAACATGGTAATTACCATTATTTATCTACATACTTGGTATTATCACAATTTCAAAATCATATCCTTCTTTCACTGATTGCCACTAACATGATAGTAAGCACATGGTTCTATTGCTGCTATTTTACTGAGTGTAGAGTTTTGATTATTAATTAAGTTTCTAATATATAAATTTATTCTCAACAGAATGGGGACCACACTCTGTGCTACTACACTTTTCATTTGTGTTTTGCCAACTTTCTTCTTGGACGTCATCCTCATGGTCCAGGGCAATTCCTATTTGGACCATGTGAGAGTAGCATCCATTACTCCATAATGTTTCCTATTGACTACAGTGCATTGAGCAGTCCACCTCAAGCTCTGGAGCCTTATAGTCCACATAAAAAAACCAATAGGAGATCTGTAGTTGTGTAATGCACTGAGCAGAAAAAATGTTTTGTTAATGCACAGCTGTAAATTCTGGATATGGTAAGCTTTAAATATTTAAAACAATGCTATTTCAAAAACTATTGTGTGTGTTCAAAATCATATCAGAATGTCTGTGTGTCAAAATGCACTTTAAATGTAATGTTCAAACAAAATAATAATTTCAGTTGAATCACAATTTGCCATTTGAACATGTTTCCACAGAAAGCAAGAACTAAGATGCAACTATTTTAATTGGTGATTCATTTGCTTCAGTTCCTAATTTCCCTTATAACATTCAAACTGATGCAGTAAGAGGGGTGTTCAATATATCGTATTTATGCAAATCTAATGCACCATTGAATGTAATGCGCACTCCATAGTTGAAACTTAAAATCATTAAAAAAAGATTTTGGCATAATGTATTACAATGTCTTAGAGATAAGTCTATTCATTTCATAAAACGGTAAGAACATAGAATTTAAAGTGGACTATTGTTACATCTTGGAACGTGAAGGACAAAGAAGAAAAAGTTATTTCTCATGGTGTCACTAGCCACAGGTTGCCCGTTCTTCTTCCTTTCATGTATGAATTCCAAAACATTTTCTTTTCTGATTATTGTTTAACCCCGTTTTTACTACTGAGGCACCACAGGCGGTGGGGTGGACTTTGATGATACATTAAATGAAATGGTAAATTGGGAAAGGATTTTTTTTAATGAAGCGTTCCAGGTCTAAGTTTAGGGTACCTTCCCAGCAATTGCCATTAATGAGAACTGAAGAAAACCTGGAAAAAACCTGTCAGAGAGGATGATCCTGGTGGAATTCGAGCCCCAGACCTCCTGCTGGCAAGTCCGCACCTGAACGACCTCGGCCATCTGTGGCAGTCTCTTCAATATTAGGATAACTTCCTTTGCGAGGACCAGTAAATTTTTTCCTACTAGCTTTATTTGCATATAATGCCAATTTCTGTTGCAGTCACAAGCAAATGTTGCTCTCAGCTACATTCAACTTTCTTCCTGCCTTTTTGTTACCATTTTTTTCAAATAAAGAATCACTTTATGCTTGAAAAGCGCATTATAAGATGTTCTTCTCTGTTTGCTATTTCGTGCTACCTACTATTCAAATGCTCTATGCAATAATTACCAAACAATAAATATAATGAAGTTCAGAATAGCAGCAATGCATTATGGTGTAATAGACGATAAATTTAGATGAAGTTATCAGCAAATTACGGAACAGATTTGCATTAAAAGCCAATGCACACCATAATTTTGAATATTACATTTGCTTAAATACACTGTAAGTTTTCCTATGATGGTACATTTAAACACAAGACTTACACATCTGAAATTTGCATTAAAACATAGTGCCAACTTTCCTCTACAGATGCTAGTGTCTAGCATCAGTAAGGCATGATCACTGGGCATGCGTTTTGGTTTTACTATAAATATGCAGCAGTGACAAAAGCTTACAAGACACTTTACACTTAGTCAAGTGAATGCAACTGAACATCATGGCAGAATGATGCATACAGGAATGGTCTAAGGAAGAGATGAGAGCAGCGATCAGTTACCATGCATGTGATTTATTGGGATGCAACTTTCACAGTACAGTTGAGGGTATGGCAATAATGTGATGTCAGTGCAGATGGTGCGTAAATGGTGTTTGTTTGCTGAAGGACGAACAAGCATCTGTGATGACTTGCGTGCAGACCATCAGTTCCGAAGTCAATAAGGACTGCATGGATGCAATGATAAGAGAAGACAGATCGAGTAAGGTGTGAGATATAGCCAAAGGACTGAACATGTCCATTGGTACAGCCATTTTATTCATGGCGTTTGAATAATGAAACACATCAACTGACTCCTGATCACCTGAAGCAATAAATGGATGCCAGTTTGCAACATTTGCTTTGGTTTCACACATAGAGAAATGCTTTTCTTGATCGAACCATAACAAGGGATGAATGCTAGGTGGACCATTACTTTCCTGAGGCGAAAGTGGCATCCATGACAAGGAAACACTGTACTTTCCTAACTATGAAAGAAGTTCAAAGACCATTCCTCTGCAGAGAAAGCCATGTTTACAGTGCTCTGGGATTCCAAAGGCTTCTTGTTGACTTTCTAGAACCACGAGAAGCAGTAAATGCTGATCATTACAGGACAACCTTATATCACAAATGTGCAATTCATTACAAGTGCCCTGCACTCCTTACCCAAGGTATCCTCCTCCTTGATGACAACTCTCATCTGCATACTGTAACCCAAACCCAACTTCAAATGGTATGGTTTTATTGGGAGTACCTTCAACACTCTCCTTACAGTCCTGATTTGGCGCCTAGTGACTCCCATTTGTTTTCAGCTCTGGAAAGTATTTGGAAAGTCAGAGTTTCCAGAACAATGGGCAAATCATAACAGCAGCGCAACATTTTTTGTTCAGCCAGAGCCACAGCTTCTTCAAGAGGGCATTCAGAAGTTGGTACACAGATGGGAAAATACCTGAACATCAAAGGTGTTTATATGGAGAAGTAATTCATGAATGGAGATAAATGATATGTAGTGATATAAGTGGGTGAATGTAATGTAAGCAGCTAAGGGAAATTTGTTTATTGAGCACCCCATGTAATTAAGTGAACTTTGACATTGGCATACAATGGTGTATGAAATGTATAGCTATGGAAGAGCACTAGGAAATGAAACTAAGAGAACCCTGAACATCCTCACTTTGTTTACCACAGATGTTAACACCACCACCTGCAATAAGGATTGAACCCTTTCCACAGTGGCGACCCAGTACTGTAGCCAGCTGAACTGTTACGACTGTTACATCTTTGGGTGAACTTTTGTCAATATTTTTGTAAAAGGGCAGGGACATCTCTATTATGAGGATGCTGGTTTGTTGTTCCCATCAAAACTTCAATGTTTAGTTTCTTATAACTATTGATTGATGCAGTTTTATGCATTCTTTTATTTTGCGCCTGATTTTGTATTTGCAATTGATATCTGTAGGGGACTTGGTTAGCACTTGTGGTGCAAACCAATATCTCAGTAATTTGGTGGAATATTTAATTGGAAAAGGTGAGAGGAAGCAGTAGGAAGAACCTCTTGCCCATAAATAATTATGTGCATCCACAGCTGAAACATCACCTCTTATCATGTACATTACCAGAAAAATTTGCTTCAAGTTTTATAAGACTGATTGTTGTCTCATTGCAAAGTGGAATAAAATATTTTTAAAGACTGTTAAATAATTATACTCTACCTTATATTATTATTAGCATAATCATATATATTACGTATGGGCATACTTGCAGTTATTTCAATATCTAACAGTTTTACATTTGATGTAACAATACTCTCTGCAGACACTCTCCAGGAGTGATAGCTGTTTCATTAGTCATCAGCTGTTGCTGAAAGGTAAGACTGAGTAATTCTGGTGAGAATTCATGAATTGCTTTATTTTGTTTTGTGTTAATTAAATGCGAAGAAAATTCTATAATCTCTTCTTTGTTGAAATATTTAGAACACTGTTTATGATTTCACTTACATGAGATGTACTCGGGATATGTTTCATGGAACAATTGTCCAGACTCAAGTCGTTTTAACAGCTGAGGACGTAGACAATTGTACCAAGAAACATATCTGGAGTAAATCTCATGTAAGTGAAACCATATAGTGTGTTCTAAATATTTTGACTCAGAAGAGGTTATTAATGCATGTTTCGCTGTGTTCGATTTCAAATTGAATTAATATTGAAAATTCTAAGACATTTTCTCCAAGACAATTTAAAGAGAAAATTTGAAAATAAAAAGCTCTTATACCAACTGCAAATATTAATTCAAGTCGAACTGTGATTTCAAAACATAGGAAGTATACAATGCTTTCTGTAATAGATATAGGCCCCATTCTGCAGATTACATATTTTAATCAAGGGGTCATTGACAAGTTAGCTCCCATGAAAACAAGAAAATGGATGCTTTGACATAAATAGATGTGTTTCTATGAAATTTCTCTGAAATTTTCTCTCTCAAAATTTTGCCCTTTGGGTTATGTTACTGCTGCAAAAGTGTATTCAAGAGGTGCTTTCAAAATGTACACCCTTTGACAAAATAATTCGTAATTTCTTGAATGCAAAATCCTTACAAGTCCTACTTGTTACAGAGTGCGATTCACAAGATATCCAGCAAAACTGTGTAGCCACTGCAGCATTTGTATTATATGCCATGCACTTTAAACGCTGACAAGTGTTTGTGGGTTCAGTTAGCTCTCTCTATCTCTCTCTCTCTCTTTTTTTAAATAAACTTGTAACATATTATGAATATTATAATATTTCCTTCAACATTTATTCTATCTATATGCAATATGCTGCACATGTACAAAGGACAAAAGATGGACACAGCTTCAAGAAGCCTGGGAAGTTGTAGTCTCTCATCCTCACTACTGTAGAAATCTGGTATCAATGCCCCAAAGATTGAGGGCAGTTATACATGCTGAGGGTTCTACACCTGATATTAGTTTTATGTTTGTTTTTTGTATGTTTTCACTTTAGAAGATATATGCTTTTAAACTTGGGTATTTATTTTTACACTAAACTCCACATAAAAATTTCGGGAGAATCTCTCTCCATCTAAGTTGCTCACTGAACTGCCGTTACTCAAAATGTTGGCTAGACAACTGGATGTTCCTGTGGTGGCCTCTGTTGGTTGAAGAAGGAAATTGATGAGTTCATCCATAGGAGGAAACTCGAAGTTCATTACTTCGAGTTTCCTCCTATGGATGAACTCATCAATCCTTCAACCGTGGGTGCTAATGACCATAGCTGTTTTGGGCCCTTAAGTTATAATCATCATCATCTTCAACCGACAGAGGCCATCACAGGAACATTCAGTTGTCTAGCCATCGTTTAGAGTAACGGTGGTTCAGTGAGCAACTGAAGAGAGAGATTCTCCCAAAATGCATCTTATTTTTATGTAAGTAAGTGGAGTTTAGTGTAAAAATGAATACCCAAATTTAGGATATATTACCACTCCATTGTCAACAGCTTGGCAAGTACAATATTTATATATGCTTTTGTTTATGTATTTATTTCATTATTGGTAGAGAATACCTTAGTTTACAATTATGTTTTTGTGTGTGCATAGGTAATGCCACAAAACTCAAATGATACGTTAAAATATAATATGACATTAAGACAACACGATGTTCTACATATTCATTATAAAACTAATAATAAAAAATAAAATGAAAATGTGGGGGATTTGAACCTAAGAGCTTAAACAGAAGAACAATGCACTCTAAACTGCTTCGCCTCCACTACTCTACCCTAATGTTCTCCTTCCAGATGTATGATTAGTGACCATAACGTTTACAGGTACAGCGCCCGTGCAGTGTGCACTTGCAGCATGTATGTTGTATATACAGCATTTAAAAGCTTCCCTGAAGTTCTCTGATTGACATCTAGAATCTGGTTAGGACTAATTTTTTTGTCAAAGAGTGTACACAGTAGATAAAGGTAAACTTTCTTATAGGGACGATCTGGTGAATGCAGTGGGTCACTTGAGAGCATCTGTATTTTCCTTCAACTGTAAAATGCTGGTTTGCCTAGTTACCAATCCACAGGATGAGAAGATTCACCTGGTATATATAGAAACACAGCCTTACACGTACATTGCTTTCATTTCAATACTTTCCAATCGAAATATCTAGGTAATGTAAATTTAATTTAAACATAAAAACAGGTCAATTTAGATATTCAAGGGATAGTTTAAAACCAATGTTGATTACATTGTAGACTCGCCCTCTCCTCTCAAGCAGTACACTTTAAAATTTCAAATGGCACCCTACCTTATTCAAACAACAATCATACAGTTTAAAACTAATGTTGATTTTTAGGTTCCACCCATTCACTCCCAACACTTTGAAATTTCAAAAGGAACCCCTAAATTTTGATAGTTAGAGAAACTTTAATTTTTATAATATCTTTTGTTTTCAAACATTGCCTGACAATCTGGACTATTGTTTGAATTCAGATAGAATAAAAAATAAGTCACTTAGTTTAGGATAAAAAAAAAATATTTTGGTTAATTAAATTGTACTTGTGAAGCTGTAGATGAAGTGGTAATACATCCTACAAGAATGTTTTAGAGGACAAATTTTCCCATCACCAGCTATTGACCAACTGTTGATGATGGGTGGTGGTTGGATCACAAGGTACTTCTATAGTGGCCTCTGATGGTTCCAGTAGGAACTTACGAAGCTCAATAGGTGGAATCAAAATTCATTAATTTTTTCCTATTTTTGAGGATGAAAATTTTTTCCCAAGTAGATAGCTCCATTGGATTGTGAAATTCTTTCTTCAGCTTAGCCTCTGGTTTAAT
The DNA here is from genome assembly GCA_030762175.1 of Metallyticus violacea. Lineage (NCBI taxonomy): Eukaryota > Metazoa > Arthropoda > Insecta > Mantodea > Metallyticidae > Metallyticus > Metallyticus violacea. The sequence goes on from CM060836.1 coordinate 21,237,755, forward strand.
TTAATGATTTTTGTTCTAAAAGTGAGCTGCTACTGTTGAGTTAAAACAATTAAAATCTCCCAGGCTGTTTTGCCGAGGTTCATGATTTAAATTACTACCAACTAATAGTTTGGTAGTAACTCAAACCATGGACCACGGCAAAACAGCCTGGGAGATTTGAACTGTTTTAACTATAACACTGGCCGTGAAAGCCTAAGAAGTACTGCCACTGCTGATTTATTAACCTGTTTAAAACGAAAATTCCTAAGGTGTTCCTTGTTGCAAATTTCTAAATTTCTCTTCGTTTTTCCAATGTATCTCCGATCACAACCTGCACATTTGATTTCATAAATTCCTGAATACAAATAGATAATTAATACAGCAATAATCAATGATTACAACAAAGACACAGTAATAAATATTATCAATAATTTTAAAAGACAAAAATCTAAAAGAGTGGTTTCCACACTGAAGAACATCAAGGAAAGATATAAATTAAAAAATTTCACTTGCCATACAACTTACCACAACAAATTCAATACGATATTTAAGGAATATGGCATAAAGTTAACCCCAAAGAACAAATATAATGTCAAAAATTGATTAGGTAGCTCAGTAAGACACCATACCAACAGGAGTTTATAAAATCAAATGTGCAGATTGTGATCAGAGATACATCAGAAAAACGAAGATAAATTTGGAAATTAGGAGAAAGGAACGCTTTAGGAATATTTGTTTTAAACAAGTTGATAATCAGCAGTGGCAGCTCACTTTTGGACCTAAAATCACGAAATTAAACCAGAGGCTAAGGTGCTGAAAGAACTTTACAACCCAAAGAAGCTTCTGACTTAGGAAAAAATTTTCAGCTTAAAATATAGGAAAAACCTAATTAATTCCATCAATGAACTCAGCAAGTTCCTACTTGAACCATCAGAGACTGCCACATCACCTTGGGATCCTGCCACCAAATTGAGCAGTAGATCAACAGCATGGAAGTCATTGCCCCTAAAACATGTCTTAGTGTTATATAGATAAGTGGAGTTAGTGTGCACATGTTTAATTCTTCTAGAGGATATAATTTATTTTGGATAAGGCTACAATTAATAATATTACAGTAACATGCATATTTTGGAACTCCCAACTAATTTACTTACATTTCTTTCTTTCCATTCTGAAATAATTTATCATCAACACAGAATTATTACATTAAAGGCTCAATAGTTTTAATACCTATTATTTTGTCTACATTTAAACAGTCACAATGATGTGATAAGAATTGCATGCTCTTTAAAATTTAATTATAAAAAGGTAGGGGTGACATTTGAAATTTCAAAGTGGGGATGACTGGGAGTGAAAGGGTGAAACTTAAAATGTGATGAACACTTTTTAAAATATCTAGAATTATATTTTTTTTAAAAAAAATGTACACCTAGTTATTATTCAGGTAGGCAAGTTTAGAAATGAAAATCCTTTATTATCCAACTCATATTTCCGTTTGCTGTACTAAATGTTGGCAGTTATATGAGGGGGGTCATTCAAAGATAAATCGGTTTTCATTCTTTGGACTAGGAAAGAGTGGCAATAACATAATAGTAGTTGAGGTGGGGGGTTGTGTGAATGAGAGTTCTCAAACATATACTTCAGCAGCAAACAGCACTATGTCTGACCAAGAGGTTCTGTCATGTCATGCGGCAGATAATTATCTATTTTTTTAACCAAAGGAAGAGTCAAACAGATCAATATTTTGTCCAGGCTTTGGGCATAATTTAGAGAAACTATGCTTTCACGAACCTGAGTGTTTGATTGGCACAAGAAGTTCCTCAGTGGTCTTCATGCAATGGATTACAGACAATATCCAGGTCGTTCATGATCTTGTAGAAGGCGACTGGCACCTAATTGTGCTTGAAATCACTGCAGAAGTGGGCTAAATTGTGGAAGTGTGCAAACCATTCATCCTGAAGAAATAGGATTTTGGATGTGACCTATGATGAGATGTGGGTACACCACTATATCTCTGAAAACTACAGAACAAGTATGGCGCTGGAAGAGCAGAGGGGAGGTCACGGCCAAAACTTGCTTATCAGTCAGTAAAGTTTTTACGACTCATGTTTTGGGACTCCAAAGGCATGTTGCTTATTGATTTCCTTTGTGAACAAAGGACTGTGAATGCAAAGTATTAATGCAAACTGTTGGATGACATGAGATCCACCATCATATCAAAAAGTTTCTGGCAACACTTCATGACGTCCTGCTTCTGCATGAAAATTACGGACACTCCTAAAACACTCTCCTTACAGTTGCAATTTAACCCTTGTGATTACATGTTCGGGCTATTGAAGGAGGTATTTGGGAGAAAAAAGATTCAACAACAACACAGAGGTTGAGTACTTTGTACACAATTGGCTGTTAACATGCCAATCTTCTTCTTTGATGAGGGAATAAAGAAACTACCCATTCAGTGGAGAAAATGCATTTATATTGAAGGAAACTATATAGAAAAGTAATTATAATTTGTTTTGTAATTGTATGTGGTAAGAGTAAAGTATTTTTAAAAATCTGGTTTATATTTGAATGACCCTAGTAGGAAAGAATATATATATATAAATTTGATCTTTCTAGTATACAGAGTGTGATAAAAAAAAATTAAATGCACTTTTAAACAAGATTTATTTATGAACTTTTGTAACTGGATCAAATAATTACAGGAACAATATGTAGTATAATGTCCTTTCAAAAGATGCCACTTCTCAAATGAATGCTAACACCACAACAAAATGGCTGGCATTTGAGGTGAGCAAAGACCAGTGTATAGTAGTATTTCAAATTTAGTTTGATGGAACTAAAACTTATCAGGAAAACCATGATGTGAATGGACCTCTCTGTTCAAAGGTTAAATTTCATGTGCAGCTTCATTATTTGGCTTGATATTCTCTACAGATATTTAGGTGAAACTCGAATGGAGGGAGTTCTTATAAGGATAGAGCTCTACTGGTGTATATCTTCTTTTTAATATTGCAGTAACTTTAATGTTCAACTGTTGACATTTCTGGAATATAATTTAGAACTTTACAACTTTTTTCTTTTTAGCTTTCTTTAGCATTGACGGCTCTGATGTACTCAAGTCATCATCTAATGCTTCTAGATGGTCAGTATTCAGAGTTTTCAAAGTAATAGTCTGTTGTTCTTTTTCCTGAATAAGATCTGGACAATCCTTTTTCAAATGTGTGACAGCTCCACAGACCTTACATGCTCCACCTTTTGGGTATAGGCCTCGAGGATTGTCTGGACATTGACGAGCTATGTGGCCTTGTTCCTTGCAAATAAAACATGATGCATACCTATAATCATCACCACGAGAAACCTTACACTGAAAATGGGTATGTTCTGTTGAACCACATTTAAAGCAAATTCCAGCTTCATTCTCATCTGTTTTAGTTAGCTCTGGACAATCAGACAAAACATGTCCTGATTTGCGACAATGGAAACAAACTTTTTTTCTCTCCCTTGCAAGAGCCTTTTCAGCTCTTCTTCGTTCCAGTTTCATTGTTGTCACTATAGATTCATGTGGTATTCCCTTAGCTTTCAATTTTTCTTTTAATTCACTCAATCGAATTGCATCTTCCTTCTTTACAGGAAATCCATCATATTTCACTACTTCTATTTCTTTCCCATTTATAAACATAGTTGTAGAACCTGTATCTTCAGGTTTTCTTCTGGTGTGATTTTTAGCACTTCTTTCTTTTACACCTTGAATCTTCTTAGCTGCTTTATCTTTGTTTTTTAATGTTTGCTTAACTTCTTTAGTAAATGTTTTATTTTTCTTATTACTTGCTGTTTTACTTCTGTTGCTGCTTCCATACTCAGATGAGTCATAATTTTCTTGTGTTACAAAATTCTCAAATTGTGCATTTTTGTTTACCACATTGGGTGATGTGTTTTTAATTTCTGACTTTTTACTGAATTTTTTGGGTAGTGGTTTGCCTACTTTGGAGGTTCCATCTGCAATTTGGTGAAGTTTGTCCTTTTTATTTTTCTTCTTCTTGACAATGCCATCCATGTCACAATTAGCCAATGAACTTACATCTTTGTATACGGCTTTTGAATGCTTGCTTTGTTGCTCAGATTTTCCAACTTCAAATTCTGCCCATGTGCTGCCATATGCCTCATTTTCTGTAAATGCCATATATTTCTTTGCAGCAGATTCTGTAGATGATGCTTGCTTTTGGCCCTTAGTTTTCTGCATTTCTTGCTTCATGACATGCCATGGTGTAGCCTCTTCAGGATTCCGCTCATTTGAGGACTTTGAACCTTTTGCTCTAGCAAACCGTGTCATGTCTCTGGAAAAAAAAAAAAAAAAAAATAAATAATTAAAAACTAAACAGAAAATGTGCAAAAACAGGGTCCATGTAATTCATTAATTTTATTTGATAATTAACGTTATGAGTAGAAAGAGAAACCAGATATTATGGCATGAAACGTAACAACTGCTGCATTGCAAAGCATAACTAACAACCTGTTAATTAAAACAGAGCTTGATATTAAAGCCGCAATACTGGGACAGAAATTAAAAATAATCAACCCAAGAATAAATAGTTTCATATTCCTGTTAGCACACAATGATTTAAAATACAACAGACTTTCAAAAATTACATACACAAAGCAGATTTAGACAAAAACTTTAAAACTGATCCTTTGCAATACATAGATATCAGCATGAAACTAAATCTGGATACAATGATCTCGAAGAAGAACAAGTTATCTGAAATATTAGGATTGAGAGCATTTAGTACACTAAACAACTATTATCAGACTGATACATGGTGTAGAGTATATACAGATGAATCATATAAAAATGGAGAAGCTGGACTGTGAAGAATTCTCTCAATACATACTATTGTGATGGCATGATAATTTTGATGGCAAAATAATGGCATTAGAGCAGCTTTAGATAATCTACTGTATAGATCTAATATAAATAAAGGAATTGTTACTTTAAATGACTCTAAAGCAGCACTTTAAAGTATAATGAATTACAGTTACCCACCAGAATACACTATAAATGAATAATAAAACCATATCATACAATCCAGATGAGAAATATTTTACAATGGATCCCTAGTCATGTGACATTAAAAGGAAATGAGATTGCTAATGCTGATACTTTAGCAAAAAATAATGTCACCATAAAATTAAAACCATCTTTTGAACTAGAAATTCCTTCTAAATTTAAACTCATAAAAACAAGAACAACAAAATATCGAACAAAACCTTAAAGGAAAACCACATGAATTTCTAAAGTCTAACATCTTTTATTGAAACCAAGAAAAAAGTAGCGGTCCAATTCTGCTTAATTGACGGGGCATAATAGCCTGTCAGAATATTTCTGCAGAATGAAATTAATCAAGGACAGCTACTGCCAATTGTGTAAGGACATAAATGCTATCCTATACAAAAACATCTACGGAAATGCAGTCAACTTGATAGCAGCAAACAAAATAAAAATAATTTGGAAGCTCTTTATTGGGGAGCTAGGGAAAAAAATGATAATATTAGCATCCCCAATGGCCACTAGCAACCAACCAATTTCCATTTTGAATTTGAATTTCACTTTTTCACTTTTGGGAAAAATTAAGCTGTATGTTAAAATGAGATTAATTTTGGAAAACTATACAACTTACATAAAAGTCTGCAAACTAAAGGAATGCCACTATATGAATAAGAAAAGTTGTAGGATATGTTACAGTATACATTGTCCAAGTTCAACTGCTCCCTTGTGAAGCTGTTAAGATAAAATTAGAAATGGTGTCATCAAAAAACCACTGGTACAATACTGTACTTAAAGTAAAGAACATTTTATACAAAGTAAATTTACTTAGTATACACTTGAACCTATAAATTCATATATTTGATCTTTAGCATTTTGCTCAATAATATCAAGTGATGTAGAGCAATTATTTTAAGCCTTAGAAAATATCCTAGCAGATAACAGACTAAAGTATGACTATTGAAAATCTTGAGAAATTGTTGTAGTTTTATTTTATAAGCAGGAAAAATGATAACACATTTGTTTTTTGTTTTGATAAAAAAATTGAAATAGAAAATAAATTAAAAAGAATTCTTTATTAAATTAGATGATTACATGGTTTGATAAAATATGTATATTTCAGAGCTTCTGGTGCACATAAATCCTAGCCCTGTAAAGCTCCCATATATATCCAATGATAGAAAAAAGGCGGAAACTTAGTAAAATGTTGCAACAAGTTATATAAAAGCAAGCAGTATGCAGAAGAAGACTAGCTGAAGTGTTGAACGCTAGCAAACTACAAAAAGTATGTGACCTTTAAAACAGCTGAAACTTGACCAAGGAGAAGAAAATGGTGATATAGTGTGGTGGTGATGTCACAGTTGTTACCAAAAGCGACAAATGCACTACATAGCAATGCAGAGAAGGAAGGTTAAGCATTAAAGGTGAATTAAGGCAAATTTCTATAACTAAATATTCCTTAGCATAAAATTTAAATCCAAAATATAATGTAGGTGCAATGTAATCACAATCTTAAAATATAACTCCTAAATTAATGAGTTTTGTTAGCAAATCTAATGGTACTTTTACATGCCTATTTCCACAATTCCATTACTCTTGCAACAGGTTAGCAACTGTGAAAAAATACGGGGGAACCACAAAGGTGATGCACAGAGCTGCTCTGGTGAGAAAAAATGGAAGACCAAGACAAGCAAATGGTGTCTAAAAGTTGTGGCACATAATGTAGAAAATTTAGGGATTAATATTAGCAGAATACAAATAAGACACATTTAGGATACATACAAAATTAAATACCATGTAAGATGACTGAGTTAAAGGAAAGGATATTGTTAATAATAGGAGGAAAAAAAAAAAAAAAAAAAAAAAAAAAAAAAACTTTGGGCATGTATGAAAACAATAAAACTTGCCTTAGTAGTATAATATAATTAAAGCATTTGATTATCAATATGCAACGACATATTTTTTTCTCGTAATGCCATATGTGCATAGTTATAATTTATATCTCACACCTGAAAACAACTTATTTTGATAATTCACTGAAATGTCAATATATGCATTCCACTTTTGTTCCATATATGTGAGTCAGTATTAAACTTATGTAATATAAAAGGAGAGTAAGAGGAGAAATTATTACAAACGTAATAAAAACCACTGGATCCTCTAGTTTCTAGGACTCAGTTAAGGTTAGATTTAGGTTGGTGTGTGTGTGAATAAATTAGGGAATACATTTTTGCAGATCTATATTTGATTTGTACTTATGCTAAGGAGGCAAGCTGTTATTCTAGGTAAGTTTAAAAAGTTTTAGTTGCACATTCTTTACTGCATGCATAATATCCGATTTACAGCTGTTCTGTCAAAATTAAATTTAAACTTACTTCCTACCTAATGTACAAAATAAATGCAAAAGTATGGGTTTGTTATAATGGACTCAAAAGAATGTATTTTTTTATTATGCTGGTCATATGTATGTTAACACTTTTTATGAATAATCCAAAGCGCATGCTTACATAAGGTGGGTCCATTATTCAACATCTGGGTCCTGTTTTGCAATATTATAGTATTGTAACTTTCTATTTTATGAAAGAAATGCTACACTGGTATATATTAGTAAAAAGTTACAAGATATGTCATATCAGAGTAAGATGGAGCTGTTTGCCATATCTTGAATTAGGTTATGTCCACTAGGGATTTTTAATGCACAGAGCATATCATTGTCTTCCTGCAAAATGGGTCTTGTATTTTTCTTGACATAATGATAATTTAAATACTTTAATATGTATTTATCGATATTCAAGCATAATAATCCACTTTGAGACATTGGTCCCCAAAGGCTAAATTTAGGAGTATCAATTTCACCTGTCGAGAGATGACAGAAGAATTGAGCTTCCAGATTGCTCTCGGTCTTTACTTTATTAGTTTATTTGATCCTTTATATTTATTTATTTGTTTATGTTGCTTGACAATCACTTTACTCCTCCAGGTGTAGCAAATTTATTTAATGATTACTTTCTTAATGTAACATAATATTTAATTTTTTTTCTGGTGATAAAAGAGATGCATTAAAAATTTTACAATCATCAATTCCCAGTCAAAATAATGAATTCAAACCCTATAACACTACCGCACTAGAAATTAATAATGTCATTAGCTAAAAAAAAATCAATAAACTCTTCTGGGTATGATGAGATCAACAGCAAAGTCATAAAGGCCTCTGCAAAGGAAATTAGTACCCCCCTTAGTCACTTGGGTAATGAATCTTTAACATTGGGTGTATTTCCTGAGAGGCTAAAATATTCAATAGTGAAGCCTCTGTTCAAAAAGGGAGAAAAGATAAATGTCACTAATTATAGACCTATAGTTATTTCACCTACATTTTCTAAGGTGTTTGAGAAAGTAATGTACAGTAGGCTTTACCATTACCTTGAAAATAAAAATATTCTAGTTAATGATCAGTTTGGCTTTAGAAAAGTAATTTCAACATAAAATGCAATCTATAAACACACTAATAAAAATTTAGCTGCATTTAATGAAAAAGCACATGTAGGAGGAATATTTTGTGACTCAGCAAAGGCTTTCAATTGTGTCAATCATGAAATTCTGATAGATAAATTAGCTTTCTATGGAATAAAAACCAATATTTCAAATGGTTTATGTCCCACTTTGACAAAGGAAATAAAAAGCAGTGATAAATTGTCCCTTCAAAAATAAAAACAATGCATCAGAGTGGGGAATGATTAACCATGGAGTGCCTCAAGAATTTATTCTGGGCCCTCTTCTTTTTCTGATATATAAATAATCTATCCTTATCCATCCAAGATGTAGGAATACTGTTCTATTTGCAGATGTCACAAGCATATTGATAAATGGAAAGTGTCTTAATGATTGTGCCATTAAATTAAATTTGGTTCTCAGTTCATTTTGTTTATGATTCAAAGCAAACAAATTGTCTCCAAATCTAGATAAAACAAATGTTATGAAATGTTTACGGAATTTGGGAATCCACACAGTGAAACTTTTGTTAATCTTATTTTGATTTAAAGTAAAACACTAAAAATCATGTCGTCACATTAAAACATTCCCAAGTCTAAGTATAAAAAACTCGTTCGATCTTATAAACAAAATCAAAGATAATAAACTAAACTCAAATGATATCATGGTTTCCTTTGATGTAAAAGCATTGTTTCCAAGCATTCCAAAAGAGAAAACCCTGAATTTGTTAAAAAATGGCTACTATCTATCAACATTGCAGAAACACACACAAAAGAATATGTAAAACTCACAGAACTATGTTTAAACCAAACTTACTTCACATTTGAAGGAAAGTTTTATAAACAAAAATCAGGTTTAATGATGGGTAGTCCACTATCTCCATTTTTGGCTGATCTGTTCATGAGCTATTTTGAAACACATATAACGAAAGCCTTCCCATACATATTCAAAACATGGTACAGATATGTTGATGATGTGTTTGCCATTGTAGAAGATAGATTCATAGAAGATTCATTGAAACTGTTGAACTTGCAAGAAAAAACCATAAAATTCACTATGGAAACCGAGGTTAATAATACTTTACCTTTTCTGGACCTAAGGATAATAAAAAGGAATAAAAATATAGAATTTGGTACATACAGAAAGGACACACATACCGACAATTACATAAAAGCAAAAGGTTTCAACCCCAGACCCCACAAGGAAGCAGCATTCAATAGTATGACATATAGGCTAGTTAATACACCACTCAGTAAAGAAGAATACAGGAAAGAATACGCACATATAATACACACAGCAGAAATAAATGGATTTAACAAACAAATGGTAGATAAAAAAATAAAAAGGAAATTAAACTAATCACCACACTCAGTTCTTCACTTAAAGAAAATACTTATCAAAAATTCACATATCACCCTTATGTTAACCATAAATTCCAAAAAATTTTCAAAAAGTACAACATTACTCTAGCACCAATAAACAGATATAGTGTTGGTAAACTATTAAATCTAAATAAAATTAAACAAAAAAAGAAGAAAGAAGAACATTCAGGTATATATAGAATTAATTGCAAGGATTGTGACAAAATATACATAGGAAAAACAAAGAGAAATCTGGGGATAAGATTAAAGGAACACTGGAGAAATATTAGACACAAACAAGTAGAAAAATCAGCAGTAGCTGCACATTTTTGGAATGAGAATCATGAAATAGAGAAGGACATAACATTACTAAAAACAATTCAACATCCGAAAGAACTTAATATATGGGAAAAAATTTACATAAAAAAATATGAATCCAAACTTATGAATTTTGATATACCAGAAGCAGACAACATATTGTTTAAGTTCATTAACAGACCACCAGAGCAAGCATAGTAACATACATACTTTGCTGAAATTGGCTCCTCAGTCATCGTTTTGGTTGACAATGTGAGGAATGTACCTCACGAAACATGTACCAAAACTACTTTTATAAGTGTGTTTGTGAAACTTAAAAAGAGTTTTAATGTGACGACATGATTTTTAGTGTTTTACTTTAAATCAAAATAAAATGTTATGAAATTCATTACTCACAGATCTCCAGATCCACAATTACAGATAGGATATTATAACAGTGTACTTTCACAAACCAAATATATTAAATTCCTTGGTTTAATAATTGACATCCATCTGAATTGGAAAGATCACATTGATCTTATTACACCTAAACTAAGCAGTGCATGCTATGCAATATGTGCATTAGTAATGTTGGAGTCAATTAAGACTTTAAAACTAGTTTATTATGCTTATTTCAACTCAATAATGAAGTATGGTCTAATATTTTGGGGAAATTCAGTTAAAAGTGAACGTGTCTTCCTGTTACAGAAAAAAGTCATACGAATAATCGCTGGTACACACAGCAGACATTCATGCAGAAACCTCTTTAGGAAATTTGAAATTTAACTCTTCCTTGTGAATATATTTTATCCCTCATGAACTTTTATATAAGAAATAAACAAAAATTTGTTCAAAATCAAAATATACATGACAAGAATACTAGACAAAAAGCAAATCTACATCGCCCAATTTTAGCACTTTTATGCCATCAAAAAGGTATTTATTACGAGTGCATTTTAGTATACAATGCTCTCCCCTCTAGCCTTAAAGCCTTAATAAACAATGACAATTCCTTTAAATCTGCTCTTAGAAGATGCCTATGTAAAAAGGCCTATTATTCTGTAAAGGAATATATGAGTGACAATATACTACACAACATATCAATGTATATGTAAATATGTATATAATAAAATTTGTATGATTAAGTGACTTGTCTGTTTTTGGTGTTGGTTGAGTTGTTCTAAGTGTTCTTTTTTATTTTTATCGTAATTATTTATGTAGATGCAAACAAATTTTTGTAAATACAGTTACTGTGGTAACTGTATATGACAAGTTCAATGTTCATAGGTCTCTGTGGCTGCTCCATGAACTCACTGAATGCTCCGAGAACTAACTAACTAACTAACTTAGCAGTGCATGCTATGCAATACGCATGAGTAATGTTGGAATAAATAAAGACTTCAAAACTAATTTATTATGCTTATTTCAACTCAATAATGAAATATGGCTAATATTTTGGGGAAATTCATTTAAAAGTGAACGTGTCTTGTTATTACAGAAAAAAAGTCATGTGAATAATCACTGGTACACATAGCAGACATCCATGCAGCAACCTCTTTGGACAATTTGAAATTTAACTCTTCCTTGGGAATATGTTTTATCCCTCATGAACTTTTATATAAGAAATAAAGAAAAATTTGTGCAAAATTAAAATATACATGACAAGAATACTAGACAAAAAGCAAATCTACATAGACTGGCTTTTTGCCATCAAAAAGGCATTTATTATGAATGCATTTTAGTACAAAATGCTCTTCTCTCTGGCCTAAAACTCTTAATAATCAATGATAAATTCTTTCAGTCTGCTCTTAGAAAATACCTATATAAAAAGGCCTATTATTCTGTAAAGGAATATACAAGTGAAATTATTTTATATCAATGCATATGTAAACATATATATATATAGTAAAATTTGTATGATTAAGTGACTTGTCTGTTTTTGTTGTTTGGTTGAGATGTTCTAGGTGTTCTTTTTCATTTTTATTGTAACTATTTATGTAGATATAGACAATTTTTTTTGTAAATGTTGATTGAATGCCACTGTAGTAATTTTATGTGACAAATTCTATGTTTGTAGATCTCTGTGACTGCTTCACAAACTCACTGAATGCTCCAGGAACTAAACGAAACATTCTCATAAGCAAAAATGCTGGGAAAATTGTGCCAAGAGAGGTTATTTTAAAAGAGAATGAAGAATAAAAAGAAATTATTTTCATGGCATTAACATGAACCTTAAAAATGCATTAATAAGACGCTGGTCTGAAATATGCATTTGAAACAAGAAATGCCAATATCAGTTATAAGCTGTACTTTATTTGCACTTAACCTAACTATATTATATGCACTTAACCTAACTATTTTACACACACTTATTCTTTCTTTATACATATTCCTAATCATCATCACTTTCGCTAATTTTTAAACAGTTTGGCCAATTGGCTCCCAAAATCATTAAAAGATAATAAATTTAGTGCTAGTATTTGAAGTTGACCAATGTTCCTACACTTGTACAGAAATTTATACAAATTAACAGTGCCCGACTAATACTTCTATGGATAAAAACGAAAAATTACTTGTAAATTTGTAAGTATGAAGTAGTTAAGTAGAAGAGTTGGACAAACCTTTGTGAAACAAAATGTTATAATAACTTCAAGTTACATACAAGTCCACACACTTACATTTTAAGTATCACGGTAATTCTCCGGAAAAAGTTTAATAACAGCTTAGAACCTGAACACAATGCAAAAGTTGAGGTGAAACTATTTTATTTTGCAGTTAATCAGTGCCTATGTACTTTGAGGGACTTTCAAATTAAGTGATTACATGCAATCACAGATTACTTTTTGCCTGCAGTCGATATTAAAATAACTATCCTTCTTCGGACGAGGATATGCACTTGTTATCAGAAAACACCAACACTCTTCTCTTTTATAAATGAAAGATTTAGGTTAGAACATTTCACATGTTTGTACAATTCTTCTTCGTAATAAACCATAATAAATTCAGTAAAGGATGTACATATTGTTAAATATGGCATGAAAATAATTGTTTTTTTGACTCTGCTGGTTTTCCTCATGATATCCGCGTCCCTAGTGGCAGCTTTAGGAAATAAAAATAAATGAATGAAGCACCTATGCTCGTCACAATTCGCAAATCATTTACGTGCATAACATGCATACGCATTATAGTAGCAGAAAAAGGGGGAAAAAAACTAAGTAAATTGAAAATGAAACGAAACATGTCAACTAAGTTTGCAAAAATATGTTATATATCTGATAAAATGAATATATGAATGTATTTGTATATTAAATAGCATAGCCATAGAAGGCAAGGTGAATTCTTAGATATTGCTGCCTTGCACTTTGCATATCAATGTTTGACATTTATACATTCTTGCTTTATAGGGAGCATTGCTGAGATACAAAATGAGCTGAAAATGTCGGGAGCATTTGAGAAGACCATGGAATCTTTGGGTTCAATTTTTTCACCTATAGGAACAGAATTTGGTTTAAAAAATATGCTGGAACGATGCGTTCTAGCAAGGACAAAAAGAGTAAGAATTGTTTAGATTACAATTTTATTCTCATTAAACATTGCCACACATAGTGTTTACACCCTAGAAATAAAGGGGTAGGAAAGGAATAAGTTATAGATAAAAGCAGAACTTTTGAAAGAAAGCCACCCCCAGAATAAAACTTGTTCATATTGTTTCAGAATTTGGCATTTCAGCTTAATAAATGTAACGTGTTTCTGATGCAGGAAGAAGAGTGGCTGGTTAAAGATTGCCTACGTCTAGTGCAAGCCAAACTAAGTGAACCATCCGTTAAACCATCCACTATTACAAAATGTTTGGTTTTTGTCATCTTTTCGGAAACATGCGGTTACAAGGCAGAGTTTGCATACATTCATGCCATTAATTTAGCACAGTATGGATCCTTAAAAGAAAAGAAAGTTGGTAAGATGAATCAAGTTGTACTTAATATTTGTACTAGAAATTTAATATCTCAATAGTCATATATATATTGCTGAAAGCAATGTTTGAAGAACAAGATGTATTAGCATACTGTAGATTTGTCCTTTGCTAATATTGATTATTTTAGTTTCTGCAGCAATATGTATCATAATCTATAGTTACTATTGTTCGCCTGCATGTCCTTGTAAAGGCAGCTCTGTGCATGAATCACAGTAATTGCTTTAGTGTTTTTCAGGGTTTTCCATATTTATATAATTGTACTACAGCTATACAATTTGGTATGATAATGAAATTGTAGAAATAGGGATATGAAAGTATCATTTCTAAACTACGGGTTGCATTTTAATATTCTTATGGATAGCGGTATATATGCAATCTGCGGCCTTAAAATTTAAGCCTTAGGTTAGGTTTAAGGTTCATGAGGGTCCCTATAATAATGAATATTTGCTTAGCTTAGTTATTCGCTTAAGTTTGGTTTAAAAAATTTGCGTTAATTAAGTTTTATCACTTGCCCCTTCTTCTGTACACTATTACCTAGATTTTTTTTGCTGTGAGTAACAGTCATGGCATCAACTTCATCACACTGCACCACCATTTTTTTCTTTTTGGTCTGATTTCAGCTATAAAAGTCCAGGCACTTTTATGGGTGGGTTATTAGCTATGAATACATTCACTTCATCTCCTCTTGTGTACTGCTAAGCTTCTATGTAAGTTTTGCTGAATTCTACTCCTTTTTCTATTATTGGGTGTGAATGGATGATTTTCAAGCCAAATATTTAAAAAAATATGAGTATATGATTTAAAAAAGAGCATTCAATGTCCATCTTGTATATGGTGATTGTTTAATTTTAAGTGTTATTTCTTGAAATTAGTGTTAAATTCACATGGTGAAGTGATGTTAATGCACATTTGCTGTATGAAAATGTATCTGTTTAATTAAGAAAACAATTTTAAGCAAATAAGATTATTAAATAGTAGTTAGCTAATACATTCACTAACTTAAACCTCACCTAGGTGCTATGTTTTTTTAGATTAGATTAGACAGCATCTAGAGGGCGGTTTTGGAAGTTGTTAGCTTTAGAAAGAAAACACAACATTTTTTTTTTTTTTTTTTTTCCCCAACATAGTCACCTTTTAACTCTACACACTTAAAGCAATATTCTACCTTCAGTATAAAATTATTTTTCCAACTCATTAAAATAAACATTTGTTTGCCCTATGATCTCCATATCTGAGTCAGTCCTGGTGGTGTAGTGGTAATCATACTTGCCTCCTAAACCCAAGATCGTGGGTTCGATCCCAGCCAGGACCGATAGATTTTTTGGGCGTAAAAATCTAAAGTATAGCTTCCTTCAGAAGGGAAGTAAAACTGTGGGTCCTGTGTCGTACATTTATGGCATGATAAAGAACTTCAAGCCTGAAAGAAGAGGCCTCTGAGCAAAATTTGTCAGTCCTTTCACACCCTGAATTGAATGGGACGCTGATGATCTGAGATGTTAAACATCTCCATATCTGAAGTAAATCTCTGTCCAATGAGCCATTTTTTCAGTTTTGGGAAGGGGAAAAACTCACTGGGGACCAAATCTAGTGAATATGATCCATGTGACAGCAGTTCAAAGTGCAAGTCATATAATTTTGCGATCACAATTGAAAAAGTTTGCTCTGGTGCTATGTCTTGGCGAAAAAGAATTTTTTCTTTAGCAAATGCAGACATTTGGCCGAAATAGCCTCCTTTAACAGTTCCAGCAATTCCAGTTGATGGTTTTGTCCTTTTCCAGGTAGTCCACAAATATCACACTCCAAGCATTCCAGAAGACAGTAGCATTCTCTTTCCTGCTGAAGGAACTCATTTGGCTTTCTTTGGAGCTCTTTCACCCTCATGAATCTATTTTTTGAACTGCTGTTTTGTCTTTGGCATGTGATGGTGAATCCATGTTTCAGCCACAGTGATGTAACGTTGCAAAAAATCCAAGTTGCATCTAAACATATCCAAGCACTCCTGAGAAATGTTCATCTGAACATGCTTCTGATCAGTGATTAGCAAATTAGATCCAATTGTTGTGAGCTTTAGCATGTGAATGCTTGTCCAAAATGTTTCAGACATGATCTATTGAGATCTTCAGTCTCGGCAAGCTCATTCACCTCGATTCCCCTATCCTTTATTTTTGCGATATTTTCTTCAGTCTCATTGTGGTAATTGGATGATCCTGAATGTTCTTATCAAAAATAGAAAAATGTCATCTTTACACTTGGTAACCCATTTCTTTACCATAGAAAATGGTGGTGAAAAGTCTTTCAAAGTGGAATCTAACTCCTTGTTTTAATTCAGTTGGTGTTAGACCTTTTAAAGTAAAGTATTTTATCATTGCATGACATTAGATTTTTTCCATTTGCTGAAAAAGCCTCAACATTTGTACTTAGGGACTAAATGCCAGTTAGTTGGGAGTATTGCAAAACTGTTTTGAACATCCTGGCTGATCACAATCAACGAAAATGCCCTGAGCTGCATTCATCTGTTTGGTGCCTTCACCATGACAATGTAAGCCATCATGTTTACAAATGTTGCTCAACATTTGGCCAGAAAAAATATTCAATGTGTGCCACACCCTCCATACAGCCTGACCTGTTTGGCTTTTCTGTTCCCTCGTCTCAGGAATGACCAGTGAGACCAGTGTTTTGGTTTATCAACAGCTGTAGTGAAGATGGTTCTGAAGACAATGTCAAAAAACAGTTTCAACATGTCTTCCAGGACTAACAGACATGTTGGGCTAAGTGCATATAACTAATGGAGACTGCTTCAAAAAAGACCATAACAAACTTGGCTCTGCTTTATGTACTTTATAAGTAAAAGTCATTGTCTTTATTGACTAGTTTTTGTACAACTTATATTATCATTTGATTCATGACCAGTGACAAAACATGTGTACAATACATCAGAGACAAAACAATAGAAGCATCATGATTCTCAACTGTCAATGAAGACCAAATGTGAATTTGATTAGAAAGATGGTGGCATCAATTTTCTGGGATGTTAAAGATACCTTTACTGCCTGACCAAATTCCTATTGGAACATCTATTATTTGGAGCATAATATACTAACCTTTTGAAACAACTAGAGGCAAAAATATAGCAGAAAACATTTGGTTTATGAAAGAAGTAAATGATCTTGTATTAAAACACTGCTCCCCTCACATGTATCCTTGCAATGTAAAGACTCGTAAACTGGGGAATGATTTACTGTTCTGTGTTATTCCCAAAATTTGACACCACCATATTTCTATCTATTCCCAAAGCTGAGAAAATGTTATGGTAGAAAGAAATTTTTATCTAAGGAGGAACTTTAAACATCAGTTAAAGAGTATTTGACTTCCTTGATCCCAATGCTGCATTAATATCAAGAGAGACTATGTTGAAAATTAAGAGTAGCTTCAAAAGAGTTGGTGGTTGTTTATGCTTCATTTTGAGAACTTTTGCAATGACCTTTGTATGTGCGGTTCAATTGTCAATTATGTATTGATTTTATTATAATTTTCTTTCTGTATAATGCTAGTCATCTGTTAAATAAAATACGAGGCTCATTCAAATATTTTTATTAAAATGGGTATTTGGTTTTTTCTTTATATTCCTTTATGCAAAGTTTGATTTGTTTCACGACTTTTGTTCTCTGGACTAGGAAAGAGGGGTGAGAGGGGTATGGCCATAGATAGGGTTGTGTGGAGGGGAGTGATCCAATGGCCATTGGTCATTCCATCACCAGTAGCAGTATGTGTGAGCGAGAGATTGCTTTGTCCATTATGCAGCGTATTATCATGTGTTTTCTAATCAAAGAAGGAGTCAAACTGACCAAGATTTTGTCTAGACTTTGAGCACAGTTTGAAGAGGCTATATTTTCAAGAACCCGAGTGTTTGACTGGCACAAGAAGTTCCTCAGCAGCTGTGATGCAGTGAAAAATGAAAGCCATGCTTATTGTCCATGGACGAGTATCACTCAGGATAGAATTCAAGTCATTTGTGGCCTTATGGAAGGTGACCTAAGTTGCTCGAAATGGCTTCAGACATGGGCATAAATTGTGGAAGTGTACATGCCATTTTTTCTGAAGAACCAGGATTTTGGAAAGTGTATGCACAGTGCGACCCAAATCTCCTCAATAATTTACAGAAAAATGCTGGAAAGGACATCAGTCAGAGGCTTCTGGAAGGTTTGAGGAAGGAGATCAGCAATTTTTACCTGAATTGTGACCAGTGAGAGACTTGGGTGCACCTCTACACTCCTGAAAACAAGAGAACAAGTATGAAGTGGAGGAGGGGAGAGGGAATGGTGCTCTGGAATAGGCCAAAACTCGCCTGTAAGCTGGAAAAGTTCTTGTGACAATATTTTGGGGCTCCAAAGGCATTTTGCTCATCAATTTCCTTCATGAACAAACTGTGAATGCAGCGTATTACTGCAAACTGTTGGACAATATGAGAACTGCTTATCATTACCAAAGATGCCAGCAATCATACATGATGTCCTGCTTCTGCATGACAATGCAAAGTCATATATAGCAGCCATAAATCAAGATCCATGAGAAAAATTCACTGGACACCATAGGAAAACTTTCTTACAGTCCCATTTATTCCCTTGTAATTATCACATGTTCGAGCCACTGGGAGGGAAAAGATTCTGCAGTGACTCAAAGCTTGAGCACTTTGTGCACAATTTGCTGTTATGCGTGTATCTTCTTTCTTTGATGGGGTAATAAAAAAAATAACCATCCAGGGGAGAATTTGCATTTGTATTGAAAGGAAACTATGTAGAAAAGTAATATAGTTTGTTTTGTAATTGTGTATGGTTAGAAATTAAATTAAAAATTGCTAGTTTATATTGGAATGATCCTTGTATCTTTGTGTATTAAAGTCACATGTGGCATGAAAGTCACTAATAGAATTTGATTTTAGTTAAGTTTAGTTCTCGGAGCATTCAGTGAGTTCGTGAAGCAGCCACAGAGACCTACGAACATTGAACTTGTCATATACAAATCCACAGTAGTTTTCAATCTGTATTTACAAAAAGTTGTTTACATCTACATAAATAATTACAATAAAAATAAAAAGAACACTTAGAACAACTCAACTAACACCAAAAACAGACAAATCAATCATACAACTTTTATTAATACATATTTACATATACATTGATATGTTGTGCAGTATACTATGGTCACTCATATATTCCTTTACAGAATAATAGGCCTTTTTACATAGGTATTTTCTAAGAGCAGATTTAAAGGAATTGTCATTGTTTATTAAGGCTTTTAGGCTAGAGGGAAGAGCATTGTATACTAAAATGCACTCATAATAAATGCCTTTTTAAGGCATGAAAGTGCTGAAATTGGGCGATGTAGATTTGCTTTTTGTCTAGTATTCTTGTCATGTATATTTTGATTTGAACAAATTTTTGTTTATTTCTTACATAAAAGTTCATGAGGGATAAAATATATTCGCAAGGAAGAGTTAAATTTCAAATTCCCTAAAGAGGTTTCTGCATGAATGTCTACTGTGTGCACCAGCAATTATTCGTATGACTTTTTTCTGTAACAGGAAGACACGTTCACTTTTAACTGAATTTCCCCCAAATATTAGACCGTACTTCATTATTGAAAATAAATGAAAAGAATGAAAGCTAAAAGAGGTGTGTTAATGTCAAGTTGCTTTACTTTTAATGTTAAAAGAAGTTTTGTTTTAATTCATGCAAATTCTAATAGCTTTATTTATGTTTTGAATGCAGGTTATTTAGCATGCATGTTTCTGCTTGACCAGAAGCATTCTCTTTCTGTCCTCTTGGTGAATACAATTCTTCGAGATTTAATGAGTAACAACATAATTGTAGTTGGGATGGCCTTGTCTGCATGCTGCCATTTCATACCTCTTGAACAAGCTCCAACATTATTGTCAATGATAAATGAGAAACTCAGTCATTCAAGTGTAAGTAACAATTCTTCAGTTCCTTAATTCATTACTATAGCTCAAGTATTTTTAGTAAAAATGCTGTGAGAATTTTTTACTTTAGTAATAAAAACATATTAATGTAATAATATGTTGGAAAATGGTGTTTTTACCCTGATTTTCTAGTCCAGTACAGAATCTGTGGATGTTGAGCATACAATAAAACATTATGCTAGGTAGTATAGAGCGCAGTATAAAGTTAGGGGAGGAATGATACAAGGGTCCTCCTATAACTCCTGATATTGACCTAGGACTGATGATTCAATTGAAATAATCTCTAATGCATATCTTTTGATACATGTATACCATTTTTTGTTCACTAATTTTTTCCATTTATTGTTATTTTGCAACATCTAGAATGATTAAATAATCGAATTACTGATTGGAAAAGGGAAAAATATCCATGTAATCATATTTCCAGAATGCTAAAAATAACTTTTACTTGCAATTTTGTGAGGCATTACATGCTTATACAATTTAGCTATTTGAATAATATGGTGATTAATTTGAATGGGTTAACAAATATAGCATAACCAATTCTGAAGTTAGTGGAATGAAACTCTGTATATAACATTTAAATAAAATAGGATTTCTGAAAATAAGTAAAATTGGAGCATTATGAGTGGGGGTGTACCTGAAACCCAGAATTTAAAAATTGCTCTTGCAGCACCAATATTTGGTTTTCATTCTTTTTTTTCTCCCCTCCCTCCCCAGAACAAACCTTGGCATATATAATTTAAATCAAGTAAGAAAATGAGTTGCTAAAAATCAATGAAATCAGATTATTACAAATGGGACTTAACCTGAAACCAAAAATTTAAATATTATTCTAGCAACACCATTTGTTTTTTCCGTACAAAACTCGGCATATGCTATGTAAATTAAATAAGAAAAATATTTCCTGAATATCATGGAAATCAGGCCATTTGGAATGGGGATGTAACTGAAACTCAAAAATTAAAAACTACTGTAGCAACACCAATATTTGTTTCTTCACAACAAAATTTGATATATATCATTTAAATAAATAAGAAAATTGGTTTCAGAAAGTTAGGGAAATTTGACTATTAGAAATAAAAGTATACTTGAAAACCAAATATTAAAAAGGGCTCTTGTGTTTAATTTTCTCTATATTGTTTAAAATAAAACAAGAAATTAATTGAGCATATAAACTGTATTTATAACATTTAATGTTTTATATTTAACAAAAGCATCATGTGAAGATAGCAAATGTGAAATATTATTCTAATGTGTGTTTGAGAATTATAGTTGTATGTAAGAGTGTTCTGTAATAACCTTAAGAAAACATTTGCGTTATATATTTTTAATACAATAACATTTAAATTAAATTTAAAGGACAAAAAAATCTATGAAACTTGTGGTTTATTGTTGATTGTGTATATTTGCTTAGTGCAACAAAATTATTTTTAAATAGAAACTTATTTTTATTTTGATATTATTGTATGATTTAGTTGAATTAAACACTGTTAATGCTTCACTTATCATAATATACAGCTTAACAAATTATCTGACAGTTGAATTTTAGCCTGACTGATGATAACAAAATGTTTCTGGAAACTGGTTCTATATATTATGACAAGTAAGTGAAGCATTAAGAGTTTTAAATTCTACTAAATCATACAATAATATAAATTATATGATTGGCTTCACTGTGCAAGTTCCAATATACATTTCAATAAATATTTTTGTTTTATTGAAGCATATGAGCATCATCTTCTTAAATACACAATGTAACAGAAAGCTTTGTTATTTCTGTATTTTATTGAAAATAAAGACATAAAAGTGTAAATTTATAAACATGGTTACATTTAAAAAGTTTTAAAAATCCACACACAGTATAGTTTTGTCTATCAGTAGTCATACATTTCATTTCATTCCATTCCATTCCATCTCCTCATGGTGCACCTGGGTAATGCTAAGCAGATTACAGATATAGCAAGTTTTCCAAGATGTAAGAGCAATGCACATTAGCGCTTTTCAACACTTCTTGAATGCCGGTAGTTTATCACACAGCAAAAAAGTTACAAGTCGAAATACTAATACATAAACATAAAGTAGGTATCTTTGTAATTCTTGAAACTAAAATTGACCTTGACAATGAAAAGCTTTGTAATTTTAAAATATACAACATATATTATCTACATAAACATCAACAAGTGGCAAGTGGCATACTAGTAGGAGTTAAAAACTCCCTTTTAAATAAAAACAACTACACTGAAAACCATGAACTCCACAGATAAAATCACTCAAACAGAAGTATAGTTAGAGAATGTAAAGTATACAATTTTGGTATATACAGTCCCCCAAACAACCACCAACTAAGTCTTGACCTAATAGAAGTTAAACAAAATGCCCCAATAACAGGAGACCTAAATGGACATTCAAAACAGTGGAGGTACAATTCCTCCAATGCAGTAGGAAAAATGATTGAAGAATTTTGGAAGCAAATGCAGTCAATTTAATATAAGAAAACAATGACTCCAAAACTTATATTCACTGTACTGAGGACTCATCAAATCCTGATATGGTTATTGCCTCTTCAGATATTGCAAATTCACCACTAGAAGAGTATTGAAAACATAGGTAGTGAGGGGCCATAGAGTTGTCATAACTAAAACCATCCAGCCACAAATGAGTCATTTAAAAGCTAGTCAACAGATGAACTTTCAAAAAGCAAACTGGATAACTTTTCAGAAACTCACTGACAAAAATTTTGAAGTTGTTGACATGGAGAAAAGTCCTCTGAAACTAATCGACAAAGCTAACAAAAACTCATTAATGCTTAAAAATAACAATACCCAGAGGAAAAGGTATTAGGTACAAACCTTTTTAGAATCAGAGATTATCTGCATTAAAAAGAGACCGAGATACTATCAGAAATATAGCAGAAGCAACAAAAGATCCTAACTTAGTGAGAGATTGGAGAAAGAAAACTGCAATTCTAAACAGGGAAATAAAAAATAGTAAGAAGGAGCCATTTGATAAATTCCTGAGTTCCCTTGACTATAGAAGTAATAGTGCAAAAGTACATAAATATATTAATACACTAAATGTCCCAGAAACAAAACAAGAACCTCTTATTATTAACAACAAAACTTGCACATAAATTGAATAGGAACAATGGTAAATTAAACAAACTATTAAACAAGCATAATCCTTAGGTAATTACTGGCCAACAACATCTATTTTATGACAACTTTACAATTCAAGAACTCAGCGTAGCAATATTATCTATTAAGAACAAAAGAACCTTGGACCAGACAAAAGTCATAGTGAATACATCAGCAATTTAGGGTGCAGAGCCAAGAAGGTATTACTGAACATATTCAGTAAGATCTGGAACAGTAAAGATAGCATTCCTACTATATGGAAAAAAGCCATAATCATACCAATTAAGAAGAAAGACAACCAGCATGCCATTTAGACAGTTATAGGCCTATATTCTTAACCCCAGTACTTACTAAAACAATGGAGAAAATGGTCACTACAATATTAACTTATTAGCTGGAATCTCAAAATCTCATTTCAGATCATCAAGCAGCTTCAGAAAGCACTATTCAACAATCAATCAGGTTTTACATTTAACACAAGATATGCCTTCAACAAAAAAGAAACAATGCTTATGCTTAAAATTAAAATGTAAATTGGAACTTGCACAGTAAAGTCAATCATATAATTGATATTATTGTATAATTTAGTTAAACTGCACACTCTTAATGCTTCACTTAATTGTCATAATATATAGAACCAGTTATGCTCTTTGTTGACTTCAAAAATGCCTTTGACAAAGTATGGAGAGAGAAGCTTATTTATAAAATGAATAATACTGGAATAAGAGGAAACATGTTGAGATGGTTCATGAACCTATTATATCAAAGGTACATAGCTGTAAAATGGAATAGTCTCTAAATGGCATATGACTAAAGTAGACCTTCCTCAGTCCAATTCTTTTTAATATTTTCAGGGATGACATCAACAATATTAGCTGACTTCCCAAAGACAAATATGGGATTGTTTGCAGATAATATTGTCATATGGATTAACCAAAAAAATAAGTAGAATAGACAACATTATAAAAAAACTAGAAAATGAATATCAAAAAATTATCAATAGAATGGAAACATGGGCATCCACCAACAATATGGAAATAAACACTAAAAAGACAGTTTTCCAGCTTTTCAGTCTTTAACACACAAATGACTTAGAGCTTAAAATCAATAATGATTTTTTTTTGATTGCTTTATTTACGGATGCTCTTTAACATCTCAGGTCATCAGCATCCCATTCAACTCAGGGCGTGAAACGGCCGACAAATTTTGCTCAGAGGGCCTCGCTTTCAGGTTTGAGGTTCTTTTTCGTGCCGTAAATGTATGACACGGGACCCCTTCTTTACTTCCCTTCCGAAGGAAGCCATATAGGGTTTTTACGCCCAAAAAATCCATTAGCCCTGGCCGGGTTCGAACCTGCAATCTTGGGTTTAGGAGGCAAGTATGGTAACTACTACACCACCAGGACCGACTATCAATAATGAAAACTACTACAAGAGAAACAACACCTAAATATCTTGGTATAACACTAGATAAAAAAAACTTTCCT